>CM072546.1:11654376-12854376 GCA_036898215.1 Platycarya strobilacea | reverse complement strand
AGTCAGACTGATACGAAAGGAGATGGAATCGAGTGACAATCACAAATTTCTTATTGATGGTTTCCCACGAAGTGAGGAAAACCGCATGGCATTTGAAAGAATTGTGAGTCTCTCTCTCAAATATTTGTCTTATCAAAACTAAAACTGTCCAAAGGAACTTTAGTCTTCCTCCATTTCTCATAAATGCCAAATGAACTTGGGGATATCCGTACTTCTTGCATTACCACATATACCCTCGATCAATAGAAACTTTGTTACACCTGCAAGAGTTAACTCTATGGAAAAATAATGATATTAATAAATAGACGTAGGACTTTAGAAAAAGTGCTATCAAGATTTTCCACTTCGAATGAATGATTGATCATTACTAGCATTATAACACTGTTCATATGTAACCATATTGTTCTAAATGCAGATTGGAGCTGAACCAAATATTGTGCTTTTCTTTGATTGCCCTGAAGAAGAGATGGTGAAACGAGTGCTTAACCGTAATCAGGTTCTTTTGCATTATAGATTTTTATGTAAGTTGCTCTGATAGAAACCATTATTCAAGGGAATGGTGTCTTTTGTTGAAGGGACGAGTTGATGATAATATAGATACCATCAAGAAACGTCTTAAAGTGTTTGAAGCATTGAATCTTCCTGTCGTCAATCACTATGCGAAGAAAGGAAAACTTCATAAGGTACCTAATGAGTAAATGAATATTAATTATATATGGTCTGGTAGTGTTCGAGGTTCACAGCCTTCTTTTTTATATGGATACATATCTAATTGACTGGCTTGGTTTTTGTGTATCTAGTTTATTTATTTATTCATTTATTTTAGAAGAGGAAGGTATCCAATTTTATGGATTAGCCCTGACTTATGGTAGAGGAATATCTTATAAAAGAGGAGCAAGGGGGTTACAGAAATCTCAACAGGCTCCAACCAAAAAACTGTAATCCTTAATAAGATCTAGTTACAATCAAGATAAGGAGATAAATGAAATTAATAATGCTACATGGGAATTCCTGGATGATCCAAAGAAAAGATACCAAACATGTGTTTAGGTAACTCAGAGAGGGAGGAAATTGCGCATTATGCCGAAAGAAGCAGGGCTATCTGCTAAGGCATTGCCTTCTCTGTATACATGGAATATATCAAAGTGGAAAGCCCATTTGAAATGAAGAATGTGGCCCCAAATATTGAAATAGGACCAATGGGGCAGCAAATCATTCTTGAACCAATTAATAATAAGAAGAGAGTCTGAGTCCACAATAAGATCAGTAATACTCAATTGATAACATAAGGTACGACCCAGTTCAGAGCAGAAAGTTCAGCATAGTTTATTTTCTTTCCCCCTTTTTGATGAATTTAGAGCACCTATTTGAGATTTAATATTATAGTACATGATGTAACAGAAGTCAATGTCTGCAGATCTGTGCAGTAGGAGCAGAAGATGAAATATTCGAACAAGTTCGCCCAGTTTTTGCCAGATGTGAGGTATGTTTTATTATAATTGTTCCCCCTTTCAATGCCAAGTAACCAGGAATTTTCGCTTATCATTATATTGTCATGGGCCCCTAGGTTCGTGTCCGAAATCTAGAAGTCTAGGGCTAGAGAGAGTTGGATGTAGTGTGCGGTCCTACCATATTTGATTATTTTGGATGGCATTGCTGCTGACTAAAGATTGTAAATCTCATACTCTTGCAACTATCTTTCTCGCTGTATGAGCTTAGTAGGAATTCTAGGGGATATTGTAAATCTAATTGTTATGCTGTAAGTTAATTCATACTCTGCCATTCGTGAAGGACAATGACTTGATTCTTTGTTCTGCTGCAGGTGATAAGCGAGAGTTAATTGCAGGTGTCAACCAAAAAGTTCGAACTGGGACAGATTTAGTTGGGAGTTAGGCTTACCAAAAAAAGCCTTTTAAAAGAGTGGGAATTCAGCCGAGGAAAACATGCATAAGCTTATAGGGAAGATGTTCGTTGATTATTGTTATTTTTTTTACTGTGCTTGTACAGAGATTAGGCTGCAACATAAAATCTGTAGCGTTACTGCCCTATTACGAGTTCTCTTTTGTTTTTTAATAATGCAAAAGAGAAGGGTTCTCTAGGAAACAATTGCTTCAGCATCAGGAATTGGGACTCGTTTCATGTTTGATGGAAGGTAATTGCCACTACAGAGACTTAAATTGCATCACTCTTTGAATATACATGGTTTATTTATTTATTTTCTTTCTTCTTTGAATGTACATTTTTCAAAATGTGTGAAGAATTTCTGCAACCAATTCAGCCGATTGCTTGGGATTAAAAAAACAATTAAAGACTTATTACATGAGTAATTATTATATAGTGCGCAATGCGTGGACTTAATTTTAAGCTGAAAATTACAATTATATATTTTAATATATATAATCAATTTCTCAACTATTACTAATATATATATATATATATATATATTATTACAACATCACAATCTGTATAATCGAACATAATGACAATACATGAATATTCAGAAGCTTCATAAAACACAATACATAAATCTTATCTATAATCTATTTAAAACATACTATAAACCTGACTAATCACATAACTTTATTAATTACACTAATGCAATAACTATGGTTTTTCTCAAATTTTTTAACTAAAGAAATCTTAAACACTTTACAGATAACATAATTAACATCTTCATCACAACGACGCATTTAATCACAACACCTAACACGATTCCACAGCCACAACATCACAAACCACATCCACTTCTCCTTTGCTACTAATGAAATGTATCATCATATGTCAAATTTTTTCTTCAATTTTCTCCTCTTGGATGATGAAGTTTGACAATGATCATCTTCATTTATATTTGTGTTAATGTCGAGATCAATGTCAACAATAGTTTCCTATAATATAAATATTATCGTCAACTATTGTCTATATAAAAAACATTATAATAGTTATCTCTGTAGTAAATGACAAAATAGTATTTGTAGTAAATGATTGAGAAATGAGATTGATACCATTATAAAAATATAGAATATGATAGAAATTAAAATTAAATACCAAACCATGCAATTCTTTTTTTACCTTCATAATTGTCGTTGATTTTATATATTCGGAATCAAATATGCGCTGAACTGTGTAGTTTTCTCGTCCATATTTTAAGTTGTACTTATCAAGTCGCAATAAGAAGATGTATTCTTTGCCAACAAATTGTTGTAAATCCTGGGAACCCATCATTATTTTGGTCTTACACAAATACAAAAATATGTTATACTAAGTTTTAGCGATTTTTTAATATAATTATCAACCTTTCTACAGTAATATATATTTTCAAAATATTATTTATACTATTTTGTTACCTGGTTTTCTTTTTTGATAAGTTCTTTTGCAGTTTTATTTAAGATTTTCTCAACCTCCTTGTCAAATAGCACTGAAGACGTTGATCCTGAGTCATCTACCAGCTCCATATTTATCCGATACCTTAAAAATGTAAAACTCGTTAAATAAACTGCACATTTAATAAAAAATAAAGATGTTTATGTGTGTGTTTGTGCAAATGAATATATATATATATATAGATAGATAAGAACCTTGTTTTGTAATATTACCTTGGTACAATCAACTTTGGTTCCGCCTTACATCTTTCACACCATGACAATCCTTCAATGAACTTAACTTTGGTTTTGCATTGGATGCAAGAATTATAATACCACCCATATTTGGTGTCTATTTTTCCAACTTTGCATAAACATGTCACCAGTAAATCCTATAATATTTATTTCTTTCGTTATCACACAAAATGTAAAATATTAAACAATTGTATATTATATTAAATTCATACTATAAAATCAAAACCTTTGTATTTGCTGTCCATTCCAGTTCTTTAATTTTAGAAATTTTTTTCCTGTTATGGAATGGTAGTTCTGTATTAGATATGATTGGATGCTCTGATTTGATGGTTGTGACTTCCCTTTGTGATACATCTTGCAACCTAATTAATCAGAAAATGTATTAGATATTAATAAGACGATGATTTAATTTTTAGAGAATATAAAGTAGAGGATGTTATTATTACTCTTGCAGAATTCTTGAGACGTCCAGAATCTCAGGATTTACATACAACTTTGTAGCATTGGTTGATGATAGATTAAACTCGCCTGCAAAAAATTATTTCAACTACATATGCAGCAGTAATATCATTTTTTATAAGTATATTTTATTACACTATTGTAAAATGTGCATGTTACCTCTAAATGTCTTTACTATTGTGGAAGTAACTATCATCACAGTTGGTCCTGGATTACTCTTAAAAAAATCATCATCAATTTGCAGTGCAGTAGACCCCCACAAAGTTGCCTGTATAATTTTATTCCTAAAATTAAACACGCGCATATCAGTCATTTTATATGTAATATTCTTAATTGATAAATTAATTATTTTTGAGTTAATATTTTTGAGCAGATCAATTGTACGTACTCTTCTAATAGAAGTTGAATCGTCCGTAGCATCACAGGCTGACCCTTAGAAGTTCTTTCCTCTATACCTCCAATAGATTCTAATCGTCCAATTACATCTGATAATGATTCGAAGTCAGAATATGATAATAATATTTTGTTACCTCAAAAATAATATTAAAACCTAAATTTAATAAATGAAATGTAAACTTTCATTACATAGAAAATAGAATACGTACCAGTCAAATATGTTGGATCATTACATCGTTTCTCTACAGTTGCGTAATTTGCAAATTCAAACTTCAACTTCGGCATTGATTCACTCAGTCTATCAAGTTTAACGACCGAAGTAGTCGATGTGAACAGAATCTTACATCTTGAACCAACAGGATGATATTTTCCTTTGCATTCTTCAACCACGAAATTCTTTATTGCATAAGTACACCCTTCTGTCAACAACGGGCGGAAGCGTTGGACCAAATTTTTCCTTATGGTTGAGTGAATTAAAGTCCCCTTTAAATAAATGGGAGAATATATTAGTTAAGCTTGAATAGTGTGTAATTAAAAGTAAGAATTTATTTCACAAAATATTTTAAATCAACTTACATCGATATCTGTTATAATCAGATCAATGCTAAGAAGCTCCTGTTGATTTCCGATAATGGTTGCATCCCACATACGTAATATTCTGACTTCGATATTCCACCCTTCCTTGTCAGGTGATATTTTATTGAGAGGCGTGCATTCCATACTCATCTCTTATTCATACCTATAGAAAATTTTAAGTCAAACATATTAGAAGTAATCCAAACTATCATCTATTGCAATTATAAAACATATATAAAGATAAAATTTGGAAAAACATATAACTAAAAAAAAGATTAAATTTAAATACCTTTAGGCAAATCGTTGAAGATCTCATTATATACAATATTTTTTGTACAGAAACGACCATCAACGGTTTTATTTGTGATGAGAACTTTTAAACCATCTCTTCTCCTTACTCTAGATACAGCAACGTATAACTGACCATGACAGAAAACTGAGTTTTGAATAAAAAGTCCGACGTGTTCTAATGTTTGTCCTTGACTTTTATTGATCGTTATTGCAAAGCATACAGATATTGGAAATTGTCTTCTTTTTAATATAAAAGGCAATTTCGGATCGGAATGAGATAAAATTATGCGAGGAATAAAAACTTTATCTCCAACATGCGTTCCAGTCATGATTTTTGCCTCAACAACCCATTTTGATAACTGAGTAACTATGAGTCGTGTCCCATTGCAAAGACCATTAGACTGATTCAAATTCCGAAGTAGCATGATTGGTACCCCAACTTTCAATCTCAATTTATGATTCGGAATACCTGAAAATTTTAAAGAATTTAAAAATTCTATTGGAAACATTGATTGTTGTTCTGTAATATTGTCTCCGGCTTTACATATCGAATCAACACTATAAAATATTTGTTCATCCAGATTGATGAACTGGTCTATCACGTAGTCATTGATATCCTGGACAACATCATTTATAAGTGCTAGAATTGCTCTTTCGCCCAAGTATTTAGAATTATTACATTTATCTTTCAATTCTGGATAGGTAGCATTTACGATATCTGCAATAGGATCATCATTAGATTGAACAATTAAATCAGGTGGTATCTCAATCATTCCTTCACTGTCAATACAACTCAAGTTACCATCACCCATTCTTAAGATCCAATTTGCAAAATCTCTTGTAGTAATATCTCCCGTATTTTGTTCAAGTCTCATATTTTGAGTCATTGTAAAAACAATACAATTCCTCCATAATGAAGATCTGTTAATAGTGGCCTCAACTATTTGCTCTCTTTGACCTTTGGATACAACTGGTAATATTTGACGAAAATCATCGCCCAGAACAACTGTCTTCCCTCCAAATGGTTTTTCTACACTATTTGCATTAGTAAATCGTAAAATATCTCTTAACGAACGATCTACAGCTTCAAAACAATTTCGGTGAGCCATAGGTGCTTCATCCCAAATTATGAGACTTGTTCTTACCATTAACTCTCCAAGTTGAGAGCCCTGTTTAAATGAGCAAGTTGAGTTATTTGACAAATTAATTGGTATTTGAAATCTTGAATGAGCTGTTCGACCACCAGGCAATAATAGAGCCGCAATTCCAGATGAAGCAACTGCAAGCACTATTTTTCCTTCGGAATGTAATCGAAATATCAATGTTTTCCAAAGATAAGTTTTTCCTGTACCACCATGTCCGTATACAAAGAAGAAACCGCCATTGTTACCATTCACTGATTCAATGATAGAGTCATATATTCTTCTCTGCTCAACATTAAGATTGTCAAATAACTTCTTATGCTCCTCCTTTAATCCAGTTCTATTATAGTCCAACTCTTCTTGTAGTAATCTGTTATTGGTTTCCCCAAGTAATAATATATCTGGATACGGCATATTTTCGAAATCTCTTAATGATCTCCCGCTTTTTAACAACAACTGTTCAATTTCATAGAGTGCATAATTTTTTATCTGTATCTCAGTAAGACGTAAATTATCACAGCGAAGCACCCTTCTTTGATGATAAAGAATGTCTTCAGATAATAACTCCCAATTATCAATCCATAATTGATAAAGATCTACAACCTCACAAAAGATTAATATTGTGACAAACAATTCACGTAGTTGCTTCCCAGATGCCCATTGTGAAGCATAATTTAGAGTTTCATGCCACTCCTTATCATCATCAAGTAAACCAAGGGCATAATACGTTATCCATTGTTCTTATTTCTCCGAAAGATCGAGGTCCTTTGACTATATTAAGAAGCATACGTAAATAAAATCATTCACCACTACCAGGATGTGCGTAATATATTCGACCTACACATCGTTCTTTCTTTCTCATATTTCATTCCTTATCTCTGTTATTCCAAACCCATTTACATGGAAAATCCGAATATGTTAGATTTCTTGCTTCCTCATACATAGCATTTGTCTTCATCCATTCAGTAAATTTTGTCTTTAAAATATTTGGTCAAATGAGTACATTATCCAAGTAATCGGAATCTTCAAATATGATTGATTGCTCATTTTCAAGATGGAAATTTAATCTCTCAACTGCTGGCTCACGATAATGAATGTCAAACTCAAATATTCTCCAACTTGCTTCTATTGCAGATACATATCTGCAATCTAGATACGTCTTGATCTCATCAATATTAGTAACATGTTGTGATCCTGTAGAATCATCTATATGAAGATTTTCTTCCATAATCAAAGTTGCACGGTCAGGTCCTTTATTGATGTATTTGAATAAATACTTTATAGATCTTGAACGATTGCACCATTCAACATTTATATGTGCTTGATATTTCACCAACAAATCCACGTTGTAAGGCACTATAAATCTGTTATCCAGCTTAAGACTATTCTTTTCGATATACATATCTGGATTATCTCTTCTCCTATATATTGCAAATCCATCTTCATCAATTGACGTCTCCGTACAAAATCTTTTCGGAAAACTTTTGCTACACTTGCTATTAATCATACAACTTGATTTTGGATTTAAAATTCCACATGGACCATGAACCATATATTGCTTCACCGCATCGTATGCAATTTTATCTACGTTAACATCTGGTATCTCTGCAGATATTATTCTATCTATTTGTGATGGAGTTGGATGCTTGTCATTGTAATGCAAAAATAGTAGTATATGTGCATGCGGTAGCCCTCTCTTTTGATACTCAATAGTATAGATAGCTGAAAATAGAGAAAATAGATATAATTAGATCTGCACATACTTCTATAATTTAGGATAGTAATGAGTATACAGATGATAAAGAAAGTATTACCAGCAAGCACCCGCCCGAAATGTTGCCCATGTTTTAAGTCACGTAGAAGTTGATCGAGTTTAATTTTAAAAACCCTTGTGACTATGTCTGGGCGATCCTCTGCTCTTTGTCCAGGATTCTTAGATAGAAAACTTTCAATTTCTGTCCATTTTGTGTTGCATGTGAATGTTATAAATAAATCAGGATAGCCTGCCCACCTACAAATGGCCATTGCATCTTGATAATTCTCGATCATATATCTTGGATTTCCTGTGAAACTCGAAGGTAATACAATTCTCTTTCCAGTAGATGCGGGGGTTGTATCTCCTCTAAAAACTGCATCTCTCAATCCACTATATAACTCAACTCTTAATTTACGTTGGTTTCTTCTTACCCACATCAGTTGAGTCTCTTCAATACATGTGTATGCATCAACTATAAATTGTTGGAATAAACGACCGCCATATATTAATCCATGTCCTTCTCATTCACGTTCTTGTAATCTGTATGCATAATATTCTCTCATAGTAATGAAATCTTTTTTTGTTGATGTACTTCTACCATTAGTTCTACGTAAAATACCAAGTCTAAATCCATCTTCCCCATAAGGAAAAAGAAGAGGATATTGTAGTGCCATATACGATGGGTGCAATTCATTAATCATTTTCAATCTACCTTCTTTATATTCGACTATAATATCCCGATGAGCATCCTCAATACCAATATCACCAATAACAATTGCAGCAATCTCAGAACAGCTAGGTAAATTATGTTCCCTTCCATCTATTGTTCTTGAACTAATAAGACGTAGTCGCATTTGATGAATATTGTCCTCTGAGAAACGGTCTTTTACCATACGAAATACTTTAACCAATTCATTTGTCTGATTAAGCATTTGCACCAATGCAGTAAGAATTGAAGATTCGATATTCTTGTTAGAGTGGTTGTGATTCAATGCACTCATTCGATTATGTAACTCATTGTCAGTGTCATAGAAGTATAACTGTGCATATCGAGGATTAGAACCATCTATTGGATGTAGGGTTCCAATTTTATGATGATTTTGACCATTAGTTCGAAAGATGTATGGACCACCTCCATCATTGATATTCTTGTCTACATTTCCACCCATTGAAGTCATGGCAAGAACGGCATTATAAGTTCATATTTGTGCCTTGAAACTTTTAGAATGTGGCCCACCCATAGGACTTATCAATTCTTCTAATAGAGCAGGTGGCTTTTGAAGTAAAGGTAACATAACTTTACCTTCCATACAACAAAGAGAAAATCTTGGTTGAGTTGGCATCCTTGATTTTATAGTTCTCTCTTCATACCATAATATTGCTCCACAATAATCACATTCATAAGATGGTGGACCAAAATTCCAAGGCTCAGTGAATTTTCCTATAATATAGAACACAATATAAAAAATAATCATTACTACTAATGCTATGTTTAGAAAATGTCTTAATATACATTAATTATGCAATTGAATCATTTACTTGGAGGTTCAGCAGTTCTTCTATCATTGTTCCGTTCCCCATCAACACACATCATTGCTCCACTTCCAATATCGTCCATTATCATTCGTCTTTTACGTCTTCATTTATATCGTTTTTACTTTGTTTGTCATCATGATACATATTTGCTCCACTCCTTTTATCATTAATAATCATTCGTCTTCTACTACGTGTAAGTCTAGAATTTTCCATTTTTAATTATTCTGAAAGAAAAAAAAATGATCACACAGTAAAAACATGAATATGAATACATCCTTTAAAAACAATAATTTAACTTAATATAAGTGAATTAATTAAATCAAGAATATATACATGAGATTGATGATAATGAAACATAAGATAAATACATTGAGAACGTATCTGATGGTTAGTTGAAAGTTTCAAGTGTACTTAAGTGTGATGCTTAACAAAGATGTGCTTGTTCCTGTAAAAATAAGTACAATGATTGTCAACCCGCTTATAATATAAAATCATTTGTTCGGTTAGCAAATTAATTGAAAATTCAACTAATTTCTGCAGATTAATTAAAAAAAAATTGCCAATCACCAATCAAGCAGTTCTGCAAATTTACCAATTTCATAATGATGAAAGCTGAGAGATCAATTTGCAGTAAGTAATTAATTGCATGCTACATGAAAAAATGTTCACAGATTTTGTGGACTATGAAACCCCAAAATAAATAAATTTGCAACTTTTTCTCGATAAGAGTTCACCTCAATCATTATTTTTGAGACAAAGTCACTCGCTACTCCAGAGTATTAAAAGTAAGAGACATGCATGACCGGAAATGAGTAATCCTAAGATTTTATTTTTTCCACTACTCAAAATAAAATTGAACATATCATGAAATATCTTCTTCATCAAGTGTATATGCCATGTCCTTTCAAAACAAAAAATATAACGTTAAAAAGAAATTAAGCGCTAATAAATCGCCAAGTTTATATATATATATATATATGTTTGCTATTGAATTACAGCTGTTACAATATGTAAAAACTAAAGTTTATATGCATTCTTCCATTAGGTTTTATCTTTTTTGTTCTTTTCATATATTAAAAGATTGTTCAGATTTAAAAATTATTGCCATCAGTTTCCCTTTCTAATGGTCACCATTAGAAACTAAATCTCTGAGCTTTATAATTCTTCTCGTGTGCCATTATATATTCAGGTATGGGTTCCTACTTTCCAATACAAATGTATCTCATGATCCATTAAGCATATCAGTTGCAGTTCTAAAGCAATTTGATGTCCACCCAAAAATGTACCAAGTTGGTTATACCAAATTGTATCTCATAACAGGCCAGGTAATTTCTTGCGTGCGTGCGTGTTTAACTAAGAGATGCATGTATGTGATAAAATGTATTTATTCTGCATTAGCACGGAAGTAAAACTCTAAACAGATACAAATTGGAATTTGGGGAAATTACGCTTCTCATCCACGATTGATAATTATGGCTATATTTTCGCTAGTTTTAAGTTTTTCAATTATGGCTATGTTTGAGAAATTGATCTGATAATTGGATAGAAGGCTTGGTAATGATACTGATCACAGGTATCGGCTACAGCACGTGAGAAGAAGATAACAGGAAAAAGAGAAGGAAATACCAAGCAGTTTAAACACATCTATAAACACATCTATCAAGCAGTTTCTTACAATAGGGAAGACCAATGCATTTGGAGGAAAACAAAAATAGCATTTGGGAAACAATAAATCACTGACAGTAAATTAAAAATATTCATAATAATAAATATTCATCAATCATCTATCATCAATCATCAATCATCAATCATCTTGATAAAATGCGAAAATAATAATAATAATAATAATAATAATGATTTCGGGATTTTTTTTTAGTAGCAATTGGATATCCGGGCTTATATTTATTGTTAGTATACTCCTCTTGATACCTATCACTTTTTAAGTCCACATTTGATCCGATAGTGACATTTGATCCGATAATCCACATTTTATCATCTCTAAAGCATATTCTCTGAGAGCTAATTCTCCTTGCAATCTGATATTATCTCTGTTATTATCTTTGTATTCCACAACTAACACACAATTGCAACAACATAAAAAAAAAAACACATTCATATATTTAAAATAAAATATCTATATCCAGATTTGAAAAGAAAAAAAAATTAAAACAATAGTAGACTCACTAATGTAAGCATTAAGTAAATAAACATCCATATCATCATCAAGTCTGCTATCCAATTAAATAAACATTTATTTAACATATAAAAATATCCAGGTAAGTCTATCTAAACTATTTAACCAAGTCTCACTCGGTAATTGACCCAGATTTGGCATCATCTACTCTTGGTTTTTTATTTTGGTTTATATTTATTTTCCTTGTGACTTAGAGCAGGGTATGGATCAGAAAATGAAGAAGCAGGTGATGAAGCAGGTTTTTATGGGTTTTTGTTTATGGCTACATACATTTTTTGATCTTGCTACTTTTTCAGTCATATCTAATTATGTTTTATAAATTTTTCATGTACGATTTATGATATGATGCATAAAGTGCATTATAATTTATCAAAGATCTATGTTTTAGCACTTCTATCTATGTTTTGCAAATTTTTTTTTTGTCTTCAAGACCACAAAAAAATTAACATGGGTCTAGTCTCTTTGTGACTGCCCAAAAACAAAATCTAAGACACTAATAATGATATGGGAAAAATCTCATTTTCCAACTCCAACCCACCAAAATACTCAAAAACCTCCACAATTTATTCATCAATCATAATAATAAATATTCATCAATCATCTATCATCAATCATCAATCATTTTAAAAAAATATTCATCAATCATCTTGATAAAATGCGTAAATAATAATAATAATAATAATAATAATAATAATAATAATAATAATAACAATAATTTCGGGATTTTTTGTTAGTAGCAAGTGAATACACGGGCTTATATTTATTGTTAGTGTACTCCTCTTGATACCTATCACTTTTTAAGTCCACATTTGATCCGATAGTGACAATGGCAGTCTCTAAAGCAAATTCTCTGAGAGCTAATCCTCCTTGCAATCTGATATTATCTCTGTTATCATCATTATTATTTTGGATCTACGATTATTCTTAAAAATAGTCTTTTACCGTTTATATTGCATGCCAGGTTGACACCACATAAGGAAGTCATGCTACGGAATACAAAGTATATAAAAAACAATAGAATCTATTGCTTGAAAATGGATATTTTAAAGATTCTTGCAAGCATGATGATACATACATGATCACTCCAATCTGTTAAAATTGTCAACTTCTGACCTTAATGGAAATAAATGCAATCTATTTTGGATCTATAGTTGTTGTTATTATTATCTTTTTTGTGGGTTTTCCAATTCACATAATGCTTAAAAAGTGGGTAAAATGCTCAGAAGTGATAAAATCCTAGAGCCAAAAAACACCAACTGCTACTGATCATGTTTAAATATCATCTACAACAATATAATATGTTAAACCTAAATTTAATTTCCAACTGCTTTTGTATTCCAACGCTGGGTAGCTTTGAAATATGCAGTTGATAAAGAATGCAGTTCTGCTACTTGAATTGCATTGTTACTTAGTCTATGTTGTGATTGGTATGATAAATTCTTTATTGCCCCAACATATCCACTGAAAATTTCTCCCGAATTCAGAAAAAAATTAATTTTAATTTTATTTACTTCTTGTTAAGTAATTGTTTTACTTAATGATTATGCAACTTTAAAGAGAGAATTATCATCTACAACCAACCAAACGAAAAAAATATTTCATTCTATAAAACAATAAATCACTAACCGGTGCAATTTAGATGAGGCAACGACAATTCCACAACCAACACACAGTTCAAAAATATAAAGGGGGCTTCGTACAACTGAGTGAGAGCCTCCAAAGAAACAAATTTCCCACGGATTGACTGTTTCTTGCATAAATGAAACAGTTTTAGAACAAACATAAATAATAGCAATATAAGAAAAATAATACATTAATTGACTGTTCCTTACCAGTTTTAGAACAATTCGAAAAAAACTCAATTGACAGTTAGCAAGTAAGAACGATGGTTTAAAGAAAGTGAGAGTGAGAGAAAGAGCGAGCGGAGAAGAAAGTGAAAAAAGAAAACTACTTTTTCAAAATAAATACGGTTAGAGCGGTTTTTTTTTCAAATCGATGCCGCTTCACACGCACCGTGTAACACCATGTAAAATACATTTCTGACAGTCTTTCAAAATTCTAAAAGTTCCTATAAAAAAAAAATTTTAAACGTTATTTTCCAGTCGGTTATTTTATCATACACTTGGATGGCGTTGGTTGGTGGCCATTCAAACACTGCTTAAGAGGAAAATACGACGTCGTGTCTTCCAACTTCATCGAGTAAACTTCCAAGCGCCTTCACTACATGCTCCAATTCCTTGAACGGAAGCTACAAAACCTCTATCTAGAAAATAAGACTGGGAAGAAGCGAAAAAAAAAGCACTGTGATTACCTTTATGGATTCCCACTCACGTCCGCTCATGTCCCTGATTTGGTCGAATGGCGTTAGAAGCTTTGGGAAATTCCAGTATCCTGCATCTGCTCTCCAGTTGCGACAGGAAACAAAGAGGTCTCCGGCCACAAAATCGACGGCACCAGACTGAAGTATCACTAATAGAAAACTCGAGGTGATAGAAAACTTGAGGCAAACCCAAACAACAAATTAGATGGCACCAGACTTGGAGCATTACTTCCGCCCTCTGCTCCACCATTTGCGATGGATAAAGGGGAATAAACGTAACCATTTCCAGTACCCAGCTATTTTTCTTTCCAACCCGAATCATCATTGACGGAAAATGGAGAAATCCACTTCGCAAAGTTGATGGCACCGGACTTGGAGGCTGCTGCCGTTTCAACTCCTTCAAAGCTCTTACGTCTAACGAAGGGTTCTATGTTGTCGGCGCCTTCACGTTTAAGCAGAGGAAATAACGATGGGTTCTATTGTCGGTGCCAGTAAGTATCTCAAAAGTGAATACGTGTCAAATATTTAAGTTAATACGTGAAAGAGAAACTTTTTTTTTGTTTTAATGATAAGATCAATTTATTCTTTATATATTTTACTGGGTCTAATAAAGCGGATCACTGATTTAACGTACTTACATGTCTCAAGTGGTACTGTGTAAATGAATAAAGTAACCATGTAAATTAATTAAGCGAGTTTTACGATTTTAACCGACTTCCGTATTTTTCAATTTAACCGACTTCTGATTTTTACGACTTCTTTGACACATACGCTTAAATAATTCCGCTTTTATATATATAAATAGATGTCATAGTTTTTTAAATCTTATATCTCTATTATATGCTATCAATTTTGCGTATTCCTCGACCAAAACAGTTTTTTATATATTAAAAAAATAACGCAGTCAATTCGAGTAAAGAGTATATAAAAGTGATGGCATATAAATTTTTTTATTAAGAATTACTATTTTTACTAATAATTTATTAATATATGATTTTGTGATATGACGCCAGATATTTCATTATAATAATTAATAAAAAGCAGAAGTCACTGACTAGGGCTGTATGCATATGAATGCAAATCAATCCCCTCCGAAGAATTCATTTTTCTTCCTTCGTTGGTCCAATATGTTAAGCACTCTACAACTACATCAACCAGTGGCTTTCCACACAACTACTTTTGCCGCCCTCCACGGCTACTACTGCTCTTCCAAGAGCAAGAAAATTCCGAAACAAAAAAGAATCCACCGAAACAAAAACACCTCCCTCTCATTCCCAAATTCAACCCCACTTCTGATCAACCAAAAACCCTACACCCAAACAAAAGCCCAAGCCCTTGACGCCATCGTTGATGACCTCGAAGCCTCTGTTGACAAACGTATCAAAATTGACACCGAAATATTTTCTTCCCTCTTAGAAACATGTTACCGTTTACAGGCCATTGATCACGGCATCCGAGTTCACCGTCTTATTCCCCCAAATCTTTTACGTAGAAATGCAGGGTTGTCTTCGAAACTTCTGCGGTTATATGCATCGTGCGGACGCATCGAAGAAGCTCACCGGGTGTTTGATCAAATGTTTGACCGTGATGCTTCGGCTTTTCCGTGGAATTCACTTATCTCTGGGTATGCTGAGTTGGGTCTATATGAAGATGCCATGGCGCTTTACTTCCAAATGGAGGAAGAGGGTGTTGAGCCGGATCCATTCACGTTCCCTCGCGTGTTGAAAGCTTGTGGGGGAATTGGTTCGATTTGTGTTGGGGAGGAGGTGCATCGCCGTGTGGTTCGTTCGGGCTTTGCAAATGATGGGTTTGTGCTCAATGCACTTGTTGACATGTATGCCAAATGTGGTGACATTGTGAAGGCTCGGAAGGTCTTTGACAAGATTGCTTCCCGGGACTTGGTTTCGTGGAATGCTATGCTCACGGGTTATATTCGTCATGGGCTTTTGGTGGAGGCATTGGAGATCTTCTGCCAAATGCTTCAAGAAGGGCATGAGCCAGACTCGGTCGCTATATCCACAGTACTTGCCAGTTTGTCATCACTGAAGCTTACACTCCAAATTCATGGGTGGATTCTTCGTCGAGGATTTGATTGGGACTTATCTGTTGCTAATTCATTGATCACTGTGTACTCGAATCACGGAAAGTTGGATCGAGCAAAATGGTTGTTTAACCACATGCCTGAGAGGGATGTTGTGTCATGGAACTCTATTATTTCTGCACACTCCAGAGACCCGGAAGTTCTAACGTACTTTGAGCAGATGGAGAACTCTGGTACTTTGCCAGATAGTATCACA
Source organism: Platycarya strobilacea (assembly GCA_036898215.1). Taxonomy (NCBI): domain Eukaryota; kingdom Viridiplantae; phylum Streptophyta; class Magnoliopsida; order Fagales; family Juglandaceae; genus Platycarya; species Platycarya strobilacea. The sequence goes on along the minus strand of CM072546.1, from coordinate 12,837,795 downwards.
TTTGTGTCATTACTATCAGCTTGTGCCCATCTAGGCTTGGTGAAGGATGGGGAAAGATTGTACTCTATGATGAAGGGGAAATATGCAATAGACCCTATCATGGAACATTATGCTTGCATGGTTAATCTCTATGGTAGGGCAGGACTGCTCATTGAGGCATATGCGGTCATAGAGGAGAAAATGGAGTTTGAGGCTGGTCCAACAGTGTGGGGGGCGTTGCTATATGCTTGCTTTCTTCATGGAAACTTGGATATTGGAGAAATGGCGGCTGAAAAGCTTTTTGAGTTGGAACCGGATAATGAACTTAATTATGAACTTTTGATCAATATTTACAGCAATGCGGGTAGATTGGATGGTGTGGAAAGAGTGAGATTGATGATGATGGAACGAGGACTGGATCTGTAGACCCATCTGTGGATAAATGGGTTCCATATTCCACGGATCAGATCCTCCTTGGCTCACTACGGCCGCAAGATGCCATTTGTCACACTCCTGTTTGCCGCAAAATGGGTATCAGATGCACGTTTAATGATATCAGGTTTATCTACATCTATTGGACCTGCATCGCCTCCAACAGAGAATTGGCTTGTCGTGCACAAAGCTAATCTGTTCATCAACTTTGGATCTTCATTGGGAGTGTAGTACAGATTTTTGCCATACCCATGCCTCATAATTCGTTCATATTTATGCTGAACGCTAGCCATTCAAGACTTGGTATGGAACAAAAAGAATGTAATAAATCGTATCTGTTCCCAAACATATCTAAAAAGTCCAGAAAATCACAATGAAATTGGAATGTTTGGAGAAACAATTTTGCAATCCTAGGGGAAGTATTTGTTCACAGGGGCCCCCAGCGAAGGTAGATTTCGTTGCATTTCTCACTAAGCGAGGTGCCTCTCTTTATCTATGGATGTTTTCTGGAGTGATTGACTGGTTATTGGCTTGAAATCATGCGTGAGTATTGCAAGATATAGTGATTCCGCGACTTTGGTTCCATTTTCTTACTGCCTTCCTAAAATAGTACGTACCCTTTATGAGTTTCATAATTTTCAGGTTCAAATTTCCAGAATGTCTGCTGTTTATGGTACGGTGTATTAAAGACGTATAGTTTTCAGAGAATGAAATGTGGAAAAATGAATTTATATTAAAATGTTACTATTTAATTACAATATAAGATACTTTATATATAGCTTACAAATCACTTAGTACCAACCAATTTTACAATTCCATATATAAATTAATCAATATTACAATTTCATATGTACATTATAAAGTAAAGAATGAAATATATATTTTAATACTCCCTTCAAGATGGACTATATTCATTTAATAGTCTTATCTTGTCAATGAGATTATTGAATTGGTACAAGTCGAATGGTTTAGTTAACATATCTGCTATTTGTCAGCCTGTTTTAACATAGAACAATTTAATCATTTCAGCTTGCAATTTTTTTCTTATAAGATGACAATCTAATTCAATATATTTTGTTTTATTTATTTATGATATACTGGATTTGAAGTAATATGAATGGCTGCTTGTGAATCACAATACATCAAAGTTGCTTGAGCATAAAGGATTTCAAAATCTATCAGCAGATTTTTAAGCTAGACAATTTCACAAACATCCACTGCCATTGCCATGTATTTAGACTCAGCTGAGGACCTTGATATAGTTTGTTATTTATTTGACTTTTAACTGACCAAATTATCCCCTAAGAAAACTGCATACCCTGTAATAGATCTTTTAGTGTCTGGGCATGTTGCTCGATCAGAATCTGTGTAGACTTTTAGGTGGAAATTAGTAGAAGAAGAAGAGAAAAACAAGCCTAAACCAAATGTGTCTTTAACATACTAAATAACCATGTGAACTGCTGTCATGTGTGGTTGTCGAGACTTGTACATAATTTTACTTAATTTCTGAACAGAGAAAGCAATGTCAGGTCTTGTAATGGTTAGGTATAACAACCTACCAATTAATCTCCTAAATCAAGAAGGATCTGCCAGTACATTCTCATTATCGTCACTCAAAGACAGATTTTGTTCTATGGGTGAATTTGCTGGTCTACAACCAGTTAACCCACAATCTTCTACAATTTTCAAAGAATATTTTCTCTGACAAATGTATAAACCTTTAAAAGATCTGGCAAATTTAAGACTTAAAAATTACTTCAAGGGGCCTAATTCTTTCATCTTGAAATGACTATTCAAATATTTCATTAATGAATTTATAGCAGAAGTATCATTACTTGCAACTAAAATATCATCTACATAGATCAAAAGAAATCTGATTGAATCTCCTCTCTTGCTAAAAAGTGAGTGATGTGACGACCCGATTTCTGTTATTAATTTTATTTTATAATAAAATGGTTATAATTATTTTTAAAATTATTTTAGTTTAATTGTGAGAATTTCTTAGATATATATATATATATTTATATAGATAAGCATATTTGAATTTTCTTTAGCATTGGAAAAAAAAAAAGACAATATGGATTCTTTTATGGTATTATTATTATTATTATTATTATTGTTATTATTATTATTATTATTTATATAGATAAATAAAAAGAGAAATATAGTTGATTAGCCTTTGAAAAGTCAAGGCAAAATTCGAGTTAGGCAAATTGAAGAAGAAATTAAGTGGAAACACGTGGTGAAAGCGGATTGGTTTATTTCGGGCAATTTCAACATTTTTCAGTAAATTAGTCATAACTTTTGTATATGATCTCTAAATAAAGTGATTTAAATTTCTATAGAACTATAAGAGAGAGATATATAACTTTTATGTTTTGAATTTTAAGAGATATTGACCGGAGCAAAGACAAAATTGGGTTGAAAGTTAACATAATAAACCTGGACGTGGGAAACATATGTACCGACTTTGATTTCTTTGGAAACCAATTGGAATATGTGACCACCGACCTTACCTTAGACTAGATCTTGAAAATCTTTTCAAACTACTTAGGTGTATGGTTATGCATGATGACAAGTGACAAGAGGGGGACTTACCTCAAGAAGTGTTTGGATGACTCCAAGGGTGCAAGAAACCTGAATACATATGTATGCCATTTGATTTTTGGATTATCTTGATAAGTAATAATATTTTGGTAAATCTGATAATTTAGCATCTCTCTTAGGTGGCTTAAGTTAAGCCCTTGGATGTTTTGCTTGCCCACCAAGCCTACTAGCAAAGGTAAATGATGACCTAAACCTCAAGATCCCACATGTGGCAATCAGCTAAAGGAAGCACTTAGACCTTTAGAATGTCTTCCTCACCCTCCCACTATATATATGGACGACACTTCAAGGGGAAGAACTTCTTCACCCTTTTCTCCATTCTAACTTATGGCAACACTAAGAAAAAAAGTCCCTAAACCCTTGTCTAAATTACCAACTTCTCATAAAAACTTCCAACAAAGATATTTTGGATACATTGAGGGGGAGATTGTCAAAACCAAGTCCAATCTCAAGTAAAAAGATTTGAAAAAATTTGTAAGTGTACAAAATATCTTAACTTTGATACTAAATTGCTTATATAATAGTTTATAGCCATAGATGTTCTCTTCCAACACAAAATGATAAGTAATTGTTAGTTTGATGTAAGTGAGTTTGGATTATGAATTCTTACAAGACAAGAGAGGAAAATTTTATTAGGAATCAAGACTTTATCTTAGAGATCTATGATGGAAAGAATAGATAAAATATGTAAAGTTTAGAAGACAAAAGAAATTGGAATTTGAAGCTAGAGGGTTTCGGCCTTAACATGGTATAGGTTGAAATGTTGTAGGTTTTGTTATTTAAGCTATGGTTTTGTTGATTATTTTTGGAAATACTAAACTATGGTATGGATATTATTAAAAATAAAGATATAGTCATGAATAAAATTATAAAGGATAAGATTTGAATAAAAAGAATTAATTGAAAATTATAGAAGAGATATAGATATGCATGAATTTCGGTTTGGAGGCTAAATAATTGATTTATGAAATTTTAAAGTCTATAAGTTGAAAAATGAATATGGTTAAGAAGAGAAGAAAAGAATTTATATATATATATATATATGTAGTGTTTGGCCTACAATACTAAATTTAAGATTAAAATTGTTTATTGTATTTCTTAGAAAAAAAGGACATGTGATGTGAATTACTTGTGCTATGTACCGAAGTATGATTTGTGATGTGAATTATTTGTATCATATATTGATTAAGTAAGTTTTATATTATAAGATTCATGTGAGCATAAGGCATGCATGCAATGTTTAAGAGTATTTGCATACTAAGTACGTCATGGGTTTGTACATTAAAAGTCGTGACATTTATTTTAAAAAAATATGAAAATGAATTTAATAAGTATAAGAAAGAAATAAGAATAGACTAAAAAGATTTAAAAAGTCACGTCATGACGGGGAATGCGATATTTAATGTCCATATAACTGACGTCAACGAGAAATGAGATATGTAACTCCCGTCGAATGATAATAAGTTATGTCAAAGCAGGAATGACGATATGTAATGCCCGTACGATTGACATAACTAGCGGGGATGACGATACATAATACTCGCTACAATAAGAATATTTACATCATGGCGAGGATGACAATACATAACTCTCGTATGACGAATATATTTGGCGGTGAAGGAGATATGTAACTACCGCCATGATATGATAAGACTCGTCACGACGGTGAATGCGATATATAACTGTCGTATGAGTGACGAGAATATGAAAATTGATGGTGAAGGCGATTCGATCTGCTGTCGTGGTTAAGGTTAAGATTTATAAGAACAAAAACGGATATATGAAATAAGACTATTTACGAATAGATACGTTATGACACAAAACGTACGCACTTATGTTCACTAAGTCTTTTTATAAAAGTGCACAATTTAAATGTAAGTCATGCATAAGAAATATAAGAATCTTGATTAATAGGTCTTATGGACATACCATGTGCATATACATGTTATTTGTCAAGGTGGTTATTGCTTTATTATATTATTTGTGCAATTACTGATATTTTATTTTAATCTCATTTTTTGAATATTTCCTATCATTCCTTTAGGAATGATAGATTTGATTGCAAGTAGGTATGACTTGCCAATGATAGATTTGATTGCAGGTAGGTATGACTCGCCAGAAGAACCGGACTTCCTGAGAGATTCCGGTGAGCCTTGAGAGGCCCACTGAATTCTCTCTTCTTGTAAACCCACTTTTTGATAGTTATATCTCTTCTGTTTTTGATTATATGATGAAGGATATAGGGCAACACTTATCTTTTATGTCTGAAGACCGAGCAGGACGTTGCCTTCTTTTGAGTAACGAGGCATAAAGGAAAGAGTTTGCCTGGTGAAAAGGCATAAAGGAAAAAAAAAATGAAGAATCTATGTATACGTATCTTGGACCTCTTACTTATGTACAACTGAGACGTGAAGTTATTATAAATATACTAAATGTTTTAGTTATGTCGTACCAGGTGATCTATGTGCAAAGTTATATTTCTTTGCATTTTTTGAAAATTAACCTTAATCCACTGCATTACTCATTGCGCATGATTAGTAAGTTAGGCACATGCAATTTATGTTTGATAAGTATGAAGGATATGTAACCATGTGTTACCTATCCTGATGCTTCAGTTTATGTTAAATCCTATACGTAAATTAGGAGCGTCACAAGCAGTCTAATTTTGATTGGTTGAATCCATTAGCCAACAAAGTTGAGAAGAATTTTGCAAACCACTGTCTTGAAGCTTGCTTTAAGCCATATAAGGATTTTTTAAGTTTGCAAACTGATTTGGACTCCCCCTTGCTATCAAAACTAAAAGGTAAAGCCATATAAACTTCTTTTTGAAGGTCTTCATTCAAGAATGCATTATTCACATCAAATTGAATGATAAGCCACTATTTGATAGCAGTTATGAAGAGAAATAACCTCACAATAGTTAGTTTGGCTACTGGACTGAATGTCTCATAGTAGTCAAATTCTTCCAACTGAATATACCCCTTGGCTACTAACCTAACCTTGCATCTCTCCACTATCCCATCTGATTTGAGCTTCAATTTGTACACTCATTTACAATCAACAGGGTGCTGACCATCAAGTAAATGAACTAATTTCCAATTCTCATTTTGTTCTAGAGTTAGATTTTTAGCTTGCATAGCCTCTCTCCATTCAGGTTACAAAACAGTTTGAGAATAGGTTTTACTATTTTAGGCTCAACAAAAGTAGAGGTAATAAGGACAAAATTTTTATGAGAAGTAGATAATCTGTCATAAGTGAAATACCTGCTACTTGGATGAAAAGTGCTAGAACCAACAGCTGGTTGATCAGAGGAAGAGGTTGAATTCAAGGCAGCCACTTGTTAATAGTGATAGGAATGAAGATATGATGGGGGATATGTGTTCTTAGTTAACCTTCTTAAAGGAACAATTGGAGAAGGTGAAATAGGCAAAGAATTAGGATTTGATATTGCTACAGGTGAAACAGGTGCAGAAATATCAAAATCACATTTTGGGGCAGGAGATGGAATTGAAGAATTGCCCTTGAGAGATGAAACAAAAATATTTTTGGCAAGAAATGGTGTTAAGGAAGAAGATTCAAAATGAAAAACATTTTCATGAAAAACTAAATCTCTAAAGATGTAGCAAGTCTGATTTTCCAAGTTCAATAGCTTGTAAACCTTAACACCAAAAGAATAACTCAGAAAAATAGATTTCACACCTCTTGGAGAAAATTTGGAACGAGAACTAGAAAGTATTGATTCAAAACATAAACAGCCAAATACTTTAAGATGTATGAAAGAAGAGGTTTTATGATATAACAGTTCAAAATGAGTCTTATTTAAAATAATAGGACTCGAGATTTTGTTTATGGGATAAATAGAGCTAAGAATGCTATCTCCCCAATAAGAAAAATGAAGTTTAGCATGAAATAGTAGAGATCTTGCCATATTATGGATATGTTGATATTTGTGCTCCACAACAGAATTCTGTTTTGGAGTTGCAACACAACACAATTGATGGAAGACACATTTAGAAGCAAAAAAAGTTTTTAAAGCAAACTTAGGACCATTATTGGACCTGAGTGCTTTGATTTTGACATTGCATTAAATTTCAATAAGAAGAAAGGACTACAAGAGAGAACCAACTTCAGACTTAGATTTCATAAGATATACCCATGTAACCCGAAAAAAATCATCTACTATGGTAAGAAAGTATCTAAAACCATCATAAGTGGAAGTTGCAATTGGTCCTCATATATCACAATGTATCAAATCAAAAGATGCATTACATTTATGACTACCAATAGGAAAGGATAAATGTTTTTGTTTTGCTATTGGACATGTAGTACAATTATCCAATTTGGAATTCAAAGTAGGAATATATTGATGTAAAAGATGTAATATGGATGAGGATGGATGACCTAATCTAAAGTGTTAAAAGGCTACATTAGATTGAGTATAAAAACTAGTAGGAATAGAAGAATCACTAGTATTTGTGGATGGTGTTGGAACTGTCAACTTGTAGAGATTAGCTTGCATCTCACCCATCCTAATCATCTTCCAAGTTGCTAGGTCCTGCAAGAAGTATTAGTCGGCTTTAAGAATCAGGCAACAATTTAAAGTTTGTGTAAGTTTGTTGATTGAAATTAGGTTGAAAGAAAAACTAAGTACACAAAGAACATTAGCGAGAATAAGAGAAGAAGTTAAAGCAATATCACCAAAGTGTGTGACTTTAGCAAATGTATCATTTGAAAGTTTCACTGAATGAGAAACATGAGAATACTTGTTAGTATAAAAACATGGAGAATGCACCATGTGGTCTGATGCTCTACTGTCAATAATCCAGGAAATCAAAGCAACATAATTAGCATAGGTAGAAGTAGTGTCATGCTTACCTGAGAAATTTGGAACTAAAGTCATGTCGACTGAAGGAATGGAAGGAGAAGTGGAAGGAGTAAAACCAGGAGCTGTTGATATTGTTCCACAGCAAAAAGCAATGATGAAAGAGCTTCATTAGTGTGAATCGAATTGACAGATGAATTCCCAGCCTTGGACTTATCTCAAAACTTGTAGTTAGGAGAATATCAATGAATTTTGTAGCATTTGTCCATTGTGTGCTAGCAATACCACAGTGGCTACAAATGACCTTGCTACAAGCAGGGGCTTTGGAATTTTTAAATGTATTATCTAGTTTAGCAGCTAGGGCAACAGGTTCAACATATCTTTGGCCTTTTTTTTTTGTATAACAAGAGATAAGGCTTTATTAATAGATGGCAGGGGGTCCATCATTAAGATTTGTCCTCGTACAGCATAAAAAACATCAGTAAATCCTATAAGGAAAGTTATCACATAATTTTGGGGATGATAGGTAGCAAACGTTTTAGATAAATTATACTTACAACCTCGACAAAGACAAACATGCAAAGGCTAATAGTTAAGTAATTCATCCTAAAATACTTTCAATTCGGTGAAATAGGTACTAACATTATTTTGATCTTGGTAGATGGTAGAAATTACATTATGAAGCTCAAAGATGCGAGGTTTGTTTCCATGGAGAATCGCTCCTTCAATTCAAGTCACATTGCAAATAAAGAGTTAACATAGATCATGCTTTAAGTAATCTTGGAAGACAAGGAATTAAGGAGCCAAGAGAGGATAATCGTATCACATTTGTTTCACGGAGAGAGTAGAGGATCTTCTTTGTCAAGAACAGAGATAGATTCATCAATAAAACCTAATTTGTTATTTGCTTTCAAAGAAAAGAACATAGATCGAGATCAAAAGTGGTAGTTGCTCGAGGTCAGTTTCTCACTGACCAAAAGAATACTTGGATAATCCGCAGTTGTAAGGTAGTAGGGACTACGAGGCTTAGCTTGGACGTTCACAACAAAAGGGGAAAAAGATGAGATATCATTTATGATCATGAGAAAAATAGAGGGTATGAAACCCTAATTTTGTGAGGAAAAGAAAAGAAGTGAAACCCTAATTTCGCATTTCTCCTGATACTATATTAAGTCGTATAGTCTCTAGAGAATAAAATGTAGAAAAATGAACTTGTATTAAAACTATACTATTTAATTACAAGGTAAGAAATTTTATATATAGTTTACAAATCACTTAGTATCAATCAATAGTCTAATATGAAAATTAATCAATATTACAATCTCATATGTATATTTGTAAAATAAAGAATGAAATATACTTTGTAATACGGTGCTCAAAACTCAGTAATCAGCTTTGATATTTCCAAAAGTAATCAATTTTGATATCAAATACAGTATAATGGGTAGTAAAGAAATGGGAAGAGAGTAGTAGGGGTATCATTATCAAATTCAAATATTTTTGGCCCGAACTTCAGTTTAGAAGCCAACCTTGCAAATTGATCATAAATCATTAAACAACCAAACCAAACAAAACAAGACTACTTATCCCATAAATCATTCTTAAGATTTATTGACCCGGATTTTTGGAAACTGTGCATGTGATGATTTATAGCCATCGCCCGCAATTTGGTATTATATTTAGTCATGTCGGAGTGTATGATCACGTGAAAGATTTCAGGGATCATGCTGGACTAATAAAGTATTGATTTTTAGCCTATTCAATTACCCGCAGTCCTTATCACCGATGGGATGCAAACATCTTTGTCGTTTCTCATTCATCTTCATCTCAATTAGTTTTCCCTTTTTGGATACGTACGCGTCTAAAACTCTAAACATCAGAAAATAGCCCTTGAGATTTTGTCAGATTCGTGCCCAGAAAGCCTTAAAATCCAAGAGTGCCAAAACAAAGGTTTTGTTGACAAATGAAGCTTCACGAAATAAAACAAATGAGACCTGAATGATCTCTTCAATCCCTCCCAAGGCCAAGCCATTACCTTTTAACTCTCTTTAGTATTCTTTCTAACTTATAAATTCAATAACTTTTTGGACACAATACAACTATTTCAACCAACAAATTAGAAAAATATAGGTGAACCTGAGTTTTCTGCAGGGATGCTGGTCCTGCATGCAATAAAATGAGCACTTCTGTGAATTCATTTTTAGCCACACGCAAAGAGCCAAGAGGCAATACTGGTTTAATATTTCACTATTTGGGTAGCTGACACCATTTAATATCATTTTAATATTTAAATACAATTTTAATTATCAAAATAAATGCAAAAAAGAAAAAAAGCAAAGCCGTGCGATTTGCTTTGCTTCAGCTGCTGCTGATGCTCATGAATGAATGGTTTCACATTACTTTAGGTTAGGTGGCTTTTTCAAAGGTTTCAGAAGTCCCATGTTTCCTTGCTTCTAGCTCATTGGATTCCCCTTTTTTATTTGAAGTTTCACACCATTATCAACTTGTCACGATCAACAATCTTCGAGATCAAACACATAAGTTTTCGACAACGAATCTGAAAAACGTACGGTCTATCAAATGTTATGATGCCTGTCTGTTTAATTGGTTCCTTTTCATTATTACAAACTAAAGAGGTGATCTGTTTAATTGGTTCCTTTTTATTATTACAAAGTAAAGAGTGGTCTTCAAAGGGGAAAAAAACTGTCCTCATATGTGAAACAAATAAAATTTTGATTTGGCATAGGAAGGATACAAAAAAGGCAAAATCACCGTACGATGCAAAAAAAAAAAAAAAAAACAGAATGACCGTACCAATTAGTCCAAGTTGTAGATTAGGAGTTTCTGGTTCAGGTCGGCAGCATGATTTAAGTGAGAGAACTGTTATAAATATTTATATATATAATTATAAATTGATGAATTTTTATAATATTTCGTAGATTTATTTTATAATAAAAATAATTTTATAATCTAATATATCAAATTAAATCAAATTAATTTCTAATTAAAAAATATATTTTTTAATTAAACCATCATTTTAATTTTTATTCTTTTCATTTTCTTTTTCAAACAATTAAGATTCATAAATCTATTTTGATTTCTAAAAGGTCTTGATAAATATTATAGCATAATATATTAATATGTGATGATGTTAGGACGTTAGCACTAGAATTGAGTATCACGTGGTGGGACACAAATTTTCTACCCTTTGGATTGGAACCATTTAAGTTAGATAAAATAATATATATTTATCTAAATAGGTCCCACGTCCCACCCAATTAGAAAATAAAAATACCAGCTAAATACCACTTATTTATCTCTGGAACAAATTACTCCAAAATTAGGTACGGGTCGTGTCGGTAAGTAAAGGTCAAATGAACAGCCTCCAATGTACACACACTACACAGGTCCCATCTGGCATTAAAATATATAAGATCCACCCATCTCTATCTAGAAGCCAACTGCAGCAGATTTAACTCCATCTCATGCGCCTTAATTTCTGAAAACTTTGGACAAAGATTTCGGCTGGTCCTCTTTTACGCTTGATTGGTGTGTTTTTTTTTCCACCAATTTGTATTAGTGCTTATTTCCCAGAACACAACACGCCTCTATAAATATCTCATCTGGCACTCAAACCACTCACTCATCCTCTCTCCAACTAAACAAAGACACCCATTCCTCCCTACCTAATACAATGGCTAAGGTTTCCCATCTTTTGCTACTTTTCTCCGTCTCATGCTTGGCCGCTGCAGCCATGTCAGCAGCAGCAGCCGCTGCTTCGAGTGGCGGTGCCACAAAATTCATCAAGGCCTCATGCAGCACCACAACATATCCTGCTCTGTGCGTTCAATCTCTCTCAGCCTACGCCGCACAAATCCAACAAAACCCACATCAGTTGGCTCAGACCGCCTTGTCCGTGAGCCTGTCAACCGCTCAATCCACGACGACATTCGTGTCAAAGTTAAAGAAGTTCAAGGGATTGAAGAAGAAGGAGTACGAAGCTATTGCAGATTGCTTGGAGGAGATGAGTGATACTGTGGACAGGCTGGGGCAGTCGATCAAAGAGCTAAAGAACATTGGTAAAGCCAAGGGTCAGGAATTTGTGTGGCACATGAGCAATGTTGAGACGTGGGTGAGTGCAGCATTAACCGATGAGAACACTTGTGTTGATGGGTTCGCTGGAAAGGAATTAGATGGCAAAATCAAGGCGTCCATTAAGGCACGGATTGTCAAGGTTGCACAAGTCACCAGTAATGCACTATCACTAATAAATCACTATGCCTCAAAGCACTGAGCCAGTAATTCCAAGGTTTTGTTTTTGAAGGATTAATCTTGGTTTCTACTTTTGTGTGGTTTGGTTCTGATCTTGTATATTTCAGTGAGTGTTTTTTTTTTAATGATATACATAGTATAATTATCCGTAGCGGAAGCCGTGGAATGTCCGGTACTCCCGAGTCCCAACAGTCAAAAGTTGGTTTGGAGGCTTTAAAACTGTGACTTCACGCTTTCTATGGAAGTCTTATTTTTTCTTTGTTCTTGGCGTTTTGTATTGGTTTTGGCTCTAAAAGTTATGTGCATCTGTTTCCGTGATTGAAGCGATAGACTACAAGTCTATAACAGAGAAAGAAAGGGACAAAAGACTTACGACTCCCAAAGGGAAATCCGTTGATGTTATTGCGTGTTATCAGTTCAATATAATTCTTTGCAGAGAAATACTAAACCATAAATGGAGTTTTTGATTGGAAAAATTCGAGTTCAATATTTTTTTTAGAAAACATTTTAGTCATAAAAGTATAAATTTTATAAAAATAATTTTATAAATTGATTGGTTTGATATAATAGATTTAATGAATTTTATAAAATTAAGTTAATCTGTAAAATTATTTTTATGTAATTTATTTATATATGTAACCGTTTTTATAATAATTAAGAATATATTTTTTAATAATATTATAATTTTTTAACTATTTAAAAATGACAAAAAAAAAACACTTGGTGGCACTGGATCTCCGAACTCTAGAGCCATCCTTCTTTGTATCAATCTTATTTTTTAAATGTTTTTTAAATGTTTATATATTCTATTTTATTTTTTGAAAATATTTTATATTTAATAATTAAAAAAATAATTTTTAATGTATTTTTTTATATATATTTTAAAAAAATATTTAAATATGCTTAAAAATGTTTAAATATTATATATATATATATATATATATGAATTACACTAAAAGATACATGTGGTCCTGTGGATAAATTAATGAGACATATCTGCAAATGACAAGACTTTTGTGGAGCAGCTCTGCCATCTGCGGGAGTTTTGGTTTAGATGCCTAAAAATATTAAAGGACGTTCAATGCAAACAAGCAAAGTATCCTAGGGCAAAGGAAACCGAGCATCAACTACTTTCAAGTTTCAATGCCAATCTCGATGATAACTCACGCACCTGAGTATCCTAGATAAATGGGCAAGACTTCCAGCTTGAAATTGAATGGTAGCTTTCAAATCTGATGGCAGAGATTTTTTTTTCCAATTCAATAATATCTTAATCAATATTTATTACACAATGAAGATATTTAAGTTACAAGTCGTTTAATTGCTACAGCAACTGCAGATCGCATCAAGTTACAAATCTGGACAGAATTGATTTTATGTATTTCTCTTATATTTTTATTATTTACATATTCTTTATTTTTTTACAGTAGATATTTTATTCTGTTATTAAAATATTATCATTTATAGTATCAAAATTGTTAGCTTATTACGCTTACGGTGTATAATTAAGCCATCACTATACAGTAGTAAAGCACCAATTCATTCAGAAGGATATCAAAAACATTTGTGTTTAGCTCTCCGGTTTTTTTTTCTCTAAAAGCTAACATGGTATCAAGAGCCACGAGAGCCACTTCTATGAACGATTTACACGATAGTTCGGACGATTCCTCTTCCTCTATTCACCCTTCTATCCATTCCGGCAAACTCTCAAACACCAACGGTGCTGAAATCCTAACCTGTTACCTAAACCTCTCAAACCGTTTCAACCCATTTCGCTTAGACAATGACGGCAGTCTCCTGTCATCTTGGTTACTGATTTACTCACCTGTGACAACTATTCAACTTAGTCACGTGCGATGCGAAGAGTTCTCTGTGCGAAGAACAAGCTGGGGTTTATCTCTGGTTCAATCCCTCAACCCACTGACCCTGATGACTCACTTCTTGATCTCTGGGAACGCTGCAAGGATATGGTGGTTTCATGGCTCCACAATTTCATCAGCCCCTCCATTAAAACCAATGTTGCGTTTGTGGACAATGCTCGCACGATTTGGCTTGACCTTGAGAGTCGATTTTCTCATCAGAACGGCCCCCGCATTTATCAACTTAAGAAGAGCTTAGCCAGTCTCCTTCGAGAATCCAACACTGTAAGTGTTTATTATGACAGGTTAAAGACTATTTGGGATGAGTTATCAATTTATGACCGCATTCCCATTTGTACCTGTGAATCAACAAAAACCCTAACCCTCTTCAATCGCTATCAATGCGATTGTATTTTCCAATTTTTGATGGGTGCATGACACCTATTCCTCTATTCGAGATCAAATCATGCTATTCCACCCATCACTCACAAAAGTCTTTTCTCTCATCTAACAACAAAAGCGCCACCATCAAATTGTCTCTGCCTCCCTTTCCCCTGATTCCTTGGCTTTTGCAGTTCGAAAGCCCTACCCAAACCAAACCAAAACAAACCAAAGAAAGAAAGGGCCTATTGCAGTCATTGCAAAATTACTGGCTACACCTTTAAAACCTGCTTCAAAGTCAATAACACTGAGCCACCACTTTGTTCCCATTGCAAAATGTATGGACACACGATGGAGAAATGCTATAAACTCCATGGCTATCCACCTGGCCATAAATTGTTTAAATTTCAAAGTTTCTCTATTCTTGCTGCTCAAAATTCCTCTGACCTTGAGGAAACCAGTGATGCTCGAGTAGTTCTCACTAAGACACAGTATCAGCAGCTTATGGCTTTACTTCAACCGTGGGAGCTATCCCCTACTATACAACCTTCCGCTAATCAAATCCAATCCAGCTTTTCCACCACAGTAACTTCTCACATCTCTGGTATATCTCTCTGTTTATCCACTAGCACACACAACACTTTATCTTCTGCTATCCCTTGGATCATTGATTCAAGCGCAACAGACCATATGGTATGTTGCCCCTCACTGCTTACCACAATAACTGCCTCCATTTCCCAGACAGTTAGATTACCAAATGGAACCATGGTTCTCATCACACACACTGGCATAGTTCAGTTATCTCCTTCAATTTTTCTTACAGAAGTATTATTTGTTCCATCTTTTAAATTCAATTTGATCTCAACCAAGAAATTGGCTACCTCTCTCACTTGTTGTCTAGTGTTTTTCTCTGATTTTGTCTTACACAAGACTTTATCTCTTGGACAACGATTAGAAAGGATGAAGTGAGGAATGACCTTTACTACCTGCAACATACTGTTGTTTCTCCATCTACTCTGATCACCAAACTTGCATTGCTTACCAAGCCTCCTCTATCACCCTCGGTTTCTCACTTTGATAATATTACTGACCTATGGCATTATCGCCTAGGTCACATTTATTTTCCTGTTTTACATATGATTACAGATCCTATTGTTAAAAATCACATCTATGTTATTAATACAAAACTATGTTATGTTTGTTCATTGGCTAAATTTCATCGACTTCCTTTCCCTCACAGCACACATAAAACAACAAGACCCTTTGAAATTGTGCACTGTGACCTCTGGGGACCCAATTCTGTCTCTACTTATGATGGTTCTAATTATTTCCTAACCATAGTTGATGACTTTACTCAAAGCACATGGCTATATCTTCTTCACACCAAAGCATAAACCAGAAAAACCATTGAATCCTTTGTTAATCTCATCCACACTCAATTCAATCTCAACATCAAAATTCTAAGAAGTGATAATGGTAAAGAATTCCACATGCAAGATTTTTTCAATACCAAAGGTATCATCCATCATACTAATTGTGTTGCCACACCCCAACAAAATGTGATTGTGGAACGAAAACATCAACATCTCCTAAATGTGGCTCACGCCTTAAAATTCCAAGCTAATCTTCCTCTTAAGTTTTGGAATGATTGTATTTTAACAGCCACATATCTCATTAATAGGACTCCTAGCCCTTTACTCAAGCACAAAACTCCTTTTGAACTCTTATTTAACACCCTTCCCTCTTATTCCCACTTAAGAGTTTTCGATTCTTTGTGTTTTGCTTCCACTTTACAGAAAGGTAGAAAGAAATTTGATCCTAGAGGTCGCATGTGCATATTTCTTGGTTACCCCTTTAGTACTAAAGGTTACAAACTCCTTGACCTTGAAACCAGAAAAACTTTCATCTCTCGGGATGTGACATTCCACGAGACCATTTTCCCCTTTCAACATTTACCTCATCCTTCACCACCCTCTACTCATACACCCACACCTATTTTCACACAACCGTTACTTAATTCTATTGATTTTCCCACCTCTTATCCCCATTCCCAACCTGCCACAACTCACCACTCAGTACCATCCAACCATTCAGCCATGCCACACAATCAATCCACCTCTCACAAACAGCTTACACCCGAAATTTCAATCAATCCTTCCCCCTAATTTACCTCCTCCCCACAAATACCTCACCCTTCTCCACCTACCTTTCCCCCCCCCCCCTCTAACCCCTCTCCCTGCAAGTCCACCAGAGTTAGACGAGCTCCACAGTATTTGCAAGAGTTTCACTTCAACCAGACCTCACTTCCAGCCTTTTCTCAATTGTTGTCTGACTCTACTACTAGTAATCCTTGTTCTCTTACTCATTTTTTAAATTACCAATAATTTTCTCCTACTTTTACTACATTATCTACTTCCATTTCCACCATTGATGAGCCCACCACTTACAAACAAGCTGTGAAACACCCTGGTTGGTGTCAAGCCATGCAAACTGAACTGTTGGCCCTAGAACAAAACTATACTTGGATCATCACTAATTTACCTCCTAGAAAAGAGGCTATTGATTGTAAGTATGTCTACAAGACTAAATTCAAAGCTGATGGGATTGTAGTATGATTAAAAGAAAGACTTGTGGCAAAGGGTTTCACCCAAAAAGAAGGTATAGACTATACCAAGACATTTTTCCTCGTAGCCAAACTTGTTACCGTGAGGGTTTTATTGTCTATTGCTGCTGTTAAGGGCTAGTCCCTCCTTCAATTTGACGTTAATAATGCCTTCTTACACGACGATTTGGATGAGGAAATCTACATGCGCAAACCACCCGGCTATGACAAAGGGAAACCCCACCAAATATGCAAGCTTCATAAGAGTATTTATGGCCTTAAACAAGCGTCATGACAATGATACTCCAAATTCTCCTCCTCACTTCTTGCTTTTGGCTTTCAACAATCTAAAGCCGATTATAGTCTATTTACTAAACTAGATGGCACTTCCTTTATTGCACTTCTAGTTTATGTAGACGATATCATTGTTGCTGGAAATTGTTCTTCTTCCATTGCCTCCCTTAAATGCTTCCTTAAATCTCAATTTAAGATCAAGGATCTTAGTTATTTGCGTTATTTTCTTGGCTTGGAAGTTGCATGATCTCAAAAAGGAATTCATTTATGTCAACGGAAGTATGCCTTGGACATTTTGGCTGACTCGGGTACACTTGGTAGGAAGCCCCTTAAGCTTCCCCTTGAACATAATTTGAGTTTGCAAAGCATCTGGTGTCCCTCTACCTAACCTGAGTCCTTATAGACGTCTTATTGGCCGCTTGTTGTATCTCACAATCACTAGGCCTAATATATGCTATGTTGTCCAGCTTTTAAGTCAATTCATGGATCATCCAACCACTTCACATTTGGCCACAGCATATAAGATCCTTCGGTACATCAAAGCTGCCCCTAGTCAAGGCATCCTACTTTCTTCTTCCTCCCAACTCTAAATCAAAGCATATTGAGATTCTGATTGGACCTCTTGCCCAGATACACGACGCAGTGTCATGGGTTATTGTATTCTCCGTGGATCTTCTCTTGTTGCTTGGAAATCAAATAAACAATTTGTGGTCTCTCGTTCCTCCGCTAAAGCTAAGTATCGTTCTATGGCTTTCTCATACTCTGAAATTACTTGGCTTAAATATATCCTCCATGATCTTCAGGTTCCTCATTCACAGGCTGCTTTGCTTCATTGTGACAATCAAGCTACTTTTCATATCGCTGCAAATCATGTCTTCCACGAGAGAATGAAACATATTGAATTGGATTGTCATTTAATCTGGGACAAGATTCAAGAAGGGAGTATCACCACTATACATATTGCATCAAACAGTCAGTTAGCTGACATTTTTATTAAGACTTTGCCCTCTTATTTACTCCAGTTGTATTTATTCAAGATGGGAATAGTGAATCTCTATTCTCCATCTTGTGGGGGGCTATTACACAATAAAGGTATCCAAGCTACAGGTCTTTTACTTGCTACAGCAGCTGTAACTCGTTTGTCATCAAGCTATAGGTCTGGACAGAATTGATTTTATGTATTTCTCTTGTATTTTTATTATTTACATATTTTTTTATTTTTTCATAGTAGATATTTTATTCTGTTATTAGAATATTACCATTTATGATATTAAAGTTGTTAGTTTGTTATGCTCATTGTGTATAATTAGGTCATCATTGTACAGTATTAAAACACCAATTCATATAGAAGAATATCAAGGACGTTCTCTATTTTTGTGTATTAGCTCTTGATTTCTTTCTCTTCAAAAACTCACAATATTTAAGTTAGATACTCATGATACATGAAAATATGTTAAGAACCTATCATTGAATAAAAACAAATAAAAAGAACCCCCAAATAAAGTACCTTAAAAAATCTACAAGATAGATAATGAGCCAAACTGCAGTAGGAAGGTCGAGACCTTTTTTTTTTTTTTTTGTTATAAATTTTTTCTCTTGCGGCCAATTGCAATAATTAAGATATGGGGGGAGAAAGAGGTTAGGCAAATTGAAGAAAATGATATGGACAAAGAGTGACGTGAAAGATAAAGGTAAAAAGTAGACGCAGAGATAATGGCTAAAAGAAAATCAAACGAGCAGACAAATAGGACCACATGGGTGGGGTAGGACGCTCACGAGTCATGCCAACCTTGCTTTGCCTGTGAATATATACACATATTTATGGTTGTTAGGCAAGGGACAAATAACCACGTGTGTGGCTTTGTCCTCGGGATGTGAAAAGGATAAACGTTGGTGCCAATTATATATATATATATATATAGATTAAACAAAAATAAAATAAAATAAAATAGGTTGGTCTCTAATAAATTTAAGTCCCTACAAACCGCTGAGAAAAAACAAAGTCCCTACAAAGCAGATAAAGGCCACATGCGTTCTGATGACAAATTAAGCGATGGGGGCAACGCTGCAGACGGTGCACGCCACCATTGGATTGGGACCCACCTTCTTTATGTTATTTCACTTTAAAAATATCTAGAAATGAAAGATCATAATAAAATCTTCGTCCTTCGTTACTGCGAATGGAAGCTTTAAATTACTTATCTTCTCGATTGAAGATTTTATTTTTATTTTTCTAAAATATACAAATTATTAGCCAGAATGTTTTCTCGAGAAAACAAGCATGAAACAAAATCAAGACATTTTCTTTCACATGGGAGCATTTGCGGTGCTAGTTGCCATTCAATAGGAGGCATTGCACCGTTTGCATGTAAATTGAGATAAAATAAAATAAATATAAATTAAAAGTTAAATAATATTATTAAAATGTTTTTTTAATTATTATTATTTTAAAATTTTAAAAAATTAAATTCTTTATTATATTTAATATGATAATTTAAATATATATATATAATAATGAGATAAAACTTAGGGCTCATGAGCTTGGTTTTTGTACGTCTTTAAAGTCCTTGTATAAAAAAAAAAGAAAGAGTACTTACTATATAAGAGTACCGCACTTGAATATTTATAAAGTGTCGCGCACGGGAACTTAATTAATTGATGAGATCACGATTAATCGCCATTAATTTCATTAATTACTAAAAAAAATGTCTACATAAGCCGGTGGAAATTAATGACTTGCCACGCAAGTAGAGATATATCATTATTGCACATGGATCGGATGAAGAAAATGTAGTACTACTAGATCTTGAACCATGACGTTTTATGTATCTTTAAGGATTTTAATCATCACGTGCTTCCATCCGTATCAATGGTATCATATTGCCTGGTACTCGTTGGGGCTTTAGTTTCTTAATTTTGTCTTTAACAAGCTGCCAATATATAAGGAAAATGCTAATTAACTTCCTGATTTTGTCGCCTCATATATTTTTAGTTCTTTTTAAAAAAAATAAATTAATAGTTAAGAAATTGACTACTAGCGAATGTGTATTTTTTTTTAATATTTAAGTATATTTTAAAAAACATTTGGAAGAAAAATTAAAAATTAAAAATGCACTAGGGGACTGTACGGCGCCCTAGCTAGCATATTCATGTCCATAGGATAATTCTGTTCATATAGCTAGTCCTAATTAAGATCATGTATATGTTATTACCACTTTGGGTTATTTATATGTACGTAATTATGACAATCTCATCATTAAATCGGATTATCGATTTCTTTTAGTGGTAAATTGGCTGAAATATCACAAATCTTAACCCCCTTGGATGTAGTCATATTGCATGGTACCTTGACATGATACTATATGGGATATTCATCATGTTTTATCATTAATCCAAAAGTACGTCCTTTCCTTTCCGCTTGACTCATATTAAATTACTAATTATATACGAGTAGTAAATTCTTTAAGTACTGATAGTCAGCTTGCAATATATGAATTTTTGGGTGATACAAAACCAAGATGAGTAAAGGTACTTAGGCGTCGGATTATAGTTTCTTTTTACATTTCATGTGGAGATAGAGATAGTACTTGCATGCCCTCGTTATTTTTTTAAAAGAATAATTTTTTATACAGTATATCAAATATGGGCTGTATTATAGTCCACATTAAAACACTTTAATTTTATGACTAAATAAAATGAATTTTTCAGATTTTTAAATTTTTATTTGTAAATAAATTTATTTTAATTAATTTTATTCTAAAATAAGTATTTCTCTATTTGTTTATTACTTGGATTCAAGGGCAAAACCACTCTTTGACTTGAGGGGTTTTGGTCTCTCAAAAATTTTAAAACTTGATAAAAATTAAATTTTGAAAACTATTTTTATGAAATAGATTGTATAAAAAATTAATATTTGTCTCTTCTTAATTTTTTTTTTTTTTATAAATTGACCCCCTAAATTAGATTTTTTAATTTTATCCTTACTTAAATTGTAAATGAATTCAATTTTTTAGATGGTATATAGCATTGCACTTTTTAAAAATTTTCTTTCAAACACTTCATGTCGTCTTTTAAAAATTTTCTTTCAAACACTTCATGTCGTCTTTATTTGAGCTAAAAGCTACGGCGGCCTGCATGTTCAACAGAAATTATAAAATGTCCTTTACATAAATTGATCATGTTCTTCTTTTCGGTGCTCTCTAGCGTACGTATTTGTTCTTTCTTAGTACTCAATATAATCTAAACAGCTAGTGGAATCCGGGAATTAATTATAAAGAAAGTAACAATAATTGTTCTTTGTGCCAATACCATAAATTAAAGACATGATTTTGAATGGAGAGGAGTCTCATGCAATATTCTCTTTTTTTTCGCGTTTCAAGTTTTTGAGTTTTGCTCTTCGAATGTTTTATCATCTGTTATTTTATCGAGTCTTTTTTATTTCGTTTCGATAGTGAAATGAAATAAGAAGGTTTTAGTATATATAAAAAAAAAAGAAATAAAAAGGTTTTAAATGAAAATTCAAAGTTAAAAGAAAATATCTTTACAATATTATTTTGGAATATTATTTTTATTATTTTAAAATTTCTAAACATTGAATTATTTATTATAATTTTATAAGACTATAGAAAAATTAAAATATATAATATAATGAGATAAGATTAGATATTGAAAACGTTCCTTATCCAAGTGCGCGAGATCTAAATTAATAATCATTCATAAGTACTCAAACGTTAATATATACTGATGAGGAAGAAATTCCACGTTGCTTATGGGTAATGCCTTAAGTATACTTGTAAATAATATACAAACATGATTTTTTATTGAATCGATTTGATTTTATAAGATAAGTTAAGTTAAGCTCATCAATTTTAATACGATATGAGAGATTATTACAGAATGAATTAAATCCATACTACTTATACAAAGATAAAAAAAAATTAATAAAAAATTAATAGCTGAAGGAGAATGTTGAAAAAGAAATCTCAATTTACAGCAGTACAACAGTACTGAAAAGCCAATGGAATTGGAAACACTTTACACTTGTAATTACTGTCGTACGTACAACATTTAAAACGGAGAAATAAAGAGAAGGAAAATACATACGGGAATTAAGTACGTACTTACGTACTAAGATTGAAGAAATTAAATTTTATGAATAGGAGTAGAGAGTGGAGATGAGAGACAAAGCATTGCTAGTTGGCCTTGCAACATTGAGAATACTCGCTCTGATCTTGTTCTTCACAGTCGCGCTTACTGATCGCTGCCCGCTGAATCCATCTGTGCATGTGCCTTCATCCGTTATGGCAGCGCTGACCCATGTCTTTATATTATCTATCTTAGCCTGCACATCGGAACCTCCAAGATATCTCATTTCCTTCAAAGAATGTTTGAGCTCGTCGACAGTGTCCTTCATGTTCTCGATGCAATCCTTAATGACCGCAGCTTCTCTACGTGTCAATCCCTTCTTTTTGGACAGGTTTGATATTGTCGATGATGTGCGGCGTGCGGCTTTTATGGACACCGAGAGCGCGGTGTTACAAAGCTTTTGAGGGTTCGCTTTGATTTTGGAAGCGTAAGGGTAGAGGGAACCGTAACATACTTGGGGGTATGTTGTTGAACTACAAACAGATTTGATATAAGTTTTGTAGTTTTTGGTAGAAACAGCTGCTAAGGTTGTATGAAGGTTTGAGAGGAATAGAAGAAGATTCATGAAGATGCCGATTGTGAGAGTATAGGCTTCCATCTCGACCCGTCTTTTGCATTGATATGCGTAAAGATCGAGACCCTCTTTTATAGGCAAATTTTGGAGTTTGAACAGCACTTTCAAATACGAAGCCATGTGGCTCCCTAGAAGAAAATGCAACTTGATCAGAAAAATAATACAAACAAACGTACAATTCATGAGAAACCCGCAAAACTAATAATAAAAGAATTAAAATGTCCCGGTTTACAATTTACATAATTGGATCGATCATGCACAAGCTTATTTCTCGGCCCATCCTTGTTACCAATCCCCATAAAATATTTAATTAAAACGATTACATGCATATATATAACATGATCATGTGAAGCTAAATTAGAGCCATGCACTATCTTACCTGCTAGGGACACCTCACCTGTCTATTTTGTGACCGTTTGGCCGTTGTAAGGTCAACTATGTACCTTGCTGCATGTGGTCTTGTTGTTTCCACCTGATGCGTTTAAATATCATTCGGGAGTAGCTGATCATTCTGAACCCGTTCATCTACTTTATTAATTATATTACATCGCATATATATTTTTTTAACATCCTGTGTGGAATGAGAATGAGAAAAAGCAAATTAGAAATTAAGGTTCGTGGGTTTTGAGCGAAACCCATGATTCCATAACCTTTTAAAAAATCTCAAACTCTGCCTTCATTCGAGACATTAGATACATATATGTGTGCGCATGGATGAGTATATTTTGAAACCCCTGGTGTATATTTTCCTTTTCATTTTCTAATGAATCTAGATGATCAACATATAATAATGAATATCACATCTGAGAAATAGCATTTGAAAAATAAATATTAGCCCTGTTATGCGTGATTTATGGAAATTGAAACATGGTCTACGGACAGAAGTTTGCGAAATTCTCCAAGATCGAAAGTTTTCCACAGTCAATAATATCATTTGGAAAGTTTCCCATTACCTTTTTTCTGATTGCAATACTTATTGAGAGATCAAGTTTCTTTTTCTTTTTCAAATGTACTGTGAAAGCGTATCACTTGATACATGAGTACATACACAAATGCATCTTCGTTCTACACTTCAAGAACTGATCAAGAGCTTCGATCAGCTTTTAGACCATGACTGCTGAATGGAGAACTGAACGTTAATAACCTAAAGCTGAGGATAAAAATAAAAACTACACTTGAGTGTGCATCCGCAATATATATATATATATATATATATATATATACACACACACTGCTTCATTAATCTTTTGTGACATGATTACGAAATCATCATTTTACTCCTCAAATTATGCCTTGCCTCGCATTGATAGGCAGAACTCCAGCTTTGGATATAACTGATCATTATTGACCTATCAAAAAAATATATATATAATTGTAGGTCGTGAAGTCTGAGTAGCATATATATATTTAATCTATCGAGTAAATATATTACTATATATTTAATCTATCGAGTAATATACACCACATGACTTTCATCTCATTACGAAGAATATTTTATATTTATCACTAAATGGATAATCAAGAATCACCCAATATTAAATGATCATCAAATAAATATCTTTTAAAAAAAAATAGTGATAAAATGTATCATATCTTACATAGTAAGATGTAAGATATATAATACATAGTATTATATATATAATAGTACGTAACATTATATATATAATAATTTCTCTAATATATATATATAATATCATATATTATATATAGCAGATTTCAATATAAAAGAAATTGTAACCTACGTTTCATATATATTTAAAGAGCGAACTTATAACTTTATTAACTTCGTAAATTTCTGATCAAATTAGAAAAAATTCTCGCAACAAAATTAAAGATCCATCAGGCCAACTCTTGACAAACACGTAGTAGTAGTAGTACTATTAATTAAGATTTCATTTTTATTATTAGTACTTGAGAGTATTGATGAGAGCTAAAGCATTGCTAGTCATCTTACAGAGATTCAGTATAGACTTCCTAATCTTCTTTTTAACTGTCGTATTCACCTTCATCTCGTCCAACCCATCCAGGCACGTATTCTCGTCCGTTATTGCTGCACTTACCCAAGTCTTTACATTATCTATTTGAAACTCCGCATTCGAACCCCCAAGTTGGCTTATCGCATTCTGAGAATCCTTGAGCTCATATATTGAATCCTTCACATTATCAATGCAGTCCCCAATCACTTCCGCTTCAGTACTCGACAATCCTTTCTGTTCAGATATCTTCGATACTGTAGAGGATGTACTTTGCGCAGCTTCTAGTGCAACTTCGAGGGCAGCGTTGCAAAGCTTCAGAGGATCTGTTTTGATTTCGGAGGCGTAGTTGGAGAGGGATTTGTAGCAAACTTCTGGGTACAGAGTTGAATTGCAGTTGGTTTTTATGTAACTTTTGTAGGTTTGGGTACTAGAAGAAGTGGCGGCGGCGGAGGCTAAAGACATATGTGAGTTTGTGATGAAAATTAGGAGAAGGGTGAGGAGAAGCGAGAGAAAGCGGCGCCATGAATATGAACCTTGGCTTGTGGAACTCATCATGTATACTTGCATCTTTAATTCCAATCGAAGTGCGTGCAGATATTTGTGTGTTGGAATTGTGGGAATGAAGACTGAAATATATATATAGGCAGTAGGACCGCCCAGTACGTTGATTGTAGCCATACATGCATCTGGGAGCAGTACTACAGGCCCGTAATTAACTGATTATCGTTTATAATTAAGTAAATAAAAGAATAATGGAAGCATAGGTGCCCGATGAGATGGCCTCAGCACATGCGCGCATGAATATTTATATCATTTTGTTCACTTTTGTCTGGCCGGTTTTTAGACCTGGCGTTAGCGGTTGATCATAAATTGAATTGAGAGAGAGAGAGAGAGAGAGAAAGAGATGACAAAAAAGATCAAAAAGAAAAAAGAAGAAGATCGTGCACATATGTGCATGGAGCTGGGTTCGTGGCTTCATGATGAGTTAAATTAGGAACAGATTTAATTAACGAATAGAGAATGAATTGAAATATGTGTTCATTTGTTGTATATATGGTACGTACGTAACGACCAAGTAGTACTGCTGATTGGCGACCGCATGCATGCTTGTATGGAATATTTTTAATCAAGGCAAGAACAATGTTTATATAATATAGATAAGAAATTATTTACAATAAAAATAATTATTTTTTATTAAAATGAGTTCATTTTCTAGTAATCTTTTTTATAGTACTGATTCCTACATTATTGGTATTGGATTCTTATAGTTTTTAATTTATATATATAGGAGAAATGATTTGTACAATCTCCATATAGACAAGTCTCATACAACCCTAATTTGTAAAAAGGTGGACTTTACTTTTAAAAAGAAAATATAAAAGAAATTATTCTTTATTAGTGAGACTCACTATTTTATAAAAAATTTATATGAAATTAATTATGATCTATTTAAAGTTTGTACCTAATATTATTATATATATATATATATATATCAAATGTGTGTGTGAGATAGATAAATCAACTCATGTGTTTTATGATGTTTAAATATTTTGAAAAGGGTAGACATTCAATAAATATCATGCATATAACTTATTTTCTATGGTTAATTCTCTTCCCTTCTATAATTTATACTTCTTACTATAACTCTCGACAATCTTTATTCACGTTCTCTCATACCAAACATACAATAGATAAATTGTGTTCATTCCCAAAATGCGATTTTTCTTATGATAATTGCGGCCTTGGGATTTCTTGAAATAAAAGAGTGAATTCATTTTTCTATCATTTTGATATTTTTGAAACAGTTATAACTCAAATTCAATAGCTGTTAAAATATATTCCAAATATCGGAAGCCGGTGTTAGTGTTACATCTTGCTTTCTATTATGCATCACTGCCTTTTTTTTTTTAAATAATAATAATAATAATAATAATGAACGTAATAGTCATAATTAAGACGCGTTCATGGGATATGATTGAGGAATATTGACCAGCTTGATGATTAACGAATTAAGGAAGAGATACAACTGGTAAAGAGTGTGTGGCCGGGACGCCTGCCTGCCGATGCCTAGTGATCCTATGAAATGAAAAGTCAATGCATCGATAGGGGCGAGATAAGAAGAACATTGCGGTTGCGACTTCGACACATGGATAATTGCGTGAAACGCTGCGTCACAAAAGGCACCGCGCGTTGCTGTTCCTTCCTTCACTTCTTATTAATTAATAATTGGGATTCCGTGCGAGATTTGCTCATCGATCCACAAACTTTTCTTTCCTTCCGTAAGAACACGGCTATCCGCGGCCGCCGCCTTTTTATGCATGATCCATCGCAGATGTCTGCATGAGCCTCTTAGAGCCCTAACAATGATTTTGTTAAATTTCTTTTTTTAAAAATACAACTTTACACATTTTAAAAAAAAAAAATAGATCATATTTAATTAATAATAAAATAAATAGAAAAAAATAAAATAAATGTATATTTTTTTTTCACTTATAAATAATAATTTTTTAAAACTTTTTAAATTTAGAAAATTTTAGAAAATTATTTTTCATAAGTATTTATTCACTTCTCTCTATTTTTTTCTCTTCATTATTAATTAAATATGACTAAATTTTTTTAAAAATTATGCAAAATTATATTTTTTTTAAAATTTTTTTAACATTTTATATATACTCTTCATGGCCGCAGGCTAGCTGCTTTTAGTTATTATTTCTTATTTTTGTCTACAATAAGTAATGATCAAGGGGCAGCAATGTCAAAACTCAAATTTAACTAAGATTTGAAATTTTTGGCTAAAATCAAAAAAATTTTAGAGAGACAATTAATTAGCTATCTCAAAATTAAAAAATTATTTTATATTATATAATTTAACAATTTTTTTGATTTATATATATATATATATATATTAGCATGAGCAAGCTGTGAAGAAAGAGATAGAAATCTTATTGCAGAGCGTGGTGAAAAGTACTGTTTTTTAGTGTTTCTTTTCCAGTCTTACGTATTAACAGTGACAGACGTGTGCGTCCATTGGCTTATGATTCAGGGGAACTTCTACAGAACAGAATGCGGGAGTCAAGGGAGAGAAAATTGGGAATAAAAAATATTTTTGGTTGATAAACAGTAACTCTCAAAGTTTTTTTACTGTAGCTAATTCTTTAATTAAAGTAATTTTTCTAGTCTAATACAGCTGATTTTGGATAAAATTAGTCATTATATTTTGAACTTCACTGATATTTAGTTAGTTTAATGTCAGTGTTCTTACGTCTAGTTTATTTTTTAAGATAAAATAAGATAATTGAGATAACAATTAATTAAAATATTATTAAAGTATATACTTTTATTTATTTAAAATATTAAAAAATTATAATTACTTTTATTCATTCCTTAAGCGTAATTCGTGCAGTGCGATTAGAAAGTATTGGAGTAAACCCAAATTAAGAAAGAGTCCTTCTAGACTCACACATTGGGATTTCCGATGGGAATTCTACCTGTGTAAAAATCTAAAATTATTTTGATTATTTGTTTTTTTAACACTTTTATCATTTTAAAAAACAAATTAAAAAATTAAAAAATTATTATAAATATATCTTTAATCATTTTTATAAAAAAAAAATTTTAAAAAATTAGTATAAAACCACAGTCGGGAATCCCGATCTGTGGATCTAACATTTCCGTCTTTGGTTCTAAACGTCGACATAGTACATATATAGCGCCTGTCGATATCGTAACTTACACACACACACATATAGATATATATAGGGTTTCAAAGGTTAATCTCCTCTTCAAAGTTATCCAACAAATTAATAATATTTTTCTGGTTTAACAAATTAATAATATTATGTGTAGCTTTTATCTTGTTATAAGTCCCAGAGGGTGGTAGTATATACGTACTGATCCCTTATTATAACCGTGAATTCTCGAGTCCTATTGATCGTGAACACGCCACAAATATAATTTGATAACATTAACAAATTTTTATTCATAATTCTTTAGTTGTAATTGACCATCGAGGTCAGGTGACATCTAAATCAAGGTTTTTTTTCAAGTTATTGTACGAATTTGATAGCTTCAACTGCAAAAAAAAAAAAAAAAAGACACTTAAATTGAGGTGTACCGTATTGGTTTCTAATTAGTTAATATTGCATTTATAATAATAAATGTTGTAGGACTCAATTCAATGAATTCATGCATTTCTGATCTCTTCCACTTAATACACTTAATTAATCTAGAAATATTATTCCGCGATGTAGTACCCTTAAGGACCGATTTTGTTCTCAAGGTAGTTACCGAATCAATGAAATTTATTAACCATAGCCATTTGGAATCTTCACAATGACCAATTGAGTATATATGTTTCTTTTATACGCTAACTAAAATAGAGATAATATGGACACATTACACCATCATTTTATTACAATATGCATACAAAAATTAATATATATATATATATATTTTTAAATAGAAAATTCTAATTGATTATACTCTAGCCATTACAAAAAAAATGGTTTTTGGGACAAATTCTTTTTCTGCGAATATAATTCACTAGCAAATAATGACATTTTATCACCAAAAACCATCTGTCACAAATGTTCTATTGGAAATAATTATAATGGACTATTTTATTTCTGACGATGTAAAATTTGTGAATATTAATTTCTTTTTCCGACGAATACAGAATCATTGAAAAAACTTGGCAAATAATACTTTTTCCTTGCAAATTGTGGAATTACTATTGACAAAACTATCATGTGACAAAAAAGAAAACATTTTTCAATTATACCTTTGGCAGCAAATACTTATATTTTCCTACCTAATTTACATCGTCATAAACTTGATGTTCCAAACAATTATATAGTACAAATCTATTTGTCACAAACTAAAATACATGGAAATTAAACATTTTTTTTTCACAAACAAAGATCATCTAGAAAAGTTTTGCATCTACATGTAGTAATGCATTCATTAGTGACATTATTGGTTGGAATGAAAATATAATGATTTTAATTTCTGCGACAATATAATTTTTTGCAGCGAGACTAAATCGCTGCAAATACTAATAATATAAATACCTTGCCCTCGACTATTGATCTGTTTCTAGTTCTAGGGTATTTGCAGTTGCAACGCCCCAGCCCCCCCCCCCTTTCTGGCACGGCGCGGATACTGATCTGTCCCTTTCTCTTCCCTCCCTCGTGCAGCTGACGGAACTCCTCCCCTCTTCCCTCTCTTCTCCAATGGTTTTATCCAATACCTCCCTTCCCCAAAACTTGCATTTGATTTTCTAAGCTCTTGAATCTTCTACATCTACAATCTGTAACCCTAGGCAACGTCTCCCCCCACCCCGCTCAGCCTCTCCCCATCGGCTCCGACCTCACTATATCCTTGCCATAAATTTGTAACCCTAACCCTAGGTGAGTCGCAATGGCACTTGGAATTTCTATCTCGCCCCTTTCACGACCTCTCCCTTTGAGTCTTTTGGACCTTTGGTAAGCCTCTAGTAGCCCCATTTCTTCCAACGTTTACAATCTTTCTTCATTTTAAATTTTGTATTTGATGTTATCCTACAAAGTGTAACTTATATATGTAGGATTTTGGGGTTTTTTCGTGTACAATGTCACAAGGTTTGAACAAAAAATTGATCAAAACTCTCAATCTAGTGAGGGCTTATTTATTGCTTTTAATTGAACATGCATTTCCCTCTGCCATTAGAATTGGGGCTTAATTGCAAATGTTATACTTGTATGACTAGTTGGCCACATGCAAGTGAGAAGACATGTCTAAATTGGTGTTCTTTTCAAACTCATACCATGTAACTCAATGATTAGGTTGCATCTAATGAAGGTTTAAATCTGGTCTTTGTAAACACACAACCAATATATATATCACTTTTATGTAAGATATTTCATACTTATTCATGTTTTACGGCTTAACTTGGACATAGATACACTATTGTGGTCATGTATTGCATATGGTTCAATTTTTCTGAACTTGCTTATGCTCTTGGAGATAGATACTAAATATACTTGAGGACATTTTAATGGATGCATAAAGTATGTGTGACGTTCACAACTTACGTTTGTAAAACTAACGTAAATTGAAGAGTCGATACATACAACACTAGGTTATATACCCTTCGTACTTACCAAAATAGCATACATGCACCTAATTTACTAATCATATGCAATGATTAACGCAGCGGGATAAGGTTAATTCCCAAAGTATGTAAATAAATCTAACTTTGTACAATGATCACATGGTAAAGCATTAACATAAACTCATAGATTAATATTTACAATGCATACAGTACCAAGTTTATTCAGTAATAAGTCCTCCAAAATACATACATCATTCATTATATCATCCAAAATACATACACCATTCATTATATAAGGTGAAAGCCTATTGCCTCATAGTCTCCAACATACTATCATATATATGAGAGGCGAACTTGTCAAAAAGAGAGTATTCAGTAGGCCCCTTAGGGCTCACCTGAATCTCTCGGTAGGTTTGGATTTCCCTCTCGGTCATATTTTCCTGCAACAAAGTCTATCATTTTGAGAGAAATGATGAATAAAATTCAAAAAATGATATTTTGAAAAATCTCAATAAGTGCACAAATAGCATAACCAAAAACAACAAATATATATATATATATATATATATATATACAAACAACATGTAATTGCCCATAATAAGATTAAGAAGCTCATAAATAATGACTTATGCATGACTTGTGTACCTCTTTATAAAATATGCATTTTTTTTTCTAGAAAAAAATGACTTAATTGACACAGGTGCACAATTTTTTGTGATGTGACGTTTATTCTTCGTGAAAATCTTAATTTTCATATTTTTATTCTTGTTCATATAGGTCTTAACCTTATCCTCAACGGAAGATCGAATTACCTTCACCGTCGGGTTTCTTAGCATGACGGCAAATCAAATCGTCTTTACTGTCAGCTTCCATATCCACATCAATCATCTGGCAGATCGAATCACATTCACCGCCATGACGTGACTTATCTTATCAGGGCGGGAGATTAAATTACCTTCACCGTCATGACACGACTTTCATTTTACAATGGCAGATCGAATCGCCTTTACCGTCGGCATGTTAGTTATTCGGTAGATCGAATCGCCTTCATCGTCATGACGTAACTTTTTATAATTTTATTCTTCTTGTTCTTGTAAAATTTTGTGATCTTGTTTTTTGAAAAAAAATGGTATGATCCAAAACATAAAATCTTGTGACGTAATTAGACATACATGGACTACTATGCTTCTTTATGCATGCCACATGTTTCATGAGTCACATAACATGTTAAAAGAACGCATTTACAACTCACATATCATTTTTGTATCAAAATTCTTTTTCACTTAAAACATAGGTAATTTCATTCAAAAACAAATTAAAATAATTTCACCTCAATTCAAGAGTATAGGGCCGAACCCTAAGGTAAGATTAACTCAAAACTTTCTTCTCCTTTTACTTAAAATTAACTTACTCTCCACTTGAAATAACTTTAAAACTCCATCAATAGATCAAACTAGCCCATAGCCGAAACCTTCTCTTGTTTGTCATACTAATTTTTTCTTCAACTAATCTTTCATCAAATAACTATTTCACCACTAATATGTCTTCCACTATTCTCCAAAAATTTAATAATATAATTTTCCTCAATCACTCAAGAATTTAAATAAATCACCATACAAATCACTTATAAATTTAAAATTCAAAACACTTCTAGGTATTCTACTAAGGTCGAACCCTTGCAAGTCTCAAAACTCAACTTCTTTTGTTAACCAAACTTCACCTATCAATTTTCTAAATTTCCATCCATAGTTTTCTAAAATAAAATCCTTTTTACAAAAGATTTCCTCCATACATTTTCTTATTTTTTCATAGAATGACTTATCACAATCATAGGTGGAATTAATCATTCAATAGGTATGATATTCACTCAAAGAGAGCAACTAGTAACATGTTACATCTATATATACAAAAAAATGCTAAAATTAGGTTAGATGTGCACTTACAAATTCCTCCAAGATATTCTACTTGTAAAAGAGTCTTACCTTGAAAAATTCCTTTGAAACCATATCTAAAAGCCTTGAAGATGGATTGATAAGGTAAGTGAGTGTATGAGAGAGTGGAAAGGGTTTTGTTCTTATCTTTGCCATGAGCTTAAAATGGAAAAGGAAGGGAATTCCCTAATAACTTGGTTGACCACCTTATATAGAAAGAAGTACGAAAGTTTTTAGAACACCTACACAAGTCCTCATTGCCATGAGCCACTTGTCCCCCCTTAGATTTAGAATGATCATTTCATCTTATTTTAGACTTGGTTGGCAAGCAAAGAATTAAGGGCTCATCTTGTGACACCTAATAGAAAATGCCAAAAACTAAATATGCATGTCATCACCTACTGCGCAACAAATCTTAAAGTAAGACAAAAATAGTATTTGGCAACCCCTTTGTCCTATGAAGCCAATCCGAAAATCATATTAGACGTAAGCCCCTAAAGTATCATGTGTCTATACACATGTCAAGTTAATTGGTGTGTTAGAAAGATATCACAAGTGTGTAAAATACAAAGTCGATTCAAGGGGCCAAAGTCGGTGCATCCTATGTCTAAGTCGATTACCATTATTTTTCCCCTTTCATTCTCGTTGGTCACTTGTAACTAGGTGACAAAATACTATTTTCTACTTACCACTTAATTATAGGCTAGTTTATCTCATGCCATATGTCTTCCTTAATTTTGAACCAATTGAAAGTCCATTTGGAAACACCATAGCCGAAATCCAACCAAGGTATATCTCTAATGTTTTGGTTCTTCTCTCCATCCAATCATCACTTGCCACCTATAAATTCTTGTCTTTCAAGTAAGGAGAAAAAGAATGGATAAGACTCTTGGCTCCCAAATCCAAATCATGGCCTTCCCTAGTTGGAAACAAAATACTCTTTTGCCTAACTCCAATTCCTAAACACTTTCCTAGTTTGGTGCCATGTGTCACCATCCATTTTCAAATACTTAGATATTAGAATTTCTAATACATATCTCTCATGGCCGAATTTCTCAAAAGAATTCCTTTGTTCGTTTTCTCATCTATTCCCTCCAATTGTCATGTGATACTACAAAAAAAAAACTAAAATCTTACCTACTTTGGTGGGCTTAAAGTGTTACTAGCAACATATATTTCCAAAAAGTTCTAATAAAAAGGTTAAGAATAATTCTAAGATAAAATTTAACTATCCTAAGTATGATAAATTAAAATAGAGAAAATATTGGATCGTCACAGTATGTAAATACCAATGTGCATTTATGGGAAACAAAACGAGCTTCCCAAAACATAAAATTTCTACCAACCAAAGTGTTTCTAATTTTAAGAGTTTGTCGGTACAAGTTTTTTTAATTAGCCCCAATGAAAAAATCTCAACTCTTGTCATATATAGTGTAGCATTAGAGTTGTGAAGTGTAACATGGCAGTAGGATGAACTGGAATAAAGCAAACTTTTTGCTTCTATAAGGATTAAGGAGGCTAATCTAAAGTTGGTGCCTTGTAGGTGGCATAGGGCCCAAGGAGGGTTCCTATGCCTTAACTTTTTATTGATTGTTTAAAACGTCAATTATATGAAATGCCCCCGTTTTATTTGAGAGGACTGGAAGGACATTGGCCTATCAAGAAAAAAAGAAAAGGTCGAGAATAGCAGCAATTCTCTTCTTATCTCAACCTCTATTTTGAATTCAATTTGAGTTAAATTATCCTCTATTATATTTTAAGAATGGCATTGGATCAAAATAAATTATTGATAGGCTGTGATTTACATTAAAATGCATCTTGGACCGTTGATGTGTACCATTTGCATTTATAGCTATTACCAACTTTTTATGTGTATATATGTAATTTACACACATACACTTTTGTATATGTTAAGAATATAATTTCTTCTTAAGTAATTTTTATGTGAGACCAAATGTATTGGATGCGTATAATTACTAATATCTGGATTCTTGGAGGCCCAGATATCCCATTATATTAAAGAAACACTACTTTATCATGGTAAGTTGTACAAGTTGAAGTTCCACTTTAGTTTACATGAAAACTCTGTATCACAAAGTTTCAAAGCATGTGTTCAAAAGATGGTTTGAGTTGGCAGGTCCTACTCCCTAGGTGATAAGGTCTTTTGTAACTCATTAACAAAATGGCCTCTTATCATTCTTATATGTTTGTTTTGGAGTTCTTTCAAATGCTAGTTCCTTTAATACAAGATTTACTAGATGTAGGTGTATATATTCAGCATATGATGTATTTATTGTCTATATATATTTCTTATGTTCTATCTGCAGTCAACCTGCTTACTTTTCATGTCCTTATTCCTGTTGGCCAGCTGATGTATGACATTATGCTAAATAATGTCATAATTTCCACTTGTCCTATCATTTTTTTTTTATTGTTATGTAATGATCAATTATGAATTTTAAACTCATCACTCCCTTTAGGCTATAGGCTTCTTCTATTGTATTCAATAGATCAATTCTCCCCTATTTTTTAGGCTACCAAGTTCAGTGATATTTTATCTTGCAATAGATCTCCATTCTAGAAGACCCATGAAGTTTTCTTTTATCCTTTGTTATGGTTATAAGCTAACAAATGGCTCCAGTAATAAGGAATTTGTTTATCCCCAACTTCAAATACTGGAAAACATGTTATAATATTAACTAATTTGTATGCATGACAATGTGGTTAAGTATTTTGTATGCCACCTGCTCTGCATAATGCTTGTGTTTATGTATTCTATTTTAGTATAATTTTTTTAAATAGAGCTTGTGTTATAGCTAGTTGGCTTAATTATATTGCCTTACAGTGGGCCTCTGACTTTCAAGTACGTAAACTATTTAATTTGTTCACATTTGATTTGAATAAGAAAGAATTTTGACTTTGATTTTGTTCTTTAGTTTCTTTTTCCCTAAGAATGGAGATTTGGGTTTAGAATTTCATTAGAATTGTACATATATAGTAATCAAGTTCTCTACCTTCTTGAATATGATCTTTTTCTCAGTGAGATGAAGAAAGGAAATTTGGATTGTATGCCACCTGCTTTACAATTAAGCATGTGTGTGTATTATGTTTTAATTTATGACCTTAGTGTATTGGTAATATATTACTCCCAATTTTCTCATCTTTGCACAAGGTTCTTATATTGTTTTATTATTATTTTTTAATTTCATAAAAGACTATTTTCGACAATCATAGATTGCAAGAGATATTTTTTTGATTGCAAATGCTTATTTTTCTTTACTTTCACTGTGGCATATAAGTATTTCCAACCCATGCTAACCATGGTTGGAGATCAAAGTATAAAATAGAGGAAGCCCCAGGGGTTTAATGAAGCAATCAACTAACCGATGATGAGAGGACAGATGAAATGGTTTGACAACACCTTCTTGAACTTTGTCACGAACAAAATGATAAAATATCTCTATATGTTTTGTTCATTCATGAATGTATATAGCTATTTTATTATCACAATAAAGGGCAATAGCTTTTAGATGAGAAATCTACAAATCATGAAGCAAGGAGAGAAATCAAACAATTTCACACAATGTATTGGTCATTGCTCTGTATTCTAATTCGATTAACGATCTAGAAACTGTGGATTGCTCCTTTGATTTCCATGATATGAGAGAGGAGCCAAGAAAAATGCAGAACCTAGTGTGGATCTTCGACTATCTTGACAACCAGCACAATCCGATTCTACAAATGTAGTTAGTTAGAGATTAGAAGTTGCAAGGAAGAAGAGACCCTGACCATAATTTTTGTGTATTGTAACACCCTTTGAGTAGCTTGAAGATGAGGCACTCAAGGAGAATCCATATACTGATTCAAAACGTGAATGAAAAAAGTGATATTAGATCTTGCAATAGTCATGTAGAGCAACCTACCCACCAATCTTCTATAGGCTATTGGATCCATTATAAGAGAACTATCATCTCGAGATAATTTTTTATGTTGTTGCATAGGTGTTTGAGCAAGTTTGGAGCCTGGGAACCTAATATCTGATATGATTTCTAATGCATATTGCTTTTGAAAAGTGAGATACCATTCTGATTTCTTGCAACCTCCAAACCCAAGAAGTACTCTAAGGACTCAAGATCCTTAAGTTTAAATTTCTGATCAATAAATGATTTGAATGCATTAACAACTTCAACATCGTTGCTAGTAATGAGGATTTCATCCACATATACTAGTGAGATAATAAAACTAGATCATTGGAGCTGAGTGAAGAGGGAATATTCTATTTTGGATTGTTTAAAACCAAGATAAAAAATGATTGAAGAAAACTTAGCAAACCATTATTTTGAAGCTTGTTTTAAATCATATAAGGACTTGTTCAACTTACAAACTTGCTTGTCATTTTTATCACCAAATCCAAGTGGCAAAGTCATATAGATATCGTACAACAAATCTCTATGAAGAAAAACATTGCTGACATCTAATTGGATTAAATGCCAACCTTTGACTGCTGCTATAGTGAGAAGAACTTTGACAATTAACATTTTGGCAATTAGAGAAAAAGTATCAAAATAAGTGACTCCTCTTTTTGAGTAAAACCCTTGGTAACTAATCTTGCCTTATGCCTCTTTAGTGTCCCATCATATTTGAGTTTTATTTTGTACACCCATTTGCACGTAATTGGATTGTTGCCATGTGGGAGATTGGTTAATGTCCAAGTGTTATTGTTTTCTAAGGCTTGAATTTCTTCAGCCACAACATTTTTTTAATGAGAAAGTTTGATAGTTTGGTGATAAATTTGGGGTTTAAATATAGTGGAAAGAGCTAAAGAAAAAGCTTTGGCCTTTGTGTTTAGGAGACAAATGAGAGTAACCAAGTGATTAAGAGAGGGGAATAAGGCTTACTTGATACATGACCAACAATCCCATGTGAAGATTGTGAAAGATGAGCTTGAGAAGTTGTTAAATGGAAAAGAAAGTCTTGCAAGTAACCATGAGCCTTAAGTGCTCTGAAAGATCTTTAAAGAACAAAAAGAATTGGAGGGGGACAGACTCTATAGCAATGGGTGGAACAAATTTTATAGGAACTAAAGCAATATTTTCTGCAGATTCTATGGGGACAGATTCATTTAGAGGAGGAATGGAGACATTGTTTGTAGGAGTAGATGGATGAGAAATGGAGTTTGTATCGGGAAATACATGAGGAACTGAATGATGTGAATTATGAGTGAAAGAATCAGAATGATCAAAGATAGGTTGAGGAAGAACCAAAAAGTGTGGATGTCAAGGATTTGAGACTATGTATTGGAAGGGAAAGATGTGTTCGTGGAACACAACATCTCTAAAAATAAAAACAGTTTTGTCATCAAGATCAAAAAGCTTATAGCCTTTGACAGCAAAATGGTAACCGGTGAAAATGCATCTTCAAGCTCTAGGAGCAAATTTTGATCTGTTATGGCCTAAGGTATATGCATAACAAAGAGAACCATAGACCTTAAGAAGTTCATGAGGTGTTTTGTTTCCTAGTAAAGGAGAAGGAATTTTGTTAATCAAGTAGACTACTATGTGTATGCAATTTGATCAGAAAACTATAGGAACATTGTGTAACGCCTCCAATTTACATCTGAGATTTAACGTAAACCGGAGTGTCGAATTAAGTAACACTTGGCTACTTACCCCCGTATTTGTCAAAATTTAAAGTAAATTGTAGTAGAAAAGTTCTGACTAAAAATTTTCTAATGATCACACAGTGAATCAATATTACAACATCCACATCATCCATTCTTAAAATAACATTTTTATTCCTTACATGTATAACCCAGTT
This sequence comes from Platycarya strobilacea, assembly GCA_036898215.1. Classification (NCBI taxonomy): domain Eukaryota; kingdom Viridiplantae; phylum Streptophyta; class Magnoliopsida; order Fagales; family Juglandaceae; genus Platycarya; species Platycarya strobilacea. The sequence goes on along the minus strand of CM072546.1, from coordinate 12,799,013 downwards.
AGTTTTATCTACCAATACATGTACAAATTTATCAAATCTTCAACTTAGAACCACCTAGATTCCGTCCTTACTGCGGGATTATTTTTCTCCATGCCGATGCAAATCCCTACTACTATCAACCAGTCAAAAGCTTTTAGAGAGAGAGAGAGAGTACTCCGAGAATCCCTCAGGGTTTCTCCGGGTCTCTCGAGCAACTGGGATGTAGCCCACGACAGTCATCAAACCCTGCAGCGAAGTTAAAATTTCCAAAGAATGGAAACATACAAGAATGAGATTTCTAAGAAAATTTCAGTAAATACACACGTAACTTAATAAAAGTATAGACAACATGAAATATTCACATATAATTCAGAGTATGCATTTATAGCATGCTTTATGTGACTCCTGTACGACTTAGATTTATTCCTTATGTAGACTGACATTGATATCCTTCTTGCCTAAACAAACTCAAATCATGCCTGAACTTTTCATTCTTATCTTAAAGTTCTTATCCTTATAAGTCCTCATTTATATCTACTATTATTACTTGTGATCAGAATATGTTTTATCCACTATGCTTATCCATAGTCGGGCCATGTCTTGTCTACTATTCTTACCTGTGGTTGAGCCATATCTTATTCACTATTCTTACCCGTGGTTGGGCCATGTCTTATCCACTATTTTTACCCGTGATCAGGCCATGCCACTATTATTACCCATGGTTAGGCCATGCCACTATTATTACCCGTGATCGGGTCATATTTTATCCACTATTATTACTCATGGTTGGGCTATGTCTTATCTACTATTCTTACTCGTAGTTGGGCCATGTCTTATCCACTATTCTTACCTGAAGTTTGGCCATGTATTATCCACTATTCTTACCCATGGTCGGGCCATACCACTATTATTACCCGTGATCGGGTCATGCCACTATTATTATCCGTGGTTGAGTCATGTTTCTTAAAATCTTGTTCATTTCTTATCTTTAATGGGCGTTATGTATCGCCGTCTCTGTCATGACCTGACGGATTTACCCATAACTCTTTATTCTTAGTTGTTTTGTTCTTATTCGTATGAATATTTCATAAATACATGTCATGTCCATTTTCTTAAAAAATCACACACATACTGAAACATGCATGTATTTTTAAACTTCATACTGTATGTACATTTAATGCAACACATATCATACAAATTATATATTTATTTTACACATAATTCTTCTTCATTGAACCTCATCTTCTATCCCAATAAAAGTCTTGAATTTGAACAAAACAGGATATCTCGCTCGAGCGAGGTATCGAGCGAGAATCTAGCGAAGTCTCAAATTGGAACTCGCTCGAGTAGAGTATCAAGCGAACATTAAGCAAACAGGGTATCTCGTTCAAGCAAAGTATCGAGCGAGATTCAAGCGAGTTCTTAAGTTAGAATTCGCTTGAGCAAGACATCGAGCGAGTGTCAAACGAAGTATCGGGTTGCCCTTCGCTCGATCCAGACATTTAGCGAAAGTTTACAATTGTTCTTCGCTCGATCCTTCGGTCGAGCGAAGGTCGAGTAAAGTTACAGAGCATAGGATTTTTCAATCCAAAACTTGCAATCTTTTTACGCAAACTTGATTTTCTTTTTATTATAACATAATTTTAGGTTCTTATAACTTTATTTAACACGTTTCCATTACCAAAAATAAATTCAAACAATACTTAGATTCCAAGTCAATCATATAAGCAAGGCTTAAGCTCAAATAAATATTAAACATAACTCAATCATTAAACCACTTATTCTATACCAAGATTAAGTTAATATATGCATTTACAAGTTCTCTAAAACTTGTTGGAGATGATCAAACCACCCTTGTAAGTTTTCTCCTTAAATACACTCAATTAGCTCACTTGGGATATATGTGGAGGTTTAGGGACTAAAAAAAGGTTTTCTTTGATTTCCTTCAAAGGGATTCGTGTGCTTCATTACCAAAGAGAGTTAGAAGACTCTTAAGGGGTGGTGGTCGACTCATGTGAAGGAAAGAAGATGGGAAACTTGATAAAGACAATTGCTTTCTGGTTTGCATGGGATGAGGTGTCACTCCTAAGCCTATTTGTATGATTAACTAAATCCCCCAAAAATCTTAGGCTTTGCAGCTGAAATGATCATTCAATGGTCAGTATTTGAGATATTTTTGCTAACCATTTGATCAATGGTTAGGGTAGAAGTTTATGGGATAAGGGATGAGGTGTTATCTCACCTAACCATGCATGCATCTCCCTTTCCAGCCTTTATCTGGTTAGCCATGCCCCCTTAACCTTTCCCTAACTCATTTGGTTACTTGCTAACCTCCTTAAGACTCTACTTAACAAGTTCTATGAGGTCTCTTCCTGATTTAGTTAGGATAGAATCCTATTTGGATCCATATTCTCCAACTCGAATTCTGGTTTAAACTCAGTCCAGAGTTATCTGTTTGCTCTCAAAATAAGTCATTGATACTGTCCAAATATTTAAAAACTCATAACATAAAAGTTTTATATCTATCTCTTATAATTCTATAAGATTAAGAATCACCTCATTTGGATATCATATGAGTAACTTATGATCATTACACTAAAACTCGACAGTTTAATTCGAAAATGTACACAAAATGTTTGATCTTTGGTTCAATCACTTCCTATTACATTTTTACCCAAATTTTTGAGAATTCAACTCCTTATAAGCTTAAAATGAATTCTCTAATTGATACCTTATTCTAAATCTTAAAAATTCCTCCACCATATTTTCTCTAATACATGATCTCTCTTATTCTAAGTCTAATACTCTCATTTAGCTTTCTAACTCTGTTTTCCTAAAAAATATACCCAAAATATAATACTTTAAAGAAATCCAAATAAAACTTCATTTTAGAAATTTCGAGATTTTACACATTGGATTGAAACAAAAGTACACGAGCAACATTTAATATATGTTGGTGTTTTTTTTTTTCAACTACTGAATTTTGTTAAGGGATGGCTACACATGACAGTTGAAAAAAGATTCCTTTAAAAGAGAAATAATGAGACATAACAAACTCATTCTCATTGTCAGTTCTTATGATTTTGACTTTGAAAGTAAACTGAGTTTCAACCATGGTAATAAAATGTTGAAGTGAAACCCGAGTATCAGATTTGGATTTCATTAAGTAAACCCAAGTACTTTGAGAAAAGTCATCTATAATGGTTTAAAAATATTTAAAACCATCTAATGACTAAGAATGAAGGGGATCCCAGATACGACAATGTACAAGTTGGAATTAACAATGGTGAGTTTGAGATGGAAAAGGCAATCGTTTATACTTAGCAAGTTGACAGACTGAAGAATGTGTATTATTAATATCAGAAACATTAGTACAATATGAGATAACAATTTTAGTCGAGAAAAAGAGTGATGACCCAATCTTTTGTGCCAAACATAAAAAATTATAAGAAAGTGAAACACAAGCAAAAAGTAAAGACAAAGCAATATGAGGAACTAGTTGCTGCAGTAGATGTAAATTTTCTTTCACTTTACCCTTATCCTAATCATTCTCTAATGGGTGAGGTCCTGTATGTAACAAGTAAGAGTAGAAAAAATCAAGAAATATGATTTTGATTTGGTTAGTTGATTGACAAAAAGCAAATTGAATTTAAAAGATGACACACATAACACATTATGTAAGATAAGTGATGGAGAAAGATGAATGGATCCAATATGTGAGACTGGTGCAGAAACACCAATAGGCATTCTAACAAATGTGTTATGAGCAGTATAATAGGAAATAAAAAATGAAGTGGAATGGACCATATAATCTGTAACACTAGTATCTATGATCCAATCATCATGAGATAAATTTGAAGTTAAGACTATGTTGGTGGGAAAAACAAAAGAAAAAGAGGAATTATCCGAAAGGTGAACATTAGAAGAAGTAACGATAGTAGCCTGAGGAATATTGGACTCAGAATTGAGAAGTGCAAAAAATTATTCACACCACTGAAAGGTTAATGGAAAAGAAGAAGGAGAATGATTAGTAGTAACATGATGAGCTGAAGAAGAATGAGAATAAAACTTCCCTTTGAAGTGATACTAAGAGGATATCCTTGTAACTTGAAACATTTATCAATTATATACCTAAGGACAGAGCAATGAGAGCCAATAGGCCTATCTTTCCTTGTTGAAGACTTTGATTGAGGAATCGACTTTGTGGAAGAAGAAAGTGCTACAAAAGGAATGTTAGAGAGCAACATAGAGCCAATTTCTCGCTAATGTTCCACTTTAAGAATAAGGAAGAAAACCTTGTTGATAAGGGGAAGAAGATCAATGAGTATAATCTGACCATGCAGTTGAGAAAATGAGTTGTTAAGCCCTATCAATAATCTCATAACATACTCTTTCTGGTGCATATTGGTCAAGGCATGTAAATCTCTACATGAGGAAATAGGCAAAGGTATTTAATTCATCCCATAGTCCCTTAATTTGAGTGCAAGAGACACTTACAAAGAGGTCGTTTTGCATAAGAGATGCAATTGACTTCTGCAATTGGAAGATCTAAAGGCCATTGCCCTAAGAAAATCTTTCTTGAAAATCAGACCACATATCCATGGCAGTGTCGACATAAATCACACTAGCAGCATTCTCCTTAGAAATAGAATTAAGCAACCAATATAAGATAATATTATTTCACCTGATCTAAAAAGAGAAAATAGGAGGGGTCAGATGGTTTAACAATAGATCCAACAACAGAACTTACTTCTTGGCAGTGAAGGCCATAAGTATGGATCGACACCATGTGTGATAATTGTCACCAACTAAGATCTAAGTGACTAGAACAGATCCTGGACTATCTCCATGGTGAAGATAGTAAGGATTAGAGAAGTCAATAGGAACTAAGGAAGATGATCAGATAGAGGAGGACATGCTGAGTTTTGTGCGGGAAACGTATTTTCAAACTGATACCATATTAAGATTGATATCCGAGAGATTGCAAAGTTGCAGAGTGGATTGTATTCCTCAAATTAAATTTACATGAAATGGATAATGTTAGTTATATACCAACTTACATGGCGGGAAAACACCTAAGTTTAAATAATGACTAAAGTGTTTACAAGCCTAAACCAGTATTAAAACTAAAACTTAGTAAACTAAGGAATAAGAATAAAATTGAATAAAAATCGGGATATTTGTACCATAAGATTCCAAGGAAATCCCTAGTTGGATTAATGGCAGAAGTGGTAAAACTCTAATCAAAGAAAACATCAATCAATAGAGAATTCAGAACTCAAAATAGAAAATTTTTTCCTCAAAAGCATCGATCATCAGTCAACCTAGCTAGGTTCATTCTAAATCATTCTCTCATCATCCCAAAGACCATAGATAATCATTTATCACTTCATAAACATCTCGTTTTGAAGCTGGTCTCATGATAGGTCTAATATATAATAACTAGATAATAACATATGCTTCTTTTTAAATTGTGCCAAATAATCTGATCTTATGCAAAATAACCTTGAAAAAATGGAATAAGGAGCATCTAATACTTCGAAGTTATGCAGTAGAAAATTCAAGCTTAAATTCGTACTCTAAAAATAAATTATAACACTTACAAACCTACCTTGATTTCGTTTTAGATATGTTCCGTGCATGTGATTGAGCTTTTAACACCCACGTTACATTTACCTCATTGATAGTACATGGGACTAGCTGTGTGGATCGAGAGAGAGTGCATGCCTACATAAGTGGATTACCTTAAACCTTGTGACTTGACCCGATGCAATTAATTTGTAATATAATTAATATGTATGCCAATATAAGTGGATTACCTTAAACCTCCAAGCTTCGCACGTGCCTCCTCCACCTCGCAATTGCTCTCACGGTGTGTTTTTCCATCACATGACCTTGGTCTTGCAAACAAAGCTAGGGACTATGTTTTTGTAAGCCCTTCCATAGGTGGTAGGAATAATCAATTATATCAAATTACAATTTTACCCTAGCCTGAGTTAGTAAGTGTTTTAGGATATTATTTTGTTGTTGGGTACTAATGTACGATGGGTATTTTTAGGTGAGCTTAGTCTCGATAGCCCAAAAAGTTTCTTTAATCTCTTCAACCCAAAATGTTTCTTTTATCAAGGATAATTTAGAGTGTAACCAATTAAATGGATATTGATGGTTTTGGAAAGAAGATGACATTTTAGAGTTATGAGAATTTTAGGTATTGAGATATTAAAATAGCATAGTGTTTAGTGTTCCAGGTTTGAATATGAGATAAGTGTTCGATTGAAAATTTATGGAATTGGGTTATTATTTTTATAGGTGACGATTAATATATGTTCCGGCATTATTGGAAACAATATTTGAAAAGCTAAAAAGCGCAAGTAATCGAGATTCTTATGCTAGATTTGCATAAGAAGGAAAATAAACTGAGATTAGTTCGAAAAATGTGTGAGATATGTTTTTTTTTTTTAAATGTGAAAACAATCTCAATATATGTGTTTTACATTCACTTATGAAAATATATATGAAAAAGAAATATTTTTTGATATGAATAGTATAGACATGAGTAATATTTAACATGTTTCTGAAATGTGCAAAAGAGAGAATGTAAATATTAAGATTTTTGTACGTGTGATATGAAATGTTTTGGACTTATTATTGATCATTTAAAAATGATATGAAAATGTTCAGCACGTGATTTGATATGATATGTATATGAGTACGCTCACTTTGATACTATTCATGTGATATAGTTAGTACCAACATGATATGATATTATATGAGTACACTCACTTTGAAAATAAATTGGTCTTTTATGTGTTCTTTCCTGTATGTACATCCGGGATTCCGAAAATGCATAAGAAAAAATTTTACAATATGTACTACCTGGTTTAGCCATCGAAAATAGCATAACCCTACCACGAGAGTTAAATATTGTATATGATATGATATGGTGATTTGATATGATAGGACTCAATATAATATGGTAAGATGAGAATGTTCAATTATATCATGTCAAAGTATTTTTGAATATAAATAGTGGATCTCTGAATTTGAAAAGGTTGAAAAGTCGCTCTTTTACTGCATATGGTATTAAATGAAAAGGCTTATGTTATACATAGTAGTATATGTGCTATATTTATTGAATTGCTGATAACTCACCTCTTATCTCCAAATATTTTTCAGATAATTATAATGGTTCAGCTGGAGAATAAGAGTAGTCAGTATGATGTTAGGTATTTTAGTTAGTGGAGTTACGGATATTTTGTAATTTGAGTCATAGGTGCCCGAGAATACAAGTGTTGTTTGAGTCATAGTTAGTGAAGTTATTGTTGTTAGGTATTTTAGTAAGTAGGGTTACGGATATTTTCGAGCTTTTGGAGATGGTATTTTACTTTATTAATATTTTTGTTCAATACTTGGAAGAACACGGATATTCATTTTGATCATATGAGTTAAGTATTTTATAAAGCTTCTATTTATTTATTATTGATTATTGAAGATTTTTTAAGTAATATAAGTTAACTCTCTAGACCTTTGAAAATAGGACGTCACAACTTGACTTTGCAAGCTAACTCAAAACAAATCTACTGTTATGCAGGAATGAACTAATCTTTGAAATCTTCAAACATAGCTCATATATATTTATACGTTAATCTTATTGTATGCTAAATAGGGGTGTTCATCCGGATTTTGGATTCTCAATTTAAATTTTCTTTAAACTTTTTTTTTTTTTAAATTCAAAAATATTAATAAATAAATAAAATTTTAAACCGGGCCGGGTACAACCAGGCCCGGATGAACAAGACTAATGCCATATATATTCTCCTCTCGAAAAAAATATATATTCTGGTTATTCCCATAATTAAGAAAGTCTTATATGTGGTGTAAGTACATGGTAAGTTAATTGTTTCCACAACTTTAATTATAAAATGTGCAAAATTTCAAGATGATAGCAGATAAGTCGGCCAACTAAAATGCAACACGGGTGTATTTTCCACCATAAACAATGTAACTGATATAAATGTATACGAGAGGAACACATAATTTTCCCTCTCACAAATATTTAATTACACCACATAGACCATATACAAATGCTTCTTCATTGCGAATAGTGCATTTCCATGTTGTTAATTATATTCTCCTTCAAAGCAGTAAATTAGTACTAAACATGATTATATATATAATTCAAATTGTACAAAAAATAAAAAGGTGATGCCCATCCTAAATTGTTAGATCATAACTTGCCCTACAAAATTATTTTCCATGTGGCACTGTCGAGTGTCGAGCCCAACCTTCACAATAATATATATCATGTCTACGATCCTCCCAATTATCGATCGTACAAAAACCTTATCCTTTTCGTAGGAGTAGTGGAGTCCCTTCGTGGGACATCAGTACGACTACTTCCAGTCATACCAAAAGGATAAGATTTTTGGGTTAGGATGTGTCGATCCATGTTCAGTGAAAATGGATGAAACTGACATGATCACAAACTAACAACAATGTTAAAGAAGAGGTACGACAAACTTAATTAATGTTCTTTTCTTTACTCCCCTAGTCCAATTAAGAATTCATCATGTTTGATATATAATTCACATGATATAATATCCTAATCATGTTTGATATATATATATATATTATAACTTTATCTACACCCACACATGCATGACAGATATATATATATATATATTTATAATTATGAATTGTACAATTACCATACAATTTCTTTAAAAAAATAAGTAAAGTTGAAACTTACATACAAAACTTAATATTTTAATAGTGTATTCTATTTTTTTTTTAAAATGATTGAACAGATAAAAAAAAAAAAGGAACAACCTAATAAGACTTCTACGATATCATTGGTGCGGTAGTACTGCATCAATAAGAAAGTTTTTTAAGTCTTCTAATTTTATGAAGTACAATATTATCTCGTTTTACATACAAACAAGACCTGCATTTTCAGGTTACGTACGTACTATAACATGTAGAATTCCAAATCCCTTTTTACTTGGTTAATATTAATCAGAAGAAGATCGTTAAATATTTAATTATGTTGTTTTTTTCTATTAATTAATTCACACATATATATAGCTTGTGCTAAGTTTCTTATAAACGTATACTAAATTCCTTTGGGGGTCTTATAACCATATATCTGGTCACTCCGAACCATTTACAAATGAGTACAATTATTCCAACTGCACTAAGATGATATCAATAGCAAAGGAGAAGAATACTGTAGATACAATCATGAGTTCAAGTGTGCACCGCATTTTTCTAATTTTGAAAGAAGTTCATACATTTATATATGAGATCTACATTAAAAAATTAGTTTTTAAATAAGAAATCTTACTCTTTTTTAAAATTAATCATTTATAATATACTAATATATGACTATAAATATTATTTCTCAAGAATAATAATATAGTAATTCAAAAATGAAAAAAGGTATAAATACATTATGAGATTATTAATACCATGACAATTGATAGGACACGGTTCTTTACTGCAATAATAGAGGGTCATGCTGGTTGCATAAATCAGGTTGGTCGTCCAATCTAAGAAAAGCCAAAATAGCATTAATATAGATGGGTATGGATGACTGAACCAATTGTACGTACCAGGTTGCTGGCAATTTACCGTCAATTTGCATTATTGCTGGCTACCCATATGCGCGTGCTGAGCTCGTAGGTAGATTATTAATACCTATCTAGGACTTTAATTATTATGATCCTATCCTAATATTGCTATTTACGGGACTCTGATCAGTCTTTATGCCCTGAACCAAATCTAACAGATCAGGCAATTGGAGCATTAACTGCTGTGAAACTTGGTTTGGAGACTGTTATGAGAGAGATTATATTAGATGGTGACTCCAGACAAGTTGTTATAGATATTATAGCCCAAAGATAATGTTATCATGTTGTAAGAGAAGCCAATCTTGTAGCTCAAAACCTGGGGAAAAGTGCTCTGAACACGAGTTATTTCAAATATATATATGTAACATATATATATATATATATATGTTATGATTAGATAATTTTATCAACACTATTTAACGAAGCGGTTGACTTAAGAAATTGTTATAATAATTAGATCATATCAAAAAATTGTTATGAAACTTAAAGAAAAGAGTTATTATTACAAAAGAAAAATAAGAAATTCTCTCTGAAATTCTTAAGAACTGAAATTTTCTTTCTCTCTCTATTTTTTCTTATGAATTTCATTACAATTGAAACCCTTATTTATAGGCTTTGAAATTACTATGCAAGTTATTATGCAAGTCACTATACAAGTCACTATACAGAATTTAAAATAATAGTGGTGGGGTCATTCACATAATTTAGTGGTGGGACAGGGGCGGCTGATAAATTTCGTTCGTTCATTTCACTCCCCCTTGAATGACCGCCAATAAGGAATCTGCCTCGTTAAAACTTTGCCAAGTAAAAACCCAGTGGGAAGAAAAACCAATGGCGAAGGAAAAAGAGTACAGTCTTCTTATGTATCCACAAGTGCTTTAAGATTGCCTCATTAAAACCTTGCAGAGGAAAACCCAGTGGGACAAAACCTCAGCGAAGGAAAAAGAGTACAATCAGCACATTTACTCCCCCTGAAAAGTGCATGACAAAAGATTTTTGAGTCTTCGCATTCCAATGTTATGCACAATCTTCTTGAATGTGGAAATTGGTAACGCCTTTGTGAATAAATCTGCCAGATTATCACTAGATCGTATCTGCTTGACATCAATTTCACCTTTTTCTTGAAATTCATGAGTATAAAAGAATTTCGGTGAAATATGTTTGGTTCTGTCACCTTTGATATATCCTCCTCTGATTTGAGTGATACAAGCAGTATTATCTTCATATAAGATTGTTGGGCTATTATCAATCATGGGAAGTCCACACTTTTCCTGGATATGTTGAATAACTGATCTCAACCAAATACAGTCTCGACTTGCTTCATGAATAGCAATGATTTCTGAGTGATTTGAAGAAGTAGCAGATAGTGTCTGCTTAACAGATCTCCATGATATGGCAGTATCTCCATAAGTAAATAAATATCCAATTTGAGATCTACCTCTGTGTGGGTCTGAAAGATAACCTGCATCTACATACCCAATCAATTCTGGACTTGAACCATGTTGATAAAATAATCTCATATCAACCGTACCATGAAGGTAACGAAGGATATGTTTAATGCCATTCCAATGCTTTCGAGTTGGTGCAGAACTATATCTTGCAAGTAGATTAACTGAGAATGTAATATCTGGTCAAGTGCAATTTGCAAGATACATCAAAGCTCCAATTGCACTGAGATATGGTACTTCAGGACCAAGAATTTCTTCATCGTCATCACAAGGACGGAATGGATCTTTCTTCACATCAAGTGTTCGAACAATCATTGAAGTACTCAGGGGATGAGATTTGTCCATATAAAAATGCTTTAGGACTTTCTCAGTATACATGGACTGATGAATAAAAATTTCATTTGGCAAGTACTCAAGCTGCAGGCCGAGACAAAGTTTTGTTTTTCCAAGATCTTTCATTTCAAATTCATTCTTTAAATATATAGCAGTTTTTGAGATCTCTTCAGGAGTTCCCACAATATTTAAATCATCAACATAAACCGCAATAATGACAAATCTGGATTCTGATTTCTTAATAAAAACACATGGGCATATAAGATTATTCTCAAATCCTTCTTTCAATAGATATTCGCTTAAGCGATTATACCACATGCGTCCGGATTGCTTCAACCCATATAAAGATCTTTGTAGTCTGATTGAGTACATATTTCTATATGTACTTGTAGATGCTTCAGGCATCTTATATTCTTCAGGGATTTTCATATATATGTCATGGTCTAAGGATCCATATAAATATGCAGTGACCACATCCATCAACCGCATTTCTAATCCTTTTGTAACAACCAGACTAATCAAAAATCTAAATGTGATTGCATCCATAACGGGAGAGTATGTTTCTTCATAATCAATCCCGGGTTTCTGCAGGAAATCTTGTGCAACAAGCCGTGCTTTGTATCGCACAATTTCATTTTTCTCATTACGTTTTCGTACAAATACCCACTTATATCCAACAGGCATTACACCCTTTGGTGTTTGGACAACAGGTCCGAATACTTCTCGTTTTGCTAGCGAATTTAATTCAGCTTCAATAGCTGTTTTCCATTTTGGCCAATCATTTCTACGTCAACATTCTTCGACGCTTTTTGGCTCACTTTCTTCATTACTTCTGGTAATATCAAAGGCCATTTTATATGAAAATATGTTGTCGACAACAGTTTTATTTCTATCCAGAATTTCTCCAGTTTTCATGAAATGTATTGAGATCTCATTATTTTCAGGTACCTGTTCCTCTTCAGGGGAAAACATTTCATGACACACCTCTTCAGGAGGTCCCTTTTTAGGAGATTTATACTCTTCAAGAGTTTCTTCTTTAGGAGGTTCTGGAATAGAAGATTTAAGCTCTTTAGGAGCACCAATTATATTTGTAGCCTGTATTGTGGGTACGTGTTCTTCAGGAACACCAAATTCATTTTGTATTCTTTTCCTTCTAGGAATTTTGTCTTTTGCACCAATAGGTCTTCCACGCTTCAGGCGTATTTTAGATTCACCTATTACTGCTTTGACAATTTTTCCTTCAGGGACTTCAATCCTTGCTGGAGTATTAACAGCAGGAATATAAGATTTTACTACACCTTTAGTGTCAGTAAATACATCCGGTAATTGATTTGCAACATTTTGCAAATGAATAATCTTTTGAACTTCCCGTTTACATTCATTTGTAGGAGGATCAAAATGAGACAGGGTCTTATTATCCCAAGTAATATCTTGTCGTGCTTCAGGCACCGACTTTTCTTTACCAATTAACGGAAAATTTGATTCGTCAAAATGACAATCCTCAAAACGTGCTTTAAACATATCCCCTGTAAGGGGTTCAAGGTATCTAATAATGGATGGAGAATCAAAACCAACATATATCCCAAGTCTACGTTGAGGGCACATTTTTGTACGTTGTGGAGGTGCAATTGGAACATATACAGCACATCCAAAAGTACGAAGATGAGAAATATTTAGTTGTTGGCCAAATGCAAGCTGTAATGGAGAATATTTATGATATGCAGATGGTCTAATGCGAATTAGAGATGCTGCATGAAGTATAGCATGTCCCCAAACAGAAATAGGTAGTCTTGATTTCATAAGTAAAGGTCTAGCGATTAGTTGAAACCTTTTAATAAAAAACTCAGCTAAACCGTTTTATGTGTGTGTATGGGCAACAGGATGTTCAACATCTATTCCTATTGACATGCAATAATCATCAAAAACTTGAGATGAAAATTCACCTGCATTATCCAATCGAATGGTCTTAATTGGATACTCAGGAAATTGTGCTTGTAGTTTAATTATCTGAGCAAAAAGTCTAGCAAATGCAACATTTCTAGTGGAAAGAAGACAAACATGTGACTATCGACTAGATGCATCAATTAGAACCATAAAATATCTAAATGGTCCACTTGATGGATGAATAGGCCCACATATATCTCCGTGAATCCTTTGTAAAAAGGATGGAGATTCAACAATGACTTTTGAGGGAGATGGTCTAATAATTAACTTACCTTGAGAACATGCAGAGCACGAAAATTCATTGGGTAGAAATATCTTTTGATTCTTTAAGGGATGCCCATGCGAATTTTCAATAATTCGTCTCATCATTATAGAACCCGGATGTCCAAGGCGATCATGCCAAGTCATAAATACTTTAGGGTCAATGCACTTCTGGTGCATTACCACATATGATTCAATTGTTCTCATTTTTGTATAATACAATCCAGAACATAGAGCAGGTAGTTTTTCTAATACGAGCTTCTGGCCCGATACTGTTTTAGTAATAAGAAGATGCTCTTTACTGCCTTCATTGGTCGTTTCAATATGGTAATCATTACGACGTATATCTTTGAAACTCAATAAATTTCTTTTGGATTGTGAAGAGAATAGAGTATCATCAATACAAAATTTGGTGCCATTAGGCAACACAATATAAGCTCTTCCGGAGCCCTCAATTAAATCCGATGAACCTGATATGGTATGGACATAGGCTTTACTTAGTGTTAGATTTTGAAAATATTTCTTTTCATTGAGAATTGTGTGAGTTGTAGCACTGTCAGCCAGACATATATCTTTATCATTCAACTCAGAGATAAAAAGCTCATCAATGTGATCCATGATTCTACAAAATATACAAAACTTTTATTACTGATAGAAAGAAAATACATTAATTGAGTGGAACACTTCCATCTCCAATTAAGTGTTCAATACTACCATCAGGATGATTAAAGAAATCAGATACATCAAGATGAGTAACGTGTACATCTACTGAATCTAATAAATCATCTGATGGTTCTACTAAATTTGTTTTATGCACTTTATTCTTTCCTTTAATAGAAACTTGATATAAATCAGCTAAGTGCCTGGCCGTACGACAGGTACGTGACCAATGTCCAGTCATTCCACATCTATGGCACACATCTTCACTTTTCTTTGAAGAATTATTCTGAGGATTTTTACCCCTCTCTGAATTGTACCACTTCTGGTGATATGGTATATTATAATCCCTTTTAATGTTGTCATTCCTGGGACCAACATTTCTATAATTTCTCCTACCACGTCCACGCCTCCGATTTCTTCTAAAGGATGCACCATTCACTTCTGGGAATGATGCAAACCTATTACCATTCACTTTAGGGAATGATATTGAGCCAGTAGGGCGTGACTGGTGGATTTCTAATAAGAACTCATTATTCTGCTCAGCTACTAGAAGACATGATATAAGTTCAGAATATTTCTTGGACTTTCTCTCTCGATACTGCTGCTACAGGAGCACATTCGAGGCATGAAATGTAGTAAAAGTCTTCTCTAGCATATCTTCATCGGTGATTTTCTCACCGCATAATTTTAATACTGAGCTTATTTTAAAAAGTGCAGAATTATACTCACTAACACTTTTAAAATCTTGCAACCTCAGGTGCATCCATTGAGAACGAGCTCTTGGGAGGATGACAGTCTTCTAGTGTTCATACCTCTCCCTTAAATTATTCCACAAAATATAGGGATCTTTTACTGTGAGATATTCAGTTTTCAATTCTTCATGAAGATGGTGACGAAGGAAAATCATTGCTTTAGCACGTTCCTGCAGGGATGCTTGATTTCCTTCTTTAATAGTTTCTCCCAGGTTCATTGCATCAAGATGTATTTCAGCATCAAGTATCCAGGATAAATAATTTTTTCCAGATATATCAAGAGCAACAAATTCTAATTTTGTAAGATTTGCCATTTTCTACACATATAAATAATAAATATGTGTATCTCAGAAAATATATTTATAAATTTACACAGATAATCATCAATAAAATATATCAAAGATTTCAAATAATATATTGAAAAACTTACAGAGGAATAAGGCCACTAGCTTCAGAATTGGTAGAACCGTCGTGCTGATAACGTGTTATGAAATTTAAAGAAAAGAGCTACTATTGCAAAAGAGAAATAAGAAATTCTCTCTGAAACTCTTAAGAACTGAAATTTTCTTTCTCTCTCTATTTTTTCTTATGAATTTCATTACAACTGAAGCCTCTATTTATAGGCTTTGAAATTACTATGCAAGTTACTATGCAAGTCACTATACAGAATTTAAAATAATAGTAGTGGGGTCATTCACATAATTTAGTGGTGAGACAGGGGCGACTGATAAATTTCGTTCGTTCATTTCAAAAAATTAATATTTATATTATATATATATACACACGTACCGATACTTTGCTCAAGTTTTAAATTATAAAGATCGAGCAACATTTCGCTAGGCGCTCATATTTTTTTTTTTCTTTTTTTTTTTAATTTGAGTTTATATTTCTTTTCTTTCTTTTTTTGAAAAGAGTTTATATTTTTTTCTGAATTCTTTATTCAGTTATAAGTTATGACATGATAAAATAAAATACAAAAGCATAACCGTCCAGGAAAAGCTTTATAAACATGTTGAAAATTCTAGCGTCAAAACAGTAATTCGATTGATGTTAAAGAAAGTTAAAATTATAATAAAACCATATTATTTATCAGAATTGAGTTTGGTAAATTTGGCTGAAATAGTAATTATCTGTTACCGATTTAAATCCAAAAAATAAAAATCCAAATTTACTTTTAAAGGAAAAGCACAAATCCAAAAAAATCTCAAGTTTTTGGAGATAAGATTTTTAAACTTTTTAAAAGGGTCAAGTATAATATTTTTTTCGAACTTTTCTTAATTAGGGAGAGGAGTTTCAGAATGGACTCATGGAGGCCCCCCGGCGCTGCATTATGCGTTAATTTGCTTTAATTCTGCAACGTTCGTTCGAGCGGGGGCCCAAGAAAGAATTATAATGTGTACGGGCCCAATCAATAACGTCCTTTTGAGTTTTGAGGTGTTCTCTTATTTACATTTTACATTTAATTTTCTTTGAGCTGTTAAGATATTTTCAGTATCATAAAAAATATCTTCAGAAAATAAAAAAATCTCCAAATCTCTTCAAAATATATATATATATATATATATATATATATCTTCAAAAGATATTTTCTTTGCTACATAAATTGGAAGCCAAAACAAGTTAATTAAGGTTCGCTCGCTATTTTATCGAAGTTCATGAATGGATTGGTCTTCTTAATTACGACATTCTTTTCGACTTTTGTTTAATTTTATATTTGGTTATTCTTCCCAATTCCTATATAAGAAAAACACTAAAAAAATTCACATTTCAGCACGGCAAATAAAAAGAATAACGACTTACATATAAACCATTTTACAATCTATTATATAATTATATTTAAAAATGTGATATTTATTTAAAATATGAAGTATCTTTTTATGAATTATTTTATAAAAATCTTACTCGTCATGTAAGTTATATAAATTATATAAAAAGATCGTATAAAATGAATTTTACGTCTATTATTATACTATCTCAAATGTTAAATCCCGTTACAAATGACAAAATATATATATATATATATGTAGAGAGAGAGAGAGAGAGAGGTCTTTGAAAGATTTGGAAGAATTCTGTTTTTGTATTCACTGAAAAACATTTACATAGAGGTTCTGTATACATACAGACGTGTCCCTAATCAATGAAATTACAAAAATAAAAGATTTACATCAATTAGGAAAGTATACATGCTAAGAAAGAAAACAAATAAAATCAAAATAAATGTGCCAGAGAGCATATTCACAGCAGGTATCAATTTGGGCTGTCTTTCCATGTTTGTAAAGTCTTGTCCAATCCTCCTTCAATCGAGCCATTAATCAAGCCAACATGTATATCATTAGATTTTTCATTAGTTGCTTGAATTAGTGTATCATTGATTCCTTTGATAGTAGGAGAATATACTCTTAACAGCCTTCCGACTTCCTTGTTTCGAAGCTCGAGAGTTGAGACCACGAACATGCACGTAGTGACGACAAGCACAGCGTGTAGAGAGTCCTAATCATCGGCGGCTAAAATGGCCACTTAATTCCCACATGCAAATTATGCATTGGATCGACGTGATCCACAGTAACGAAGCGCGGGAATTGTCATTGACACGCCGAGTCTGCAAATTGTACTTTATATTGAAACGAGTTGACAAATAAATTGGTTCGCTGCGCGCAGTGTGCGTGGCCGCTAATGCATGCTTCATACAGTACCCAAATACTCATAAGGGCCTGAGCATCACCTTTTTACTTTTTGTTTTAATTTAAATTTCAAAGCGTCATGGGACTTATATATAAGTAATACCAAATTCCCAATAGATATTTCAATTATTCTTATATATAGTATATATACATGAGTTTATAAATATTCCTCATCATGTACGTAAGAATATTTAAGTGTATCAATAATTCAGTAGCAGTTATGACAAAGATGATGACAGGCGGCCAATGGTCCTCTTATCTAGTAGTGTCTTCTGCCATTTGTATTTATTTAGTTAAGTTCATGAATCAAAAGTATGTCCACGTGATCGATTATCAGAAGCCACGGTCTCAATTGCATGGATTACTGCGTGTTCAAAAGGCTTACCTTATTCAAGCAACTTGGCCCGATCGAGGCTCCTGTGATCTTTAGGCTTCCAGACCCCACAATGCATGCATTAGAGAAAAAAGAAAAAATAAAGAAAGGAAGAAGCAATTTCCTTTATTTTTCTTTTCTTTTTTTGTCTTATTGTCTATGTAATAAATATATAGCCAGCCCCCGCCCTATTGTCGTGTTATGTCCTTTGTCGAACAAGCTGATACGTGGGACCCTACACGTCGACCTTCAAAGACGATCATGACGGCCCCTACCCCCCTCCCGCAATTCAGGGTATCTATGCATTTTTAAAAATATCTCAGAAGAAAGGACGTCACTGACCCCATACTATATATTTGGCACGGGAAATAATAAATTTACAATAATTTATATAATTTATTACACAATATGTATTAAAGAATAAAAATATTTTTGCAAAATAATATTAATTTTATAAAGCAGTTTATAAAAATACTCTTATTTTATAACTTATATTATATAAATATTGTAAAATATGTTGTATATATATCATTTCTCATTTAACATAAATAATATTTCAGCTAGCAGTCGAAAGTAGGTTCATAATCATTTTTTTTTTAGAAAAATCCGGATTTGGAACGTTAAGATTTGCGTTTTGTTCAACTTAAGTTAAATTAAATTAAGTTCTTTATGATTATAATGAATATTATACATGGTATGGTAAAATTCTTTTAAAATAAGTTTAGATGTATTTGAATTTTCAATTGAGTTTAGATATATTTTATAAGAATTTGAAAAAAATTATAGGTCGTATGTATTGTAAAAATGTGTTGAATTGAAAAAAGTTATCAGTCTCATGTCTAAAGAGATTTTGAGTTGAGACGAAATGACATTAGGGATTTACAAATTGGATATTTAAATATTAAACTCAACTTAAAATTAAATTGAACTGAATTAATTCCAATACAATTCAACAATCAAACAAGAACTAAATCAACATTAGTTAGGGAATACTTGAAGACAGGGCGGAGGGATGGGGGGCCATCCCCCCAAACTTTTTGAAATTATGAAATAATCCCTGAGTTTTATAAATAATTTTATAAATATTGAAAATGCCCTCCCCCAAAAAGTATTTATAATTTTTATATGTTCTCTAATTCTTTTAAAATTTCAATATACTTAGAAAGGTCTCTTTCTAATTTTTTTAAAGTCTCAAAATTTTGTTTAATTTATATATATTATCTCTTTTCAAGGATGTGGCTCGCCAAAATTAAAATTAAATTTAAGAAAAATAATAAACTTATTAATAATAGTCCTAAAATTTTTTATTATATAATATTGGGTTTCTTAATATCGAATATAAATTGCAAATAAAATTTGAGAGCCCTCCAAATCAAGACCCAAGTTGCGCAATTTGAGAGCCCCCCACCCCACCTCCCCTTGCCAACTTGGATATTATAATTAGGATAAACTCTAACGTCCCCGCCACGTCCTCCGGTACTACCCATTCTTTTACTTATATATAGGTTTCCCTAGTTCCTAATTTCAACACCCCCACCACCCAAAACACTTTTGTGCTTTTTAGAAATAGAGAGGAAGAGAAATATGGAAGGCTCATCTTCTAAAATCTTTATGAAAATATCTCTTTTCATGTTATTTGCCATTAGTTCATGCATAAACCCTAGCTTTGCAGCTTCGGCTAACCACCTAAGCACTGAGTTCATTAGAACATCATGCAGATCAACAACCTACCCAAGACTTTGCTTCAGCTCTCTCTCGGTCCATGCAAATTCAATCCAAACAAGCCCTCAACTTCTAGCCAGCACAGCCCTCAATGTGACTCTCTTCTCTGCTCAATCAACCTCTAAAACGATGGTGAGGATCTCAAGAACCAAAGGGATGAGTCCTAAAGTGGTTTCCGCCATGAAGGACTGCGTGGAGGAGTTGATAGATTCGGTGGACGAGATTCGCAAGTCCATGGGCGAGATGAACAACTTCAAGGGCGGCTCTAATTTTGAGCTCATGATAAACGACATACAAACTTGGGTTAGTGCGGCTTTGACAGATGAAAATACGTGCAGCGATGGGTTCGCAGGGAATGCCATGAATGGGAACGTGAAGACCCTCGTGCGGGGAAAGATCGTGAACGTGGCACAACTCACTAGCAATGCCTTGGCTTTGATCAATCAATATGCCGCTCTCCATGCTTAATTAATTATATAGCTTAATTCTAGTGAGATTAATATTATATTAGTTGTGTACTAATCAGAGAAGAAACAATAAATATTGGGGTACGTGGATGCCTCTGCGGCGGCATCATATTTGAAGTTGAAGTTGTAGTTTTGTGTATGAAGTTGGTGTATCTATAATTATATATACTGGTTGGAGCTAAGCTCTTAAAAAGGTTTTTCTTTTTTTTGTGTTCAGAGTGTTGGATATATTGAATTTGTGGATATCCATTCCGAAATGTTGCAAATTCGCAGCTTTTTCCTTGGTTTATCATTATTAATGTAATGCAAAACTACCTATTGGAGTTTCCTTCCTTCATATACGGTTTTTGTTTTCGAGTTTTTTCTTTTCTTTTCTTTTTAATTAGTGGAAGCATCGTGATCTAGAGAGAGACAGAGAGACAAGAAAAAGTGCCCGTGTGCGCCTCTTCAAGAATCTGTGAATGGGAATCTCTCGCCCATATCTTGTACGTGTTACTGTTACATGAGTCAAACATGTAAAATTACCAAAAAGAGGTCCACCTATATGTTCTCCTCGAAGTTATTTTCCATTTGATATGTCAACTAATCCTGATTTATGCTACCACGTCCCTCTATTTAAAACTCGATAGTAGTTAGATGGTAATGTTAACTACTTTTTATAGTAGAATGAACCTTATAAAATCACTTTTTATATTAAATTGTAATTTTTAAAAAGAAAATACACAAAATTTGTACATGTTTAACTTGCACAAATAATTTTCCATATGATTTATTCGACTTTTAGTTGGGTAACTAAAATTCTATTCATTGATCGATGTAGCATATTTTTTACATTGGAAGTGCGCCTTGTCCCACTCTGAGAATTCTTTGAGAGAGAATTCTCAAATTCAAAACCCAGATTAATAAGCCTAGTCCAATTTTACAAGCTAAGCTTGGGATCTTGTAACTTCACTCTCATTAAGGAATAAAAATTCACTTCGAATTAGTTTAGTTATGAGTAATAAGAATTCGATTCCCACTAGAACTCTGCGACATTATGGTGCAAATCGACGTTGCTTGGATGAAAGCATTCATGGTGCCGCCGTGCACGGAATCTCCACTTAAAAGCATGATGCTCAGCAATTATGCGAAGCTGGAACCAAGCTAATCAACCCGCCCTGAAGGCCACATCAGTGACCGCGTTGCTTGGATGAATGCATTCACAGGCAGTCTCGGCCACGAATGCCCGTTGGTCTATAACACAAACCTCAAAAAATAACTGTTCATCAGGGGATAACCGGAAACAAAGTCTTGTTTGAACCCAGCTTCAATCAGCCCGAGTTAACATGAAAACCCAAATTTTGAACCCGAAAATTCAGATACCAGGTTGTACCCCATTTTTTCTTTTATAGAAACCTATTTGTATTAAATTTTTTCAAGAAAAAGATAATGTTGAAAATCATAATACTAATGTATTAAACATCGTCTATAATAGTAAAAAATATGTCAAAATGGAAAACTAAATTTTACATGAAAATAATAAGCTAAAAACAATTAATTACCTTTCTGACTAGATGCATGTTAAAAAGTTCTAATATTCATCACGTAAAATGCATGCAACACAATATAAATCACTATATATTACATTATTTGGTATTTAAAATTACATTATAAAATACAAAATTACCAAATATTAATTACCAAATCCGAATTATGTTCGCATATATTCTTTCCCCTAAGACGCTATAGGGCAACTTTGAGCTTTCTTTCTCTTCCAATTTTTGCCTGCAAAGAAGTCATGCTCATCATTTCTCATTAAACAAGATAAAGCACCAGATCAAGCTTGAAGAACAACTTTTATTTATTGGAAACTGAAAAAACAAAAAACAAAAAATACCAATTACCACTTGGTTGGTTGACGGCTTGATTTTGGCCAGACCAAGCTTTTGACTGTAGGAGCCCCATTATGCTGAACTTACAATCATTTAGTACATCCCAAAGAAAATCAATTATGGCAAAGGAATCAGTAGCATTGCATCTCACAGACCGATCCAAAGTCATCACTTGCGTAAGCTTGTTGGGATCAATTTTTCCCAATCTCTCAATGTATATAGATCTTCCTTCCTTCTCTACGCCATGATAACCCTAAGCGTCGTATTGTAGAACTTCATTCATGAACTCAGAAAACTCAAAATAGTGAAAAGAGAAATTAAGTTAATAAAGCATATCATGTCAGACTTCCGTAGTAAAGAACTATCTCGGTACTTACCTCAAGCGGTTGAGGTGACAACATCTTTTCTTTGATTTGGGACAAATGTGTCACTGTATGGGTGGAAATGAGAGCCCTTCTTTTCAGGACTGAAGTTGTTTCTCCCTTCTGTGCTTGTTATTACTGTCCATTATAGGTGAATTAGAAAGAACAGGGCAGACAGCTAAATTCTGCCTTCTGTCATCTACTTCTACATGTTCGATCCATATATAACCTACATTACGAAAGTATGAGAAATTAGACGACTAAATCACTGAGTTGGAACAGGTGGTGATGGGACTTGGAATTCAGCTTACGAGTTCTTCCATTCCTGTAGGAGGGGATCAGAGAAGCTGGCTTTAATTAGATGGGTAGGAACAAGTGCAGACGAGGTTATGCTGGCAGCTAGGGAGAGAATTAGGCATAGATCAGTTTTGCAGGGACAAATTTTAGGATTCTCAAGCGGTGAAAATAAATTGTACAAGAAACACAAGATTTTCACCACAATATTATAACACAATGATAAAAATGGTTCCGGGAGAACTAGCAAACTTACCTCAAAATCCACAGTCCGGGTCAGAAACATAGCCTTGAAGTGAAGGAAAAATACATTCACCAGCATGCACCAACTGATGGTTGAAGCCACTTATTTATTCAGGTTCCAGTAAGATATATACATGGAAACTAAACTATTTTGCATAGAAATATAAATATCTATTACACAGGACATACCAATCCCGTGATGGCCCAGAAGACATTCGATGCAAATCTAAATAAGAACTAGCCCAAACACTCTCCCATACATTCCGGCACTTCCCTTCAAGCACAACCAGTTGGGCCCTTTTTTGGTTATACAAAATCCCACAATAACATTAAGAAGCAATTTTATACAAAATCCCACAGTAACCAATTAAAAAAACATAAAATGGCCAAAACGATTTCTCTACCAATGACAACCTCACATCAGAAGGATAAATTTCGACCTATAAAATGGCTGCTTCGTCTCATCAGCTAGGATGGCCTTTAAACAGCCCCTTGAATTTTGCAGTACTTACTAAAACTCGAATATCAACAGGAAGGACTCTATTCATCACCCCCTACATAATCTATTTCTCCTTCTGAAGAAAACATTTTAAAATTTGAAAAAAAAAAAAAACTATACCACCATTTTAATGTCGAAATACTAAAGAAACCAGAAAATATCAAGAGAGCTTTTGGAAAAACTTGCCCACCTTCCTGGAGCCATTTTTCATTATCTATTGATTGTACGCTATACATGATAAGTCTAATGTAACAGTCCCCAAGAATCAGGGATATTCTATGTATAACAGAAAAATAAAGATAAGATATTTGACAGCTAACATTCCTAATTATATACATTAACATCTCCCGCCAAATTGATGTTGGTAAGTCAACTAGCAACAATATGCCAACAAAGAATTGATGCCGTTGTCGAGTCATTGCTTTGATAAAGACATTGGCCACTTGGAGATCAGAAGAAATGTAAGGAAGAGATATTACCCGACTCTCTAAAGTATCGCGGATAAAATGACAATCAATCTTAATGTACTTGATGCGTTCATGGAAGACAGGATTGTTTGCAATCTGAATAGCACTAGTGTTATTAGCATGAAGAAGGGTATAATTAGTCTAAGGAAACCCAAGCTCTTCCAGAAGACCACATAACCATACTATAAATTTAACTCAAGTTTGGCTAGGATTAAATGAGTCCATATGAAATTTAGATTATGGATAAATGTAATTATAATAGGACTTTAGATTTGTATCCGATAAGGATAAATTTTTGAATTGTAATGTAACTCTTATCAAACATTGTTTAAATTATAAGATAAAAATTTACAAGAGTCCTAGATAGGTTTTGAGTTGGAAGATTAACTTGAGATATCGTAATACATGCAATACATGAAGAGATTGAAATTGGCTTATACTCGGAGATATCTAGCTGCAGAGTCCCAGTCAAGCACATTAACAATCCATTAGCAGCGTATCAGACTAGGAGACTGGATAAACCGTCAGCAGAGTTCTAGTCCAAACTCAAACACTGAATTACCTATTTAGTGAGGGACTCGGCTGACGGTTTGGTAAACACTTGAGATCACCAAAAGACACTCATTCACATACATTTTTTAGAGCTTGAAGATCTGAGTAGAACTTCAAGTAACCGTGTGAGAGAAAATTCTTAAGTGAAGGATTTTTCGAGAAGTTTAGTCCGTGGGATTGAGTGAGAGCACGCTCTAAGGAGGAGTTGTCATGTTCGTGATCAACCACTAGAGCTTCCAGTAGGAAAGACCAAAGATTGGAAATCGTCAGAGGTTCTGGCTACCTACTGCGATAGAAGACACGTAGTTTGCTTGCCTTGAGTAAACAGGATAAGTTACAAAGATTTTGTAATCGTTTTACTTGTAAACATCTCAGTCAAATAAAATTGATTTTTCTAGATTTGGTTGTCCCTTAAGGTTTTACCTTTGAGGAGTTCTTCAAAGGGTTTCCCTTCGTAACCAAATATTGTGTTTATTTTATTTAAATATTTTATATTGGTTACTAATCAGTACTAAGCATTTGTTAAGCATTAACGTACATAACCAGGAGTACTTGAGTAATTTTACATACAATTTCAAACCAAGCCATCAACATTGCACGATCTCAACCTCAATAGATGATTTAGAAATACGATCTTATTTCTTACATTTGACAGCTAACATTCCTAATTATATACGTTAACATCCCCCTTCAAATTGATGCTGGTAAGTCAACCAACACCAATTTGCCAACAAGGAATTGATGCCGTTGTCAAGTCATTGTTTTGGTAAAGACATCGGCCACTTGGAGATCAGAAGAAATGTACAGAAGAGATATTACCCGACTCTCCAAAGTATCACGGATAAAATGATAATTAACCTCAATGTGCTTGGTGCGTTCATGGAAGACGAGATTGTTTGCAATCTGAATAGCACTAGTGTTATCAGCATGTAGAGGGGTAGAATTAGTTTGAGAAAACTAAGCTCCTCCAGAAGACCACGTAACCATACAATTTCAAACCTAATTGTAGACATGGCACAATACTCAACCTGAGTAGATGATTTAGAAACATGATGTTGTTTCTTACATGTTCAAGAAATTAAAGCATCACCTAAAATTATACACCAACCCGTAGTAGATCGACACGTATTTAAATACCCAGCCCAATCAACATCATTATAGGCAACAAGCTGAATACATGAGCCTATAGGAAAGAACAACCCACAAGGGACCCGTGAAGGTAGCAGATAATCGGCAAACTGCAACAAATTGAAGATGCTGAAAAGACAACATAAACTGGCTTACCTAATGAACAACATAGGAGATATTCTATCGAATAGTGATCAAGTAGATAAAACTACCAACTAGACACCGACAGAGAGAAGGATCATGAGAAGAACCCCTTTATCTTTCCTATATTTGACATTTACCTCCATAAGAGTATTAATAGAAGAAGTGTCCTCCAAATCAGCCAACGCGATAAGATCTTGAATATACTTGTGCTAATTTAAGAAAATACCATTGGCTCAATGATGAACTTCCAGTCCCAAGAAGTATGTGAGCTGGTCAAGATCTTTCAAATGGAAAATTGCATACAACTACTTTTGAAGCTTAGTGATCAAATCACAGTCAGTGCCAGTATTGATGATATTATCCACATAAACCAAAAGGAGAACTATACCCACTGCAGACTTGTGAAAGAAGAGAGAAGAATCATATTGCCTTTGTGTAAAGCTAAATAAAAGTGTACTACGAAACTTCTCAAACCAGGCCGAAGAGTCTACTTTAGTCCATACAGATAACACTTTAGCTTGCAGACATCATGAGAAGTAGTCATACCAGAGGGAAGCTTCATATGGATCTCTTTTTGAAGATTGCCATGAAGAAAGACATTCTTCACATACATCCGATATAGTTGCCACGACTGTGAAGCAGCCATAGCTAAGCTGGTTCAAATCGTGGTCATTTTGGCAATAGAAGCAAAATATCTTCTCATAGTCAACCCCATATTCCTGTTTGTTACCCAGAGCTATAAGGCGAGCTTTGTACTAGTCCAAAGATCCATCAAAAAGAATTTTTACAAAGAAAACCCACTTACTCCCAATATGTTTGACTGTAGGGGGACAGGGAACAACATGTGATTCTCCTCAAGTGCTTGAAGTTTTGCTTGCATCGCATTTTGCCAACACTCATGTTCCATGGCCTATTTGTAGCAAGAGGGAATAGAAATAGAGGATAAAGTAGCTACAACAGAGACAAGGAATGAGAAACCATACTGATCAGGGAGTTGAGAAGGATAAATAGACCACCGAAGAGTGGTGGAAACTATAGCAAGATCCGGCGTCAGGTTGAAATCTTGAGGGGGCATAAAGGAAGTGGAATCAAACTCATGATGACGATGTCGTCGTTCATACACAAAACCAGGTTTAAACCTTTCCACAATTGTTAGAGAATTAGAAAAGTTAGGCAAAAAAGATAAAGATGCAGATGACTGCTCAACATGAGATGGAAAGAAATATTGATTTTCAAATAAAATCACATTCCTAGAAACTCGTATACAACAAGCATTGAGGTTCATACAAAGATAACCCTTTTGAGGAGCATAACTAAGAAAAGCACACTTAACATACTGAGCAGTAAGTTTATGTCGTTCATGAGCAGGGAGATGCATAAAACAAACACTATCAAATGCATGAAGATCAGAATATGAAGAAGAATGACCAAACAGCTTAAAGAAAGGAGAAACATCATTTAACATAAAAGAGGGTAAACGATTGATCAAATGAACTGAAATAGATAGTGTTTTACACCAAAAAGGAGGAGGAACAGATGATCCAAGTAAAAGAATTCTTACCAAATCAAGAAAATGACAATTTTTCCTCTCAGCAACACCGTTTTGTTGTGGTGTTGAAGGACAAGAATACTGAGAGATGATTTCTTTGCTTTGGAAAAAGTCCTGAAACTCATTAGACATATTATTCTTCTCTAGAATCAAATCACAAGATCTTGATGCTAGCAAAGAATTGAGTCTCAAGAAGGGCAAGAATGCGCTTAAAGATTGAAAAAACTTTTGCTTTAGCCAGTAAGAAGTAAACCCAATTAAAACAACTAAATCATCAATGAAAGTAAGAAGTACTTATAATGTGCATGAGAAACAACAGGTACAATCCCTCAAACATCACTATGAATAACATCGAACCATTGTGAGGCACAAGATGCATGAGAAGGAAAATGTAGAACTATACTTCTGCCAAGTTTGCATGTTGTACAATCAAAAGAAAGATCAAGAGAAGAACATGCTTGGCTACGAGCAAAATTCCTTCTAAAGATAAAGATCACGTTGTTAACACAATGGAGATTATGGGAGCCAACCTGGGCTACAATATCCCGTCTCTTATGTTTGATGTCAGTGTATTGATTGGCGAAGAGATTAGCAATCTAAAAGGAAAGGTTGCAAGACTTTAGAAATTGATTCGATGAGGTCTATTAGCATACCGTCGTGAGCGGAGACTATGTCAACCCAGAGATAAAAATTTCTCAATAAGCGAGAATTAAATAAAGTATGAAATACATTTAAATTTGGGTGACCTAGACATCTATGCCACATCTTATTTCCAAGACTAACAACATTACATGCAAAGGAAAGTAAAGGAAAACTAGGGATAATTGTGGAAGGAGAAATATGCAGAGGAAAGAGACGTCCCACTTTAGGCTCCTTTGCAATCATCTTCCCGGACACTAGATCCTGCGCAACACAACCAGAACGAGAGAAATGAATCTTACAATTATTATCAACCAATTGACCAACCGAAATAAGATTTGTGAAGAGGTCAGGAGACACAAACATCAGTTAAGGAAGAGAAAAGATCACTAGCAACGCTGATAAGTAAAGAACTGTCATCAACGGTGTTAATTTTCATATTACCATCATAATTTCTGACATTTGAAAGAGAAACAACATTAGTCATATGGTTAGAGGCTTCGGAGTCAAAATATCATGGCTTAGAAGAAACTATATGATTACCTTAGAATCCAAAAGCAGAAAAAGCATAAATGATCATCTATTGTATCACTCTAAGAGTGAGTGTGTTCGGGTTTGCTATGGCTGTAGGAGCAAGAATAGGAACAACCTACAAGACAGCAGACAACGTAGCAAAACTAGAGGCACCAACAGAGGCATGATTAGCAGTGTTTTGCTTCCTTTCAAGGTGAATGAGACAAGCAAAGATGATATGACCTTGTGCTTTTGGGGACAATCCTAAGCAATATGACCAAAGGCTTTACAGCTATAGCATTAGATAGCACGCATGTCTCAACCCTTATTCTTCCCTTGTGCTGCAATAGCCATAGTAACAGGGGCATTAACTGTCTCCCAATGTTCCATGGAAGCTTGAGTTACTTACACACTGCTACTCACGAAGAAGTTCACTCAAACAAGCATCCAGAGATGATACAAAATGACGATTTATCAGATTAGAACGTGCAATGTCAAAGTCGGAACGGAGCTTCATCAAGAATTGATCTCTCTTACCTGTTTCATGCACTGCTTGAACAGCGGAGAGAGTTGCAACAGGAACATTAGCATAAACAATATCTGAATAGGCTACCCAAAGATTTTGAAAACCAGACAATTATTCCTCAATAGAGACTTCCTTGTGTGAAAGTAGCCATCTTATGCTCCAATTGAAATTGCCGAGCTGTGTTGTCTTGATTGTAAATTTTGTTGAGATCATTCCACATATCAACAGCAGTTTATAAGACCTCAGATTGAGAACAAGGTGAGACTCAATAGAATCAAGGATCCCGATCATAACCCAAGCATCCTTGATTTTCCACTTTGACAAAGTCTCGACATCTGTAAGGGTGGAATCACCCCCATCAATATGACCCTATAATTTTTTTCCTTTTGACAAATAATTGAAACTAAAACTCCTAAGCAGAATAATTTTTGCCAGTAAATCTAATATGGAACAATTCTAACTTATCTAAGGACATGATACAACCAAGAGACAGAAATATAACCCACCAGAAAATTATTACAATAAAACAAAAAATAAAGGTGACGTGAACACCCAGACTAGAGAAGTCAATAGTCAACACCAAAAGTGCACCAACAGTAATACTCTCACCAGAAAAAGCAGAGGATGCCGTAAGAGAGCCACACAAGAACAAAAAAAAATATGGGCCGTAGAAACCAGAATCACGAGATGCTAGGTCGAGATGCACGAACACAACCAGACTTGAACAGGGATCGCTGAAATCCAGAAATAACCAATAGAGGACACCGAACGCTAGAACAGAACCAAAAAAAAATCAACAAAAGTCACTTAAAGGTAGAGCCTAACCAGAAAATTGCACCGAAAACTGCTCAACTAAACTAGAGAAAGGGCGCCAAAATCCAAATGGCACCGAAACAGGAAAGGAACCCAGAAAATGCAACAGAGGGTGCCGAAAGTAAGAATAGAACTAAGAGAAACCCACCAAAAGCACCGATCGAGACACAGGGCCACCCCGAGAGAAAATAAATAAATAATTAGAAACAAGCAAGAATTTCGAACCTATCTCTTGATAACATGTCAAAATACTATCAAGAGAGCTTTTGGAAAAACTTGCCCACCTTCCTGCAGCCGTTTTTCATTATCTATTGATTATACACTATAGATGGTAAGTCTAATGTAACAATCCTTAAGAATTAGGGATATTCTATGTACAACAGAAAAATAAAGATAAGGTATTTGATAGCTAACATTCCTAATAAATGTTAACCTCAAGGGGTTGGCTCAAGTAGTAAAGGCCTTTGATTTAGGGGTATGCTCCCCTTAGATCTAAGGTTCAAATCCCCTTGGATGCAGACAATCTCTAGGAGTCATCAGACTGGGGGATTCTTCCCTTGAATTAATCAAGACGTACTTGCAGAAAACTCTTTGTCAAGGGCCTATACACTCCCGAAATTAGTCGCAACGCTATTCCAAACACCCAGTGCCAATAAAAAAAAAATACCAAAGAAAGTAAATTGAACAATAAAGTTGAGCCAATTACCTTCTTGTTTGAGGAAACCCTTCGAAGAAGTGCTTTTGTGTAATTGGGTTGGATACTCAAGGCTTGGTGGAAGATGAAGATGGATGATCATCTAAACACAATATTAAAAAACTAAGTTAAATAGATAATAAACTAATAGAAACAAGATTTGAATTCCCACTAACTTATATATAAATTTACCTTCAAAGTCAATTAATTGTACGTATTCTTCCAACTTTCGGATGTCAACCAGTTTGGTCCTTAACCAATTTTTTGTGCAAATGAGGGTTTCAACAATATCTAGACACAATGAACTCCAATACTAAATAGGATTGTTCATCTAGGCCGGATATTTCTGGCCCAATCGAAACCCCGATAACCAAGTTTCATCTTGGGAGAAACCCAAGTCGGGTACCGCATCATTAAACTCAAGTGAACCTGGGCTGGGTAACGGTTTAAAACCTGGAACCCAAATTTTTTAAAAACATATCAAAACGTCGTGCCGTTTTGATACTCTATTAGGTTATCCCTCTTAGTCCCATAGACATATCGATCTCTTCCTTTCAAAATTCAAGCACCGCTCTCTCTAAGACTTTCTCTCTCATGTAGAAACCCTAACCTCCTCTACTGATCGAAGTTCCGCTCCATCACGTCATTGTCTTCATCACGTCGCACTAGTCATCTTCACCACACTCTATCATCTTCATCCTCGTGCGCCAATCGAAGTTTGTTTTTCTGTCTTTCTGTGTTGACACACAATGTCGAGTTTTTACCATGTATGGTTTCTGGGTCTTTAGGGTCTTTGTGAATTGAGCTTTGACCAAATTTCAGATGGGTTTCTATTGCATTTCTGAATAATAACCTGGAAAGATTACCCCCTAACCAAATTGACAAAAAAATGTAAACAAATTGATTTATAAAATATCATTGATTTCATATTATTCTAAGAGGCCAATAAGTCTTTAGGACTACCAATATTAATGCAGAATTCTTCAAAACTAGAACCAAATATGCGGGACTAATTAAGTGAAGTGACAAGCATACATATTAACTCATGCAGAAAAGCATGTAGCAGCATGACGTGCCAAAAGGATTATATCTTCAAAGACATTAAAGAGTACTATTAGAAATTTATAGTTTAGAGCTGTCCCACTCAAACATCTAGTTTTTTTTAGTTAGGTCAACCCGTGACTCGACAAGAAAATATAAAGGCTTAATTTAATCCAAAAATACAGGGGATATAGCAGAAAATAACAAGAGAGACAAATGAATTACCAGGTAGGAAACTTGTTGAAAACAGGAAAAACAAATAGAAGAAAGAAGAAACTTATAAAAGGAAGCTGGCATATCTTGGGGAGGGTAAGCATATGGGTACTTATCGTCGTTAATATTGAGTTTTGTGAATTATTTACATAAAATCTGTAAATAGCAGAAAAGTTCATTGCTAAAACATGTATCATATTCTGGATTTTATCGGGAAGACCCCATCATTTTTGTACTTGTTGCAAAATATTGAGTGATTGGGAAATTTTTTATGAATTAAAACTAGCTAGATACAGTTAAATAATTAAATTCAGTAGTTTGGAATTTACCCATGATGCAAATGAAGAGACCACCCCCACATTCCAATAACATCTTTTGCTGCTTCTTTACACTTTAATTGTGAGGCTTTAATTTTCTGTTGTGGAACCTCTGCTTCTTCTTGTGATTAGTGTGGCCTGCAGGCTGTATATGCATTATAATTATCAGAAACTGAGGCCAAAGTGAAAGTACTAGCAGATAGGCTCATAAATTATAGCACCACCCACCCTCCCATCTAATTTGCTCCCACACTGACAATTATCATAAATAAAACTTACCTCCACTCATACATCATTATTCTTATTAATTTCTTCCATTTTCAAAATTTAAAAGAAATTTAAAAAAAAACATTTATTTTCAATATCTATTATCTTGTACAAACTTTCAAGGTACTACTAGATTATCAGTGATAAGTCCTTGTTGACTTGATGTCATGCACTCAGGTTGAACCATTCTGGATAACTCTTTATGATTTATTTTCTTTTTCTCGTGGCCTTAATTGGTTTTTTTTTTGGGGGGGGGGGGGGGGGGGGTTTCAATTAATTGAGTGATTGGGAATTCTTCTTTGAATTAAAACTAGCTAGATACAATTAAATTGCATGATTTATTGAATTTTTCTATCAAAAAACAAATGGAAGAAGATTTTGTGAGTTGTAATGTCGGTACAACCTAAGGAGTTGGTGGTGACTTCTCTTTTGTTTCGGTGGATGTGGAGGAACATGTGAGTCTTCCAACTCCTTCATCTGCATATACACATCCTACCCATTCCATCCCATCTTAGAAATCCAAAAAGCACCTAGTAACTAATCGGTGGTTTGGGAATACTTTACTAAACTGCGTCCTATTGACCATGATAACCCAAACCCAAAAGCTCAATGCAATTATTGCACTAAGCTATGCAGTTGCCACTATAAGAATGGTACTTCATCTTTGATACACCACATCCAGAATGCATGTGAAATTTTCCCTCTTAGAGTTAAAAAAGTTGAAAAAAGTCAATCTTCTAGTGTTAAGAGAGATACAGAGGAAAGAGTATGTAGCCCACAAGATCTAATCAAGTATGATACAAAAAAACTTAAGGTGTCAACCACTAAGTTTTTTATTAGGTGTGAATTGTCTTTTAGGCTAGTAAAGCACGAAGGGTTTGGTGAATTTGTGGTTGATTTAAAGTCTTGATTTACTTTATTAATCTAAATCATTTCAAAAAGTGATTGTATTAAATTGTATAACAAAGACAAGATACAACCAAAGAAATTGTTGAATGGTCAAAGAATTTATTTTACAACCAATACCTGAACGTCAATGCAAATATAAACTATATCTGCATTAACGCACATTTTATTAATTACAATTAGAGATTGCATAAAAAAAATACTTTATTTTTGTCAAATTCTTGACCATAAGGGCGAAACTATTGAGAGGGTGTTAGACTGGGATTACATGAATGGAGTGTTGATAAAATTTTGATTATCACAGTTGACAATGCGTTCTCAAATAATGTTGATTACATGAGGATAAAGACAATGATTACACTATATTGCATGGTGAATTTCTTCACATGCGGTGTGCTACCCATAGATTGCATCTAATTGTTATGGATGAATTGAAAGATGTTTACGAATTTGTAACAAATATTAATGATGTCTTCAGGTATGTGAAATCTTCGCCATTAATATTTGCCAAGTTCAAGACTTGTGCAACAAAGAAAAAAATGAGTGGGATGATGATTTGCTTAGATGTTCCTTCTAGATGGAACTCCATATATTTGATGTTGAGTACAGCTGAAAAACATAAAGAAACATTTGAACAATGTGTTTGTGGATGAACAATTAGTAAACCCCACTATTGATGATTGGAAAAATACATGGACTTTGGTAGAGCTACTAAAAATTTATTATGAAATTACATTGAACATTTATGGTTCTTTATATGAAACAAATAATATATATTTTGAGCAACTTTGCAGAATTAAAGATGCATTAAATGATATTTGCTTGAGCAATGATATTATCATTAGTATAAATATGACAAGTATTTGGGTAGCACAAATATGTTCAACTTGATGATATATGTTATTTTTGTGCTTAATCCACAATAAAAAATGATGGCAATGAAGTTTTAGTTACAAAAGTACAAAATGTATGAGTTGGCAGATAAGATAGAAGAAAAGGTTAAACTCACTTTAAGCCGCTTAATCAAGCAATATAACACATTTCGTGTGGCTAATTGAAGAGTTCTAACGTGGCTAAAGGAAGGCCAAGCACCACTAATGCAAATATTGACAATGACCTACCAACAGTGGAAATAAGAATGGCTAGCACATCATGTGTTACCTCAGCAAGGACATAATTGGCGGCATTGACCCTCCACCAATTTAAGATATCAAAATTAGGAAAGTTTTTTACACACCCCTCAAACAAATATCTTTCTACCTCCGATCTAAACTCCATAACACCCTGCTTCTCGAGGTAATTGGTGAACATGATATCAAATTTACTTGAAGGTGGTGCTAGCTCATTACCAATGTTTGTAAAAATAGGGCTTGGCCTCCCTTGAGCCACATTAGAACTCCACCCACTAGTCACAAAAATGTGTTGTACTACTTTATCAAGCAACTTAAAATGAGTTTAGCCTTAGCTTCTATCCCATTGACCAACTCATCCCCTTTGCACTTTTTCAAGCAGAACTTCATTATCATCATTTTGTATTATGGATCAAGTACAAAAGCAAAATATATCAAGTTGAACCTAGATGTACTATCTCAATAATTGTCATACTAACTTTTCATATTTATGCTCATGGTAGTAGTGACAATATCATTACTCATCCACATATCATTTAATGAATCTTCAATTGTGCAAATTTCTTGAAAATATACAAGCCGTCACATACAAAGAATTAGAAATATTCAATGTAACATCATAATGCACATGTAGTTCATATCTTGCACTGATGTCCAAGCATTAGTCGTAAGACAAATTCTTTGACCATCAAACAATTTTTTAACCAAATCTTATTTTCATTATACAACTTAACACAATCTCTTTGTAAAATGGTTTGAGATGAAAATGTAAATTTACCCTCCAAATCAGACACAAACTCAATAAACTCATCGTGCTCCACTAGCTTTAAAGGCCACACCTAATAAAAAACTTCGCAGCTGACACCCTAAATTTTATTGCATCATACATCACAAGTCCTTGTGGACTACATACTCTTCTCTTCACATCCCTTCTAACACTAGAGGTTTGACCTTTTTCAGCTCCTTTAGTTCCAAGTGGAGAGTTGCACATACATTATGAAGATGATGCATCATGAATGAAGCGTCTAACACATACCACCAAGTGATTGTTAGCTACTTTTTTGGGTTTCTTGGATAAAGGTGGCACGGAGTGGATAGGGTATTGTGTATATGTAGATGAAGGGGTTGAAATACTTCCATGCTACATAAGCCTTCACTTGGCTTACCGGTATTGAGGCACTCCATCTAATCCATAGGGCCGGGTTCGAATCACGCCTTTTACAAATGGCGACTTTTTACTTATCAAAAAAAGAAAAAACTTCCATGCTCCTCTACATATACTAGAATAGAAAAAGAGTCACCGCTAACCCTTTATGTTATACCAAATTACAACTCAATGTATCTTCTTCTATCTGTTATTGAATAATAAAGACCACCAAATACAGCAGAACAATTTATAATTTAATTAATTTATATTAATATTGTTGAACCCAAGGTTTTAAGTTTCGTGTAATTATAAATCTACACATGAATTTTGATGATAACAATTGAATTTCAAGAATAAAAGAGTTTCAAACTCAAGTTGTCCACACAATAGAATCAAGCACATCAAGTAACCAAGCATGAGCAAGAAGGGAACAAGTTCTCATTAAAGTTATAGAATAATGTTGTAAATCTCTTAAAAATTCAAAATTAAGATTAAAACTCAAAATTAATATTTTATCATAAAGCATTAAAATACATGTTCCACATATGCATGAATATTTTGAAAATTAAATTTGAAAATTTTGAAAGATGATTGATTGTCATCTTTCAAATGTGCATGACATGATTAAATATTTGAACTTTGAAAATATTAAGATGATTGATTGTCATCTTTCACATGTGCATGTTTTATTTGAATATTTTCAAAAGTGATGGATACTTTTCTTAACTTATGCAAAAGGTAGATGTCTTTGTTTGAAAATTTTGAAAAGTAAAGTATGCTCCTTTTTTCATATGCAAAAATAAAAGATTTGATTTAAAATTTTTGAAAAGTAAAGTGTGTTCCTTTTGTCACATGCAAAAAGTAAAAAGATTAGGTTTGAAGTTTTTGAAAAGTGAATGATGATGTCTTTGACCTGTGAATCTTTTTAAATTTGAATATGAAGTCTCATATGCCTATAAATAGATCATTTGAGAGCTTCACATTCACAACACCAAGAGCATACAACATTCATTCAAAGTTTTCATTCTCTCTTCTCTAAGTATTGAACCTTAACCCTTGTTCATTTTGAGAGATATAATTTGCACTGTATTGTTCTTATTTCACTCATTGAGGAGTGTTTTCTGATAACCTACTCACTATCAATTCTTGTATCAGTAAAAGGGTGTGTATAACCCTTGTGCGTGTAGAAAGTATTCTACACAGGGAATAGTTGAATCACTACGTGTAAGGTGATTGCAAGTGTAAAGGATGTTCTACACGGATCCTTTGTAGTGGTATTGTTCAAAAGTGTAATAGGTTTTTATCTCCACCTGAAAGAGATTGAATAGTGAATTCGGGGATCCTCAAGGGGTAGCTTGAGACGAGGACGTAAGCAGTGGGGCCAAACCTCGTTAACATATTGAGTTTGCTTCTCTCTTACCCTTACTCTTTATATTTATTACTGTTTCATATTTTATTTATATTTTATATTGTATATTTAATTTATAATTGTTTTTTTTTTAAATACAACTCAATTCACCTCCCCTCTTGTGTTAGTCATTTAGGCAATAGATATTTATTTAAATGTACACACAACATGAATAGAATCACGTCATTAAGGGCTGCACATGGGTCGTTACCAGCCCATGTACGAGTAGTGCAGCAGCAAGCATGGGAATTAATAAAAAAACAAAATAACAAAGTTCTAAGAATTACAAGTTGCCTATACTATATATATATATGGCTCTTCAGGTTTTTCATATTCTTTAGATTACTTATATATATACACACAAGTCAAAGGAAAGTGACTTGTGTGTATATATATATACAGCAGCGGCAAGTTTTTTTTTTCTTTGAATAAGTAATAAATGAATTTTATAGATCAGAGAATGGGCAAAACGCCAATTACAAAACTCTTTTACCCTAACTAGGTAAGCACATTAGAAACAAGAAAATTATGTAAGTCTATGCCATGAAAATCCACAGGAATGACCCATGTACAAAGAGTTTTGAAAACTACAATTTTTAGCTCCTCTATCGATCGCTCCTTGTCGTCAAACGTTCGCTCATTTCACTCTTGCCACAAGCATCAAATGATGTAAAAAATGATCATCTTCCAGACCGCTCTAATCTACCTTAGGCCTCTAATATTTTACCAACATTCTATCACTGCCACCACGGTTTCCGACATAACCCATGCTATGTCCAATTTACTGAACACCTTAGAGCAAAGTGTCCTTGCTGTCTCACAATGTAACAGAAGATGATCCACCAACTCACCCTTTTTTTTTTACACATGCAACACCAATCAACAATGATTATCTGCATTTTCCTCAAGTTGTCCGTAGTGAGAATTTTACCTAGTGCAGTTGTCCACACAAAAAATGAGATTTTTGGGGGTGCCTTGTGTTCCAAATCTTCTTCCAAGGAAACCAGATAGCAGGCTCTTGAGTGAGCACACTATAAAAGGAACGAACTGAAAAGTCATCTTTCCTTGTAGGTACCCACCACATACCATCCTCATGCTGGGTGTTCAGTCGAATGGAATAAATAAGATTGCAAAAGTCTATGAAACTACTCAACTCCTAATCTTGAGCCGTTCTATCAAAGTTAATGTTCCAAGGGATCCGCCCTCCCGAAATTTCCATAACATCCACCACAATGACATCATTTGCACTCGCAATCTGGAAAAGCATCTTGTAAGGCACTACTACCACGCCAAACATCTTTCCATAATCGAATCCTGGATCCTACACCCAGCTAGACCCTCTTCCTTCTTATATGCTTCCACAAGCCCACACCAATAGCCCATCTAACTTCTCGAGTACACCCCCCTATACTGCCATATTTGCATTCAATTACCAAATTCTATAAGGCTACTGGTTTTTTGTTGTATCCCCACAACCATTTACCAAATAGTGTCCGATTAAACATCCTCAGATTTCAGATACCTAAGCCACCTTTAGAAATAGGCACACAGTCTCCCACTTGACTAGATGGTCCTTGAATTCCTCCCCTATTCCTTCCCACACAAAATCACATTATAGTTTTTCAATGCAGGCCGCCACACTTGTCGGGAGAGGGAAGAGAGATAAGAAGTAAGTAGGTGGGTTAGAGAGGGTACTTTTGATCAAAGTAATCCTACCTCATTTCGACAAGTACATTCTACCATGCCAGTCTCCTCTCTATCTTTTCGATCACCTTATCCCAAATAGAAAATGTCTTCAATGCAATCCCCAACAGGAGTCCCAAATAAGTCATAGGAAGAGAAGCAATCTTACAACCTAGTGTATTAGCTAGTTGGCGGATGTTAGTCACACCTCCAATCGACACCATCTCTAATTTATCAAAGTTCACTTTCAGAGTAGAAACTACTTCAAAACAGAGAAGCAATGTCTTCAAAGCTCACATCTGGTGTAGATCGGCATCACACATCAGGAATGTATCATCTGCAAAGGGAATTTTCAGATTTCTCAGGTTTTCCAGTATTACTATTATTCCTAGTTTGAGCCATGATTTTGAGCATCCATTCCTAAACCCTTCATCAACTCTATATCATTACTAGTCTGAGTCAAGACCGAAGCGCATGGATGAGATTGAGGGCTATGCTTTGCGCATTCGGATGCACAAGTATAGAAAGAACAAAGGTTTTTTTCCTCAGTATTTTTTCCTAGTTAATTGAGGTTTGTAGGGATATCCCACCTGTAAATCAAGTCCCACATCATCCCGTAAGAAAGTGAAAGTTATATCAAGCCAAAGGCCTCTGAAGTCTAACCTTTCTCTAATTTTTATGTCTGACTCACCAAACCAAAAAACAAAACTGCATGATTTACACAACGAAACCCATGAGCAAGGTGACAAATCCACACGGTCATAGGCTCACAGCCCAAGGCAGGACCGTCCCTCACCGATTTCAATCAAGTCAAGGTTGTAGCAGCAAACCTTGTACCAGTGCTTAGCTCAATGAAATCATATTTGAGTCCACGACGGAAGGAGTACTCCCGAAGTGTTTTCCTGCAGAGTGTTGGCCAACAACCTTTTTCATATGTTGGCATGATTTAGTAGAAAGAAACTAATTGCATAGATTCCAATCAGTCTGACCAGTGGAGTCTGCAATGACCTCCACCACAAAGGTAATGTTGTAAACCCTATGAAACATCCACAATCTTGACCAAACTACTTTTCGGATGTTGGTTTGATATGGTAAGAGAATCTTGTAGCACCGCGACAAGTTCCTGGATCTGTGATTCTGTATAGTAATCAAGTCAAGTGATTTACGATTCAACATAGGCAAAAGGACTTGTCCTTTAACAAACAACACACCAGACCATGTGAGCTAAATGTGAAATAAAACTATAGTTGTTCTCTACATCCAAATGATTCTCTATATAAAGCATAAGGGACATTATGTTCTCTTACCTTACAAGAGCTGAAAGGGAAGCTGAAACCTTTGTATGTGTGTACATATATATATATATGCATTGCAGGGCACCGTTATCTGCCCCATGGTTAAACCTAGAAAAACATGACAATTGAACCATCTGTATCAAATGTGCAAGCATCTGTATTCCAAGTGGAATCGCAATTTTAGATCATGCTCTCTTTTAGAAAGCAGTAATTGCAATGTACATTGTGAAATGAACAATAATATTCTCTTCATTGCTGCCAAAATCATCATGAATAGAATGTGGGTAAAGATTCTAAATAAATATATCATAAATAGAAAGATTCTAGCTCAGAAAATTCCTGGAAACAGAAATTCCTTTTGCTATCAATATAGTGGAATTGCTAC
Organism: Platycarya strobilacea; assembly: GCA_036898215.1. Classification (NCBI taxonomy): domain Eukaryota; kingdom Viridiplantae; phylum Streptophyta; class Magnoliopsida; order Fagales; family Juglandaceae; genus Platycarya; species Platycarya strobilacea. The sequence continues at coordinate 12,758,678 of CM072546.1, read as the reverse complement.
TATCAAGTATGTCCCTGCAGAGAACTCTTATATGCTTCAATGAGTTTGGTGGTTTTCAACTCATATTTTATAGAAAACAGCAGGACACATAAAAATTCAAATTACCAGATTGATTCTAGTCAGCAAACGACTAATTGTCTCTAGAAGGAAGTGCGTGAATTTCCACCATTCCTACACAAAATACCCATATGGTTATTGATCCCACCTATAACAATTCTCAAGTCAGGTAATTGTAATTACACGCTTGAAATTGTGAGTGCATGTTTTAGGGGAGAACACAATGATTTAGAAGGAAGAAAAACAGACAATTGAAGAAAGGTGTTTGGCACATGAAAATTCCGCCACCACCAACCTTTGAATGTGTTGAACTGAATCAGAAACTATAGTTTTCCATGTACTAGTAAATTTCTTTAAAGGCTAAATTGACTTCTCCCTTATGCATGTTTCCAAAGAGGCTTCCTTGTCACATTTTCTGGAGATTTCCATCTTTGAAGCATCTTTCAGTTACCATACTAGCTTCGTGTAGTTCATTATTCTCGTACAATATGCAAAGCAACCATTTGCGATTAAACTGGCAGGGTATATAATTTTGAGCGACCATTTCTTCAAATATCTTGATGGCATATACACTCAGATCATTAGCACAAAAACATCTGAGTAAATAATCATAAGAAACTCGATTCGGGATAACCCCCCTCTTGCGCATGGTATATGAGAGTGACAAGGCATCAAGCAGTCTCCCAGCCTTACAAAGGCCTCTCAGTAAAGTGTTGTATGCAATTCTGTCTGGAGCAAAACCATCTGCATTCATCTTGTTGAACAATCCTATTGCACTGTTAATATCACCAGATTGGATCTGTCCATCGATGAGAATGGTATAAGAAACCTGATTGGGACGTACACCCTCTCTTTGCATCATTTCAAAATGATCATAGGCATCTTGCATCCGCTCTGCCCTGCAAAATCCAGAGATTATACCATTGTATAGGTATAAGTTTGGCATAAAGCTATTGTCTTTAATCTTCTCAATCAGCTTCACTGCAAAGCATTTCATTTCCTCAAGAGAATTAGCGGAAAATCTCAAAATCTCTTCACTACGCATAACAGTTCTCTGATGGAGCAAATGAAACAACATTTCTCTCTCCCTTTCTGACCTTTTGTTCAAATTGGACCTGTTAATACCAATGATGTTTCTGCTAATGCCACTGATCAATGAGATATACATAATGAGGTCGCTTTCAAACTGGTTTCGTTCCATCAGCTGAACTAACCTAATGGCAAATTCAAACTCTCCTTTCTTCAAAAAATGATTAATAAGCAAGGTATAGAGCACAATATTGGGCTCAAGACCATCTCTCAACATCCTATCAAGGTACACACATCCCTTATGAGTCATGTTTCTCTTCACCAATCCACTTATAAGTGCAGTGTATGAATAAGAACTGGGCTGAATGGAATTCTCGACCATTTTATCAAACAACTGGCGGGCTTCAATGGCTCTACCATTCTTGGAGTAGCCATTAATCATTGTCGCATAAACAATCTCGTCAGGATCCACACCAGACTCAAGCATCCTCTTAAACATTTCCTCTGCTTCAAAAATTCTTTTCTGCCTGCTTAGACAAGCAATAACAGTGTCATATATGGCAACACTAAGTCTCAGTCCCCTCTCATCCATTTGTTCAAGAATATCAAAGGCAGACACCAGATCACCCCGTTTGCAATGTTCATTAACTATTATCAAATAAGTCGCTTGATCAGCGACCACCCCCCGATCTTGCATAAGTTCAATGAGGGACTTTGCATCCTCATAAAGCCCCTCCTGGCAAAGACACTTGATCAAAGTGTTGTAAGTAAAGGGCAAAGGCATGCATCCAACTCTCACCATTTTATCCATGTAAAGCAAAGCATCATCAATCTTTCCTTCTTCACACAAAGCACTGATAAAAACACCAAATGCTACATTACCTAGATTCAAGTTACTTCTCACAATTCCCTCGAGCAGGATCTCAATTTCTTGCTCCAAACCTCTAGTAGTACCCAGACTGGCCGAGGATGAGAACATAGAAGGGTCGAACCCACACCCATTCTTGGCAATTGCCTGCAGAATCATATAAGCCAGCTGAAGCTCATGTCCCTTTGGATAAATCTTCATAAGAACAAAAAATAGAACGTGATCAGGGATGACCCCACTGCCCAGCATGCTTTTGAGCAACTCATCAATTTCCATTAGCCTATTCTCCTTGTACAGTGCCGCCATCAAAACTGTGTAACAGTGAACACTGGGAGCAATGTTGCAACTAACCAGGTTGTTCAAAAACATCAAAGCACAATCGGTCTTCTGTTCCCTGCAGTACTGACTGATCAAAATGTGATTAGTTACCGCATCAGGTTGCATTCCCCACTCTGCCATCTGGTTGTAAACGGCCCACCCCTTATCAAACAAACCCAATTTCACAAACCCATGAATCAGTGTATTACATGTGTAATTATCTGGCTCACAACCTGTCTTCAGCATTCTCAACAAAACCCGCATTGCCATTTTCATTTTCTTATCCTTACAATATTGATAAATTAAAGAAGTATACATTGTCCTGTCTATATAAAGACCCTGAGACTCCATTTCACTTAATAGTGTCTCTGCCTCCACAACAAGCCCTCTCTTACAAAGACCATAAAACAACGATTTGTACAGATGGACTGTAGGCGGACACCCACATTTGCCACGCATTATATCAAACAATTCAAGAGCTTCGTCCATATACCCTTTGCAGCATAGCCCATCAATCAACTTATTAAAACACCAAAAACCCGGAATAACTCCAGCCTCATTAATTCTAACTACATAATCAAATGCTTCTAAAATTCTATCTTGGGCACAAAACTCCCGAAGCAACGCATTAGAAGCAGATTTGCAGGGAACATGGCCAATGGCAAGCAACCTTTCAAATTGAGCTCTTGCCTCCTCTATTTTCCCCAACTTACAAAAACAAATCACCATCGAATTCAAAATTGAAAGGTCAGGATCAATACCTCTGCCAACAATACTGCCACGGAAAAGCACCTCAGCTAGCTGTGGCTGACCCAAGCTCATCAGCTTCCTAATGAGTGCACCATAACTACCTAAATCAATCTTCAAGCCCCTTACAGCAGCGTAATGAACAACTAAAACAGCATCTGAAAACGACAAAGAACGTGCAATCATTCGCTGAACGAGTTTCTGTGCCAAGGATAACGAGCCGCGTTGAATGAGTTGCTCCACTGAAGTGAGGCAGAGATATTTATGGTCATAGCTAACAGATGAAATGGAATCATTTTGTATATCTAGTGGTAGAGCAGAAGTCGCAATTGTCCTTCTGGTTCTGAAGAAATAGTAAAAACAATAAGCACCAGGCCTTCTCATAATCATTGGAAAGCATCGCATATATGACTACAAGAGGGCGATGGGCTGTAAAGACGAAAATTCAGTTCTTTGAGACCGACCAACGGCCAACGGTGGGAACTTTCCGAGACCCAGAAGCGATAAAAACCAACAATCTGAGAAAGAACACGTATAGGTGGGAAAAATACAAGCACAAATAGGCCAACCCAAGGGCCTATACGGAGAGTTTTCAGTGACTCTGAATAGAGAGGCCAAAAATCATTGGAAAGACTACCAAAAGACAAGTTATAGATGGAGGAGCAAAGCGAAAATGAAAACGGACCCAGTTTGATATCGGAGATATGCACCGAGCTAGATAGCAGAAATGAAGCAGAAATCGCAGTCAGTAGAAATTGAAGAAGAAGCGGTAAATATGCCAAATGGGGATTTTTGCCACATTAGTGCCTGGTGGCCGTATTCAACAAAGGCAGAGCGCCAATGCCCTATTCCTAAAACCCTTCCCCCAACCGGGCCAACCGGTTTACTGAATAGGGATGATTCCGTATTAGGGTTTTACAAGTCAAACCCGGGCATGCGGCTACGTTAGAAATATGAAATTAACTTTAGAACATTTACAACTAGGATATTTTTAACTAAATTTTAATTAAAAAATATTAAAAATTTGCTTCAATAAGTTTTCCAAAACTTATTTTGAAAAACTTATTGAGGAAGGAGAGATATTTTTAGTTTTCTCTCTCCTTCCTCTTCAAATTTAGCTTGAGGAAAGAGAAAAGTAACTTAATTTTGAAAATAAAATATTGACTTTCCGCATATCTCTCCTGTCCTCCAATTCTCACATTTGGCCTCATCTTTCTCCTATCTCCCACGTGACCAGTTTCGGCCTTCGAGTCTCTCACTCTCTCCTCGCAAGCAAGCAAGGATCCTCTCTCAGTCTCTCCCTCGCCATTGTAAGTGCTCACCGAACCCTTGCTTCTCCATTTTCTTTCTTTGCGTTAATAGGCTTGGTGGGTCTCCATTTTCTTCTCATTTTGTATTTTGAAATTGTTTTGTGTTGATTTTGGTTGGAGATTTGGTTTTGATTTTGGTAGATATTGGTCATGCACAAAGGGGAAAAGATAATTTTTAGCATCGATCGAGAAGGAAAGAATGGAATAAGAAAAAATTTAGGGAAAAAGAGGAAGAAAAGCTTAGTGACAACTCTTTTGAGTTTTGATTCAAAGTTTAGTGACATAGTTTTTCCAATGCTTGTCTGCATATCTAACTTCACTACTAATGTAATTTTCTTCTTTGGGTAATTTTGGTTATGTCAGTGGTAGCATGTCTTGTTTCAGTTGATCACAAACATAAAGTCTCGATGCTAAATGTTGTCTATCTAAGTGATCTGCTCAAAGAAGAAATATTGTAAAGTGGGTAGAGATTATCTCAAACATTTATGTGATTCCGAGACATTTTGACAGTAGTTTTCTAAGATTTTAGTTGTTGTTGTAAGGATTTCATGTCTGAATGTTTGTTAGGAATGTCATTAAGTTCTTGCTTATCATAATGCAACTAGACATAATCAAGTTCTTTTTGCTTTCAGAAATGGTTTGTACCCCCTAATAAAAAAAGTTACCTTATGAGTTTTGTGCCTCCTAGAATCACATAAATGTTTGACAATAGTTTTCTAGGATTTCAGTTTTTTTTTAAATTTATGTTCCAATTTCTATTTCAACTAGAATACAATTTCTGTTTCAACTTGATTACTCATTTTAGCTGTGTTTTTACCATAAAATCATGGGAAAATAAAAGAAGACAGCATATGATTGTTCTTTATCTGCTGTTATTTTATCGTCTTGTTACTGGCATATGATTGTTCTTAATGGTCAACATATGATTATGTGTGCATGTGTTATTTTCCCTGCTTTTCAGTTTAGTCTACACCATCCTACTCCCATCATCAAGATATCTTATACATTATATTAAGATATGATGAGATGCGCCACTATCTTGTTAGGAATGAATACATACACTCAAAGTAATGACTACAACACAAATCTCCTAAGTAACGATGAGTATGTGGTGGAAGCCGCAATTGACATTAATGTATAACAATACTTTTCACCTCTAGTAGAAGTATTGGTGGTGGAACTTGAACCACCGGTGGTCTAACTAGAACGAAGTGGACGTAAAACGCAACGAGATAGTAATTTTAGTATCAATGAAGATTTGATGCTTGTAGATGAATGGTTTGAAATTTCTCTAGATGCGGTGTATAGAAAAAATCAAAAACATCTAATATTTTGAGAAAGAATTCATGAATATTATGAGCAAAATAGGATCTTTGAGTCTACACGTAACTCCACTTTTCTAATGAACCGATGGTCGACGATTCAATTAGCGGTGAATAGAATTTTGTGGTTACTTGGCACAAATTGAAAGAATGCAATCAAGTGGTTATAATGAGCAAGACAAGGTATGTTTTCTACCTTTTAAGATTCATTTTTAATATTGTAATAATTTTGTTGAATCTAACATAATTATATAAAGTGAGCATCACATTTAGTTGCATGGTGTTTTATGTATGTAGATTGGCAAGACAAAGTTCATATACCAAAAAATAGAGAAGATGAGTTTTCATTTTGATCATTGTTGACGCGTATTGCGATTCCACCCAAATTGGGTGGAGCATTACGAAGCATTGAAGGAAAAGAAAAAACCAAGTTCAAATGATTCAACACCAAATTATGTGGATTTTCATGGAGCATCTTCAAAGTTAGATCGACCAACGAGTCGTAAGGCCGAAAAAGAGAAACGTAAGAAAAAAAAAGAACGAACTCAGATTCTTTTATAGTATTGAGTGAGATGAAAGAAGGCAAAAAGTGTAAACTTATACTTATGAGAGAAGCACGTGAGCTTGACAATGTTCCTTTTTAGGGAAAAGGAAATGAGTCTTAGGGAAGAAGAAGTGCGTCTTCAAAAAGAGAAAATAAATAATGAAGAAAAGAAAGAAGATGAGATAATTATAACGATGAATACAAGCACCATGGCTCCAATGCTATTAAAAACATTATCTTCAACGACAAATGGAAATCATTGCAAGTCGTGCATGCTAAGAAAATGAAACTTTATGTTGTTTGTTGTTTCTTGAGAATTATGTTTGGAAATATGTAGTATTTGTATTTTGGTTGAAGTAAAATGCGTATGATGACAGAGTTAATGATTTTGGGAGCCTTTTATGATATTTGTTTTGCTTGAGGTGCCTTTATGATATTTGTTTTACTTGGGTGACAAAGTAAAATGCCTTTATGATATTTTGGGTTAAATGACTATTTGGATTTATGAGTATCATGATAGAGTTAATGATTTTGGGTGCCTTTATGATATGCGTATCATGCCTTTTTATACCAGTTACAAGCATAATTGGATTTATCACCACTTTGGCCATGTGTTCGAAGGGTCTGAACACATAGTTGGATTTCTCACCACTTTTTCATGTCCTTTTATCATCACTTTTTCATGTTCTTTTTGTAACACTTAGTTAAGCAATGCTATAAGCCTACAACCACAACTCATAAATGAAACTAAACATCATAGTACTACAACCACAACTCATAAAAAAAATCATAAATATCTTGAGCATCACTACAACCACATCTCATAATAAAATCAAACATTATAGTACTACGACCACAACTTATAAATAAAGCATAAATATCTTGAGCATCACTACAACCACATCTCATGATAAAACCAAACATCACAGTACTACAACAACTTATAAATAAACCATAAATACCTTTTGATACTACAACCACAACTCATATTGAAACCATAAACCTTTCGACAATCACATAAATTATGAGGCACTATATTATTGTCATGGGTGCTCCACGAGGTCTGCTTGGAGTTGATAATAAATTTTCTTATCCCTGATAGCATGATGGCATTGAATGAACTCGCAAAACGCAGGTGTAGGGCCTATTGATATTGGATCAAAGGCGGTTTCTGCCAACTGCTCATACTTGAATTCTTCTTCTCCGTTGTTAGTCCGTTCATCTTCTATGATCATGTTACGTAAAATTATGCATGCCATTATAATAGAGTTGAGTGTTTCAAGTTCAAAAAATCTTAAAGGTCCACAAATTATAGTAAATCCTGCTTGAAGCACGCCAAAAACGCGTTCCACATCTTTTCTTGCAGACTCTTAGGCTACAACAAAGTATTTTCGTTTGTTTTCTTGGGGAGCTGATATGGTTTTAACAAATTTTGCCCATTGGGGATAAATATCATTAGTAAGATATTACCACATTCCATAGTTGCGACCATTAATAGTGTAGGAGTAAGATGGTGTACGCTTTTGAACAAAGTCAGAAAATATAAATGATCTATCAAGAACATTTATATCATTATGAGATCCCGATAATTCGAAAAAAGTATGCCAGATCCATAAATCGTAAGAAGTCGTTGCTTACAAAATAATAGTCGGTTCATGAATATGACCAAAGTACATACCATGCCAAGCAGTTGGGCAGTTCTTCTACTTTCAGTGCATACAATCGATACTCCCCAACATACCTGGAAAGTCACATTTCTCACCGAATGCGAGCAATCTAACAATATCGTCATTATTGGGTTTCTATAAGTACTCTTCAGAAAAAATTGAAACAACTGTTTGGACAAATTTTTGTAGGCTTGCCACTATAGTATTCTCTCCAATATTCAAATACTCATCCATGAAATCACCCGTGACACCATATGCAAGCATCCTCAGAACAACTGTTATTTTTTAAAGAGAAGAAAAATCAAGCATTCTAGTATTATTTCTTCTATGGACAAAATAAGGTTTATGAGCTTCAATCACACTTGGATATGAAGAAATAGTGCACGAGTTATTCGAAACCTCATTCGAAAGTATTTGTGAGGATAGTTTGGAGGATTAGCAAAATAGTCACGGTAAAGGTTTTGGTGGGCTTGCAATCAATCGCACCTGATGAACCTGCGTGGTTATGTAGAAGAAGGACGTGAGCTTGATCATTCTTCTTCCAAAACAAATTGGGTTGCTATCTCAGGTTCATCGTTGGAATCTGAATCGATAAGTGTCATTTTGTGGAAAAGAGAAGATCCATTGTGAGAAAATGAAAAGAAGCGATTTGAAATAGACACTTGAGTTGAAGTGAATGAAATTGTTGAGAAAAAGTTGTCTTTTATAGTAGGAAAAATGACCGCTGAAAATATAACCGTTGGAGAATTATAGCTGTTAGAAAAAAAAAAATGACCGTTAAAAAAATGACTACTAAAAAATATAATTGTAGGAGATATATAACAGTCAAAAAATATAGCCGTTAAAAAATATTAGCCGTTAGGAATAATTTGAACGTTAAAAAACTAATATGTATTTTATAATAATAAACTAATATTCAAATTATAATTGGAATAAAAATAAATGAAATGTTATAAATTAATACTTTAATAAAATAACTATTAATTTGTTGAACCTGTTATTTGATATAGTAAAAAGTAGCTAGCTAAAATTTGTAAAAATGAAATTTCAAACTAAAATTTAGTAAACTATAGCTAGTAAGTTATGAATGCTCTTGGCAGTTAGCACTCCCAATTGGATTTTTTTACAAGTGAAATCCGAGTATGCGGCTACTGATAAATGGGTAATCGGTTTGATTTGATGGATTCAAATTTTGAATAAAATTTAGAATTGAATTAGTATTATCGATTTTATATTTTTTAAAATTAATTACACAACATTTACTTTTCAAAATCGAATATTGATTTTGATAAAATATAAATTTCTGAAAATAAATTTTTAAAAAAAAAAATAAACCTGGTTTAAAAAGTCTATGTTTATTAAAAAATTGTAATTTGTTAGAAAAATCTGTTTTACTAAAAAAATATGTTATATAGAAAAAAATTGTAATAAAAAATTTGCTTTGTTTTTAAATATTTTTTTTTTTCAATTTAAGTTGATCTTATGATAAAATGGTATTAGTATATATATTTTCCATTTAAAGCATATGAGCAATTAAATTTTTACATTTAAGATTAAACTTTTATATTAATTAATTATAATAACATTATCTTATATAATTATAATTTATATTATTATAATTTATATATAATATCTAATATAAAAAATATTATATATGATATTAACAAAATTAATTTAAAAGATATATTATGTCGAACTGATTCGATCCAATAAGATTTTAAAAAGCTTAAAATTGGAATTGGATCGGTATTAGCTGGTTTTGACATTACAAGATCCAGTTTCAGATTAGACTGGTCTAAAGTCGAACCGATTCCATTGATTTGGACAGTCTAGTTTGATTTTTCAAATTTTTGATTTTTTCTTACACTCTTATTTAGAAATATGAAAGTAACTTAGCACTCTCAATGAATTCTTCATCCTATTTTTAAAAATACATCATTAATTTTTTTTTTATATTTTACATATTGATTTTTAAAATATGTCATACATCAACTTATTTATTTCTTCTCTATATTATTTTAATATTCTTTTTATTCTTTTTAAATATTTATTTTCTACCAATAAATTTACAATATACATATATATTTTTTTTATTTGCAATTTTTTTTTTTATATACAATGTAAGTAATTCAGTCCTATACACGTAAAACAAAAATTTATGAGCCAAATAAAAATAAAAAATAAAATCAAAATATGAAACAATTGGTTTATAAATATTTTCCAGATATTTTTTAGAAGAAAATCAAATATGTGTTTTAAATGATGAACAATAAAAAGAATTTGCTTAAATGGTAAAAATCAAAGTAAAAGAAAATCAGGGAGTAAATGAAATCTTAATTTAAAAAAAAAAAATTATACAGAATGAACAGTACTCGTACATGTAGCGAGTTAATGTAGCTAATTGTATTTTACAATTCCTTTTACATAATCAGATGAAACTCATTTTTAGAACAATTCTTCAAATAATTTACATTTTTTATATAATACAAAAGCCATTGAGAGTACTTTTGAGTTAGTTAAATTTAAGTCAAGCGTAATATCTAAATTTATAATTTCTAAATTATAAAATACCACTTAATTCTACAAATAAATGATACATCATGTTCGCAATTTTTTTTTTTTTTTAATTCAACACATTTTTACATTTAAAAGTCAATCAATTTAGTGAATAGGAATGATTCCATCACTCCATATTAGGGTTTTATAGGTCAAATCAAACTATTTGAAATATGAAAGTAAATGATGTCATTTGAATTGAGTTAAAATCTAAGTCTAGCCTTATATCTAAATATATAATTTTAAATTACAAAATATTACTTAATTCAAAAAAAATTTATACGTGAGATTCATAATTTTTTTTAACTGAAAATTTATTTATATGCAAAATTTACAAAATTTTTCAACTTTTTATATACATATCTAAAATCATCTTAACATCTAAACATATCTAAATATATTTTAAGTGAGTCTCACAAAACTCACACCATCACTATTATTTATAAAATAACTCAATTAGTCTCAAATCAGTTTAACATCCAAATTACACAATCGAAGAAAACAATTTTTGGTCCTTCACCCCTCCATATCAAAATTATCAAAAATATTCTTTTTAAGGTCTCATTTGGATAGTGAAAATATTTCTTCTCATTTTATCTAATCTCACATTATTATTATATTTTTTAAAATGTTTACATAAAATATAATAAATGGTTTTCAAAATTTTAAATTTTAAAATAATAATAATATTAAAAATTTACTAAAATTTTTATTCAACTTTACATCTCATTTCATCTTACTATTCAAACTTTACCTTTATTAAAAGTAATTAATAAAAAGAATCGTCTAATTACATCTTTTAAGATATAATAGTAATAATCATTTTAGAATTTGGTATATAATAATCGCCAATTAGAGTAAAAAAAACAGCAGTAAATCGTTTTTCTTTGTACTTGCTAATTTCTAATTTTTTTTAAAAAAACGAAAAACAGGAGAAATGCGTTTGGAATGCATAATTGGCAATTGCAATCAAATAAATTTGTTTTGGGTAAAACTAGTCGTCCTAAAAAATCCCATATTATACCCGACAAAGTTTGCCCCACATATATTTAGGAGAGAAATGCTACTTCAAAGAAAAAGAAGGAAGAGAAATGATAAGAGCATTCGTATTGGTTGTATCAATGCTTATATTATAAGGAATATCTTTAGATTTTATTTCAAAACATCTTTACATTTGGTCTCTTATTTTGAAAAGATTGATTGAGATGTGCTAGTACAGTAGGTAGCTCCACAAATTTGAGAAATTACTACTCATCCCTAAATTATTATTCACCTATTATTTATTATGATTTATTAAAAATAGTATTATAATATGAAATAAAATAAAATAATAACAAAATAATAAAGAAATAATAGAATAACGTTATTTTAATAGATGAGAAAAAAATATAGGAAATGAAATATAAAAAGTTTTTTAAATATAAGTAAAATTTAGAAAAAATTTTATAAAAAATGAGACCTTTAATTTAAGTTTAAGAAAAATTTTGAAGATCTGTAGATGATCTAAATGGTTTCATTATTTATCTTCTCATTTTAATGGCTAATTAATTTTATTTTTTTTAATGATTAAAGAAGTGAATACTAATAAATTTATATATAATCTTATATTTAAAAATATTTAAAAGAAAAAGAATACAATTATAGTAGTAATAATTTTGAGATGACAAAATGATGGGATTGAGTAGCATTGCCGGATGACAAAATTGGGCTTAATAACTGGGTTTAGGACGAGGAGTCCAAATAAAACAGGAAGTCGGGCTGGGAGGATCTGGGCTGATGTTAGCCTGAAGACCAGACCATTGGCATATATAGAATCCCTTTGCCTCAACTCACTCTATGACCAATCACTTCATTCTCGGAGTTTTCTTAACATGAATTAAACGGCTCTCCACGTAATACATAAGATTTTACTACGAGTGGTAGATGGATTAAATCTCATACTGTCTGAGACCAAAAAAGAAAAAAAAAACTTAAACCAGTTATACTGATTTCGAGAACGTGACATTTTATTACCAATAGGCATGTACACCTGACCCTAAGCCTGTTCACATGGGCCGGATTTTATCTAGTCCGGATTAATAACCGGATACCCACATCTTAAATCCAGTTTTCAGAATATATAAAAGCCGGCCGGAACCCATTTTTAACAAACCGGAACCCGCTTTTATCAACCCGACTTTCAAAACTAAACGGCACCGTTTGTCTCACCCATTTCTCCTCAGCGTCTCTCTCTCTCTTTTTTTGACTGTGAATACTCGCAGAACACTCGCGCTCTTGCTGATCTTTCTTGGGGTAATGCGAGTTCAGTTTCTTTCCGGCGAGATTTGGCCGTAGAATGGCATACATGTGTACGGATAGCGGCAACCTCATGGCAATTGCTCAGCAAGTCATCAACCAGAAACAACAGCGAGAGGAACAACAGCACCATGCTCACCACCACCACCAACAACAACAATAGCTCGTGGCCGTCAATCCTCTTTCCCTCAATCCATGGACAAATACTCACCACACCTTGTCTGGGTCTCCAAGTTCGGGATTTGGCCTCACTGGTACTGGGTTCCCCGACCAGTTTCCCGTCAGCAGTGGACCAAACTCTGTCGAGCCAGGGTTTCAGTTTCCCAACTTGGAGCATCACTCGACCGGGTTCAGTTTCAAAATGACTAAATTGTAGTAACTGACTTGAGAGGCACCCTCATGACTGGGTTCAATTTCCGAATCTGAGCAGGAAAAAAAAAACCGAGTTCAAATCCGGAATCCGGATCTGGATCCAGAATCTTATGGATTCCGGCCCGGATTTCAAATCAGGATCCGGTTCTAAATATCAGGATTTCCGGATTCGGATTTAAAATCCGGATTCGGATCAAGATACCCTGGTTTCTGGATCCGGAACCCGGGTGCACAACCTTACCTGACCCGACCCGATCAAAACCTTTCTGACCTAAATCGATAAGGGTTCCTATGCCGATTTGCCGATACCCGATATATCGCTTTCGACATTAAATTATTTTCGGCATTCACAATAATCGCTAGTTGCAAGTCATTTCCAACCCTTTTGAACAAACAACTCTAAACTTTTGCATAGTTTGAGGATGCAACAAAACGTAGCCTAATTTATTTTTTATTTTTGTTAAAAGGAAAAACATCCCTAGTTGGTTCCCGAGAAACCTCGAGAAAAAAGGCAAACAAAAATTAACTTTACCAACAAGAAGAAGAAAAGTTTGGAAGACGAATAAAGGTTTGCGAAAGAGAAAACAATAAGAGAAGAAGAAAAATAAAAGATTTACACCACCATCATCTGAAATCTTCACCGGAACTTTATGCTTGAATTTTCTGATCTTTTCGTCGTCCAAACACTTGCTTTCCACCACCACAATCGTAGGAACTCTTCACCGGAAATCTAGGCTTGAATTTTCTGAACTTCTCGTCCTCCAAACCCATGCTTTGCACCACCAGAGTCGTCGAAACTCTTCACCAAAATCTGGGCTTGAATTTTCTGAGTTTCTCGTCCTCTAAACCCTAGCTTTCCACCATCTCATTTGTAAGAAGTATTTGTTGGAACCTTGGGCTCTAGAGAGAGAGAGAAAGAGCACTAAACGAAATCAAAATTGTTTGGAAAGTGTTGAATGCTTGAAGCTGTAAACGAAAGCAAAAAGAATGATTTAAATCGATAACGGGTTAATACCCAATTACCCGATTACGCCTAACGAGTCAAAATAACAAGTGCGGGTCGAATCGAAATGTCGGGTCGGGTCGGATTTCGACTTTTATGTTCGCCCCTAATTACCAGTTTTTATAAATATAAGCCAAATTCTAACTTTCAAAAGTCAAAAGGATTGGGATATAGATACATGCATTAAGTGGGATACGCCAAGAAAATTGGCTTTTGGTGATACCGATTTCATCGCAAAAAATTATTTCCAGTGAAAACAATCATTTTGATTGCATCAGATTGGTTATTTTTGACAATTTTTCTTGTAGTGACGTATCATTAATATTAAAATTAATGTGAATTTCTTGAACAAACATCAAATGGTCAATAAATCTTTTGAACCTTTTAAGGTTTACGTCATATGTATCTGATCTCTCACTTTCTGATCATAGTTACTTGAGACACTCAAATTCATATATAAATCCTTAATTAGAACTTGTACTTTGGTTGTATAACTCGTGTTATTAATGTCACATGTTGAGCCTTGGGAGGTTTAAGGCTGTCCATGAGTACATCATCTGCATCAGTACTCGAGACACTGAATTTAAAATATAGATCTTTAGAACTTATACTTTTGGTTGTAGTAACTTTTAATCACACGTACGTACGTTCAACCTTAATTTGGAGGTTTAAGGCAGTTCTCTAGAGTCTAGATTAGGCATGTGTTCTCCGAAGTTTGTGACGCTTGACGGGTCTCGAAGCTTCCCAAAATAGAAACAAGTAAAGAGTAAGAGAATGATGGAAAGAGAGGAAGATGGAGGACTAGATCATTAACGAAAGATATTTAACAAAAAAAAGTCAACTTTGATAACTTCTCATGATCCGAAATTCATTCCATATATTAATGTAACATTTTCTAGTGTTCTTTTATTAATTAGCTTTTTCCGGCCCACACAATGAAAATATCATTGCAGGTGAGGCTTGAGCATGAGAATTCATGTGATAAGTCCAGATCACGTAAATTTTTTTCTTTTCATTTAACCAATATGCTATGGACATCAACGCTTTTTTACATCATAAAATGTTAGTTGATTATCTAAATATAGCCCGTTGTGACGATCGAGATTTAATCTAGAATTGTTCATCTAAGTTTCGTAATGGGTACCCGGATAAACCAGAAAGTTGGATTTCAAATTATCTAAGCTGAATTCTGGACTGGTATACCGGGTTATGAACCTAGATTAATAAAAAGTATTGAAAGCATATTTTTTATATATAAAACAACTAATTACCTTTTAACTTTGTTAGTGTATACATATTCATTAATTATCTAAGTTAGAATATCCTCTTGGTATATTCTTTTATTTAGGATATGGCCTTATTTTATTATATATAGGCCTCCTTTATATAATTTGACATACATAAAAATATACAGTCAGATGTTTTTCCAGAATTTTCTCTATTTTAACATGGCATCAAAGACAATATCATTCTTGAGTTTTTGTTCGTGCAAGCCGTCCCGACTCCCTTTGACATGTTTCTCTCCAACATTAGTCCTTGGCTTTCTCTTTGCACTTGATGATAAGTTTTTTTTCGAATTTATGTTTGATTTTTACTTAAATTTTCATCAAATAAGATCATAGAAGAAATCCTGTGAATTTTCTCGATATCACCATCTCAACTGCCTCTCGATCCGCCATCGCATGTACCCCTACGAGCCGATAGAAGCATTTGCCCGTCTGTCTCACATGTCACGTATCATCTGCAATCGTCAGCTTGTTTCCAACCCAACCCAACCCAACCTATTTCAAGTAAGATCCAACCCATTTCCTTTCCCTTTTTTTATTTTCCTTTTTCAGCCTTTTTTATTTTTAGGCCTAGTTCACTTGGCCCAAATCCGTGCCAAGCCCAAACCTGACCCACCCCATTAACCATACCATGGGGTTAACCCGACCTACCTAATGCTTAACTTGGTCCTTGACTTGGTCCTTGACTTGGTCCTTGACTGTTGATAGCCACTTGTTGACTCTGACCATCACCTATTGCCATTGATCGTTGACTTTGATTGTTGAACTAAAAAAAAAAAAAAAAAATTCTCCAACAGCATGTCCCACTCATTTTTCAACTTTGACATCATTTTTCATCCTATTGATAATATTTTAGATGGCTCCAATTATAATATATGGTCTCAAACTATAGAATTCTTTATTAGAGGACGAAAATTGATGCTACGTTTATGGTGATATTCGTGAACCCAAGTAAAAAAATGTTGAGAGTTTTGATGTGTTTGCATGTCAACTTGAAGACTGACATTGTATTTATTACAAAATCTTATTTTGGTTTATCAATACTTTTGTTTTATCTATCTATAGCATGCTTAACAAGCTTGGTAATGCTAAAGTTGTTTGGGATTTTCTTACTAAACGTTACAATTGCACTCACGATGCTTCATTGCAGTTCCAACTTGAGACTAAGTTTTATCAGATGCATCACGAACCAGGCCAGTCCATTGCTAATTTCTATTCTCAACTTAATAAATTTTTGGAATAGCTTTCTGTTGTAGATCATTAACTCAAATGCTCTGAGGGCATGGAGTTGTTTGCAGCCACCGTGATCATCGCAAATTTATGCATTTTATTATGGCACTTAGTGTGGATTTTGAATCTACTCGGGCATCTCTTTTACATCACACACATCTTCCCTCTCTTGAGGTTGTAGTTGCCAAACTTATCTCAAAAGAGAATCGTCGTTCAACTATAAAGATGCAGACTCAAGATTCATTTATTGATGCCGTTTCGAAGACTATTTCTAGATCTTTTATAGTCGTAGGCCGTGCTCCTTCTCAGTCTTTCAAGACAATCATTTGTAAATATTGCAAATGCTCTAGTCATTATTTTAGAATGTCATAAATTACATAACAAAATAATTCTTGGGCCCCCTTGTTGCAAGCTGCTATAGTGGCTCCAATTGCTTCTTCTGCTTCTGAGTCTCTTGTTGAGCCTTATTCAGTGTACACTTCTCTCACTGCTACTAACATTGAGGTATTAATTCATCAAGGTTTTATCTCAATCTTCTAGTTCTCTTCTAGTTCTTTATCTATCACCTCATGTACATCTTTTTTTTTCTTTTTTTAATTCTGCATGTTGTAATTACATGACCTTTGATTCTAGATTTCTTTGTTTCAAAAATCTACTTTGTAACCCAATACTATCATATATATTGTTGATGGTTCTCATTTATCTGTTAGTCACATTCAGTCTATTTTCTCTCCTACCTTATTTGTTGACAACACCTATATTGTTCTCAAGTTGTCCTTAAATCTTTTTTCAAATTTTCAACTTTGTGAGTTAGGTTTTAAGCTTACTTTTTCTAATGTTGGTGTTGATGTGCAATATCCACAGACGGGTCAACTCGTTGGGATATGCCGTAAGATTAGACGTCTATTCGAGCTCGCTTCTTTATAGTTTCCGTCACATATGTCTTGCTCCGCTGTTGCTACTGTTATCTCTTTCCAGTTATGATATTCTTGGTCGGGTCATACCTCTCTTCCTCGTATTCTTTTTTTGGCCTCCCAAAATCACCTAGGTTCTAATGGGTTGGAGTCTTTTGATTGTGTTTCAGTAAATTTGGAAAACAAACTCATTTACATTTTAATATAAGTGAATATTTTTTTTACTGCACATTTTAATTTGGTTCACTTTGATATTTGGGATCCTGCACTCACTGCTATTGAGGGGGGGATCTCGCTATTTTATTATATTTGTTGATGATTATTTTCTTTATACATGGTTATATTTGTTACATACTTACAATATCAATCTGAGCTTGTTCATATTTACCAAAATTTCACATAATGATCCAAACTCAATCTTCTCATACCATCAAAATTTTTTGTGCAAAGTGTTGCCCAGATAACTAATACAAGAGGTGGGTGAATTGAATTATATTATAAAAATTAACACTTATAATTCAAATACACAATATAAAATATAAAACAGAATATAAAACAGCAAGAAATGCAAAGAATATGATAAGAAGAAGCAAACTTAGTATTTTTACGAGATTCAGCCCCACTACCTACGTCTTTGCCTCAAGCTACCCCTTGAAGATCTCAAACTCACTATTCAATCTCTTTTAGGTGAAAATAGAAACCTATTACATCTTTGAGCAGCATCACTCCAAAGAATCCGTGTAGAATACCCTCTACACTTTCAATCACCTCACACTTGATGATTCAACTATTTCCTGTGTAGAACACATTCTACACACACAAGGGTTATACACACCCTCTTACTGATACAAGAGTTGATAGCGGGTAGATTATCAAAGTACACTCCTCAATGAGTGAGATAGAAACAATATAGAGTAACCTATATCTCTCTAAAAAATAATAAGAATTAAGACTCAAAACTTTAGAAAAGAGAGAATAAGAGTTTTGAAAGAATGATGTAAAACTTAGTAATAGATGTATAAGCTCTTGTTGTAATTTTTACAAAACTCAAGTGAGTTATTTATAGGTAAATGAGTTTTCAATTTCAAATTTGAAAATATTCACATGTCAAATAAGATCACTATTCACTTTTCAAAAAATTCAAATAAAAGCATTTCCTTTTTGCATTTGTCAAAGACAACTCCATTCATTTTTCAAATAAATTAAACCTAATATTTTACTTTTCATACATGAAAAAATGAGCATGATTTATTTTTCAAATCAAATCATATTCTTTTTACATATGTCCAAAAAATACACAACTACCATTTAAGATTTTCAAACGAAATCATCTACTTTTTACATTTGTCAAAAAAACACACAACCACACTTCAAAACTTTCAAACAAAATATGCACATGTCAAATATGATAATCAATCATCTTACAAATTCAAATTTTTATATAAAAAAATATATAATTTTCCAAATTATATTGTTTGATGATATTATGCACATGTGAAAAAAATAATTATTAAAATTAAGACATTTAAAGATGTCTTGTATATGTGAAAAAAGTAATTTGATGTTTTATGAGAAAAAAGAGTAATTTGGAATCTTAATCCAATTTTGAATTTTATCAAGAGATGTACAAAAATAATTTATGAGTTTCATTTGTAGACTTATTCTTTTATACTTGATATGCACTTCGTTTCATTGTGTAAATAATTTGAGTTTGAGACTTGAATTTATTTGTTATCATCAAAATCTATACGTAGATACAAAATTTGAAATTTTGGATTCAACAATCTCTCTCTTTTTGATGATGACAAATATTTAGTAGAATTTTGAGATTTGCAGTAATGCTTAAACTCCCCTTGAGAATATGCGTTAGTTTTTCAAGCAATAGATAAACATAATTCTAGTATATATAATAAAGTTAAAAATTTAAATATTTACGTTTAAAAACTTCTTCCCCTTTTGGCATCATTAAAAAGGAATCATAATTAGTTAAATAAGACATCTTCCTATAATAACTAAAAGACAAATAAAACGGTTCATTAGTAGAGACTGTGGAGAATTTGATGTGCAGCCACGCGTGTCCGACAAAACCTGTAAATGTTGGAGGTCTAGCTCTGGCAATTCGGTACGGAAGGAGATTCAAATCCGCTTGATATTGTTGAAAAATAAGATATCTAGAATTTTGAAAGTTTTCGATTTCCGTTTAAATGACCATTTTCATTCACCGAATGCTAAAACAAATCTCACAATACTCATTTATCAAGTATCTGTTTATCCAAAATGATAGAATGGTGGAAAAAATTTCATCTAATAATCTTCCAGATTTAAATCAGAAACCTCTCAACTAGTCATTTTATCTTCTGAGGTTGTCAACACCATGATAGAATCAAATATGCATTTTTCTGATAGGACTGATTATGAGGTTACTGCAGCATCAAGAACTCTCAGTACTCAATATGCTGCATCTATTATGACCATATCTCGGAGATTACTAGCGAGGGCAACTGAGGTTAATTGACTTAACAACCAAATATCTATTCTGCATCAAAAGCTTACAAATAAAGGTAAAAAGAACAAAAGATTAAAGTAAGAAAATAAAAATTTGACGGAATTAGCTTGTGTTTTGAAATTTCGAATAGAGGAATCGGAACGAGTGAGAGTTCAAGCACAGAGTCAACATCAGCAGATAATGGCAGCGTTTCACGAGAGAAATATGGACAATTGTAATTAATCTCGCTGGTTTAGTTCGGTAACTTTTGACAATATGCATCCGGCATATCTTGTAAGCTTAACTAAGTAAGATTTGAAGATGTGACAGTTAATCTTCTACTTATTTCCATCTTTATAAAAGCAATTATTAGTTTTATCTAATCCGCATCAAATTTTCTTCTCATTTCTGTAGTTTATCTTCATTCTCACTTTACAAAATTTCAATAGCTCATCAATTTTCCTTCAGTGCTTCTCGTGATCAAGATATAAGGTATTCTTCACCTCAAATTATTTCTGCATCTGTTGTAGGCACCATGAAGTAACAAAATACTGATTTGGCTAATAAATCAGATCATGATGCCATTTACGAGCTTATGGGTCTCGAGACTCGATACTCATATTCCATTGTTGCTTTTTCCGCTCGGTTGCAGTCCAAAACTCGCAAAATTAAGAAGTTTAGCGAAACGGTCTCTGTACTTCAATGACTTGTTTATGAGTCAAACAAAAATATAGTAGAGTTAAAACAATTGAATAAGGATTTAAAATCATTACTTACCTTTTCATTTCGATTGCTTAATCCTTTAGACAAGGATGACATGATGATTTATGATGAGCAAATGCATTTGAATGATGAAGTTAAATGTCTCAAATTTCTGTAGGTCATTTGAGATAATGGAATAAAAGTATCTAGCAAATATTCATGGCATGCATCATTCTTATTTCTCTTTTAAACATGCATAGTCTATCTTCTGGTAGGGGTTTTGTGAAAATGTCTGTCAATTGATCATGTGTGCTAGTGAATTTTAATACAATATTGCTCTTCTGCACCTGATCTTTAAAAAAATGATATCTAATTTTAATATGCTTGATCCTAGAATGTTGTATTGGATTCTTTGAAAGATTTATAGCACTAGTATTATTACATTTAATAGGAATATGATTGTACATAAATTTAAAATTTTCAAGTTGTTGCTTTATGTAAAGAACTTGTA
The DNA here is from genome assembly GCA_036898215.1 of Platycarya strobilacea. Taxonomy (NCBI): domain Eukaryota; kingdom Viridiplantae; phylum Streptophyta; class Magnoliopsida; order Fagales; family Juglandaceae; genus Platycarya; species Platycarya strobilacea. The sequence goes on along the minus strand of CM072546.1, from coordinate 12,737,462 downwards.
CACAACAACTAGCTACAGCAACATATTCTGCCTCAGTAGTAGATAATACAACATAATTTTGTTTTTTACTAAATCATGAAACAAGTGCATGAAGTAAAAAATGACATGTTTCACTGGCATTTTTTTGATCAACTTTGTAACCAGCATAATCCGCATCTAAATAACTAATAAGATCGAAAGAAGTGTGCTTAGGATACCATAACCCTAGGTCAATAGTACCGACAAGATATCTGAAAATATGCTTGACTGCAATCAAATGAGATTGCTTTGGAGATGATTGAAAACGTGCACATAAACATATACTGAACATAATATCAGGTCTACTAGCTGTCAAATATAATAAAATACCAATCATACCTCGATATACATTTGAGTTAACTGGTTTACCGTTTTCATCTTTATCAAGTTTGGTAGTTGGACTCATTGGTACTCCAATTACCTTCGCACCTTTCATCTCAATCATTTTGAGTAATTTTTTGATATATTTTGACTGATTAATGAATGTTCCACTTTTTGTTTACTTGATTTGTAATCCAAAAAAGAAATTAATTTCTCCTATCATGCTCATTTCAAATTCTTCCTGCATGCTTTTAGCAAAATCTTGGCACATATTTTCATTAGTAGCACCAAATATTATATCATTAACATAAATTTGAATTAGAAGAATATCATCCTATTCATATTTGATGAAAAGAGTTGTATCGATCTTCCTCTTGAAAAATATTTTTCAATCAAGAAACCACTAAACCTCTCATACTAAATTTTAGGAGCTTGTTTGAGTCCATATAATACTTTTGCGAGCTTAAAAACATGATTAGGAGAAGTATGATTTTCAAAACCTGAAGGTTGCTCAACATATACTTCTTCATTTATAAAACCATTTAAGAAATCACTTTTAACATCCATTTGAAAAGGTTTGAAATTTATAACATGCATATGCAAGTAATATTCGAATAGTTTCTATTCTTACGACAAGTGAATACGTTTTATCATAATCGATTCCTTCCTCTTGATTGAAACTTTAGGCTACAAGTCGAGCCTTGTTTCTAGTGATAATTCCAAACTCGTCTTTCTTATTTCTAAAAATCCATTTTATTCCAATAACAACATGATTTTTGGGTCTAGGAACAAGTGTCCATACATTATTTCTTTCAAATTGATTTAACTCTTCTTGCATAGCTAGAATCCATGATTCATCAATAAGTGTTTCATCAATATTTTTCGGTTCAATTGGAGATAAAAAAAAAAAGCAGTGTAATTACAAATATTTCTAAGAGATAATCGAATACTTATTTCTCTTGAAGGTTCTCCTAGAATTTGTTCCAGTGGATGATCTTTCTCATGTTTCCACTGTTTGGTTGCATCTTATACTAAATCTTGATGATCTTCTCTGATGTCTCCATTTTAGACTTCTTCTATTGTATTCTTTTTGTCGAGATTGAGACTATTTGTGTTATTTGTACCTTCTGATTATTCATCAATAGATTTCTTGGAGAGTAGAGGCTTATATTCATCAAATACTACGTGCATAGATTCTTGTAGAGTCAAATTCTTTTTATTGAATATTCTATAAGTTTTACTATTTGTTGAATATCCAAAAAAGGTACTTTCATCAGATTTTGCATCAAACTTTCCTAAATTATCTCTGTCATTGAGTATAAAATATTTGCATCCAAATATATGAAAGTAACCAATGTTGGACTTTTTCCCATTCCAAACCTCATAAGGGATTTTATCTAATTTAGATCTTAACATAACTCTATTTATAACATAACATGCAGTACTTACCGTTTCGGCCAAAAAATAACTAGGTAAACTATTTTCATTAAGCATTGTTCTTGTAATTTCTTGAAAAGATCCATTCTTCCTCTCTACTATCCCATTTTGTTGAGGAGTTCGAAGAGTAGAGAAATTATGAAGAAAACTATTTTCATCACAAAAAGACTCAATCTCTTTATTGACAAACTTTTTCCTCCTGTCATTTCGAATGTTTGAAATAGTATAACCCTTTTCATTTTGAATTCTCTTGCATAGCTTGGTAAAAATATTATGTACCTCATTTTTATGAGCGAGAAAGATGACCCAAGTATATCTAGAGAAATCATCAATAATAACAAATGCATAACATTTTCCTCCCAGACTCGCAACTCTGTTTGGTCCAAAAAGGTCCATGTGTATTAGTTGCAAAGGTCTAGTAGTGGAAATATGTTTCTTGATTTTGAAAATTTTTTTTGTTTGTTTACTAAACTGACATGCATCACAGATTTTATCTTTAAAAAATTTTACTTTTGGCAAACCTCTCACAAGATCATTTTTTGAAAATTTGGAAATAAGTTCCATATTTGCATGATATAACCTTTTATGCCATAACCAACTATTTTCATGTTGAGCTGATAAACAAATAGTATATTGTGAGGCAATTTCTTCAAATTCAATTGTATAAACCTTATTGTTTCTAATAGTAATAAAACAAATATTGTAATCATGATTATTCAAATTAATGCATTTATCTTTTTTGAGGGTAACTGTAAATCTTTTATCACATAATTGACTTATACTTAAAAGATTATATTTTAAACTTTCAACAAGTAGAATATCTTCAATTATGAGAGAAGACTTATTACCAACTTTACATATTCCCATGATCTTCCTTTTTGAATTGTCTCCAAATGTCACATGTCCTTCTTTTTAGGAGTAAGATCAATGAACTTAGTTTTATTTCCTGTCATGTGTCTTGAGCATCCGCTATCTAAAAACCATCTTATTTTACTTATAAAAGACTTCATGCATATCTCAAGATTATCTTTAGTCATAAGACAAAAATTTACAGATTCTTCATTATTTGCGTCGCTGTTTGAGCTACTTGAATCATCATCCCATGTAACTTTTATTGCTTTCTTGCCTTTGTATCGATCTTTCTTTAGCAGGGGATAATCTACCTTGATATGTCCTGACTTTTTACATTTATAATAAATTAATGAATCATTTTTACCTGTATTTTTGTTAGAAAATTTTTTGAAATGTTTTCTTGGAGAAGTTTTATTTTTCAAGAATTTCTCAAATCTTCTTGTGATTATTGCAATCTCTTCGTCATCACTTTCTTCATCTTCATCGCTTTCACTTTCATGAGGAACAGTTTTGAGTGCCAACCTCTTCTTTTGCTTTCCTTCTTCTTCTCCTCTTTTCAATGTGTACTCATGGGTAATAAATGACCCGATGAGTTCATTTACTTCGGGTTTTTTAAGATCTCTAACTTTAAGAATTGTCGTTACTTTTGATTTCCAACGTTTTGGCAAAGAGTTGGAAATTTTCCTTACTATCTACAAGCTGGACTAAATTTTACCAAAAGATATCAAACTATTTATAATATTAGTAAAACGAGTATACATAGAAAAAATAGATTCATCATCATTCATTTTGAACATTTCATATTCATGCGTAAAAATATAAATTTTTGATTCTTTGACTTACGAAATTCCTTCATAGGTTACTTCTAAATTGTCCCAAATTTTCTTTGTTATCATGCAAGTTATTATTTTGTTAAATTCATTACAATTGAGAGAATTATATAGAAAATTCATAGCCATTACATTCACAGTATAAAGTCTATCGTTTTCGCAATCAAACTCTTCCTCTTTCTTTTTTACCTTTACTCCATCAACAGTTTTTGTTGGAATATAAGGCTCATTTACAATACATTTTCAGATTTTTCGACCTTGACAGTGAAGAAATATTCTCATGTTAGTTTTCCAGAAAATATAATTATCTCCATAAAATAGCGGAGGTCGACTACTGGATTGATCTTTAGCGAAGTAGCTGCAATGTTAGCCATATGATTTTAACTCAGCAGATAGTTAATCTTGTAATAGAGCCCTTACTCTAATACCAATTATTGTCCATATGACTAACACAAGAGGGGGGGTGAATTGGGTTATATTATAAAAATTAACATTTATAATTCAAATACACAATATAAAATATAAATAGAATATAAAATAGCAAGAAATGTAAAGAGTAGGGTAAAAAGAAGCAAATTCAGTATTTTTACGAGATTCAGTTCCACTGCCTACATCCCCTCCTTAAGTTACTCCTTGAGAATCCCAAATTCACTATTCAATCTCCTTTAGGTGGAGATAGAAACCTATTACACTTTTGAGCACCACCACTCCAAAGAATCCGTGTAGAATATCCTCTATACTTTCAATTACCTTACACTTAGTGATTCAACTATTTCCTATGTAGAACACTTTCTACACACACAAGGGTTATACACACCCTGTTACTGATACAAGAGTTGATAGTGGGTAGACTATCAAAATACACTTCTCAATGAGTGAGATAGAAACAATACAGCGTAACCTATATCTCTTTTAAAAAGAAAAAGAATTAAAACTCAAAATTTTAGAAAAGAGAGAATGAGAATTTTAAAAGAATGATGTAAAACTTAGCAAAAGATGTGTAAGCTCTTATTGTGATTTTTGCAAAACTCAAGTGAGCTATTTATAGACAAATAAGTTTTCAATTTCAAATTTGAAAAGATTCACATGTCAAATAAGAGTACTATTCACTTTTCAAAAAATTCAAATAAAAGTATTTCCTTTTTGCATTTGTCAAAAACAACTCCATTCATTTTTCAAAGAAATTAAATTTAATATTTTGCTTTTCATACATGACAAAATGAGTATGATTTATTTTTCAAACCAAATCATTTTCTTTTTACATATGTCAAAAAAACACACAATCACCATTTAAGATTTTCAAACAAAATATCTACCTTTTGTATTTATCAAAAAAACACACAACTACCCTTCAAGACTTTCAAACAAAATATGTACGTGTCAAATATGATAATCAATCATCTTATAAATTCAGATTTTCTTATAAAAAAAATATATAATTTTTGAAATTATATTATTTGATGATGTTATACACATGTGAAAAACATAATTTTTAAACTGAGACATTTAAAGATGTCTTGCATATGTGAAAAAAGTAATTTGATATTTTATGAGAAAAAAGAGTAATTTGGAGTTTTAATCCAATTTCGAATTTTATCAAAAGATGTACAAAAATAATTTATGAGTTTCATTTGTAAACTTGTTCTTTTATACTTGATGTGCGCTTCGTTCTATTGCGTAAATAATTTGAGTTTAAGACTTGAATTTATTTATTATCATCAAAATTTACACGTAGATACGAAATTTGAAATTTTGGATTCAACACAAAAAATACCATGGATTACAATGACAAAACTCTCATTGAGCTTCTGCATTAAGAAGGCACATTATTACATCATTCTTGTCCTTATTCCTCTCAACAAAATAGTCGTGTAGAAAAAAAAATATTATCATATCATGGATATTGTAAGATTTTTTTTACTTCCTGTTTCTTTACCTGAAATTATTGGGGTGAAACTGCTCTTACCGCTGTTTACACTATCAATCAGGTTCCCTCACCTATACTTTACAACAAATCTCCTTATGAGCTTCTCTATGATATGGTTTTTAACTATCTCCTACTTCAAGTTGGTGGTTAGGCTAGCTTATGAAAAATATGAGTGTTTCTTAATCCATAATTTTTTTCTCTTTATTGTGATCATTGTAGTACTATTCAGATTGCACATAATAATGTGTTTCATAAGCATACTAAATATATTGAGATTAATTGTCATTTCATTCGCCACCATCTTTAGCATGGTGTCTTCCAATTACACTCAATTTCTTTTTAAGATAATCTTGTTGACAAGGATGGAATCAGAATCTAGTATTTAAGAGGGTGACCAACAAAGTGTGTGGTATATGTGAGTATAAGTAATGTGTATTTTTTTGTACGTGACTATGTATAAAAGCATCACGTTCTAGTTCCGTTGCTACCAAACTCTCTAAATGTATATTATTTTCCAACTTGTCCACATCTTTCTTTAAAAAAAAAAATCTATTATTCTTTGCTTGCTCATATTTTTTTATACTTTTAAAAAATGATATATTAAACTTGAGAAGTACCTAATAAATAATAATATAAAATTCTTTTTTTTTTGTTTTGTATAATTTGTCAATTAACGAATATTCTTAATTAATCTACAAACCTACAATATCCAACTTAAAATTCAAGATATACAAATTTTGACAATCATATAAATTTATAATGAATCCAATTTCCAAAATAACAAACTAAAGCACGAAACAACTAAAAGTCTACAAACATAAGTTAATTGCAGAGCAGACCCTTAACATTAACAAATAAACATAAATTATAATATGATTTATGAGACTAAGAGGCCCAGGGCCAAGGCTTGTAACATTAACAAACAAACATAATTTGAGTCATGACTTATAAGACTAAGGGGCCAAGGTCCAAGGCCCATAACAAACTTATAAATTATATGAAAAAATTGAACATAGAAAAGTCTGGAGAGTCGGAGACTCTTTGAGAAATTAATGGGTGCAAGACTAAAATAAAAGAGTCTAAAATCAATATATATCTTCTAGAGAGTTCGAGACTCGCTGGTCGGTTCCAACTTCCGATACCAAGCTCCAACGCTGCAAGCAACCAGGGGCAAACTTGAAAGTGGAACACTTGCCGCAAGCAACCCCTAATAGTGTAAGTAATTTGTTTCTTTTGGAAGTAAGGAGAATAGAGTTTTGTTTCTTTTAAAAGTGATGAGAATAGAGAAAACAACTAGCTTAACAACGGTCAACATGGATCTCGTGTATAAGTGATTTGCTTCTTTTGGAGGTAATTTGTTGTTTGTCAAAAGAAATAGAGATAGGTTGATAGTATATGGTTTCAGAAGTGATTTGTTTTTTTTTTAGAACGTTACAAACACGCAGAGAGCTCTCTCTTTCGAATGTTACAAACACGCCAACAGCAATGCACAGTGCACTTTCATCTCACTTTTGCTGGACAATGAGGGTATATATGCTGGACAATGGGCGTATATATGCTGGACAATTAATGCAGTTTTGCCAACAACAATGCCCAATCATCTTAGTGTTCTATAGCATCCAATACTATAGTTCGCAAGCAAGGGAAAATATATGCTAGATAATGGAAGAGATTATAACTTTATAGATTGTAAATCTCAGTAGTTAGTACTTGGGGGGGTTAATTTCAGTTTTGGAGGACTAAGTTTAGTAACAATTTTGTAGATAGAAGAAAAATTACATACTATAATAAGTTTTTAAAAAATATTTGGGGGGCGGTAGCCCCTACCACCAACGTAGTTCACTCCTACTTGTTGATATTTTTACGAAATCATATTCACTTGGTCGGTTTGGTGATCTTGTTTCCAAACTCCAGTTAATTTTGCCACCTAGAGATTGAGAGAGCATGTTAGTGTATATATGTTGTATTAATTATCTCCTTATTTTTCTATAATTATATTAGGTTAGAATATTCTCTTAGTATATTCACTTATTTAGGATTTGGCCTTATTCCACTGTATATAAGTCTCTTTTGTATAATTTGACATACGTAGAAATATATAAACAAATGTTTCTCCAAAACTTTCTCTATTTCAACAAACTAAATGCATCTAAAAGATAATATAATACGCTACTTATTATATATATTATTTGGTATAAAAGATAAAGTATAACAAACGAGGAAATTATAACATGCCTAAGCCACGTCCCATTATACAAACTTAAATAAAAGATAACTTCACAAATCTATGCACCAAGAGGGAACAAGTTTGACTAGTCTGCTCTTCAAAAACAAAACAACCTGGTAGATTTGGACAACCAAAATCCTACTCGCGCATTACCACTGCACGTGAAGTCAATATAAAAAAAAAAGATCAGATCTAGTCAATTAATGGCAGTCTCTGCTAATCACTGGTGGCAATGGCTAGGATTTCGATGTTGAAAATAGATAGAGAGATAGAGAGAGAGAGCATATCGAAAAGGCTAGTGGTACTTTCCATCAAAGGTGGTGGTTGAAACATCGAAGAGAGAACAACGACGACGGACTCATGATACTGCAGTAGCCTGGCAAGAGACAAACAAAGACATTGATGCAATGGCTAGATTTTGACACAACTAATGGTACAAAGAGATCAGAGAGTGTGTGTGTGTGTGTGTGTTGAGGGGGGGATTGAACCAAAGAGTGCAGAAGTGATGATAAAAGTAAGCATAATAAAAAAATGAAGGGTTTGCAATGTTGATTTAAAAAAAAATAAAAATATACCGGGTATCCAGGTTAAAAACCATGCACAGACTGCGTTATACTTGGATTCGCAATGCGCGCAATCACCAATATGGATAAAATTTGGACTGGAATCTACAATCAGAATCCAATTATCCAAATTTTGGACTAGGTCGAGAAAATATCCAACCTGAATGAGGAGTCCTAAGTTAATCATTTAAACTTTGCACTTTTTTGGCCCTTTATTTGTTGTCATATTTAATTCCTAGTGTTCTAGTTATATTAATTGGTATTGTAATTCCGAAGATGACATATAAACCAAATACGCAATCATAAATCCTCATGGTTCGTAATTCTTATTTTAATTAGGTAAGACACATAGATCATTTTGTGAAAAACGAAAACGTGCAAGGACTGCTACACACAAAACAATCTGAAAACACAACAATTAATTTGTTATCATTTATTACTTTAGCTGGATATAATTAATGTTGTTTGTTTCTATGAGCTTGTGCGTACGTAAAAGGTCTATTTATGAATATGGCACCTTTGACAAAATTTCTTTGCATGCGTTCTGGTTTTAGCATCTCCCAAATTTTATGAGCATTCTTGATAGAGTAGCTAAATCACATTTTTCTTAAAATATATATATATAAAAAAAGGTTCAAAAGCTACTCCAATGGAATAGTTAAAATGAAGATATTTTGAAAGAATGAACAGTGATTCTTACATGTAACGAGATACTATTCATCCTTTAATATATTTTATATCATTTTTGGTGGTTTTCCGATTTTCGCTATTTGCATATCATTTGCACTATTTGTATCTCTGTCCCTCGACATTTCCTCCCATGCAAAGGTGTTGGTTCGCGCCTCTTTCATTTCCTTCACATGAAATCAACTCCATCGCACCTCAATGGATTTCTCTTGCAAAGGGGCGTCGACCAGAGTTGAAGGTTGCTGAATATTAGCGGGCTTTAGGGATGCTTGGACTTTGTGATAAGGATTTAACCTTGAGAAATGGTGGGGCATGAAAGAGGAGGATTTTTGGGGGATCTGGGTTTGCTCTAATTTAGTGGTGAGCATTTGGGTTGGGGTGTAGTTTCTTGAGAGTGGGATCCATGGAGGGGTTGGGTTCTCTAAGTTGTGACTTTGGGAGATATGGTAAGCCATGTTGGTGGGGAAAAGTAATAGGAGAAAGGAAGAAGAAAGGGTTTGGGCATCTAATTTAGGGATTGGGAAGGATAACAAAAATCATAAATTTCTTTATAAGGAAAAAAAATCCAGGCAATATTAATGGGATAGAGTTTATCAATCTCGCTTTCCATCAGAGGAGAGAGAGAGAGAGAGGGAGAGAGGCCTATTGGGTTTATGAGAAATGTTCGATTAGCTGGGATGAGGGCTGTAAATGGTCTAGTTCAGTTCGGTCTGAAAAAAATGTAGACTGGTTCCATTCGATTCAAAATTTTTTTCACCCTGGACTGGACTGAACTCCAATTTGATTCATACCGGTCCGGTTCAATTCGGTCTAGAGGCAATCTAGTCTAGTCTAGGGGTACCTGATATGATTTAATAAATTAAATTTAATCCAAAATTTTACAATGATGAAAAATAATTTTTAGCCCAAATTTAATTATTTTAAACCCAATTTACGTATTTATCACAGATTTAAGTCAAATAATATTAAAAAAACTTACTCTTAAAACAATTGGCAAAATAAAATAATCTAAATAAAAAAAGTAAAAAAATAAAAAATAAATTATAATTTTTATACTACAATTAGTCAACTACTATAAATTATAATATGTTAATATTATAAAAGTATATATTATATATTAATATTTTATACTACTACTTTTAATCTATATTAATATTAATATTATAATTTATATACTATTATTTATATATATAAGTCATTTGATCTGGTCCAGTTCGATCCAGAGGGAGAAATATCATGGAACGAGACCAAATTAAAATGTTCGATCCATGCAAAAAATGGATTAGATCAGACCGAATTTTATCTAATTCGGTCTTTTTACACTTCTAGCTAGGACATTGTTTAAATTATATCATTGTTTAAATATATGGAGAAATTGAGAAGCTCCCGAAATCATTTGTTTTTTCTTAATGTAATTATTAGTTTTTGTAACATAAGAAGGTATGTTTTATTAATAAAGAAGTTTGATATTTTCATAATTTAATAACTGTATTAGTAAAAAAATGTGAGGGTAGGTATGTTGTAGTAAAAAACTTATTAAAAAAAATAAAGATGGTTGAAGTTTGTTTTTTTTTTTTTTTTAAGATGAAGATATTGAAGATGGGGGAGATATTGTAAATATTAAAAGTTACGAGAAGATTGAGAAAATATTTAAAAAGAATAAAATAAGAATAGTTAAATGATATAGAAAAAAAAATAGATTAGTTAATGGATAGTATATTATAAAAACGAGTAACTAAAAAAAAAAAGAGAGATTTAGTAATGTATTTAAAAAAAAAAAAAAAACTTCTCAATTGAAATTGCTCTAGTGACTGGCCGGTTTATTTGCATGCAACAAAGAAGTTGTAGTATTTCTGTTGTTTTAACTGTCAAACAAATCCCACTTTCCGACTTCCACCTTATTTTATTTTCGATTCTTCCCATATATTTTATTTATTTTTGTTCTAGTTAGTGGTTATGAGATTTTTAGAAACTGTGTAAACCCCAGATTCGTCTTTACCGAATGAATTTCTTATAGGCTTGCATTAGACTATATAATTAGCTAATTTAATTAGGTGAAATGAATTATCAGTCAGACCATGCATCTAGACTTTTGAGGTTCACATCAATCATGAGTATTGAGTACTATTTATGCAAATGACTTTAAATTCCCAAAGTAATTTAATAAATCTATTCATTCAACAATTAGTCTGGTCAACTTATTTATTTTTTTGTTGGTTCCTTGTTTGATCCAAAATTATAGCTAAACAATCGCTTTTGTTAACATGTACTGTGACAAAATGATAAATATAATATATCATTATATATATGTATAAGCTGGTGGACAGTCATATCCTTGAAACTCTGTACATAATGATTTAGTATGTATAATATCGGTTGTCACATATATATGGCTGGCCTACCTGTATTCATACTCTGGCCTTGAGTATTCCATACTCCTATCAAGTACATTTATACGCTTTAGATATTTTCTTAATTGCTGTTGAGTAGTACTGGCGCTACATCCCGAATTTGTCAAGGCAATTTTTTTTTTTCATTTTTTTTATATTCTTATTATTTTTTAAATCACAATATTATTAATATTGTTATTAAGTAGTGCTACATCTCACTTGAATTCAAAAATAGAATAAGATAAAATAAGATAAGTTAAGATAAAAGATAAAAAAAAAATTAAATAAAATATTATTATTAAAATATTATTATTATTTTGAGATTTAAAAAAGTTATATTATTTACTATATTTTATCTGAAAATTTTAAAAAATTATAATAATAAAATTAAGATAAAAAAAAAGAGTTAGAATTCAAATAAAGACCGTAAAAAAAAATTGTATAAAAAGATGCCAGAGATTTTTTTAAATGATTTAACATTTTTCAGCATTGTTTTCCATATTACCCCCTCATTGTGCGCACATCTAACATATTTTAATACTTAATTTAGATTGCTGGCTCCAAATCAAAACCAATCTTTTAACAAAACCAATCTTTTAATATTGTTAGTATTATCCTAAAGAAGCGTGAACTTAACATAACGAAGTAATCGGTCTTTTCAGGGGGTGAACGTGAATGTGTGTCAATAGGGACAACGTTCGATGTAGACGCAGACCACATAGGAAAAAGGCAAGAAAAAAAAAAAAAATCCGCGGAGGTAGGGAAGGAGCATATAGGTAAGTTAAAGGAAAACCTTTTCGTGGGGGAATAAATAGGTATGATGAGACATGGACATTAGCACATTTATAAATATCGAAAGTGGGGTCCGAGGTATATTAGAGAAGCCGCTTCCCCCTATTTGTTGTTGCTTGCCGTCAAGTTCCTACCATAACGGAGTTCTCACCCCCGAAACGTTCGGCCCGAAACAAATGATGTTACACTGCCGTCATGATTCAATTTTTGGACCCACACGATTGAACCCAGGCCCACTTTTCCAAAGCACTTTATATATTTAAAAAAACCATATAAAAATAACATTTTTTTACATGGTCCTGTAAAATCAGTTCTCCTAATTCTCACTCTATATATATTTTAATTATCTCATATACTTTATTCTTAAAAATGCTCTTTGAATTTACATAAATATTATTATGGTAATTTTTTTTTAATGAGATTTTGTTATTTAATCCATGTTTACTAAAATATTTTTATATGTCAATGATTGATAACAGAGTAGTGGGTTAAATTCAGGTTTAAGTTTATTCGGGTGGCGTGGCTGATTTTAGAGTGGAGGTTGGTGATGCCAATTTTACCTTTTGATTAAAAGAAACCACAAAAGTAGAAAAAAGCATTTTCGAGACTTTTGGTTCACTTCACCACCTCAACAAGCCCCCTGCGGCCCTGCCCCTCTAATTAATCGTACTAGTTGTAATTATCTATTAATCTTCGGAAATCAAAGAGTGGAAGCATTAAGCTAGATCATAACATAAACAAGTACATGGGACCCATCCCATTTCCACCATTGGGTCAGATTAGGGCGTGCAACTTCATTTAAATAGTGGAGTGAGGTGAAATGAAATAATATTATTTTGATTAAAAATAAAAATTAAATAAATTATTATTAGAATATTATTTTTTAATATTATTATTTTTTTAAAATTTAATAAAATTTAATTATTTATTATATTTTATATAAAAATTTAAATAAATTATAATAATAATATGAGATAATCTTTATATCTAAAGAAGCCTAAAACGTATCTCCAATTTTACTTTAGCTATCATAAAAGATCATAATTAAAGCATTCATAATAGATATTTAGGTTTTTATTCAAAATACACCATCAAAACTTATTTATTTTTTTAATTTTATCTATTCACTTTTGTAATAAGTCATTTATAAGTTAATTTATTTTTTCTTTATATTATCTATATAATATTCTTATTTTATTCCTAGTTTATTCATTTCATTATTCATTTAAAATAACTTAGAAACCCATTTCGTCTTCCCCAAAACCCAGAAATCAAACCACTGGAAACCACTTCATCTTTCCCAGAAAATTGTCCAACCCTAGAAAATCAAACCAGTTGAAAACCATTTTTCTTCCTTGCTCTCTCGAGTCCTCGAACGTGATCTGCCATTTTGTGAAGATGATGAGCTGAATGCGAGAACTCCACCCATTTCGTGATCTTCGAATCTCTCAACAAAAGAATAAAAATGATTTTTTTTTTTTTATTACCTTGATGAACAGGATCGTTGTAGTTGAGTGTAAAAAATTTCTATTTGAAGGCTTCATTAGAGCATGAATTTGATGATTTTTATTTGTATTTTTCAGAAATAGTTATTTTAAAGGGTCTATTAAGATTGCTCTTAGTTTCTATTTTTTGATTGAAGATCTTTTATTTTTAAATTTTATAAAATTGATACTCGAATTTTTAGATATTTAAAATTAAAATAGTTTATCAACTTTTATTACTGAAAAATAAGTTGTTACATGTCAATTAGGCCTGCAACCCGATTAGTAGAACTCGGGCCTGGGCTCGACCCGACCTGACTACAATAGTGTGCGAACCTGACTCAACCCGATTCACGCTATTCAGATCGGGTCGGATTCTTATATTTTTCCCTTTTCTAAGGCCATCCGGTTTATCATTTCCTTGAATTATGACATAGGCTCCAACATTCACCACCAAGACTTGGGTTGACGATTTTAGAGAAACTGTGTAGTAGGACAGAATTGGATAGTTGAGGTACAATTTCCAAGCTTTGTTCAGCTTCCTTTTTTTGAGCTTCCTTTTGATCCTTAGACAATCGAAATCAAAGAAAAACATAATATTTCAGGTTCAACTTCAATAGCATCATAGATTTGAGATCTTGCCTTAAAAAATATTAAATATAGAGGACTGCTATAGCTATAAAAAAATCCTACAAAATTAATTATACAAATTGACGTAGTTTTATATAATTTGTTAAATTTATTTTATAATAAAAGTAATTTTATAATCTGATGAATCATATGAAGTTACATTATTTTTTGAGATTTATTTTGTGGGATCTTTTTATGACTAAAGTATTTTCATCCAAATCAACATTGCAAATAAAGTATACCGATAGCTATTATTTACAAATTATCTATAAGGAACAATGAAGAACAACCCCAAATATAATTGTTTTTAATAAACAAAACAAGAACAATCCAAAGGGTAAGGTAAGAGCAAGAACATAATGTCTTTATTACCTTGCATGACTAAGAGGAAATTTCATAGCACTAACATCATAGGAAAAAACATACCTTCAGCTAATTCAATCGTAAGTCGTGAATCCAAAAATCGACTGCAATATTAGTTAGGTCTCTAGGTTTTCACAAAACCTATCTTTTTATTTTTCTCGTAATAAAAATCTATCAATCCAAGTATTCAAAAACACGTAAAGAAGATAACAGAGGAACAAACGACTACTCACCCATACTTCAAAGGAAAAGAATAATGGGCAAGGGATGCAAACCCCACTTTTTATCTATGCTCAAAAACCAGCCAAGAAGCAGATCAAGCTGGTAATACGTACTATTCAAATTGCTGAAATTCATGATGATTTTAGGCCCCTGAGGATTGCTCGATAGCATTACCTAACTCCTTAAACTTCAACCCCATCTTGTCGTCGCTCACACCTTCATCAACGAAGCCATAAATCTCTGTCTTTGCATTGATTACATATAACCCAACTAGTTTAGATGGCAAAGCACTCCATTTACCTTTGTGTTATACACTGGGAGAAGTTCCAAAGCGCGTCGATAACGCGAAATCCAACAAGCACGGATTTTCCACTCCTTTGAGTAATACTAGGTTAATTCTTTTGGAATCCATATCAACCGCAAAGTTAAAACTATGCCTTCTCAGGTTTAAATCTGTCAAAAGCAATGTTGTTTGCTGCTGGCCATGAACGATTTGGTGATGCAAGTGAAAGTTTTGGGGGTGGCACAGCTGGTTCGCCTAGAATGTCCACAGAGAACAGATTGTCTACGATGAACGATGATGGCGAATGGCGATAGAGAATGACGATAGAGACGACGATAGAAAAATTCCATCGCGACTAGTTAGAATTTCTGAAAGCAGTAAGGAAGAAGAGAATTGGTTTCATCGGTTTCTATAAACACAACCCGCTTATTAATATATGTTGACCCGATGAACAAGTTTTTGTTCGAATTGGATGAATCGGTTAGTTGGATGGATTGAGTCCAAAGCTCTTTATGCACAACCCTAATGTCAATTCTTTATCGACTCATGCTTAATATCACTATATTAATCAATCGAATGCTAACATCTGACATATTTATGCCATGTGTCAATTTTCGTTAGGAAAATACTAAAACCACAAATAAATTCCACAAACAAATTTCATAAAATGATTGTCACTTTTTTATTGCATCTCCCTCCCCTGCTCTCTCTATTCTCCTCCCCCTTTGGTTGGATGGTTTTTTTTTTCCTTCCCTCTCCTTTCCTCTTCCCCTACTCCATTTCTTGCTAAATTTGCTGGTCTAAATCATGGTTATTATGAAATCTGGCATTATAAAATCTTTTGGCCCCCATCTTCCTAACTCTCCTGTTCGATCAAGTAGTCCTACGTGACACAGTGAGTGAAACATGCATTTTTTTGGTATGAGAAATTTAGCTGAATTTAAGAGTATTAAGTCTAAATCTTTGAATGAAACTTTTGCATCCACTTTACTAGATGGAAAAGGAACGAAACTTCCTAATTTTAATTCTTTGAAAGGTAATGGAAAGGACTGGAATCGATGCAGAGAGATAGAAACAGACATAGGAGGGGAAATGATGGTTCATTTCTAGAAGAAGGAAGGAAAAAAATGATGTGGCACAATGTCACATTAGTTTATAGGATTTCTTTGTGGGATCATTTTGTTACTGTAGTAGCTTTTTTTTTTCATTACCATTAAGTGGCTAATTTTTTAAAATTAAGATATCAAGTTTTGAGTTGCAAAAATTTGAAAACTCTTTTTTTTTCCTGGCCACCACAACTTACGTGGGTGGTTTTCGGATATTTTGAAGCTGGTTGCTTGTTTTGCAAGTACACAAGAGGTGGAAGCTCTAAGGCCAATACGCGCGGTGCCGCCGTGGCCCCTGTCCGCCGATCATGAGGTCGCCACGTATTTTTTTTTTGTTGAATAGAGTGGCGCGTGCTCCTAACGCACGAGGTCAGATTTGTACATGAGTTCAAACGCTCCCCACTTCTAGTGGTTTCTCTTCGCCGATGGTTTCGCCAGTGACTTATGTGCTCCATTAGCCTGCGGTGTCTTGGTCTTAGCGTGACGTGTGGTGTGGTATCCATGCGCAACCAAAAGAGGCTGTTTATTTTAGTTGTTGTTTAGTATTTTTTTAACACTATTTATGTTTTCTTATTTTTGTTTGTATAGAAAAATTTGTAAGATGAAGAAATAATATCTCGGACTTATGTCCGTAGATTTTTGGTGCTCTTCTTCTTTGAAGGATGGTATAGTAGTTTATTATCGTTTTAGCAGTATTTAGTCTCACAGATTCTTTGTCTGCATAGAATTAAAAGTTGTACTCTATTTGTAATTAGTTGACTTGTAAATTAAGTTTTCTCAGTTATTAATTATATTATAAATTTTATCTCTTAATTTTAATGAAATAAATCGACTTCTTCAAAAAAAAAAAATTAAAAATGTTGATAAAGATAAAATTTATTATTTGGAGAAATCTTTCTAGAATTGGGGTTAAATTGACATAAGAAAAAAAGAAAAAATGCACGTGTATTGGACCCACAAGGGACCGGGGAAAGTGGGGGACCCACTGTACAACCCGGCCTAAATAACCCTCCCAGTCCCCAAGTTGCGAGCTCAATCATAATGGTTAGCCCACGCCAGACCGCAAGTTGCCCGCCACGTACTGGGAAATCCAGGCCCAGAGTACTTCCCGGGGGCAGCGGCAATCATTTCCTAGCGCGTGATGGGACCCACATTCCACTCGCACTGACCATTTCAGTCCGGCTCGACCAAGCTTAGCTACTTTGCTTTTGTTTTTTAATTTTTGTTTTTGTTTTTTGTTTTGTTTTGTTTTTGTTTTCGTTTTTGTTTTTTTGTGTTCTGAGAGGGTATTTGCATTTGGAGCACCGTCTCTTTCGTGGGGTCGTAGGGCATACTGTATCAAAAACTAGTTATGAAAGAGATTGTAACAGGAAAGGAGGACATCAAAGCTTAACCCACCAATTAAAATTAGCCAAGTTGTCATGAGCGGTTAATTGTCTCACAAGCTAATTAAATTCTCACAAAGTAATAAGTAATGTAGCTACTTATAAATTAGCTAGCTCATGTTGACCCTATAAAATGTGTTGTACGTGTCATATGGAAACTTTTCTAAACGTCAATTTTTGTGGATCGTGATAAAAGTAATACAAACTATACATGATACATAAGACATGAGGTTTATCGCTAAGGAATAAGTAATTTTGTCTCCTAATAATCAATGCCTGATTTATTAGACTGAGTTGTTATTTTCGTTACCAACTTACCAGCAATCATTTGGATATATCGCCACACCTAACTGAGGACGTTACCGGCTGACGAGTGCTAACCTTTCTTTTAAAAAAAAAAAAAAAAAAATTCAAAAGGTACATTTGAATGAAGTTCATTTGACCATAGATCGGTTTTTGGAGGTTAGCCCCGCTCTACCAAGAAATTATATTTGCAATTTTTAAGTGAAGATTGTAAATTTGTATATGTGTGCAGATTTATTAATATGTTCAGATCATCAGCATCGATTTTTGGGCAAGACTATTTGATAGAGTGGGTTTATTGGATAGCAATAATAAGATTATACTTTAGCATTGTATGAAATTGAAGTCTAAAACTGGTTGCACTATGGCAAGGAAATTTGGAACAATTATACAAACCCTAACACCTAACCCGGAAATCCATTAGGATATATACAATATAACATGAGTAGTGATAGGGTTAATATCACTTTAATTATTACCTATAGGTTATTTATCATTTACAATGTATTTATTTTTTTTGTATTTTTTTAATATATTTTTTTAACATCCTTAATAATTAAGAAAAAATTTAAAGAATATATAATTTTATTAATAATTCATTCTTTAATCATTAAATAATTTTTTTTAAATTAAAAATTAAAAAGATAATAAATAAATAATAAATAAAATATAACTCTATCATTATTCATAAAACATTCGCCGACAACCAATGAGCTTCAGAACTCTGGCGAACCCAACCCACCATTGCCCAGACCAGGTTGGTAAATTCCTTAATGATCGATTGCTTATTATTTCACAAAATCTCTTCATCCCCACCTTGTTTCGGCTTCTTGTTCCACATTTATTCTCCGGAGACAAGAAAAACTAAGCCCAAAATACAAGAGTGGAATCAAGATTTAGTATTTGAGGAGTAATTGACAAAAAGTGTGATATATATGAATATAAATAATATATATTTTTTATATGTGATTATATAAAAAAATAATAATTATACATCATAAAATTATATATAAAAAATACAAGTATATAAATCATCTTATAAAATATATATATTTTTAAATTTCCATAGTTTACTAGAGACTATTGCAATAAAATAAAATAAAATAAAATATCAATTTAAGACTTTCTTTTCAAATTAACCTCGATAATAATTTTGTATAAATATAATTCATTTTGTATAATTTATTATCATCTCAAAAATTTTAGATGCTTGTGTATTGGAGGTGTAACGTTTATTTTTAATAAATTAGAGGGATAATATTAATTATATAAAATAAATTATACATATTTATATACTAATATATATATATATATTTTAAAAAAAATTTCCGCCCCTACCAAACCAAATACCAGCTGCACCCTTTCCCAACTGACCAAATCAACCTAGGTCTCCATGCTTAGAGAGATGTTGCTAACTCGCTGTCTTTTTCCAGCACCCCAGATCGTATTTAAAATCTGGTCAGATTTGTCTCACATTTTCATATGACGGTAAAAAGAAATTAATATTGAGCAAATAACACAAGGGTCAAGATCTAGAGAGAGAGAGAGAGAGAGGAGGGTGCTTCGCTCGGGAGAATCGACGGGGAGAATTTTTGGTTTTTGGGGGGGGGGGGGGGACAGAAGTCTTCACCTTTTTCCTTTGAAATACATAACACATAACACAAAACCTCATGTGGTGAATGGCCTACGTGGCCGTTATAATTCGACTCTATTATATTAGGGAAAATGGATTGGTTTTGTTTGAAATTATTTTTTAATACGTTTTATTAAATGAGAAAAATATTATTTTGAGAAAAATATTATTTTGAGAAAAATATTATTGTAGTTTTAAAAGATTTTGAAAAATAAAATTGTGCAAGCTTGCATGATTAGTCCTCATTCGGAGATTAATTTATTTTGGATAAATTAAACAAATTTCTCTCTCTCTCTCTCTCTCGCCATTAATTTTTAGAACTATCTGTACTGCTACTTAATGATCACTGCAACAGAGACTCATAAAAGACCTATAAGAACTTATAAATACATTCAATAGAAATAGTCTGATTGGGATCGATGTTCTTTGCCAAACATATATAGTAGTAACGTTATGAGAGTTGGGAAGGACAAATTAAGGGTTATTGATTATCCACTATTTTCATTCACACTCGATGTTGGGCCAAGATTGCGCGAAACAACCGTGAGACCGAGGGTGTACCCCATCATGATCATTCCAATGTTATTAGAGTTATGACTTGGAGGAGAATGGCGGAAATGGTAGGGACTGGAAATGGAGTTGGCGCTAACAATTAGGGTCCACCATGCCTCATTGAGAGAGAGAGAGAGAGAGAGGGGGGGGGGGGGGTTCTGGATGGCTTTGTGGCTGTTCCATTACGTCACCAGCTAGGATAATATCCTCCTATATATTTTCTTCTCTCCTTTCCTGAGGCTTTTAAGATTGGTGATTGGTCTTTTCCGTTGGTTGTTCTGACCTCACCGTTTGCTTCTTCCCTTAATTTGTCTCGCTTGCACATATCTAAGAAACTGTGTAAGGAAAGACCTTTGTAAGGGAAACATATACTGTCAAATCTCTGTGTCGGGTCTCTCTCAGTTGCGGGTGGAGGTGGCAGTAGAGAGAGAGGCATTCCTTTCTCCTCTCCTTCAGCCATTTTTGCGCCACCTTTTTTCCCGCCCAAAAGCTTCCCCACCAATTCAGCCCATCCCGACAATGAGAGCTTATGATAGAGAAAACAAGCTTCTCCAATAATTTTTAGCTTTTCACTTCATTCTCGTCTCTTCTTTTTTTATTATTATAATCACCCGTTGGGTTTCTTATTTAACCCTACATGCTTTCCGTTCTTCTATTCCCCAGCCTTTTGTCTTTGTTGCCCTCGGGATTAGATCCCTACTTGACAGCCTCGGAGACCGTTTCTGGGATAGAAACCAGTTTCGATTCAATTCCCGAGGACACCAATGAGTGCAAGTCTTTGACACTGTCGTGCCTTTGTCTCTTGTCTGACTAATTAAGGGGAGGAAGCTTCTTGATAGCAGCTGGGAGTGAAGCTGAGAAAACAACCAGATTATAATTTTGGATAAAAAGGGTTTTCTCCTCTGCCACCCCAGATCTGCGGGTTACAAGAACTAGGGCCGTTCTTACTTGATCTGTGAGTTCTCTCTCTCTCTCTCTCTCTCTCTCTCTCTCTCCTAGTCGTCGTCTTCGTCATTTTATGATCTTCTTCTAGTCGATATCATATAACTTACAGGTACGGCTAGATACAAGATTATCCATCTGTTTGCGATACTTGAGTTTGCATGAAGTTGGGAAGCATGCATGTATATGGTAAGGGGGGAAAACTTGCTTTGCAGATCTAAAATCTCAAGAAAAATTCTCATCTGAAACTAATGAACCAACGGTCATTATGCTTTTCTGATTTGGAAATACCATCTACCTAATCAGGCAGACGGTATCAATCAAACAACTAAAATCTAACTTATATTTCTCTCATTCATGGAACCAAAAAAAAACTTTTTCTCTCATCCCATCACATATATTTCCTTTTGTATCTTTATTTTCCCTTCATTTTTCTCTGATTTAATTTCTTTTTCTTCATAACTGCCTGGCCATACATAGATATTAACCACTCAATGAGTGCACAACTCATAACTAGAGAGCACTAGCTTGTGTTTTCGTTCAAACCTTAGAAATTAGCATCTTGTTCGATCTATATGTTATGTTTAATGAGTATGGATGCCTGCATATGTATCACATGCACACATAATCAAGAAGATGTGTTTCACACACAAAGAATATAATTGGTAAGAATCGGATCATCTATATATTATGTTTTCCACTAAGGAATTACCTCCTCATGAGTATTAATTTTAGCTGTAAAAGAAGCTACAGCTGATTTCTCCTACAGGAAACTCAAAAGCGCATTTCTAAATGATTTCTGCAGAAACTTTTATTTATTTTTTCTTCTCATGCTGAACATGATCTGAGTAGACAAACTATCGACTGTTCATCCCGGTCGTCAAGCTTCTAGCTATTTCAGCATTTATTTCCTTTATATCTTATCCTTCCTTTTCTTCCTGGTTGGACATATATAAGTTACTTCACTTTCACAAAATTAATTATCCTATTGATGAGATAATATTGTTGTTAGTATTTCAATATCATGGATAAACAATACATGAGACCTTATATTGGGTTGAAGGTACCTCAAATTAACCTCCTATCTATAAAAGAAAGAGATCGATTACGAGTTGGTTATAACTAACAAACATAGCTTATCAGTATTCTTGTCATATGTGTTTTGATTTTAATTACTTCCATCATCATCCCATATATATATATATATATATATATATATCTTGGATATAGTTTTACTTGAGGTGTTATTAGCTGTCAAAATATTAATGGGTACACTCACCGGCCTGCTTCTTACAATTCGACACGATGTATTAATGCTAAATAGATCGACACAATAAACATTCAGGCCGCAGAGATTCGTGACGATTATTTTCATATTGGTCTGTTCATTTAACCGATTATATATAGCTTGATGCATATATGTGATATATATGATATGTTTCAAAATATATGAATTAATTTAGATGAAAGCCAAGGGGTTCTATCTATAAATTTTTAGTACTTTTTTTTTTAAAATTAGTGTGACATGATGAGTAACACGCTTTTGTTCAAGTTAATCAATTGCATTCAATTTCCAAAATGGAGCGGAATGTTGATCAGCCTGCTTTAATATTCAATTTGGAACGAAGGTAAAACTAATATATTTGCATTTGATGATCAATATGCTCTACATATTTGCAGGACTAATATAAGTAGCGGAAGAGTATGAATACTTTTTCTCATGTTCCCCCTGGTTTTCGGTTTCATCCAACCGATGAAGAACTTGTTCATTATTACCTTAGGAAGAAAGTCACCTCACGAAGGATTGATCTAGATGTCATTAAAGATGTTGACCTCTATAAAATTGAGCCTTGGGATCTTGAAGGTATTAATTATTTCTTAAATTTTAGAGATAATTAGTATTCGAATAAAGCTAATTATTAACCTTTCACATTCTGCAAAACTTGAAAAGAGCTTTGCAGGATAGGAACAGAAGAAGAAAATGAGTGGTACTTTTTTAGCCATAAAGATAAGAAGTATCCAACAGGAACTCGGACAAATAGAGCCACAGTAGCAGGATTTTGGAAAGCGACAGGAAGAGACAAGGCAATATACTCTAAGCATGATTTAATCGGAATGAGGAAGACCTTAGTCTTTTACAAAGGTCGAGCCCCGAATGGACAAAAATCAGACTGGATAATGCATGAGTACCGACTTGAAACGGAGGAAAACGGGACTCCACAGGCAAGTATATCCAGGCCAAATGCTTTTATACGCTTTTATACAGTACTAGAAGATATTGCTTATATATATGCACTTCACTAATGAGATCAAGATATTTATATACATATATTTTCCAATTACATAGAAATTTCTGCATAACTACTACAGGTAATTTCTTTTGCATGGTAGCGATATATCGGTCTTAGTCTTATTTTTTTGCTTAATGAATTTAAGCCAACAACTTTGTGTTAGACTTTGAACGTCGCAATGTACGTAAGTACTTGAAAGTGCATTATTTGGCTTTCTATATATACCTGAATGGTGCTCATGATATTCGGCCGGCCTCCTATAGGCATCCGACATGCGTCTATTGTTGATCTATATGTGAGTTTTTTATGAGTTTATATATATATATATATGTGTGTATGCATATTTATACATACCGCCGTATACGTACCGATGCTTAAATTTATAATGTCTTGTTGCAAACTTGCATGCATGGCAGATGATCCGTGGTAGTAAAAGACAAAAACTTTCTTCTGCTAGGCCGCGGCCTGCTTTAATATTTGGTAGAAAAAATGAATGAACCTGTCCGCGCAAATAGACAAGACATGTGATTGACTATATATCTCAATCATTCATTTTTAGAATTTTTTATAGTGCTATATAAATTTTCTTTCAACCCGCGTGAACTGCAGACTACAGTACTAGTATATATAGTACTAGCACCCCTAGTGACTAGTGACTTCCACTATTTAGCAAAACATCATTAATTCATGTTTCTAATCACATAAAAGAAGCTCAAAAGCAGTAGGGCAGCCCAGTGCTCCTCTTTATCCTGGATTTCAGTTTTGATCCCTTTAAGAAATAGATCAAGTGGATGTTATCTCTTGTTTATAATGTTAAGAAAAATATTTTTGATAAAAGAGATCGCGTATAAATAAATTTATAAGCTAATATTATAAGCTAATTTTCTAGCTTGACGTGGTATTTTAGTTCATAAAATTATTTTTATTATAAAATAGATTTAACAGATTTTATAAAATCGCATTAAGATTTAGAATTTATTTTTATATAATTTCTTTATATCTATACTAATTTTATTAATATGTTCATATCCGTAAGAACTAGATGTATGTAGGGGTGTTCATCCGAGTTTCGAATTTCTAAATCCGAAACTCGAATTCAAAATTTCCTTAAACAATTTAAAAAAAAAAATTCAAATGTGTGAAGAAATATATAAAATTCAAATCTGGAAAATATCTACAAACCGACCTCTCCAAAAATATATTCTTCCCAACTCAACAGTACTTGTAATATATATGTTCTAGAAAACCATGCCAATACCATATATAGACATTGTGCACCACGGTTATAAATAATTTGTGACGACATGTCTAGGCCTTGAAATATATTTTAATAATTTTTCTTATAATTTTATTTCTTTTATATATAAATTCTAATTTCCGCATACATTTTTGAGAAAACCCAAGTGATCAATTATATATAGGTTTTGTGCATTGTGGAGTACTACTACATGATACGTAGATCCTACGGTTGAATCTTGCCAGCGGCGGCTCGCGGCAAGCTCATGATGTTGTATTGAACCTGTTAGCTCTTATATATATATATGTATGTATCTCATGTGTGTCTGAATATCTGTTTTAATCTTATTTATATATGCGACATGGCGATCGCTTTCTGTTTGGTTTGATCTATCTGTACAAGTTACATACGTTAATTTCCTGAAAAGAAAGTGTAAATATATATTAATGCGTGTAAATTTGTGTAATTAAAGCAGGAAGAAGGTTGGGTTGTCTGTAGGGTATTCAAGAAAAGGATAACAAGTACCGTGCGTAAAGTGAACGACCACGAATCGTCTTGGTACGATGATCAAGCCTCATATATGCCGCCGGACTTGGACTCACCAAAGCAGAATTCACAGTCCAATAATATTAATAATATGGTGTTCCAGCAGCCACCTTATAATCAATGCAAGAAAGAGCTTGATCATCATTTGCCCTATCACATTAATCATCCCCACGAACACTTCCTCCAGCTCCCACTTCTAGGGAGTCCAAAGTTGCTCCACCAATCAGCTGCCGCCACTTTAAGCTCCAATAACTGTTTGGCAGCGTTTGGAATAGACATAAACCAGGCCACCACCGTGCAGTCCTCATCAATCTCCCAAGAAGAGCAAAACTTCGGCCATCCGGTTTATAGTAACAATTGCAACGAGCAAGCGGTGGATCAAGTCACAGATTGGAGAGTGCTTGACAAATTTGTTGCTTCTCAACTCAGCCAAGATCATCATCATCATCATCATGTCTCCAAGGAAAATAGCTACCCAAATGCAGACAACATTAACAACAATATCTTTCAAGCTGCATCGGGCAACACGAGGACTGCTCTACTCGCCAGGCAATTGGAAAAGCAGGAAATGGTGCTGGAAAAGTCCTCTTTGTCAACATCTGATTGTCAAATTGGGTTGTGGAAATGACACATCTACTTAAACTTGAATGGCGGTAATATACACGATACTGATCCTAGGAGATTAAGTTTGAGTACGTAGGAAAAATGAAGTAATGATCTCAGTTCCTGTACATAATGAACTAAGAAATATGAATATATATGTTGGTGAGCCTGATCTGCAGGTTCTCCCCCTCCCTCTCTAGTATTAATTAAGTTAGTACCGCCCCATTTATATAGTTAGCGAAAAACTGTAGTACTCCTTGTGTGAAGAAGATATCTAGGGTGGACTCATGTGTAGTACGTAGCTGAGTGATTGTTTTGGATGGAGTCGCATCATGGTTTGCAAGTAGTTGGGCTTTATATTATTTCCGCCCAAAGAAAAAAAAAGTGGTTTTATTATGTAGCCTAAGATCAATTAGTACTTACAGCCGCAAGCATGATCCGCTGTCCACAGGGTCCGCCGGGTGGTCGATCACAGCTATGTTTTTATGCTTAACTAGATGATTTAGTTTCAGAATAAATAACATTTCTGTTTTTTGTTTATTGAGTTGATCTTTGTATTATATATATATTGAATATGTTTCAACAGATTGTTTAATTCCAGTTATTTCCCTTTATCGTTTTTTGTACTTCTTAATTTTATATCTTCTAATTTGCTTTATTTGATGAAAGAAAATGCATGATTCTAACATATGCTTAATATATGTAATATTTAATACCGAGATGGAAGTCAACTGAACTTTGAATAATTAATAACAAATCCAATATTATTGCATGCACCTCCAAATTAACAACCGTACTCTAAGAATCTATATTGTTCTTCATATTTTCTTTCATGGGAACTTACTACTTAATGATGCTCTAAAATCTTAATTAGCCATTAAAGATGCCATGGTTAATTTATGATCAACTTATTAATATAATTATAGTAGCTAGTTTTGTCATGGTCTGGAATTTTCATTCCAATCATCTGGAATCTATTCTTGTTAATCAACTCATTATAATAAGAGTGCTGATCTGCAGATGAATCAAATCAACTTATAAAGCAAGATCGAAGAGATGTTGGGAGTAAAAAGTATACTTAGTAGATCATATCATGTACTCGTGACCAGAAAATAATATCAATGATAATGCTAATTGTTTGCTAGTGCAAAGTTTTGCAAATTCATATGTCCACCAGGTGTAGAAGGCAAGCGACTGGCCGGACATCCAAAATAAGAATAAAGTTGGCAGTAAAAAAAATATTAAAGGGGATAACTTTTTTTGTGCTTTCCTGCAATGCATTCACAATGCAAAGAATCTACTTTAATTAAAGTGCTAAATTGTAACAACTATATATCCGAAAGTGCTCTAACTAAATATGCTATTAATTACCTTTAATTAGTGGGTGGCAAGATACGGAGAGATGTGACAAGTACTGACCTTGATGGCATGCTAACAATTCTGGAGCATGATCAGATTCAAGGGGTGGTTGAATTATGCTCAGGATATCGATCTGGCTGCGCAATGCACACCACCCTGGCCTTTCTAATAAATTGCCATGACAGGATCATGATCAGTGCTAGCTCTTATAATTGGTTGGCTAGCTAGGCATGCAGCAGACGATCAAACTAAAGATAAATTAATTAACGTGTAAGAGATGATCATCCATCCTGCGCGTTACTAGTTAAGTAAAATTCCACGTCTATGAACTTGACTAGTTGAGAAAGAAACAACAAAAGGATGAGAATCTAATGATAATGAATTACAAAAAAAATATTATCACAAAGAATCAGTGTAGAGGGAGCAAACTGGGCGCATCGGGACTTGTTTTCTAGGAAGCATTAATTTGCTATTCATGAAGTACTTTCATATATAGAAAAAGGGAAGAAATCTGAATGTATCCTATATATGTAAAATTGTTTCCATTAACATGAAAGCGCCATTCGTGATGACATATTGAGCTCATCGCTCCCTATGGATTCTCAGGATTTCCACATGAAAATCCAACTTCTACGGCAAAAGTTGGAATCTGTACAGAAGCTAAACATGTTTTAGACTGCATCAACTCAATCAAGTTTCGGACGTACGTTTATTATATTAGAAATTAGAACAAGTCAGAGATACTAATAGAGAACAAGCCGGAACTCATGAGGGACTCCCTTTTCTCTTTCGAGTAAAACCAATATTCGAACTGGTACCTGCATGCAGCATATATACCACGTACGTAGTTAGAGCGACGGCAGGAAGGAGCTCCAAATATGTAAGAGAGCTAGCGCGCGCACCAAAGAGAAAATAAACGACAATATGCACTGAGCTGTAAAAAAGTCTAAAATGGATTTATTTTGTAATGGTTTAACAACCGTACTCTTTCCTTCTAATAAATGTGGCGATTGCGAAATAAGGACTTCCAGTGATCCATGACGATTATAAGTATTCGAACAGTTATTAAGTAGATCGGTCTTTTACTTGTGGTGAGGTCAAGCTGAAAGTTAGTCCCGTTTAAGCAATGATCAATGTTCTAAAAAAACATACTCATTGGCCATGTTCGAGAAAGAGAGTGAAGTAACATGAGGAATCCTAGCTAGGAGGAAAAAAAAAAGCCAGCTAGCTTGTGATCAAGAACTCAGTTAGAGATTCATTATATCGCGTGAGAGAGAGAGAGAGAGAGAGGGAGAGAGAGAGAGAGAGTGTCTGCAAAGTCAAAGGACAGCCATACTGTTACGCATGACATGAAAAGCACATGGGTGGCCGAATAATTAGGGTTTATTTTTTATTTTTTAATCTTTACTAATTGTAATGTTGTTAAAGAGGGAAGGAAGATAACATCATGCACTTCTGAGTCAAGTCTATCTGAGTGCTATTATATATATATATATATATATATTTATACATATACATGTACATATATATACACTTCTTACCTCTAAAATATCCACCATTCGTTTCATTCCAAGATTTATAATACCTAATTAAGCTACTTGGATTTGAGATGCACTTGAAAATTATGGTTAATGGGGATTCATTCACTACCCCGCCCTTCAAATTTCTCATAGAAACGCAAAAAGAGTAAAAAAAAAAAAAAAGAGAGATCAATTTGTGTTCTCTTATATATGTATGTATGTATATGTATATATAGGATTAGTATTTAGTACTACTACTACTACTTCTACTTATACCTTTCATCACCATTGCAACCCCGATCACACTATAAAAAAATTATTTATTTATTATCATTTATTAATAGTAAATAATCTATTTTAATCATTAATAATTTGTTTTAGTTGTTAATAATCTTTTTTGTTGCAAATATATGATCACTATCACTTTTTTTTTTGTTAGTGTCAACCCTTTTGATATGTTGGCTGTTAGCTAATATATATATTGTTGACCACTGGGAAAATTAAGTTTTCAAGTACCATCTGCAATATTCTCAACTTTAACTTCACTTTGGAGAGTGGTCTCCTTCATGGAACCAGAATTATTATCGTTGTTTTAATATGATCATCAGAGTTACGGCCGGGAGACAAGGGTAACTAACTATGTAATTATGGCCCCCTAGTGTATCACAGAGAGAGAGAGAGAGAGAGAGAGAGAGAGATCAGAGAGTTGGATATATATCGTTGATTTTCTTCGTATTACAATGCAATTATGCAAATTAATTTAGCTGTCTTTATATATATATATATATATAGATAGATATTCTCCTACACGAGTAAAGCATGTTTAGGTATGTTCCTTAGTACGGTCTTCGGTTACAAAAATACAAGAAACATGATTTTCTTTAAAGTCATGTGCTTGCCACTAGATACCTGAACAGCTGTAATTATGGAACCCTTAATTTGAGATGAACCTCCTTAAAAGTGTGCTTGCCATAAAGATACTTCAGCTAGCAAACCGCATATAATTACGGAGCCGCCCTTAACTTGCGATGAACCTCCTTAAAGTGTGCTCGTGCTTGCCATAAGATACTTCGACAACTGTAATTATGGAAACCTTAATTTGAGAACAACCTTAAACTGTTCTTGCCGTGCCAAGATACTTCATCAACAACTGTAATTGTTTCGAGGCGGCTGGCCTTAATTTGAGATGAACAGCACTGGAGGATTTTTTTTTTTAATATATTTATTTTCACCCTTTCCGAACATTGATTCGTGAAAACCACCTAATTGTGTGGCTATGGCTGTGGCGTTTTGGGTTCAATATAGGGCCTCCAAATAAATATAGTGTGTCTAGCTAACAGATGTAGCATTAAAAAGAATTTCCATGACATGATGCTCAAATGCTTCAATGGTGATCTCCTCGGTCGGTCAACCTTCGAGCTGTTGAGAGTTGAGATGGTATATATATATATATATATATATATATATATATAGCCAAGATCCTCAGAAATAGTACTTTTTTGGGAACAATATTTTAGCCTATTTATTTCTAGCCCAAATTTCTCCCTTTTGGGCTAGATCGAAGGAATCGTAAGAGTAACCAAAACCAAAAGGGCCCAAGCAACAAATATTTCTTACTAATAGTTATTATCTTTTGTTTTACAATTGCGACTTGCGAAGAAAAAGGAGCAAAGAAGAAAAATTCTATTTTGCAGCTATATATCTGGGTTTGTTGATTTGAAGATGAGTCATGTATGTAGAGAAGTATTTTTTTGGCTGACGAATTAGCTAGTATTAGCTAATTCTCTGTCATCTAGGCATTAGGCTTGTAATGTTATAGTTAGTTTTTAAAAAAAAAAAAATATAGCTATGTTGTGAATATTTCTCAACCAAAAGAAGAGAGAATAATAAAATTGGAAGTAACGTCCCCCTACTGAAAAAACAAAAAAGGTTATCCATGTAGGCAATCCTTTGAATTTTAGCACCAAGCAATCATATGGGAAGGGCATGTGAGCAACAACTCGAAACTTAATCATTCTAATTTACTAACTGCTATTGAAAGCACAGACCACCCATATTCCAACGAATTATGACTCAAATGATGACTAGTTTTCCACAAAAATCAAATAGAATTATGGAGGCATGGTATGTATGGTACATAAACTCAAGGGGTTTTGGCCCAAGTGGCAAGATCTTAGTCTTGGAATATCACTCCCTTCAACATTCAAGATTTAACATCTCATGGATACAAATAATTCTTTGGGGCCACACCTTCTAGTGAAAAGCTAACGATTTAATCAATTATAATAAGATTTTAGCACCAAGGGCTTTCGAGGGTGCGGTGTATGAAACCGAGGTTTGAAGTGTTTCCCCAATATTAAAAAAAAAATAAAATGTATGGTACATAATCCACCAGACCCTTTTTCTCCATGAGTTCGAATATATTGTTCTGTTCACATGGAGCACAACGATTTCTCAGATGCAATTGGAGTATGAAACACTTCAAATGGAATTAAGAATGAATCAAATCATTATCAGTGTGACTTTAAGGTGCAATTAGAATAATGGATACCTAGTTGCTTAAATTACAAGAAATGGGTGGACGCTCAATGTGCAAAAGGAAACAAAAAAGAGGAAATGAAAGTCAATGAAACCATAAAATATTTGTTTCAAAATAGGAAATCAAACCACAAAGGACTGTACTGACAAATCTCAGTATGGACACCTAAACTAAATGTGTTTCAACAAAGACCCAAGAGTAACATCCCCCAGCAACAAACTAGGACTAAGCTGTCACCGCCTGGAATCGTAGAACTTCTTTCCAATGCAGCGCAGCAAGATCAATCTTAGCTAAAAATGGTAATCAGAGGAAAGAATGCCACCAGCAGATTAAAAAACAGCTTTGAGCTTCCCCTTAGAATTGATGCTGCAGAGTTGGTCTGATTCCTGACGATGCCAGAAGAAGAAGAAATTAAATTAGATCAAATATTTGCGAGAGAGAGAGAGTTCCACTAAAAAGTTTCTAGTCATATACTTCGCTAAGCGCTGAAGGGCACCGCAGTATAAAGCATTGCCAGGTGCAGTCATCTCTGTTTCACCATTTTCTTCAGGATTGACAATTCTCATATAAGTTTCTTGGCCTAGATACCATCTATCAAGATTTTCTGCTCTAATGTTCCATGCTCCAGGATTGTCAAGAGAGACAAGGACTGCGGTCCAACCACCAGGGAAAACCTACACAACAGCAAACCAAGTTTAACACTGGACATGCAGCCTTTTAAGATTAGCCCCTGAATGATTCAAACAGCACCACAAAGGAAACATTCACAAGAAAAGTACACTGGCCAAAAGAAACATTTTTCTTTCACATTATCCCTAAATTCTTGTCTCAATTATATGCATGATTCAAACAGTTACAAGAATGTATTCACATAAGCTCCGTCAAAAAAGTCATTTGCAAATTTTTGCTAAACGTTCAAGAAAATGCCAAAAAATCGCTATGTCCACTTTTTGGTCATTAAAGTTCACCACATACTCCAACCGACAGAGTAAGAAATGAGGAACAGAAAATTAATTGAACAATCTCTGTTATGTTAAAAAGCCAACCTGGGTAGTGGAGCGAGAAATTGCATCCCATTTGTTGTATCTCCCTCTTTGTTCTTCTGTCCATTCACCGAAGTCCATCCTGCAATCAGGTAATCAATTTCTCACAACGCTTATTCCTTAAAAGGTGATGGGAGAAAGTACAAGCAAATAAAAAATTCATACCCAACCATGAAAAATGAATAGCCATCCATATGAATACTCTGCACAACAGTGTCATTGTTCTGAAATATCACTTCTATAAAGCCCTTGTAAGTAGCATTAATAACAGATGTGTCTATCCGATAGGTTCTGTTAAGTGGCTTATTGGGGAAATCAAGCTTATACTCTCCCTTCACTTTATACTGGTCAGCAAGCCTAATTGGTGTCTTGGGGTTAACAAATGAGATCCCATTGAGTGTAGCTCGAAGTGTCCCATTAATCTTTACTGGTGACACGATCTTCATCACATATGTGTCTGTCACATTAATTGAACCGTAGTGGAAAGACCCCTGTGGATTAGGGCGAGCTCCACTTGCAGATACATTTTGCCTAAGTAGAATAGAATCGAACATAAGTATCTTCAATAGTAAGCTATTATTGCTACAATTCCACTGAAACTTAAATCAAGATTAAAACAGGGGAAGGTAGGGACAAAAGGGGGCAGTTAATCTTTTATAGGCATCAACTTAAGCCACAAACTACATCTAACCGCACCATCTGCAAAGTTTACTAGTCAATCAATTTTAAGGCATGAATTGCATTAAGTGTGCCATCTGGGAAGGTAGTTGGTCAAAGCATAGCAATTTTATGCTCAATTAGCATTTGTGATCTGTCATGAGAAAGCTATAAATGATATCAAAGTTCATAAGAACCATGAAAACAAACCTGATGCTTAGTGCCTGGTTTACTGGCCTTGACTTGTCATAAAAGTCATTTGGTGGATCGGGTAGGGGACCAGTTGCTGGCCCTTTAGAATTGAAGTAGTGTAAAACAGCAACACCGGTAACTCTCTGCCAAAGTGATTCATTCACAAACCTAGCACTTGCAACGATGTAGTAATCAGAACTTGCATTCTGATCCATGGTGACCAGAAAAGAATAAGATTGCCCAACATGAATATCTACGTCAGTAAAATTTTGTTGCACTGTATAATGTCCTTCCGTTTCTGCGAGAATCAAAAAATGGTTTTGAATTCTGAAGTTTAAACAAGTCGAAATTCCAACATTGTGCACACGGAGTCGATATGTTTTGCCTGAAAAATATAGTGCTATGGTCAATTAATACTTCAAACTGCTGAAGCCACTTGCCAGAAACATGAACAACAAAGAAAATCATATTAACAAAATAAAAGGACTGAGTACAATGATGTGTGGATAATCACTACATCCCCACTACATTCATTCTACACACTTCTACATTCTTTATATATGTATAAAGATACGTACTTCTACAATCCTAAACTTGCCCCATAAATGTTAAAAGTTGTGCAGGAGCGAGCTTGTTATTGGCAATAGTAAACCATATGAAACTTAACCGTTTCAAATTCAGAAGGTATAATCACTGGAATTACTGGCAACCAGATATGAGAAATTCCACCCAAGAGACAACAGAAACCAATAAGATGTGTAAAACAAAGTATCTCCAGTATTGGAAAAAAACACAAATTAAAAATAATGGATCAACGTATTTTCCCTACCAATGCAGGAAAAATATTACCAGGATCGACTCCAAAGGATTCATACTGGATGCCATCAGGTACAAGAGTGGTATTGTATCGGTAAGGTCCCTTTCCATTGATGAGAACTCCATCAGGCATCCCAAGGTCTTCTCCAGCATCAAGGACAGACCGCAGCGCCTAAAAAAGGGAAAAGAAGAGTGCATAAACTCAAATGCTATAATCAAACTGCTATTTTTCTCAATCAAGCATCAAGCTGACAACTAATACTAACTGAATGGTTCCGGGTAAACCAGTCACCGATCATAATGGTGATGTCCCCATCTGGCTTAGCAAAAGGAATCTGAATTATATCCCGATTATTAATAATGAAAGGACCAAAGCCACCAGATGCTCTCTGAAACTGGAGGGACGGGAAGTAAAAATAGCTCCCAATTTGATCTTTGACTTGAAACTGATATGTCCAATTCCATTTAGGGTGAATTGGACAATTTGTGCCAAGAATACCATCCTGCCATGAATTACGCCGCATTTGAATTCCAGACCTGTAGCAACGATTAATCCAAATTTCTAAGCACTCCAAATACAAAGTCGAGATAACATTTATTTGAAAAAAAAAATACAGAAATAAAATGATATTCTGCTGAAACCGACCAGGTCATTAGCAGGTCTTCATCCAAATCATTCCGTACATTGACAACAACATTGTAATTAGTAGTAGAGTTGATAACTGGACCCGGAAACTTCCCATTTACTGCTATAACCTGCACATTTGTTTTGGAAGGGAAAAAAAAAAAAGTAAAAGCTACTGATCAGATTCCGACGAGCATGTCTATTCACAACTCGATAAAAATTGGAATATAAAGCAATCCAAAAAAATCCAAGTAACAGGGGAATACAAAAAACTGACACTAAAAAAAAATAACCAAAAAAAATCACCACACGCACAGAAATCCACACCCCCTCAGCAGCACATTTCTTGAATAATGAAGCATATTAATGATTCAGAATAGTCACAAAAATGACAAAGAAATCTAGCATGAATTCGCGGGTCATAATCTATATTCGCTTCTCATATGTAGTTCAGCCAAAAATAATCAACCGAAAAAATCAAGAAAAGAGAAAAAAGAAGGCATAAGTCTAGCGCGTGACCTTTGTACTCTAATCTCTTTAAACAATAACAATTTTTAATATCGAATGCAAAGAACATTCAAAATACGCAACGCAAATTATGGGAAATGAAAAACTAAAATTTCAAATACCGCTTATAATAATCACCTAGCAATTACATGTTTGGACGCGCCTACATCAAAACCCCTTTGTAAAGTCCAAGCACTTGCACACAACACAAAGCATAGAGTAGCAGGAAATGTATGAAAAGACGCAAAAATAGCATAGTAAAATCTTCAAAGAGAGCGAGAGAGGAAAAAAATGAACCTGTTGAGGAACGCCAAGGGGGGAGGCAGTGATGTAAGAGACATGCAGGTCATAGAAAACGTAGGGGTCAGCCGAAAAGCAGAGGCTGGGAATAAGAGCAATGTGGACTAATGAAAACAGAGAAAACAGGGAGAGCCCAAAACGAGCCATTGATGTACTCTTGGATTTATGCGAGCGCGCAGAGCAGAGCAAACCAAATTCCTCTGAGATTTGGTGGTGTTTTACATGATCAAACAGTATCCGTCGGGGAGAGAGAGAGAGAGAGGGTGGGAGAGAGATGAGGCTGGATGATTCGAGACTCGAGTATTGTTAAGTCTGTACGAAAGAAACGAAGATGCTAGTGCTACAAACGAGTAGGGTATCAGAGCGTCGCCCCTTAAAATACTCTTTTTTTTTCTTTTGTTTGAAAGTTCGAGCCCAATCCGGGTCTCATTATCGGTTGCAAATTTCCAAAAAATTAAAAATGAGTATGCAAATGTAGCGCTTTAAACAAACAAATATATAAATTTGATACTTATATTATAAGAATTAATTTTAGATTTTAATCTTTTTGAAAGTGACTATATAATTTTCACGCACTTAATAATTATATATAATATTATTGCATAATTTTTTTCTTAAAAAAAAGTATATTTTATTATAACTTTTCTTAAAATTATAAATATTAATTTTAGTAAATAATTTAAATGAAGAGTATGATATTGATGGGTGTTATTTCTTCCAATTGCCGGTGACAGGTGCAGTAGTTAGGGATCGGAAACGTGAGAGTGACGGCTAAAGTGTCGGCCTTTAAATAATATAAAAGGTTTGCATAAGTTTCGGCGCCCAGTGCTGCGCGCACACTCTCTCCGCACTCCACATTTTTCCCCATTTTCCGTTTTCCTTTTCATAAACAGGTTTCCACTGTCAAATGGCCCACCTCTGCGTGGGCCCCAGAATCCTGGACTAATCTGTACTTATTCTGTATTTCCCATATATATATATATATATGGCATTTATTATATTATTATAATAACCTTATTCGGTGCATTATTATAAAAGTATTCAACCATTCCTTGGTTTTCCTTTTTTTTTTTTTTGGCCTTTATGCTAACGTGCAAACAAGGCTTCAAATTGGCTTGCTTAATGTTTTCGATTTTATCAATTGAGATAATCCCTAAAGTAGAATATTTATTATGTTGTTCGATTATTGGTTGAGTAATATTTTGTGATTGAGAAAGATATATTTCTTGTCTCAGACAAAAGATGCAACCCTTTTAGAAATATATTATATGGTGGAACTAAACTAATATCAATGAATTCTTTGAGATTAATAGAGAATGAGGGTAACCCCTTAAGAGTTTTTACAAGAAATATATTGAATAACATTTATTAAATATTTAATTTTATTTTATTTATAAACAATAATAAATATTGACATATTGTAAACTCTACTTTATATGATCTCTATTATATATCATTAGCAACAACCAAAGAAATATAGGTTGAGAAGTTTTAATTCCTTGGCCGGCCTCAAGCAATTCGAACCTTTAAGGCTTTAGTCAAGATTCACAACCCAAACATTTTTTCTTTTGGTCTGAAACACTTCTTAGTACTGTAGATATTCGTTGCACTATAAATACTTTAGGGTTTGTCCACTCTCTAAATGTCCACCCCCACTGAAAAATTGGGTGATCTTTTGCTACTCTACTGCTCAGGTATGGATGTAGATTGTATATATGTCCTCAAATATCACGTCTGTCTTAGTGTACTTGGATCCACCACATCAGCCTTGGTTACTAAATTTGGTTCACTATCTAGCCTCCTACAATAAAAAACATTCTTTAGGAATAAGCTTGAAAAAAAAATCACTAATTCATACCCTGGGCCATTACTCTCCATAGGTGATTTTAATTCAATATTAAAGCAATCCAAAAAATTTGGTGGTCGTGCAATGACTTCTCAGATCACACCTTCGGGCCTAAAAAAATATTTGGTTAACTTTGGCCGACTAAACCTAGGTTACAAAGGACCAACCTTTACATGGTCGGATGATAAAAGAGGTACTCAAAATATTAGAGAAATAATTGGCAGAGAAGTGGCGAATTTAGAGAAAGAATTGATAGAGGAATGACGAATATTCTTTGGAACACCCTTTTCCCAGAAGCAAGCATTACACATCTCACTAGAACTTCCTCTGATCACTCACCAATTCTTTTAAACACTACAACCCACAACAATTCTCTAAAAAGTTTCAAAATTGAAGAATTATGAACCTTTGATCCTACATGTTTCGGCATAATACAAAAAGTTTGGATGGTTGGAATACAAGGTACTCCTGCTTACATTTTAAGCAGGAAATTAAAAGAAACCAAAAAAGTTCTAAAAAAATTGGAACAAAGAATATTTTGATCATATACAAACAGAAATCTAAAAAATAAATCATGACCTAACCCTCACTCAAACTGCACCTCCATCTGAAGAGACAATGAATTAGTAAATTTTTCTCAAAAATCAATTAAACATTCTTATGCAAAAAAAGGAATGATTGTGGAGATAAAAATCAAGAATCACTTTACTTACAACAAGTGACCTAAACACTAAATTTTTTCATATCTCCACCACTGTGAGAAGAAGAAGAAATAGAATTGAATGTTTGAAATTTGCCAACAATCAATGGATCACTGAACCACAGCAAATAAACAATCAATTATAAGTGCATTTTCAAAAAATCTTCCAAACAACCAATCTAAAAATCATTGAAGAATTTCATCAACTCTTCCTGAATAAAATCACCTCAAGAGACAATTCAAATTTGTGCACAATTCCCACAAATGAAGAAATATGGACCACAGTAAAACAATTACATCCCATAAAGGCTCTTGGACTTGATGGCTTTACAGGTCTTTTTTACAAAACTTATTGAAAAATTATCAATAAAGACCTAATTGAAGCTATCAAGAATTTGTTAATCAATGGCAAACTTTTAAAAGAAATTAACCACACAAATATTGTACTAGTGTCCAAGAGAGAAAATCCAACTGAAGTACAACATTTTAGACTTATCAGCTTAACCAATGCTTGTTATAAAATTATCTCAAAAGTTTTGACAAATAGATTGAAAAAAATTCTCTCTGATATTTCACCTTATCAAGCTGTCTTTGTACCTGGAAGAACAATTCAAGAAAACACAATTATGACATAATAAATTTTTATCATAAGAAGAAAAAAAAGAGGGAATAAAGGACAAATAACCATTAAAATTTATATGAAAAAAGTTTTTAATTACATGGAATGGTATTTCATTTTAAGCATCTTCAATCACTTAGGATTTAGCCCTACTTGGATCAACTGGATTAAAAAGTGTATTACGACTGTAACATTACTATAATTCTTAATGGTTCATCCAAGGGCTACTTTAAGCCAACTCGAGGACTAAGACAATATTGGGAAGTGACGTTCTATTAAGGCTGATCCACACAGAAGAACTCCAAGACTATATCAAAGGCCTTAAACTTTCGAGAAACTGTCCCTCCTTTACTCACTTACTCTTTGATGATGATCTTATTCTTTTTGGTACAACTTCTACTCGAACCACATCAGCATTTACAAAGTGTTTGACTACATATCAAAACTAGTTAGGAAAAAAATTAATATGGAGAAATCATCAGTCCATTTCAGTGATAATACTCTTATTCACTAAAAACAAGAGGTTAAAAATACTTTTAATATTAAAGCATCACCTCTTAATCTTAAATACCTAGGTCTACTTCTGTTCATATGAGCAAAAAAGAAAAATCTCCTCAATAAAATAAAAGAAAAAATCAAAATAAACTACCAGATTGGAAATCAAAACTCCTCTCACAGGTTGCAAAAACAACACTCATTAAAGTAGTGGCAACAACAATTCCCTTCTACGTGATGACCACTCTTATAATCTCAAAAAAACTGACCACTGAACTTAACACTTTGATAAGAAGATTCTGGTGGGGTATAGATACTACCAATCTACACAAATACACACCAAAATCTTGGGACACAATTTGCACACCAAAATCCATGAGGGGTCTAGGCATCAAACAACTCATTCTTTTCAACCACGCTCTTGTCTCAAAGATGGTTCGGACCTCTAGAAGGAAATTCTCACAAAACAACACTTGGCAAAAACCTCCTTTGTTGAAACTGTCCCAAAACACTCTGACTCATGGCTTTGAAAATGTTGCTTAACAAAAAGATTTTCTAAAAACAAGTTGTTGTATCCGGATTAATAATGGAATGAAAACAAATGTATGAATAGACCTTTGGAAACCAACTCTGCCTACACATCGACCTTCTCTAAATCTCAAAAATAATCACATTGATAATAGCATTTTAGTCTCTAAACTTACACTAGAAAAACCAAGAAGATTGAATACTCTTCTACTCCAAACTTCGTTCAATAATGAGTCTGTCAATGCTATTCAACAGATCCCCCTCGAGATGTCAATTACCCAAACAATGAAGACAAGATCAAATGGAAACATCACACTTCTGGAAATTTCTCAGTCAAATAAGCCTATTCAACTTTGACTCTCAACCAAATCTCTACACAAAACAATATAATCAACTGGAAGAGATTATGGAAAATTAAAGTTCAAGATAGATTAAAAAACTTTGTTTGGAAGGTTAGTCATAATATGCTCCCAACAAGATTAAATCTAAAAAGAATCATCCTTTTGGAAGAAGATAAAATTATGTGTCCATTGTGCGAGGTTAAAGAAAAAACAACAAACCATCTTTTTTCGATTGTCTTTACACTCAAATATTATGGAGAAATGCCCCATGGCCATTGAATAATTCAAATCAAGCTAATTTCAATATTCAGCAATGGATTTGTGCCATTATTGATCCCAAAACAAGTCTGCATATTCTAGAAGATAACATCTACTCATTTCAACTCTTTGCCATTCTAGCAATGGACAATTTGTGGTACATTAAAAATAGAGTTGTGCATAAAACCGAAATATCATCTCCTTCTAGTTTCATTAGTAGTGCAAGAAAAAGTCATCAAGAACATCTCACCTGCTAGTCCTTGGGAAAAACAAATATCCATAATGAAATGCGATAGCATTTAAAAGCTTTTCACATTTTAACGTTTGACGTAGAAGTTAGAACTCTAGGAAATACTTGCTGATGCCATAAAAATCAATCAACAGGTCAGGGTAGGAAAATGAGTCATCCACGACTCACTAGAGCGAGTTGGGTTTCGATAGGTGTTGTTTGAAGCCCCCGATGTGGCTTCGGTACGGCCATACGTACACAAATAGCAGATAAATAATTAGAAAAACACAGTATTTACGTGGTTCGGCGTAAGACCTACGTCCACGGGAGTTTAGGGAAGGGAATTCATTATTATGAATATTTTTACAGTCTCTCAAGGCTCTCACTGTATATGAATAATATACATAATTATACTCATATGAGCTATTAGGTTCATCTAAGAAGACGAAGCAGGCAATCCTGGAGAAGAAAATAATTATATTTCAACCAGAAAGCTCCCGATTGAGAGTCTTTTCATCTTATTGTTGCCTTTTTTATATAAAAATTTTGATCTGGATATTATTTCTTACATATGTCAGTTGCTTGTCTTTATTGTCTGTCCCCCAATGTGATTTGGTTCACTCAACTCCTTTTCACTCTTGTCTTCTAGTGCATTAAATAATAGGTCTGGGCCCTACTTGGAATATTTCACTCTCACAGAACCCCACGAATTCTTACCAAAGATACTTTGGTGGGAATTCTAAAGCATCCAAAAATTGAGAATGTGGTAGTTCGTCTTTCAAGCCTGAGATAAGAAATACATAAAAACATGTAATACATATTTTATTAAGAAAATGTCGTAAGGTGTGTGAGGATTTACAACCCCGCAATCCACAAACGGTCAGTGGCAGGAAACCAGACGTGCGAGGATTTATGCGCAAGCCTAGACCCGGGACTCAACCCCACGATTCGCAAGCATCCAAGATGAAGCTTGTCGAGTGTGCTTGGTAGGCGGATCACAAGTCTCGAGCCAATCATAGATGTGAGGGCTTGACGAGTGCGCTTGGGTACTGGACCTCAAGCCTTGTGCCCTTGATGAGTAAATCATTGGGATGATCATGGGTGGCCGGATGACCCTGTGACTAAACCTGTCCCCGTATGAAGAGTGGTGTGATTCGGCTTTGTGCT
Source organism: Platycarya strobilacea (assembly GCA_036898215.1). Taxonomy (NCBI): domain Eukaryota; kingdom Viridiplantae; phylum Streptophyta; class Magnoliopsida; order Fagales; family Juglandaceae; genus Platycarya; species Platycarya strobilacea. Next base: position 12,696,097 of record CM072546.1, on the reverse strand, counting down.
GCAAAACAATTTTGTTAGTAGAAATATGTTTTTTTTTTCATGCCACTGAGTTCGAGTGCTGAGTCCAAATTTACGTGTGCACAGTCGGAGTATAAAATTTGTTAAAATTGAATATGTCATATTGCTGTATTTTTAGTTTAAGTGATCCGAGGTGGCGAGTGACCTGTCCCATAAAATAGAAAAAAAAGGCAAGTCCTAGATGAGACACTTGTACGTAAATCAATAAATTTTTAAACGGATAAGGCGAGCTGTGGGAGCTGGGAACACAATCCCTGTGTGTTAAGCGAGCATGATAATTCAAAATGCTGTGAAATGGGTGATCCGAGTGAGCTAAGTGAGTCCATCATTGCCTTGGGCGAGCATGGTGGTATGCGGGTGAGGTGGTGTTTTAGGCGAGCAGGTATGGCGAGTTCTTACTGTCGCGAGGGAGTTGGGCGAAATGAGTTGGCGAGTCAAGGTTACTGTGGGATAGCTAGTGAATGTCCGAGAAATGGCAAGAGGTGTGGGCAAGTCCTTGATGTCATGGGTGTGCTGGCGGGCGTGAATCGATCCGTGGGCGAGTCGTGGGTGAGATAAGGGAGTGGTGATCTGTTCGGCGAGCGCCGTAAGTTGGGCGAGAGGTAGTCTCGTGTAATGTGGCGAGTGTGCTTTGGCAAGCAACGTGTTGTGTATGGCGATGGGGAGTCCGTGAGGTGAGTGGCGAGCATGGGTTCCCCGAGAAGGTGTGTTAGGTGAGATGGTCCTGAGTGCAATGGGCGAGCTGCCGTGGAGCACCATGGACGGGACATGAGAATTGGTCGAGCGAGTGGTTGTCGAGCCAATGGTGGGGCCAGACAGCGTCATGAGGTTGGCGAGGGGGAGCTCGCTGGTGGGCTGGTTTGGTGAGCATGTATGCCGAGCTGGAGAGGTTGGGCTCGGTCCAAAGACGTGAAGGGAGCTCCCGAAGTAAGGGAATCCGTGTGGTGCTTTTTCCGACCAGAGACATGCTCGCTGGCGCCAGAGAACGCCGACGACCCCCCACGTGGTCGTCGAAGACCCAGTCACGCCACTGAGTGGCTGGGCAACGCACCACAGCCGTGTGGGAGAACAGGTGAAAGTGGCTGGGATGTTCCTGGCGTGTTGACCGGTCGTCCCTTGGCATGTCGGATACAAAAACTGCCGGCGGTCACAGCAGTGACCGTCGACAACCTTGCGGAGCTCACGGCGAGGTGCCATGTCGGATACAGATGGGCTCAGGAGCATGCCCCCGCCTCCTTTCACGGGCCCACCACCGTGATGGGTCCAGACAGTGCCGACAGTCTCGAGCGGACCGCCGGCGGGTTGTTTGGAACTCACGGAGAGGCGCCATGAGCTCCCTGAGGAAGCATGCACAGCATGCTTCTGAGTCAACACGCCCACGCCACCAGATGCGAGCCCATCCTAGTGGAGGAGCCAGAATCGCCGACGGTTTTATCGAGACCGCCGGCATGGTGGTAGGATTCATGGCAAAGCGCCACCAGTCATGGGCGTCCGCTCGCGTCCTACTAGGCACGACACTTTGCCGTGCCCATGCATGGTGCATTGCATGTATAAGTGCCATGCAAGTGATCGCACTGTGCACTTAGTGTTTCCCCAAAATAAAGGGGAGTTTGCCACGTATAAGGAACTGTGCACATAAGTGCAAAGTACTCGTGTGAAGAGACATATGTATGGTACTTTTGTTGTAACATAAAATAATACTCTGGAAAATGTAAGTGCTCCATGCACATTTGGCGAGTCCGAATTTTATAAAATATTGAAAGTGCTTAGTGTGTTCACCAAGGAGCGTAGTGTTCGTGAGAGAATATAAAACTATTTTCTACGAAAAAGAGACGAGAGGCAGATCTCTCTTCTAGGCAAGATACTCTCTCACATTTTCCTGATATTGTATAAAAATGACAAAAGTAAGAATACTTATCTAGAGACATCATTTGTGTTTGGTAAGTCGCCCAATGTTTCAAAAAATCATCATTCTCCCACCTCTGGTCTTTCGATTTCACAGACGATGACAATTGTTGTTGTGTATTCTGCACTTTTGAGTAGCATCTAGATTGCAAGATAATTGATCTGTAAAAGAAAGGATGGAAAACTGGGTTCTTCAACCCTTAGAAATCTCCGAGCTTTTGTTAGAGAGAATTCAAATAGATCAAAGTTAAACTTAAAGAAAAATCTTTGATAGATATTCGTATCTTGGTAAGTGATACATTTTTTCCTTTATATAGGCTGAAATATCGATCGGGCATACGTGTAATTATCCAGAATTACTGGGGAGGAGGTTAGTAGATTATTCCTCTCTTTCTTCCCCATTCTCCTGGGTCATTTATTACTTTTGTTTTTTCTTAATAATATCTTCTTTAATATGATTACATTTGGACAATCAATACGTATTTCGGATATTTGTATCGATCAGTCTGCATTTAATGTAATATATCACACTGTCAGACATTAAATGTCTATAAGGATCCTGATCATTATTCTATTTTTGTGTCAAGGATAATCCCAATGACTTTACCAGATCCATTGCATATATCTAATAGAAACCAATCTAGGATAAATATAGTTGAGCTGGTTGGAATCGGAATCCAACTTTCTATTTTTTATATTTCCTAATTCCTCCTAAGGTACTGAGAGGAATAGTAGGCGGGCGCCAAGATGGTTGACGACCATCATCTTATCTTTTACTGTGACTATCCCCTCACAGTACTCCACGAATCTCTATCAAAGTCGATTTGATAAGGATTTATTCGACTCACAGTCCAAACTTGCTAAATCTTTATCCCGCGCAAAGTTAAATTTGAATGGTTTTAATAGGGGTATAATAGTCATGTAGGAGTTCGTTGACCTTCTAGCCACGATTGTTTGGCTTCTGCCTACTGGGTATGGGAAAAGGAAGCGATTTTTTGAACAAAATTACTCGAAATATCAATCACTGCATTTATGGATTATTTCCATCATTACACGTCTGGCTTTTCAATTTTTCGAATACTTGCTGTCAGTTACTCTTCACTGATTGAGACGTGATATTCACGCGTTGGATAGCAGTTTCGTATTCGCTCTCCATTCATTAGTCGTGTCGTCTCGCCTCCCGAAGATTGTGTTAATCACATCGTTTCTCCTCCCGATGGTTGTAAATATCTGTAGTATAAATAACTACTTTCCATAATGATTCAATTTTTACTACCGTTTTGTTGCAAAAAATTTACCTCTTCCTTCTTCACAACTTCAACCCGACCTTTCTTTGCATTTTCTTTCAAACTTCAATGGGAGTAGGTTCTATCTATGCTGGGCATCAATGGGTATCATCTTATGCCCCTTCATCTATCCAGCATCTTCGGGATCTGGATTATATTCCTGCATTTGCAAGTTTTGGGGTTGTTCGAAAACGACCTTGCGATGTAGAAGGACGAGCTCAGCATGTGCTTCTTTATGAAGCCATATTCAAAAATGGGTTTCGCCTTCCTTTCATCAGACCAATTCGTGAAATTCTTCACTATCTGGGTTTAGCTGCGGCCCAGTTACTACCTAATGCCTGGCGAATACTATTGACTTCTTGCATAGTATTTCGTTCATCTTTGCTAGAGGTAGGGGAGTTGTACCCTGACCTAACAGCTCGAGAGTCTCTCTCTCTCTATCGTTTAATTAGAAAATATTTTCTAAGTTTGGTTGGTTTTCAGTCTCGGGACAGCGAGACGAAATTATACACTCTCGAGAGTCGATACTTCAACGTTAAGGACTATAAAAAAAAAATCTATGTAAAGGGCGACGGATAGCAATTCCCTGAGGACGAGACTAGAGGGGAATTCCCTATTCAAGTGAATTCGAGCGAGTTACCTCCTGCCTCTCTTCTGGATATAGATCTCAACCAGAGGGAACGCGCTCGGGTTGAAATTGTCATAAGGTGGGCGCAGCACCATTTTTACCGGCTGGAGTCTGATCTCATTTTGACCGACCATAACATCAACACTTATTTAGTCGAGCCGAGACGAGCTTATACAGAATTCTAGGATTTTTCAAGCATTCCTGTTGCTAAAACATCCGAACGCCCTGTTGCAGCTCACAAACGGGCTACTCCCCCTACAGAATAGGAAAAGCGTACGAAGTCTAGCCGTGAAGGAGTGACTACTGTGGAAACTCTTGAGCCTCCAATTCTCACTTTCGCTCAAGAAATGTGAATTAAAGCTCACCATGATATGAGGATTGCTCGCCCTGCTCTTGAACTCTACACTACAGATACTAGTATCATAGTATTGGCAAAAGCAGGAACAACGGCCACCATCAATGCAAACATGGGAAAAGCATGAACGACAAACATGATGGTTAAGGTAACCCTCAAGCAAGGTTTCAAAAAGATAATTTTGGCTGGAGATTCAAATGTAATAATACAATCCATACAAAATCCGGACAAGATCTAAGATTGGACAATTCAATACATCGTCCAAGACATTATTGAACAACTTAAATATTTTTAAGAATGGAAAGTTGTCAAAATTTATCAATTCTCAAATTCATGTGCGCATGAACTTGGGTAATGGACAGCTCAAATGCAGACCCAAGCAGGTATCCCTCTGATTTTTGTTCCACTTAGTCTCCCTAGTTTGCATGGTGGAAAGGGTCCACTACTGGCTTGTAATTTATAATACTAGAATATGTACTGCTTATTATTTGAGATTTATAATACTTGCTTGCTTTAAACCAAAAAAAAAAAAAAAGATCTTAGAAATTAACATGTACGTTAGACGTCAGGATGATGATCTATATACGTGTAAGTGCAAGTTTCGATATCAGATTTCGAGGGAGGCTGATGGTTAGACCTTAGGGGATTAAAGTTTCACCCTTTTTCCTTTAACCTCGTTGATGTTTAATTTAAACAACATCGATCTAATGCATCATAGCATGCACTTCACGCAAACCCATTAATATAAGTCTCCAATGCCAATTAGCAATTAATCAGCCAGATCATCGATCATTCACTGCATCGATCTCTAGGAAATCGGTTGGCAGCTTGTGACTTGAGATAGGACTTGTAATCTTCCTCAAGAAATATAAGAGAGAAAAAAAAATTAAGATTATGCTATATATAAAAAATTTTGTGCAAAAATTACTTAAGAATAAATTTAGAATTCCACGTCAGTTATAATTAAAGAAATTAAAAAATAAAAATAATTATTTATCTAATACAAACAAAACTAAAAAATTAAGAAAACAAATGCAAATTACAATCAAAGATGAACCTCAAATCATTTCCTGCACAAAATTTTTTATAAAAAAGCTATGAGAGAGAGAGAGAGACGTTACTGATCATATGGATGACTTTTGCATCCTACACACACAAAACAAGCATTAATTATATTTTCCTTAACTTGGTTTGACCTAAATTTGTCTTAGTTGTACTCATGGACATTAGAGGTAGTTGGAAGTTTTTTTTTTTTTTTTGGTGGTGGCATGTGCAGTTTCATTAAAAAAAAAAACAGACACACATGCAACCACATAGGGAGAAAAAACAATACTATAGGGCAGAAAATATATAATGTTATTGAAATGTACTAGCTTAGAAATTAATAGCAACAAATTAGTTCAAAGTGTAGGGTGGATGCCAGGCTGAAAAAACAATAAGAGTTAATGGTGGATAATGGTAAGGGATAGAGAGAGAGCATATATTGGAATTTGTGGTAGGTTATAATGAGAGCATGATATATATTGTGGTTACTCATGTTGCTTTAGAAATGAAGCTTGATCCAGAGTAGGTAAATGTCACCATCCATCGTGCCCCTCTCTTAGTCAAATATTATTTTCCCCCTAATATAGGCAGAAATTATCCAGTACCAGTAGCTTTTTCTGTTTGGCTGTTACCATTAATAAGCTGGCTCTATTATTAATATGATCTCATGATTTTGTTTTCGGAAGGTGAAAGCTGCTCGGTACAGGAAACTTTCAATTCAGCCACTACCTTCAGCGGTTGACCAATATGTACAATATTGTATGTATGTGTGTATATGTGTGTATGTATATATATTATATTTAGAGAGAGAGAGAGAGAGAGAGAGAATTTCTTCGGGTAGGAGACCGGAAATTTTATATATATATATATATATATATATATAGGGAGATGTTGGGATCGGTCGAATAATCTTTAACGTCTAAAGCAACCTAATTAACATTGGATTGTTTTTTTGATGAAAAACATATTAAAATAAAAATATATATATAATAAGATAAAAAAAATATATAATAAAAAATATAATAAAAAAATAAAATGAAGAAAACATAATAAAAAAATAAAATAAAAATAAATTTTAAGAGGTATTTGGCTTAGTTGCAGTTTGCCGCCTTCAGTGGGTGGTGGGCGGTGGGCGACACCACTCGTTCCATCGAAATCGGCAGACTGCATTTTATACGGGAATAAGTCCGATCCCAGGATATTTCATATATATATATATATATATATATATTTATATAATGATCAACAACTTTCGATCCAAACAGCCAATGGCAGCTAGCGCGCGCTGAATCAGTAATCAGTAATTAGAAATTGGGGCCCTAAGAAACTTCCATTTCAGCCACTAATCTTCAGTAGCTGACATACAGACAGACAGAATTACCTTAGGAGAGTGAGAATATAATTGAATGGATAATAAAGTAGAAGCAATGAATTAGTTAGTTTTTTAAAAAAATATAAATTTATACTTTTTATAAAAAAAAAAAATTATTATATTTAATTATTTATAAAGAGAAGAAACTGAAAGTAAAGAGAAGGAAATAAAAAAATATTTTTTTTATAAATAGTAACACTCTAAATTTAAAATTTTTTTAAAAATTACTATTCATAAATAAAATAAAATTCTTTTCTCTCTATCTTTTTCTCTTTATTATTAATCAAATATAATTATTTTTTTTTAAATGTGTAAATTTATATATTTTTTTAAAAAAAATTTATCTATTGCTAATGTTCTAATAAGATTACTAACTACTTTATCACTTGTAGTGTATTTGTATTTTCTTTTAAATATTTTTTTAGTATTTTTAATTATTAAGAAAAAATTTTAAAAATATATAATTTTACTAATAATTATTTTCTTAATTATTAAATAAAAAAATAGTAAAAAAATAATAAATAAGATAAACTTATCATTATTTTAATTGAATTATGTGATGAACAAGTTGCGAAAGAGCCAAATCGCGGCAAGGCTGCAACAGGTAGTGCTTCGGGACACTAAAAAGTTAAAAAACACATTGACCATTTGATCAATCAAGGAATATGGTATTCAGTACTTGAAGAACACTAATTAATAATGCCATGAAATACCAAGCTATTTTTTACCAATACAGATCATGTGCTAAGTGTGTCTAGTTTGTATGTGAAACACATTTTAATTTATTTATATTTTATCGTTATATTTTTATAATTTTTTATATAAAATATAAATTCATATACATCTTTTTTAAATTTCAATATACTTTTTTCAAATTTTAATACACCATTTTCAAATCTCGAAATAATAATAATATTAAAAAATAAATTAAACTCATCTCAACTCATATCATATATGAATTCAAACGTGTCTAATTTAAAAGTAATCCATTCTCTAATATCAACAAATGTACACATGATATAATTCTGCATGAAAACAGAAAAGTCATCTCTCAAGAGAAAAACCCTTTTTCTCGATTTTTTTTTTGTCTCTCTTTTCTTTTTCTTTTTTTCTATTTTTCCAACTACCATGGTTATTTTGAGTTGATGGGGGTTTATTTATTTTTGAGTGTGGATTCCGCTTAAGCATGTTGAGGTAGCTTGAGGATCAAAAGTCCCCCATGCGCCTCATTGGAGTGTTCCCCATCCGCTAATTTTGCTGTCGATCGAGGCTTTTGGCGATCAGAACGGCACTTAACTAACACATGTGGAGTATAGTTTTCGAACAGTGTTCCAATGCGCCTTGCAAATCGAGAGACCCTTCTGTCGAGCAAAGTTCCAATTTAATTCTTTGTTGCCGAGCTATCTAATCTGTGGGTTTTCAAGCTTAGAGGGGAGCGTGTTGTCCACGCACCAATACAGCCAATTTTTGTTTTTGGTTGTATGTATTTGTTATGTTTTATTTGTTTTTGGTTTATAATTTTATAAATAGTGTTTGTATAGAGATAATTGTAAAATTGAGAAAAAATCTCTCGCATTTTATGTTCGTTGAGTGTTTAGTTTTCTCTTTTTAAAAAAATTAATAAATATTTGTTTTGGAGGTGGTGTCAATTCTCTTAGAGTTTATCTCGGAAATGTTAGAAGCTGTGCATCAGTATGTGAAATTAATTGATCGTTTAATCATATTGTAGGCTTCATGTTCAATAAATTTCAATAAATAAAACTATTTCTCAAAAAATATATATATATTTTATATATATATATAGATATAGATATATACCATGATAGTTCAAAACAGTCGAAGATAATTTGTCTCGTGCTGGTTTTAAAGTGTGGGAGCAATCACTTCTGCACTAACTTGCATATTAAGATATTATTTGTTTTAATAAATGAGATGAGATAAGAAGAGATAAGAGTAAAATTAAAAAATAATAATAATATATTATTGTAATATATTTTTTCATATTAATTTTATTTTAAATTTTAAAAAAGTTGTGATGAAATTTAAAATGGTAAATTATTTATTTTAATTTATATAAAATTTTAAAAAAATATAATAATAAATCTAAAATGAAAAGAAATAAATTGAAAAAATAAACAACACCTAGGAGACAAAGACAAGCCCACCTCGTCAGAGTAAGCCACTTAGGTCAGAGTCGGCTAGAAAAGCGAATGTGATTGACCGGATTTTGATCATAGACATGATTAGTTTATTTGCTTATATTCTATATCTGCTCTCCTCTTGCTACCATGTGGCATTGATAACCGTGAGTTTTATTTATTTTTAAATAACAATATAACATTTTGTTTTCCTGACAGATACTAAGGTTTAAGGAAAGTTCTCTGATCGGTTTGTTGCTTGCTTTGCTGCCTAGTGCCTAGTGATCATCGAAAGGACGGTCAACTCTTGAAGTAAATAAAGGGTCGTGGAATAGTGAACCTTTTGCAGGCCTGAGGAATAAAAATGGTTACAAGGATTTATGGGAAAGATTAAAAAAAAAAAAAAAAAAAAAGAGAAATAAAAGACCAAAAAAGAAGAAGAGTATTTTTATGTATTTATTAAGAATTTAAAAGGGGGTTTTCATGCAGAATCCCAGGAGATATGTTTTCGTATTTGGAGCGTTGCTTTGGCCATAAATTTAGGAGGGATTGGTTACATCGATCCTGCCAAAGAGAGGATGCATAGAAACAGTCAAATCTGTTTAGGAAAACTTCGATTATTTTAGACCATTTAGATGTAAACTATTTAAAAAATGTCATTGTCACATATAGCAAGTGTGAATAGGGAGTAGAGTAATTTTATATTATATCTATTTCTCCATACATTGAGTAGACATTAGCATGAGTGACATATATTGGCGCCTTAACATGTCCTAATTTTGAAGAAATATCTTCAACTTTTTTATATGCATTTCATTTTCCAACACAAATTACCCATTTAAATTTCTCATGCATGCGTAGGCATGAAAGTGAGATATATAACACAAATAATATAATTTAAATTTTCATAAACTCATGAGTTCATCAAAACTAAAAGCATTAAATTGCTTAATTAAGATTAGACATGTTCATCCAAATCGGACTAAATCCGACTTAACTCTAAAATTTTTTTAACACTACTGGTGACTCCTGTCTTCACCTAAAAGGTTTAATAAAATTACTAATCTTTCAAAGTCGGATTTTTGAATCCAAAATTCAGATGAACAGCCCTAATTAAGATCAGCATGTTGATGTCCTCAAACTACGGGAGAAAAATCTGAACAAGAACGTCTAGGAGTTATATCACATATCCAAAGTTTCATGACCAATTAGTGTAAGGCTATTTGGCTTTATGATGGTCACGAATAAAAAGGAAAAACAAAAATAATTAGAAGCAGCAAAAAATGCCACAATTATGTGAATCAACAACAGTTTCTGATTTTCAACTTAATAGAGATCATAGCGCAAGATGCATTGAAAGGAGGCTGGGAATGTCCGTTTCTGATGGCAACACAATGGGTCTTGCAGATGGGCTGAGTTCTCTTATATATGCCCAGAACATGAAAGATTCCTCCTAAAGTTGAGGCCCAAACAATGACGCCATCGAAGCCTCAAAGTTTCACACTTGATCTGCTTGCCTTGGCCCAATCAACCAAGAAAATAAAAACACTCGGAAGTATAGGCATCTGAATTGATTCACGTTTAATGCCATGATTAATTGGCAACATGAGAGAGAAACTTAATTTATGAGATGAAATTTATTTTTTGTTGTCTCCCTGAAAATGATTTGGCATCAACCACATTTCCAGGTTAACGAGAAAGATGGTATAAGAAATAAAAAATAGTAGAAACAAGTTTTAAATGTACACATCTTGTATAAACTTTTTGTAATAATATGGGCCCCATAAAAAAAAATAAGAAATGTTTTTCACACTTTTTCCTAGCGAAGTCCACTTTTTTATAAATAATTTGTGCATGACTTCCCGGAAAAGAAACATCAGTGAAGTACCGGAGAAGAAGCGCAAGAGCGAAAGTAGGCAATTTGCAAATAATCTCATATTGTCTATTTACTTTAACAGAGTTCTTGCTTTAACGGGAGGTTTGCCTCTTCTGAACTAATTCTGATAGGAAAACAAAACTAATCATGAATTAACTTGGTCTTACAGAACAAAAATGAGGTGGGAAACATACTGCATTAGATAACCCAACCCTAAATAAATAAATAAATAAATAAATAAACAAGACATTTAGTCGCCACAGAATTTCACATTGTTGGCAACCATATGGAGCAAGAGGCTCGGGGCAAGATGGGGCGGGGATGGGGGTGGGGGTGGGGGTGGGGGTGGGGGCGGGGGCGGCAAGGACTTCAATGTAACTGGTCCAAGGGGAAAGGGTGAATAAAAGCAGAATTGAGCTGCCATATCTTAAGGGTGGCCTTGACATTCACTCCGGTTGCATTGTTGAACAAAAATAATCTAGCTGCTCCGTAAATTGCTTCTGTTGGATAAACACGAGATGTGATCACTCTCCTCCCCCCTTGAGCAAAGCTTTCCACAATTGAATGGTCAACCTGATTTAGCATCAACGATACCAAGTATCAGATCTGTGTTCTATAATTTCATCCTGGCATTCCTAATTTTCTGTAATAATGTTCCCTAATTTTCTGTTTTGTGTTCTATTGGACCAAAAACAGATAGCAAATTCAAAATTTTCCCCAAGTGAATAATAATCTCAAGGCTTTTCAACACAAGTTTTCGAGCTTGGCATACAATAACAAGACATAAATTCAGCTTTATGACGATAAGGATTCTCACTTACCAAAATTCTCATCGACAAAGTTTCACCGTCAAGCACGGGAACTGTACTTCCGTAAACTTGATTGAAAACATCAGAAGCCTTTGTAGACCTGCATTAATCAACAGCTCAAATCACTTTCTTTCTTACAAGCTACAGATTTACGATCAATTTCTGCAAGAATCATGTCTAACACATAGTTCTATTAAAGGCATTTAATATTGACTATCTAATAGATATCAAGCAAGAAAGAAGCATGTCAAGTTTCAATAAAGAAAATAACCATACCTTCTTTCATCCGCGCAGAAGTAAGTCTCAAACCTGCCATCACTTGAATTGGTAAGGCGGAAATATATAGGGGTTAGTTCAGAAAGTGCTTCATCAGCAAGAACCAAAAGCCCAAATGGCCCGAAACTGCTTCTGTCAGTGGCACCACTTCCACAAAGTCCACTGACTTCATTCGTCTTCTCCAATCCTAATGATTCTATTTCAAACTCGGCGAGAATATCTAACTGTCCAGATTTTCAGCAAAAATGCTAGTGAGATGGAAGTTATTAACATTCAAGGACAATTATATACAGAAAAGTTAAGGTAGACAAACCTGAGTGGCTGTGCCGATGTCTAGCTCCACAACCGATCCGGGTTCGACCACCACCCCATCAAAATCTGTGCTGTTCAGTCTCAGGCTCTCTACCTCTTCCACGGGCCATTGAAGAATATTCGTTCCAGTATTATTGTCATACAACACAGTTCTTGGAATGGTCTGTTGATTGCAGCAAGGAGTTATGTGCCTACTAATGGAACTTAACTCTTATTCCAATTATACACACACATCTTTTTAGAGATTCAATATTATATATTAATGATCTCATTATGTAAGATTGGGGCCTGCCCCCACTATCTGGCCCCAACCACCCCGCCTCACTCCACACCGTACAGGTAGCACTTCTAATATACGTGTAACATCTTATATAATAGGATGAGAGTAAAACGAAGTGTGGTATATTTTTCTAAAGAGAAATATTTTAGTTACAAATGAATTATATAAAAAAAAAATATCTACAAATTGACATGAATTAATATAGTAACTCAAATTATAAAGTTCAAACTCATCGCGTGAAGCCCTGTCAATTTATAAATTTACTTTTATATAATATTTTTGTATTTATAAGAGTTCTCCTTTCTTAAATCAATTTGCAACCTAACTTGACATACGAAACACACTTCATATAACAAGAAAAATCCATTTACAAACTCGGGCTATCATTGTAACAGCCCGATGCATCAGGGAGCATATACAACCAAAGTATTCATAGTTTTCTTTAAAACTCATTGTATCTGGTATAAAAATTAAAAACTACTATCGACTTTTAAAACAACAAATAGATCGAATTAAAATTAAATAATAATAGAATCTATGCAAATTGAGAGGGAAGTTTATTCTTTTAAATTAGCATTAAACACAATAATAATAATAGGAATACCGTGAATTATAATATGGAAACCAGGAAAGAAGAATTATACCTGAACAGACGCCCAACCCTTTGCCAGGTCGTCATTTGCAGTATCGGTTTCATTGATCCAACCCCATAGGATCCGCCTCTCCTTCTCCGGGTCATAAAATGTCTTCGATGCATAGTACCTCCCATAGTCATATCGCAACCCGATACCCACGTCCTGTTCCGGGTCATCGGGTACCCACGTCTCGTTCTCTACAAAGTAAGTTCCAAGTGCATAATAATCCAACTTGGTATCATCCAAACTAGCCTTCAAAACGTGCTTAACTCCCGGGCCGCCCGCCGACGTATCCAAACCCGTCGTCCCATTGATCGAGATCGGGTAAAAATCGACGCACTCCCACATGCCCGTACCGGGGACGGCATGCAACAGATTATTCGAAAGCTCATAGTCGGTGAAGTTCGTGGTCGTGTACACAAACGAAATACCCGTACCATTGACCTTAGACCCGATAGTGAGCCGCCACTTTCCGTCGGGTCCAAGCCAGGCAGTAGTCGGGTCTCTGAAATCTTTGGGGGCAATGCCGGTAGGGGGGACTAGGACTGGATTACCGGAGTACTTGACCCAATCCAAGAGTAGAGGATCGGAAAGGTTGGCAGGGTAGGCAAGGTTTTGAACCTGAACGTAATTATCGGTGTCTCCGGTATACAGAATAACGATCTGGCCGTCGGGAAGGATGGTGGCGGAGCCAGTCCAGACGCCGTTCCAATCGAACCAGCTGTCGGGAACCATGGCGATGGGGAGATAGAGCCAGTGGATGAGATCGGCGGAGACGGCGTGACCCCATGTGATGTTGCCCCACACAGCCGAATCCGGGTTGTATTGGTAAAATAGATGGTACCATCCCTTGTGATACAGTGGACCTGCAACACAGCCATGTCAAATCGGACCTTTCAACTTTCAATTTGTACGCAAGAAAAATTATTTATACAATTGAAATTAAGTTGAAACTTGAAATATTCAAATTAATTTGAGAAATATGAGATTTAAATTATCAGCAATATTATTCATTAGTTACTAAGTAATTATACATTATTTATTATGTTTTATTTATAAATTTATCATTTAATATTACATTATAAAATAATAATAAATAATAATGATAAATAAATTTAATTTTGAAATATAATTTTAAAAGTTGTGATATTAATCAAGGCACGTGATCCCACCGTCCATATCTACCTACAAGAGCACAGGGTGGACCCTCGTGACAGGCCAATAACCCACCAACCGCATCAGGCAGACATTCACTCTCCTATTGGTCCACAAATCCAAAAGTATCGCCCCTTTGTATAATTTTATAATAGAACATTTTGAAATTATTTTCTGGTTATATATTGGTCACGGCAGTCCAAAATCAATATTATATATGTTGTGTGTACATGCCACATGGCGTTAATGGTGGCAAACTTGTATCCACGCTATCTCATCTCCGATCCTATTCCTGATCCACGTTCTCGCTGGCTGCATTAAGCTGTTCAGTTTAATAATTTCAACCAACATCTCCAACAGAAATTGGTACTTTCTTCTTAAAAAATTAAAAAACAAAAAAATGAGAGACTGTACTATCAAGCAATCTCAGCCATCTATATTCCTTTTGCAATAAAATGATGTAAACGAATTGGATGGTCTGGATTATCCTACCATTCAAGCCAATAGGATCCAGTTTGATCGGATCAGAAATTGCCACGACAGATGCATGCACTTTTAGCTAAGGTTATGGTACACATAACACATTTATACAATATATTTTTTAATAATGTTATAAGATGAGGACATTTTTATAAATTAATGTTATTTTTATAAAATATTTTACAAAATTATCCTTCATTTAACTCATTATTGTAAAATTTATTATAAAAAATATTGTACAAATATCATTTTCCTTTAGCTAAATCCCACTTTGAATCCAAGTACAAGAATAATTGCAACTTTAAGAGACATGATGATCACCTGAACATTTCCATTTCATTGGTATTTCTTTTATTTCTGGTCTTTGTTTCGAATTTGTTTTATTATGGTACTGGTGTCTGCAGTTTAATGAAGAAGCTTTAAGGATGTTTTCAATTAAGAACACTTTTATTAGATTTGTCAATTTTTTTAAAAAAGATAAAAATTTATACATATATCAAAAAAATGATCATATTTGATTAAAAATAAGTAGCAGAAAATGAGAGAAATGAATAAAGTATTTTTTATCTTCAAAAGTGAATAATAATTCTTTAAATTTAAATAATTTATATTTTTTTTAAAAAAAAATTGATCAATCTAATTCAACAAAAAGGAGTTGGGGTGGGTGTCATTAAGTTTGGAGTTAATTAATTTAAAAGAAAATATTTTAATCACAAATAAATTATATAAAAATAAATTTATAAATTGATGTGATTTCATATAATATATTATATTATAAAATTATTTTTATTATAAATTAGATCTAACAAAATTTATATAATCACGTTAATTTATAATTTAATTTGCATAATCTTGTAATTCTAATCTAAACTGAGAGTGAGAAAGAACTCAGAGAAGCAAGTAAACACAAAGTGTTTTAAGGCTTACCATCAGGATCTGAAGCAGAAACGACCCGATATATCCCCCACCAAATCAAATCGCAGAGGAAAATGACATCAGGAAACAGAATGATCAGTATCATAAACAACAAAAAAAGAAATTATTTGAAAACAAGGACTTATGAAATGTTGGACAGTTTAATGATAAACCTAAATCTGACCAACTCATTAATAGAGAACAGTGAAAAATTCAACTGGAATTAATTAGATGTTTTGTTAGGAAGTTTTTCTAAAAACAAAAAACTTTGGTGTGTACCTACCATTCATCCAGTTCTTTTCGGGTTGAAAATGGAAGGCAGTTCTCTGCCAATAAAACATAGCGTTTGTCCAGTTGTACGAAAGTTCGTGGCCGGAAAATGACGGGTTGGATTTGGCGGACACGCCTTGTGCGACTCCCCTAGCCACCGGTCCCGAAATGTTGGAAAATGACGTAGCTTCGGACGGCAATGTAGGTGCCTGATCCTTTCCCGGTTTATGCAAGGGTTGTTGGCTTTGGTCAAAGATTAATGCGACCAATGCCAGTAGAAAAATGACGGAGGAAATGATGCTGGCGAAACCCTTTAAGGGTCTTCGCCGGGGACTCGCCGGAGAGGCGTGGCCAGGTAAAGGAGCGTAAGCGGCATTTTCGAGATCAGAAGTAGTAGTACTGATTCCGGTGTGGGAAGGTTTGGTGCCCATGTTATGCTTCTGCTACTAGTGGGGAGTAGAGAAGAAAGAGGACGGTGGGCACGTAGGAAAAAGAAATGGGTCTTAAATATATATAGAGAGAAAGGAGAAAGGAAGATGAGGAATGGTACGTACATTTGAAAATGAAAACCATTTATTTAATGTGAAAATATAGGGCTGCCAGGCTGTGTACTGTAGTTACAGTGCACATTCACCGTAGCTGTGAGGGGCTGCTCCTGGCACAGCTCTTATTTAGTTGCTCGGCAGATCTTACTTGGAGAGAGACTGTGGACTATAAAGTAAGGATCACGCTAGGGGGCAGTTCGGCTGGGATGCGGTTGGGCTGGACCTTAATGTTTTTATAATCCTTTATTTTTCTCCTTAATTTTTTACAAAAGTATAATAAATATAATAAAAAATATAATAAAAATAAAAAAATTTAAAAAATACAATAAAAAATATAAAAATATAAAAAAAATAAAAAAATATAATAAAAAACATAATAAAAAATATAATAAAAAATAAAATGAAGATGAATTTTTATAATAAATTTGGCATCACTCGACCTGCGCCGACGGCGGTGGGCGACACCGCCCAGTCAATCGGGACCGAAAGGAGCTGGCGATCCTACCCCTGCGACAGCAAGTCCCGACGATCTCCGGTATACCCCTGGCGGCTTTAAATTCGTTTCGGACCCGTACTCGCCCACCGACACGGAGAACGGCAGGGACAACAAAACAGGAGGGGTTCGGTCGGACCGAACCACAGAATTTATCATAAACTAATCGAATAAAAATAATTTTACAAATAAATATGACTATTGATTTGATGTAGTTTATAGTTAGATTATAAGTTTATATTTATTGTAAAATAAATCTAATAGATTATATAAAACTATATTACAAACAACTATAATATCTTTATGAATGTAGTACTTTCTCTTTCAACACCATAATATCTTTATGGTGTAAATTGGTGGTAATTTTCTTCCAAGCTAGCTTTTTACTGGCCCATGGGGCTTGAAATGGATTGCTGGACATGTTGGAGTGTAAATTGGTATATTGATTGGTTGTCCAATTTTATCACAGGGAGAGAGAGAGAGATATGAATATGAATCACGTGGGGTGCAGTGTAAGGAGAGAGGCCGGACAGAAAGGTAAGAACTCGACGTTATTCTTGTGAAACATAGTACTTGGGCTGTTGCAGGTACATTTATCATGGCTTGTGCATACACTGTTTGTTAATCTTGGCTTTTAAACAGGACCGTATCAAACAACATTAAAATAATAACCTAATGGAAAGTATTAATTGTCGTTTGAATTGACTCCCAAGACTTGTAGTTGTAGGGAATGTTCTACCCTCTAGTCAAAATACTCAGATCATGATTCAACAAAAAAGTTAGGATGCAATTAGTCTACATTAAAAAGAAAAGTCCTGTAAATTATAAGCAAAAGTAATAACCGAAAGTACTTTGATCCAATACATACATGAGTAATGTACTTCCATATAGGCATAGGCATGAATTATGTAAATTAAATGTGGCACACATAATATTTTTTTTTTTATGTGAGTGACGCTTGCTTACTCTATAATTACAAAAGTCATATATTTTTATGTATAGGAATTTGTATTGATAGTTGTGGGTTCATTATTCTAATTCCAAAATTTGCTTTTTAATATATGGATGTTATAAAGAATATCCTAAAAGAAATTCATTATGTCTCGTTGGTATTGTTTAAACATTCTCCATTTAACAATATTACATACAGTTATGGAATATGTAAACGTGCAAATGCTTTTAAATAAATTAGATTCATTATTAAAAAATTAATTTTTTTTATATGAGATTCACATTTATTCTTTTTTTTTAAAATAATTGTACAATATTTACATATCCCACTATTATAAATATTATTTTTCTTAAACGTTTTACATCTATATTGATTTCTCACTTTCACTGAATATTTTGTACATGAAGGAATTGGGGATCAAAGACGAAGTTGATTGCTATTCTCTATTTTCAATTTTACTTGTTTTTTCTTGTTCACAAATTAATAAGTTGGGTTTTTCTCGCGTTGAAAAATACAATAATATACGTCAAGGAGCTGTACGTAGCAATTATTAGCAAATACGTGTACAAATTGAGGTCGGTTCGTGTGGTCCACTCATTCATAAATAATCTCCACAAATATTAATGTCAAAATTAGTGGCCGAGCATATATATATATATATATATATATATATATTGTTCCAAGGAAAATTCGTGACGATTCTTGTGCAATATGTGTCATATATATATATATATATATATATACAGCATTATCGAAGATTATAAAAGGAGTGATCAAAATGAAATGAAAAGTTGGCTACATCGATTGAGTCCAACTTTTAACCGTGAATTAATGGTCCATGGAGTAGTTGTACGTTGGGGTTCATGGGAACTTTTTTATATGTGTCTTAATATTCACATAATTAAAAAGGTCACGAAATATAAATTTGTCACGAAATCGTAAAAAAGAAAGGTACTTGTGTTTTAGTATATAATATACAAGGATACTCGTCTTGGTAGTCTATTTCTATTGCATTTATTAGAACCCGGACAGCCACTAAGTTATCAAGCCACTTCATTATATATCATGAATTTAGAGCTTTTCTTTCTTTCTTTCTTTCTTTTCTTTTTTCTAAAGAAATCTTTTGATAATTCATTCGAATAAAAGCTATAATCTGTTTTTTTTTTTAACTTTAAAGCCAACGATTTTATTGAAGTTAATTTTCCATCAATATTATAGTTTGTAGTTGTCATGATCAAAAGCATGATCTGTCTCTCGAACATGGAACGTAAATTAAAAAATAATGGAAGAGATAAGATTTGTTCTGTCTTTTCTTAATGATTGTGGAGTCTACTGATCATGATCATGTGCATGCCCCACATGACTAGAAATGGGGATGGGGAAAAGGTTCATGGCATCTTGTGAGCCTACAAAAGTACACAGCTATTGGTTCAAGAATATCCTTAAGGGGCGCCAATATATATATATATATATATATGAAAAATAATTAAGAGCAACCACACTCAAGCACACACACTCACATGAACAATAGCATGAACAGTAATATGCTACTGTTCATGTGAGTGTGTGTACTTGAGTGTGGTTGCTGTATAGTATTGCTCGATATATATATATATATATATTCCTTAGGAGGGAAAAGGGAAATTATTTATTTAAAGATGGAGTGTTTTTAGATTCATTTACCGACAATAAATTAGGAATTAATCCCATTCTATTCTTACAACTTGATCGAGTTAAGATGAAGTTACTTCCACGAAAAGAAAATCTATGACTGATTTATTAATCGGAAAATATAAAAAGTCAACTTAGGTAAATGTTTTATACAGGTCAAGTAGTGGTCCAATTAATGCACCAAATTGTGACTAAATAATTATGCTTTAACTAACAAATTAGATATATAGAGTGATGCATATTGACGCTAGACAAAATATTAATTATTCTGTAGATTAATTTTAATAAATAATTTATAAGAAAGAAAAGTAAGATAATCATCCAAAATATAGAAAAATAATTGTGATGTTCAATTCAAAATTATCCAAATTTTGAAATGATAAAATCAACCCACAAGTAAGTTTTAATAACCAAAAATCGACAATATCATAATTTTATCAAATATAGTAAAATTTTAATAATTGCACCAAAAGAAAATATGTACTAATTAAAAAAGTAATCTATCAAAAATTTAGCTAAATCAGATTTAACATCACTTTTTAAAATATAAATAAAATATTATCATAAAAAAATAACTTAAAAATAGGGATATAGGGGAAAAAGAATGATTTTTTTTTACAACTAAAATATCAAAACGTGCCTAAAATAATTTTAATTAAGAAAATATTACGATTTTATATCATATTTGCACTGATCTGCCACTTTAAAATATTTTAGTGCTATTAATACACAATCCGACAAATCAACATTAGCTAACTCGAATGCTACCCATTAAGAAACAAACCTATGGCATATGATCAATTGTCCCGCTAAAATTATCAAAAATAAAGAAAGGAGCATTTGAAAGGAGCTTTTTTGTCTTATTATCTAGTCTCGCCAAATTGAAGTGATGCTATGAATGTAGGGGTGATCAGTCACACTAATCAGTTGATGTAACATATTTTAAATTAAATATGTCGACACGGTAACAAATAAGATGGAATAATGGAGTTTAAAATATTCTAAAATATTGGAAGTTAACTAGTTACCATACCGATTTAAAGGCGGAAGTTTTTTTTTTTTTTTTTAATAAGTAAATACCCGACTTAGACAACCATATAGACATGCCTGAATCAACGATCTTCCTCTCTACACTTGTATATGCAAGTGAGGAAAATGGCAAGCGTGGAAGACTTTAACTTGGTGCCCACATTATAATTAGTTTATGCAAGTTATGATCAATTGAATTTAAATTTAAGGTTGAGAAATGCATGATATACAAAGAAACTTTATAAAAATAAATTAATAAATTT
The DNA here is from genome assembly GCA_036898215.1 of Platycarya strobilacea. Taxonomy (NCBI): domain Eukaryota; kingdom Viridiplantae; phylum Streptophyta; class Magnoliopsida; order Fagales; family Juglandaceae; genus Platycarya; species Platycarya strobilacea. The sequence goes on along the minus strand of CM072546.1, from coordinate 12,675,390 downwards.
ACGTGTCTTAATATGATAAATCGACTCTATCACTTTATTTTATTATAAAATTTGTTTTATATTGTAACAGTCCATATTAATTTACGATAGATAAGCATTTTTCTTTAAAATGAGGTGATATATTTCACTAATAATGGATGTAAATCAAGACATCATTTGACTAAGGGTGGTGCGCGCCCAAAGTTCGAACTCCTTCAAAATTTTCAGAAAGCTGAAGGAAGGAATGGTAGGTGTAATAAGACTGTTAGGATCTTAACACGTTTGAACTGACATTAGACCACATACATTTCTAACAATAGCTGTCTTTTTCTTTTCTTTTTTTTATCAAATCTCGATTTCTTCGATCTGTTGTCAGGTTCAAATGCACGGATCTAGCTTTCAGCATAATGCATTATGTATTAAAATTAAAATTAAAATTATATTAAAAAAAATTTATAAAAAAAATATTTAAAACTTATTTATTTCTCAAATATTAGAATCTTATTTTTTCAAGCATTTGATTATTCTTTTCTTACAAAATGATTTGGAACTCTCATATATATATATATATATATATATAGTTCGAGCATCGATGGTCATTCACGAAATTAAAATGAAGAAAAATACGGGAAGGAAAACAAGGAGAATGGGGGGGCCTTCACGCTCTTCATTTCTAACTTTTTTTATAGTACTCTTCTTTGAATGATCATAAAAAATATGTCTCGTTAAAATTTTATCAAGAAAAAATTTAATAGGAAGAAAAAAAAGTACAATATTCATGTGTATCGTCAAATGTTTTAAAATTACCTCATTAAAACCTTGCAAAAATAAATGTAATCAGACAAAAACTTAGCGAAAGAAAAAGAGTATAATCAACACAAATTTTCAAGACATTTATTCCTCCTTAAAAGTGCATGACGACAAATCTTTAAATTTTGCATTCTAATGTTCTGCTCAAATTTTTTGAATGTCGCTGTTGATAATGTCTTTGTTAATAAGTCTACCAAATTATCACTTGATCGTATCTTTGATATATCCTCCTCTGATTTGAGTAATACAAGTAGTATTATTTTCGTATAAAATTGTTGAGCTATTATTGATCATAGAAAAATCACATTTTTCTTGATTATTTAAAATCACTGATTTCAGCCAAATACACTCTAAACTTGTTTCATGAATTGTAATTATCTTCGAATGATTTGAAGATGTGACAGATAGTATTTGCTTGACAGACTTAATAGAAATATAAGACTTGCAGTAATATTTAAGCTCTCCTTGAGAATATACGTTAGTTTTTCAAGTAAAAACAAATATGATTTCTATCTAAATAATGTAGAGGGAACATGTTAATATTATTGTCTAAAATTTCGTCCTTTCTTAACATTATTAGGGAGAACATGTTTATGCATGGCGAAAATGAGCATTGAGAACCATCAATATTCAACAAAAGCTATAAAGCTTGAGGCCTAATTCTATCAATTCGAAGCGAAATGAAATTCAAATCCGGTTAATATTGTTGACAAATGAGATTTTTGCAGAGATTTGAAAGTTTTGGGTTACTGTTTAAAGATGATCATTTTCACTCTTTGGATACTTATGTAAGATTTCACATTCCTCGTTGATCCAATTGTTGTCATCCAAAACAATACCATGGTTGAGATAAATTTTTTTGTTAATATTCTAAATTTGAACCACGAACCTTTTACACCTTAACCACCCATATTCTCTCCTGAGATTGTCAATACTATGATAGGAGTAGAGATGCATCTTTATGATAAAATTGATTTTGAAATTGTTGTAACATCAAAAACCCTCAATGCTCAATATAATATCTTTATTACAACCATGTCTCGAAAGCTACTAGCGAGAGTGAGTAAGGTTGATCATCTTAACATTCAAATATCTGAACTGTATCAAAAACTTGCAACTAAAAATAGAAAAAATAAAAATTTAAGACAAGAAAATAAGAAGTTAAATTAATTTACAAACTGGTATTCTCGTGACATGAAACCACGAATAGAAGAACTGGAACGAGAGAGAGCTCAAATACAAAGTCAACAATAGCAACTAACAGCAGATATTCAACGTTTACGAGAAAAATATGGATAGCCTGCAATTAATTTCGTTAGTTTAGCTAAATAATTTTTTCAAATATGCATCTAACATATCTTTTAATCTTAACTAAACGAGATTTGAAAATATGATAATTTGTCTTGTTCTTATTTCTATCTCTAGAAGAATCGTTTTCAGCTTCATTTATCTCATATCAAATCTTCTTCTCATATCTATAATTCATATGTATTTATATTTTTATTCTACAAATTTTCAATAGTTTATCAGTTTTCTTTCGGTATTCCTCATAATCAAGATATGATGTATTATTCACCTTAGTCATAAGTTATTCATGAATCTTCCGTAGGTACCATATTGCAACAAGCGAGTAATCTGACTAATAAATTAGATCAAAAAGCCATTTATAAACTAGTGACTCTCAAAACTAGATACTTATCATTCATTGTCAGATTTTCCAATCAATTGAAGTCTAAAACTCGTGAAGTTGAAGAGCTTAACAAGATAATTTTTGTACTCCAACGATTTATTCAAGAGTCTAACAAAAAAATTGTAGAGTTAAAACAATAGAATAAAGATTTAAAATCTTTATTTACCTCTTTATTTCAACTGTCAAATTTTTTAAACAAGGATGACATGTTGATTTTTGAAGAGCAAATGAATTTAAAAGATGAGACTAAAAGTTTCAAATTTTTATAAGTCATCTAGCATTCAAATAACAAGATCTTTCATTTTCAGATTCATTTTTTAAATATATAACAGTTCATGTAATCTATTCAAGAGTTCTAACAATATTTAAATCATCAACATAAATTGCAATAATGACAAATTCGAATTCTGATTTCTTAATAAAAAGACGTGAGCATATAGGATTATTCTCGAATCATTCTTTCAATAAATATTCGCTGAGGCGATTATACCACATGCGTTCGGATTGTTTTAATTCATATAAAGATTTTTGAAACTTGATAGAGTATATTCTTCTAGATGTACTTGGATTGGATGCTTCAAGCATTTTATATCTTTTAGGAATTTTATATACATGTCATAATCTAATAATCCATATAAATATGCAGTAACCACATCCATTAACCGCATATATAATCTTTTTGTAACTACCAAGTTAATCAAAAATCTAAATGTGATTGCATCCATAACGGGAAAATATGTTTCCTCATAATCAATCCCGATTTTTGCAATAAACCTTGTGCGACAAGTCATGCTTTGTACCACATAATTTCATTTTTCTCATTATGTTTTCATACAAATACCCATTAAAATCTGACAGGCATTACACCCATTTGGTAATTGGACAATAAATTCAAATAACTCTTGCTTTGCTAGCTAGTGTAATTCAGTTTCAATAACTGCTTTCCATTTTAGTCAATCATTTCTCCGTCGACATTCCCGACGACTTTGTTCATTACTTCTGATAGTGTCAAGAGTCATTTTATATGAAAATATGTTGTCGACAATAGTTTTATTTCTATCTAGAATTTCTCCAGTACTCATGAAATGTATCGAGATCTCATTATTTTCAGGTATTTGTTCTACTTCAGAGAAAAACATTTCATGAAATACCTCTTCAAGAGGTCCATTTTCAAGAAATTTTGAAATAGAAGATTGGATCTCTTCAGGAGCATCAATTATGCTTGTAGTCTGTATTGTGGGTATGAGTTTTTTATGAACATCAAATTCATTTTGTATCATTCTATTTTGAAGAATTTTATCTTTTGCATCAATAGGTCGTCCATAATTCAGACGTGTCTTAAACTCATCTATTGTTGTCTTGACAACTTGTCCTTCAGAGACTACAATTCTTGATGGAGTATTAATAGCAGGAATATGTGATTTTACCACATATTTATTGTCAGCTAATACATCCGGTAATTGATTTACAATATTTTACAAATAGATAATCTCCTGAATTTCTAATTTACATTCATTTGTAGGATAATCAAATTGAAATATAGTTTTATTTTTCTAAGTAATTTTTTATTGTGCTTCAGATACCAACTTTTCATTATTTCAAAATATGATAAAATATTAAAAAGTTTTACTATATTATTTAAAAACTGAGTATAAGTGAATCAAGTGCTTGATTGTACAACAAGTACATGACCAATGTCCAGTCATACCACATCTATATCATACATATTTATTTTTTTATAAAAAATTATTCTGATGGCCTTTACCCTTTTTTGAGTTTGATCACTTATAGTGATACGGTAGATTTATATCATCATCATCTTTAGTGTTGTCGCTTCTGAGACCCATGCTTCTTTAAAAAGTCTTCTACTATGTCCATGCCCTCGGTTCTTTTGAAATGGTGCACTGTTCACTTCTGATAATAATGTAAATTTAGTACCATTCATTTTAGGAAATGATGCGGTACCAATAGGACGTGACTAGTGATTTATTAATAAAAATTTATTATTAAGTTCAACTATTATAAAATAAGATAAAATTCAAAATATTTGTTAAACTTTCGCTTTTGATATTGCTGTTGCAGGAACACATCCGAGACATGAAAAATAGTATATATATTCTTTAACATCACTATCAGTGAATTTTTCATTACATAATTTTAGTATTGAGTTCATTTTAAAGAGTGCAGAGTTATATTCACTACTACTTTTAAAATCTTGCAATTTCAGGTACAATAAGTCATAACGACTTTCTACGAAAATTACATCTTTTGGTTCTCATATCTCTCATTTAAGTTATTTCATAAAGTAAGATGATTTTTTTATTGTGAGATACACAGCACAATTTTACAAGGACACGTGATTTTTTTTTATTGTATCTCCTGAATTTATCATATCAAATAGATCTCATCAAGGATCCAAGATAAATAATTTTTTTCAAAAACGTCAAGAATAATAAATTTCAATTTTGTAAGATTTGACATTTTCTATGTGACGCCCTCAATTTACGCTAAGGGTATTAACGTAAATTGGAAAGTCTGAGTAAGTAACACTAAGCTACTTACTCCATACGTATCGATCTTAAGATGCGTACATCTATTCTTACTATCATGTATAATAAGACTTACAGCAGAAAGTGGTCTAAAAAAAATTATAAAATAAACTAGTAATCACATGGTAAAATATAACCATAATATTCACATTGTCATATTTATAACATCAGATTGTACTATTATACATAACCTATTTCATTTTCGCAGTCTTCTAATAATAATACATATTTATCCAACTACCACACTAGAACGACCTCGGTTCCTTCTTGACTTCTGGAAACTCTCTCCCATAACGAAATCTATCCAGACTAACACAAAAGTCCTGATGAAGATATTGCCCATATGGAATTGTGTAAACCCCGAACACGGACAACAATTCATCTAAACTTAATATCAAACAGCATCCAATACATCTCTGCTCCTCGAAGAAAGTGGATGCATCGTGTCTCCATATCCCTATCGGTCGATCATAGATATCCATAACAAGAGAGTCAAAAAAATCAAAAAGAGAAAAATCAGAAGGTCCATTAGGGTGCTTCTGAGCTCCCTGAGACATAGGAGCTTTTTCCATATCCGCCATATGGTCCTGTATAATAATTAAATTTTTTAAAAAGAAATAAACAAATAAAAGTGAGATTTTTTTAGAAATCTCAATAAGTACACTTATAACATAACAAGGTATGGATAAAGTACAACATAAAACACATGACAAGATCATGATAAATGTATAACATATGAATTAACTTATGTGTCTCATGCGTATAAGTGACAAACAAATAATTGGCTGTTATTTTCTATGGATCCATTCTTATTATACTTAAAATTCTTATTACTTGTAATATCTTTTGTAATATTGTGAGTCATACGCATTTCATTACCTCGAAGGGCGTTACGTATCGCCGTCCCCATTGGGGTTTTCTCAGCACGACGCGCCAGTTTAGCCATACATAAGCTTATCAATCTTTCGGGCATTACGTATCGCTGTCTCTGTCCTAACGAGCCTCATGTCAATTTTTCGGGCTTTACGTATCGTCATCCCCGTTCTGACACGGAATTACTTAATATAGCAGACGTTACGTATCGCCGTCCCCGCTAGTCATGTCAGTCCTCCGGATGTTACGTATCGTCGTCCCCGTCGTGACACGACACTTAACTTATCACTTCTCCTTAACGTTTTTTTTATCGTATTCTCTTAAAATACACGTCGTGACTTGTGACGATACATATGTGACGAATAGTAATATACATGCAACCTTAGACATGTGACATGCATGCTTTCTATTTTCATAAAGCATAGAACATAGAGAAGTACATCATAAAAGTTTACATGCACATACGTCACTTAAATATATAACTTCAAATCTTAGCAAATAATATGTATGCAATTAAATAAATTATTAAATTTTATTAAATCAAGGGGCTGACAGAAATCTTATATAAATTATCCTTAGTTATTATTCCTTTTATTATATTCAACTTAAGCCCACAAATTTGCATAATTCTCTAATTTAATTATTTTTAAGTATTTCTTGAACTATCTTTTTCTATATAAAATTTTATTATTATTATTTTATCTTTTTAAGATAATAATTATTAAAAATCCTCCTAATATATTATGTTTCCAAAATTATCATATTTGTTAAAAAACTCATTTAAAACATTCACTAGAAGTTTTAAAAGTGAAAGAAATCTTCCTTTTTGAAGGGTTTCCTACTCTGTTCTGTCACTTATTCTCAATTTCATCTTTTATAGAATTCTTATCACTTAAAACTTAAAACACAAATATTGTAGATATATGTCTTAGCTTTCCATAACCTTTTAAATCACTCAATTTTGACTTTCCACCAAAAAGTTATGACTGTTTTACTATAAGAGGGTAAATCTATTAACTCAACCTTCTTGAGGTCCGAAAGTTACTAAGGTTGTTCTTTCAATTTTTTCTGAATCATGATCTCATATTTTCACATATTCCTCTTATTATATGATCATAAAATATATTCATAAGTTACTAAAATTTTTCCTAGTATTTTTCCACAACAAAAATTACTTCATGAATCAAAAATATTTAAACTACCTCATACATGATGTATAGGCTTAAACAAGCATCAAATAGGCATCAAAATAAATCTAAAAATTAAGCCACTTATACCATATCAAGAGTATGTTAATAAATGCACTTAAAATTTTTTTCAAGGCTAAAAGAGTAGTTTTGAGTTTATTTTGCACTACACTTCTCTCCAAGACTCTCACTTAGCTTCTTTTTTATGTGTGTGAGTTGTGAGTGCAATTTCTTCTATTTTTCTTAGTTTTCTCTCAAGGGACTCGTGTGACTTCTCTAAAAGGAAACAAAGGGAAGCTTAAGGGTCTATTTATAGGAGGGAAATCTTTGCTTAAGGGCTGGAAAGGGCAGGAGTATTTCAGCGACCCCTTTGGCTGAATGTGTGAGCTGTCCCTCCTAAACCTTAGGCCTTATTATCACCCCTAAATCTCATGATTTTCTAAGGTTTTAATCTCATGGCTAAGCTTCCTCCATATCTAAAATAATCCCAGATCAATGGTTAAAAAATATTACAACACATAGATAAAAAAAAAAATCAAACAAAATCTGGAAATATCTTGGATGAAATCAGTCCAGCCACTTGGCCTTTGGCTAGCTCCCACGATTTCTACCTCTTTTCTTCACTTTTTACCACATGTTCCAGACCTCTTTGACACCCTTAGGACCTCTTGGAAGAATCCCCTTAAAACTTGGTTGACAATTGGTTAAGAATGGAGGGGATAGTTGGCTGGTTTGGTTGGTTCTCCTCCAATCAGATTTTGTTCCCACTTCTTCCATGATTATAAAAAAAAATTATTCTAGAAATTCTTCCACCACCTTATACAAACCTTTTTACACATATCTAAAATATAAAAATGTAGAGAACCAATCAAATTGAGGCTCCTAAAGTAGGTTGGTGGTTTGATTTATTTTAGGACTTCAGTTTACACTCAAATCTGATCAGTCCACTTCCAGCCCAGTTAACTCATTGATACACTTTGCTTCTTCAAAATCTCTAAACATGAAAGTTTTAAATATTTCTCTTAGTGATCCACAGGCTTTTGAATCACCTAAATACGAGGTCATATGAGAGAGATATCATCAATTTACTGAAATATGTTTTTTTAATCCGAGAACCCACTTTTAGGCTATCTAAGTGTTTTTCCACTCTACTTCCTATTTCTCAGATTTTCCTCTTAATCTCCTTGATAGAATTATTCTATATATGAAAGCTAAAATATTATAATTTATTCTCTAAAAAAAATAAAATATTTGATCATAATTCTCCTTATTTCAATGACTACTGGAGGTGTTTCTAGTTTAAATATTCATTCTAATTACCATAGCTTTCCTAAAATTCCCTTAAGAATATTAAATTTATAAATGAATCTATTCCTAAAGATGTATATATATATATATATATATAAAGAATAGGTTATTACATTCTACATATATGAATCATGAAAATAAATATGTAGATGTAATAATTATATTCACATAATCATGAGAATAAAAGTAGAATTTTATCAAATAATGTTTAGTAATATTATCTTTTATATTCACATCAAGGACTGCAAATAATATATTGAAAAACTTACTTGAAGTAAAAAATGACTAATTTTAGAATTGACAGAATCTCGTGTTGATAACGTGTTATAAAATTAAAATGAAAAGAATATTATAAAAGAATTTATAAAGGAAATGCTTGAAACTCATTTATTTCTCAAGTACTCGAATCTTATTTCCTCAAGTATTGAATACTCATTTTTTACAAAATGATCTGAAACTCTCATATATATATATATATATATATATATATATGAGAGTTGAAGTGTCGATAGTCATTCACAAAATAAAAAGAAAGAAAAATATGGAAAGGAAAATAAGAAGAATGGGACTTCACATCCTTCCTTTTTGACTTTTCTCACAATAAGAAGTGCCTTTTGTTTTTTGTTTTTTTTTTCCTCTCTATTATTATTGTAGATGTTGCAATTTCTTGTGTGTGAGCCTACCAAATTACCTGACTCCGGGAAGAAAACCAAAATTTTTATAGGGACGTTCAATCTCATTTCGAATTTAAAAATAAAAGAATATGGTAAAACGGCCTGACTTTTTCTAAGAAATTTTTTGATATCTTGAAATAAAATTATAATTTATTTTATTTGTGCTATTTTCTAACCCGTAAACAAAATTAGTGTTTTATTAAGAAAACATAAAAAACATGTGAGTTTGCGTATATGAGCTAATTGAATCGTAGCTCTATTTAGATGTTAAGACTATTTTAGATTATCCAAATTTAGCTGTAAATAGTAATGAATTAAAATATTTAAGTGAGTTTTGTATGTACCATTAAAATATGGTAAACTCCAGCAGCTATAAATATGGAATGAGTCCACATATAAGGTGCATACACTAAACTTCTAAAAAATCAAAGACAAAACAAAAATAATTCAATAATATTGAAACTCTTTTGAGAAATTTAAGAGATGTGAATAACGTATAAGAATCTTCATACCATAGCCAAGAGCAATTCTTTTTTATAAGCATTGTTTATAAAAATAAAAAGTGAAATACTCTAACTATAAATTAATTATACAAAAATAATTTATAAATTAATGTCTTGATATAGTCTGTCAGATTATAAAATTATTTTATTATAGATCTGACAGCTCACACGAAGCCACATCAATTTATAAAATTATTTTTATATAATTTCTTTATAGATGTAGCAATCTTCAAAATAAAAAAATTGTCTATCAAAGAAGTTTGATCTTTTGAATAAGGGAAGTTTCTTGCCGAGAGCGTCAAAACCCTAAAATTTGGTCAAAACATTATTTCGAACACCCAATATCTAGAAAAAATATGTTCATATATATTTTTTTAATAGAGGGCCGAACTGCCATTCATTAAGGCTCCGTTTGTATTTACAACTTATTTCAACTCATCTCAACTTATTTCAACTCTTCTCCATTTTATCATTACAATTTTATAATTTTTTTTTATATAAAACACAAATTCCTATACACATTTTTCAAATTTTAATACACATTTTTAAATTCTAATACACATTTTTCAAATCTTAAAATAATAATAATATTAAAAAATAAATTAAACTCATCTCAACTCATCTCATCTTTTAATTCAAACGGAGTTTAAAGCCTCGTTTAGATTCAGAAATAGGTTGAACTTATCTTAACTCACTTCCATTTCATCATTATATTTTTATAATTTTTTTATACAAAATATAAATTTCTATACACATTTTTTAAATCCTCATATACTTTTTTTAAATTTTAATATATATTTTTTAAATTTTAAAATAATAATACTATTAAAAAATAAATTAATAATTTATTTTAATTTATCTCTATTTAAAGTCAAGCTATAGGTTAAGCATTGCACACATTTTTCGTTGTTCACGATGCAGAGGGTTTTGAATTCAACCATAATATATAAAATAATATTACTTTATGTCCGGTCCCTTTTAATTTAGGCATGTAACAGAAATAGCCGTGTGCGTGGTTGGTACAAAAGTAAAATAAAATGACAAAAGAGATGAGGGCAGGCCTTTATGGCAGACATCCGTCCTTCATGTCAGTCCCTACAAAAGTTAGTTTCTTACCAAAACCAGAAGACAACCATATATTTAGGCCCACCCAATTAAATTATGCTTCGATTCAAAAATTGGGAATTTTATTCCCCAAATTGTTCAAACTTTTGGTCCTCAAACCTTCCCTCTAATTATTTTGTTCGGTATTCACGTGGGAGACGAAGATTATCACGAGTAGATATACAGCATGACTTACAGGTATAATGAATTGTATATATAGATTTGATTGATTAGGACCACAAAACCTGGTTCGTAGATGAAAAGGACAACACACATAAGAAGAAGACAATCTCATTGTCTGTATACAGTCAACAACAAAGAATATGGCCACGGCATTAAAATAGGAACAGTCTTCCCTTACTACTTACGAAAGGTTAGATTAAAGGTCCGCTTAAATTCATGTCAGAGATGAATTAAAATAAATTTAATTTATTTTTTAATATTATTATATTTTAAAATTTGAAAAAAATATATTGAAATTTGAAAAAGGTGTATTAAAAATTAAAAAAGGAGTATAGAAATTTATATTTTATATAAAAAATGATAAAAATATAATGATGAAATGAAGATGAGTTGAACTCACATTCGAATACAAACAGGGCCTAAAGAGGTAGCCAAGCCAAGTGAAAACCAAAACCTCACAACTCAAGATAATTAACTATATGCGTACCCAGCCTCTGCATCTACACAATTATTTTTGGTTTCTAAGTTTCATCCCCCTTTTTTGCTTGACGGAAAAAGCTCGATCACGTGCTGCCATCCGCCATCACTCAAATCTTAAATATGGTATATAGAATCATAAGAAAGATCCAAATGCATTGTAATATAGAGATCAAACTAAGTTCCCTCATCACCCCAAATTATTACCATCAAGCATGGCGCCTTTGGTCAAGATGATGTTATTTAATATAAAAGATAAAATATGCACCAAAATACTGCACTGCCATCAGGATACCAAAGGCAGGCCGCATGATAGGATTCAGAAAGAAATCTACTGCAAACAAATTTTTAGTCCAACTTTGAGATGAATCAGAAAAGATTTATGGCATCATCCACCTACAAATCGGCAAAAAAAGTGTGTGAACTGCTTAGCTCGTTTCCTAAGCTTGCACCTTTTCTCTTGGTACCTGAAAGATTGAAACTTTAAATAAGCTACACATATAGATAGATACCTCTGTTAATATTCATCGTGCTTGGGACAGAACCACTGTGCGATCCTATTAATAAATAGTTTGATCCCAGATATTCCTCCAAGCGGTAAATGCAAAAGCATTTAGAAATAAAAATTGCATATATATTTCCCACCCCCTCCCAAATAAATATGTGATTTAAAGAAAGACAAGCAATCACAATTAAGAAATAATGACAATCTTGATTATTGATCATCACCATCAGTTAAAGTTCTTGAAACAAGCATTAAGAACAAGTTACGTACTGTTCAGCTGCAATAAAAAAGAACAACCACCGGAAATCCAAATTATATCACATACGTTGATTATAATTACAATCGCACAACCAACTGCTACTTCTCATTGAATAACCGTAGTTATATATTGCTTCTAAAGCTGTGACAAATGTATATGCACACGGTAAGTAAACAATGAAGCTTTAAACTGCTGCTTAGCCCCACACCTCTAAATAGTCATTTAAACATGACTTAGCCTCATCTAACTAATTTAACCTAATATAAACAAGTGTGCAATAGATGTGCCACATCAGATTTTGCATGTAATCAGGAAATATACCTTTGTTTTTTGGAGGATTGGTTTCCACATCCATCTCATCGCTATCACTATCTTTCTCAGCAGCCTGACTTGTTGGAGTTTTTCCAGAGGTTTGCAATATATCATCCAAATCCCACAGCTGCGTGAAAGAAATATGGAGTTGATGTGATGGCTCATATTGCAAAAGAGCTACGTAAAATCATTAAAAAAATATCCTCATATATGTTAACAGCTGCAAGCATGCAATAAAATATCATAAAGACATCCTGTGTACATAGGCTGAGCCCAGTTTCATTCAATCAATAAAGTTTCTAATTTATCAAAAAAAAAAAAAAAGGTAAAAACAATTTGTCATCAGCTTTTTTGTGATTTAGAATAAATACAAAAACAACAAAGTTCGTAGCACATTAAACAATGAGGGCAGATGCAAACCCATTCATCCACTGCACTAAAATAATTTAAAATTAGACACATGAATCAAACACGATACGAGTTTCCAAACATGAAACATCCCGTGGAGTTTATTCCATTTTTCCTCACCGTCTGAAGCATCTACCATAATTGTATTTACCAAATTTCTCTACGTCTTACACCACATAATGAAAAAGATAAGTTCTGCACCTTCAACATCTGATCATGTGCTATGCTGCCAAGAAACTTTCTATCGTGCGAAAAAGCTACAAGACCAAGCAAAACCATTGGTCAAAAAATGTTGTATGTTGATCAGTGGCCATCACTCTAGCATGATGGTGGCCAAGCTTAACAAGAAGATGCAGATGACATCAATTACAACTTACACAAAAGAATATGACTCGTAATGGCGAGAGAATCACCAATTTACCTCAGTATCACCAACAAAACTTACACTTAATAGGAAATTGATGGACCACAATGTAAGTTGTGAGCAACAGAATGATGGACACTATTGGTGGGATCACTACCATGAACTATTAGGTGAAACCTGAGTATTGGCTAAAGAAACTGTAGCATATATCACCAAAATCAATTTCTCAAGAGAAAATAGTATATATTACCAAGCCGCTCCACGGGATATTCTGAGTGCTCTGCAATTGGTTGAATAATTCTGTTTGGTAATATGCCCACCAGGCTAAACAAAAATGATAAGAATGTAAGCAATACAAAAAGCATGAATGCATTGAATTGTAATTATTAAAAAACAGGTAGATGCGATATTTCCATTTATACTACTACATAACTTCTCACCTGATTAGTCCATTCTCAGATCCAGTAATGATCCTATCTTCATCAAGCTGGCAAAATGAGTTTAAGTACTTAGTTTAGCTTGAGAACTGGAAAGCAAACTGATGCTACAACTAGTTGAGGCACACGCTCACCTTCAACAATGCATCTATAGAGTTTGGAGAGAGATCAATAAAGCGATCACTGCAAATCAGAGTTACCCAAAAAAAAATAAATAGTGAATTGTTGAGAGTGATTTTTCCTATATCTAACAGATTGTGGTACTCTTCCATTGATCAAATATCTTTGAAATATTGTACCTGCAATCCTTGAAACACCCCCATGAATACAGTAACAGAGTTCCAGCTTGCGACCCACATATGACTTTCCGACCATTCTAACCATCATAAGAGAAAATTAAGATAAATCAATTTCAATGAAGTCAAACATATCAAAACTATCTACCAAGCGTATGATTTAGCATAGCCAGGCATCGCTGACTCATTGTTTCCTTTCCAAGTCATCCAGTTTCTAAAATATTTACTTTCCTCTCTTTTACTTAAGAACAGACTTGTAGAGGGCTCCACAAGCCAATGGATTGGTGGTGGAAACTGAAGAAATAGCAAGGGGTATGGAATTAATATCTGATGAATGCCATATTCTTATTCTCTCTTTCAATTCAGCTTTTGTATGCAAATCTTTTCAATTATACATACTTTCCAAAAATAATTTTAGAAAAAAGAAAGAGAGAGAGAGATCATTCTCCCCTAGAGGTATTAACAAGGTTTGGTTTGACCTGGGTCCATAGTCATGTCCACTGTGACTTCTTTGGTAAACTTACAGGGAGCATGAGAAACATTTCCCATGGAAACTAAGACCATAAGGAGTTAATAACACCATTGTCAAACAAGATAATATTGATTCTTGTGGGATTGGGAATTCCTATTCTACTTGTTGGGGAGGTGTGATTTTGGTGATAGGTGGATATATTGGATTTGGCATTGTGTTTCCACTGTATGGTTCTCGATTCTTGTGAATGGTACACTTGCTGACTTTTTTGGTAGCTCCCGACACTTGCAACAGAGAGATCATTTATCTCCTCTTTTGTTTGTCATTATTATGGAGGTACTTAGGCCGATGGTGAAGGTTGATGTTGGGGGAGATTGCCTATCTAGATTTCAGGTGGGTAATGACACTAGTGGCACCATTATTATCTCATATTTTTTATTTGCAGATGACACTCTACTCTTCTGTGATGCAAAAAATAGCTAGATCCAAACACTAAGAAATTTGTTACTATGCTTTAAAGTAGTGTCGGAGCTCAAGGTGAATCTTGGGAAGTTCGAGATGGTTGCGGTAGGTGCGATGCCAAACAGTACTCATTTAGCGGGCTTTTTGGATTGCAATGCGTCTTTGCTATCCATGTAATATCTGGATCTTCCGTTAGGAGCCATATTTAAGGCTAGAACCATATGGGATGGGGTAGTGGTAAAAGATTGAGAAAAGATTGGCTGGTTGAAAGTGGGGGTACTTATCGAAATGGGGTTGACTCACTCTTATTATAGTACCCTTACTAATCTCTACATTTATTATTTATATTTGTTTCCTATGCTTGCAGGGGTGGTGAAAATGATTGAAAAACTCTTTCAAGAATTCTATGGGGGGCATGGAAAAGGAAAAGAAATTCCACTAGGTTAACTGAAATACTGTTTGTTCTCCAATTTCAAATGGAAGTTTGGGAGTGTGCAACCTGAAAACTTTTAATATAGCTTTATTGGAGAAATAGCTCTAGAGGTATCATTCGGAGGGAGAATCTTTGTGGAAGGAAATTATTGATGCTAGGTAATATAGCGTCTTGGGGGGTTGGTGTTCTAACGAACTGAGGAGATATGGTGTGGGTTTATGGAAGTTTATAAGGAGGGGTTGGACTTATTTTGAGGAACATATCCATTTTGTGGCTGGTGAGGGTACTAGAGTCAAGTTTTGGAGGGATGAGTGGTGTGGAGATTATCCTTTGGATTGGGTATTCCAACTCTCTATTGCATTGCAGTCAGTAGGGAGCCTTCAGTGGTAGATCTGAGAATACTTTTTCATGGTTTTCAATAGTGGAATATTCTATTTACTGGAGATTTTCATGATTGGAAACTATCCACTGTCTCTGATTTTTTCCCCTTGTTATATTCCATGGGAAGCCCTACAGCTTTAAGGGACAGATTGCACTGGCGGTTAAATGTCCAAAAAAATGCACAATTAAGGCCTACTACAAAATCTTGACAACAAGTTAATATTCCCTTTCCCTGTTATTTGGGGTTCTCAGGTGTCTTCTAAAATAGCTTTCTTTGTTTAAACTGCTGGGTTTGGGAAGATGTTGACCACAGATAACTTGAGGGGGTGTGTTATGATAGATTGGTGGTATATGTGCAAGAATAACGAAGAATCAGTAAACCATCTATTATTGCATTGTTATGTGCAAGATTGGTGGTATATGTGTAAGAAGGTGTTATGGGATGAGATTTCTTGTAGGGTGGATGTCCCTTGGGTAATGCTTGCAAGGGTGGTGGATCTATTAGGTTGTTAGAAAAAGCTAAGCAGTCTGGAAGATGATCCAGTTGTGCCTTGTGTGATGTATTTGGTCGGAATGGAATAATCATTGCTTTGAAGACAAGGCAGGCTCAATGGCAGAGGTGCATAATTTTTTTGTTCAAAATTTACCGCTGTGATTTTCAGTTATTGTACTTAATGGGGACGATGTTCATGACTTCTTGTTTGTCTTTACCAATCATAGAATGTAATTAGGTGTTTTTTTGTATATTTTCCATGTACGCGTGCCATGACTTTTTCATTCTCAATAATAAAATTTATCACTTATCAAAAAAGATAATATCGATTAAACATCCAAGGAGGAAAAAATATACACTATTTTGTATAAGCTGGCATACAGAACCATATCCATGACGCAAATATAAGAATCAGAAGAATAAAGAACTTCAAAGATGGAAGAATATATTGCCTTCATGATAACAACAGACAGTAACTCTTCTTCAGAAAACTCAGACTGGACTTGGACCTGTAGAATTATCCAAATTAAATAAAAAAAAATTATAAGAAAATTAAGAAAACATTAGGCATAGAAAAACTTAAAATTGGGTGTTATCTAGACATTCTTCAAATAAGGGGACCGAATCACAAAGGAAAACGTACTTTATTTCTTCGAAGACTGCAAACAGATAGAGTCCCATCTCCACTACACAATCCAAAAGAGCAAATAACTTTTTATATATACATAAGTGAAGAGAACAATGTTTAAAAGGTTTTAAGTGATCCGATACTCCAATGAGGAAGTGATGCAGTATCGCACAAGGATACTGTTGGCAAGGGGAAAAAAGAACAGAACAAGGAGATTGAAAAGGTAGAGGACAGTAATTGAGGTACCTTGTCGACAAGAGTTTAAAGGCGTCAGAAGCTAAAGTAATATCAGAAACGTAATCTTGATGAGCATCAAACGAGTTGCAGCAAGAACGCTGTCTGGTATCCCACACCTTTATGCACCCTTCATCATCACCAGATGCGATGGTCGTCTCGCTTATGTTTATCAATCTATTGATTGCATCACTATCACATAACCATAACACCCACAAATACATCGTTACATATGGTACAAAACATAAGGAGATCATTAGTGACAAGAGTGAAGTGTCGGATAACAAAACAGGCAATAATACCGACCCATGTGCATCTTCAAGACGAGCAATCGGTGATCCAGTCTCTACATCCGTAGCGAGAATTGACCGGTCTGGAGAGCACGTCGCAATTGCTAACACGCATCCAAAACGCCCCCTTTACATACATACATATATATGTATATGTATAGAAAAGAAACAGACACATGAAAGAAAAATGGAAAAAAATAAAAAAAGGCTTATACCACGCCCGCCGTCGATGAATCTAACAGCCCTGCAAGACTCGGTGTGCGCGCGAACTTCCAAAAGCCTTTGAGGCAAGGCATTAGCACCGTAACGGTAGAGGTGAAGGTCACCATTAATGAGTCCGGCGGAAACGAGTTCCGACGAGGGATGAAAATCTAAATCAAAAGCAAGCCTTCCCAAATTTATCTCCATTTATTATCTTCCTCACGAATACGGAGGAGTCGGCCGTTCCAGCCTCTTCCGACAAAACCACCAGAGGTTTAAGGAGAGCATCTAGGGCTCTTTCCTTTGCTTATTGGGTTGGGCCGGGTTGCATTTATTTGCCCGAGTCTGTTTATTTTTGTTTTATGGACATGGATCTATAAAACTGTTACCATTTTCCCATTTTTAGTAAGGAATTATGGGAATTAATTGTCTGGATATCTCTCGCAATTTTAATAATGAGATGTTTGAATAGTGAGATGAGATTAGATGATTTAAAATTAATAATAAAATAATTTATAATAGTAGTAAGCTTATTTAAATTAATATATTTTATAAATTTTTAAAAAATAAAAAAGAAAAGGCTGAATAAAATATCATAAAATTAAAATGTTATTATAACATTATTTTTTAATATTATTTTTCTTTAAAATATTTTTATATTTTTTTAGAAGTTTGAAGAGTTATAATAATTAAATGAATATTTGAAATTGAAAAGTATTTATATTTATAGTGTTTGAATATTAAGATGAGATGTGATGAATTGGAAGGACTTTACAATATCTTTACCATTCAAACTAAGCATAAATGTTTTCTAGCTTTCAAAAAATAATTTGGTATAAGTACACTTACCTTCAATTTTTTTCCTAATCAAGTTTGCATTCAATAAAAATTAAGGCACTAAAGCGTTTAGGGAGGATCATTCCCGCTACTAATATACAAAATACTAATAGGAAAAAGAGATAATGGTATGCTACCAAACAAAGGGTTAGTAGCTACTAAACAAAGTATTGGTAGCAACCCACTGCGTCACAGAGTGGGAAAGTCGATTTTGAGATCGACCTTTTTTTTTTAACTTCAACTTCTTTGAGCTTTCAAAGAGTTTGCAATATCTCTCGAGATGGGAAAAATTTGCCAATCAGATTTTTTGTCATTGATGAGAGCAATTACAATAAGAGAATCTCCTTCTAGAATGGTTGATGGGATGTTTAAATACATCACTATCTTACAAGCAAAATTTATCATCAAAGCGTCAGGAATCAATGGGGTTATGGTATAGATTTCTTCTATCCATATTTCAATAATTTCTCCATCAAAATCTTTGCTCACAAGAGAAGTCATAGAAAAGAAATTTCTGATAGCAAAATCAAAAGATATGCAAAGTTAATTAAAAGAAAGTCTTTTCCATTCAAGTTCCGCATTAGATTGCTTCTACTTCATTTGCCAAGCCTAAAAATTTGTAGATATGAATGATTCAACTATTGTGATGCCTTGCTAATTGAGAGCTCAATATGGTTGTGAACTAAATCATTTCAAAGATGCCTTATGAAATCTAAAATCAAAACTACAAAGATTTGAAATTGGTGTTCCTCCTGATTATTAAGGCCCAGCTTCGATTTTGGACTTAAAATAATAGAGATCCAGTCTTTCATAGAATTCATAATTAACGAAGAGAGATTTAAATGCCAACTATCGAGACGTCACAAGATTCGGGTGATTGGGCATTCCATGAAAAGATGAATGAGAGTTTTTTCTTTTTCACCACAAATGGGGCAATTGAAAGAACAAATATTAAGAATAAATCTCTTTAGTCACTCTTTTGTTGGAAGGATATCCCACACGATTTTCCAAAGAAAAGTTTGTAGTGGTCATGGATTTTAAGTTTCCATAATTTTCGCATATTGAAGTTTGGGATATTTGCCCAAATGGAGTTTGCAAGGTTAGAGGCAACATGATAAGCAATCTTGATAGTGAATTTTTCATTATGAGATTCGGTCCTTGTTGGACAGTTTGGTCTTTGTTGTGAGTGGGGCAAAAACAAAATTGAATTTCTTTGACACTGTCTTGATAGAACAGATTGAGATTTCGGTAAATCCTAGAAATAAATGGCATGATTAATCAAATCAAAGACTTTTAAAGAAAGTGAAAGGTCAACTAAATGGTAAAGAGGTAAAGATTTAAAATTTTCCGTGGATGTAATCCAGGGGTCTAGCCAAGCTTTCACTAATGAACTATTTGTGATTTGGAGACACATACTTTTTCCAACAAGTGACGAAACTTTGTAATTCATTTTCAGAATTAATATAATGGAACTTACTGCTGTTCAGATGAGCATTGTTCTCCCTTCTTGAAAAAACAATTTGGATTTCTAACTATCAAGTCTTATATTAACTTTCGCCACCAACTCTTTGTAATCCTCTATTTTGGATCGACCAAATGTCGTCATAATCCTCAGATATTATATTCTGTCTGGGTTTCTTTGTATGGTATTTTGTCCTTAACAACCATTCTTGTAGCATTGCTAGTATTTTGAGTAATGTAAAAAAAAAAAAAAAAGATTTGCTTTTATTTATCCCTTGTCCTAACCAAATTTGATATTTATTTAAAATAATGTTTGTTGTCCAGATGATTAACACAAGGGGGGTGAATTGGGTTATAAAAAAATTTAACACTTATAAACCAAATACACAATATAAAATATAAATAAAATACGAAACAATAAGAAATATAAAAAGTAAGGGCAATAAGAAGCAAACTCAGTATTTTAACGAGATTTAGCCCACTGCCTATGTCATCTCCTCAAACCACCCCTTAAGAATCAAAAATTACTATTTAATCTCTTTTAGGTGGAGATGGAAATTTATTACACTTTTGAGCAACACCGCTACAAAGAATCCGTGCAGAACACCTTCTACACTTGCAATTACCTCGCACTTGGTGATTCAACTATTTCCTGTGTAAAACACCTTCTACACACACAAGGGTTATACGTACCCTCTTACAAATACAAAAACTGATAATTGATAGATTATCAGAATACACTCCTCAATGTGTGAGATAAAAACAATACAGTGCAACTTATATATCTCTCAAAATGAATAAGAATTAAGGTACAAAACTTAGAGAAGAGTGAATGATGACTTTGAAAGAATGATGCAAAACTTAGTAATTGATGTGTAAGTTCTTGTTGTAATTTTTATAAAACTCAAGTGAGTTATTTATAGGTAAATGAGTCTTCATATTCAAATATGAAAACGTTCACATGTCAAATAAGAGCATTATTCACTTTTCAAAATATTCAAATAAAAAATCACATTTTTATATTTTTCAAAGACAACTCTATTCATATTTCAAATGAATCAAATATAATATTTTACTTTTCATACATGATAAAATGAGCATGATTTATTTTTCAAACTAAATCATCTTCTTTTTACATATGTCAAAAAAATACACAACCACTTTTCAAGATTTTCAAACAAAATCATCTATCTTTTGCATTTATCAAAAAAACACACAAACACCCTTCAAGATTTTCAAATACATGCACATGTTAAAGATGACAATTAATCATATTACAAATTCAAATCTTTATGCATATGTGGAAAAAAAAAATCGAAATTAAATATTTTAATAAAGTTATGCAAGTGTAAAAAATACAATTTGATACTTTATGAGAAAATATTAATTTTGAGCCTTAATCCAATTTCAAATTTTAAGAGATGTACAAAATTGCTCTATGAGTTTCATTTGTAGACTTGTTCTTCTTTTTGTTCATGCTTGATTTCTTGATGTGTTTAGCTCTCTTCATGCATAGACAACTTGAGCTTGAGTTTTGAATTTGTTTATTATCATCAAAATCTATACATAGATACGAGACTTGAAACCTTGGATTCTACAATCTCGTCATTTTTTATGATGACAAATACTTAATAGAAATCTGCGATCTGCAGTAAGACTTAAACTCCCCCTGAAAATATGCGTTAATTTTTCAAGTAAAATATAGACATGATTCTAGCATATATAACAGAGTAGTATAATACTAGTATAAGACTTCTCCCCCTTTTAGCATCATTAAAAAGGAACCGCAATTGGTTTCAATAAAAAAAATTTCTCCGTCCTTGTCTGACAAAAGCTGTAAAGGCTGAGGCCTAATTTTATCGTTTCGGTGCAGAGATCCGCTTGATATTGTTGACAAATGAAATATTATTGAAATTTGGTGCGGAATGAGATTTCTTCCTGCATCCGTGTTCGACAAAACCTGCAAAGTCTCAAATTTTTATAAGTTACTTGAGATAATGAAATAAAAGTGATTAACAGATATTCATAACATGCATCATTCATATTTCTCTTCTAATCATACATAATCTATCTTCTGGCAGGGATTTTGTGAAAATGTCCACTAATTGATTATATGTGCTTGTGAATTCTAGTACAATATGATTTTTCTGTACATGATCTCTAAGAAAATAATATCTAATTTCAATATACTTAGTCCTAGAATGTTGTATTAGGTTCTTTCATAACAATTACCTGCAGCAACATACTTTACCTCAGCAGTAGATAATGTAATAGAATTTTACTTTTTACTAAACTATGAAACGAGTGCATGACCTAAAAAATGACATGTTCCACTAGTATTTTTTCGATCAACTTTGCAACCAGCATAATCTACATTTGAATAACTGATAAGATCAAAAGTAGTGTGTTTAGGATACCATAACCCTAGATCAATGGTACCGGCAAGATATCTAAAAATACGCTTAACAACAATCAAATGACATTGTTTTGGAGATGATTGAAAATGTGCATATATACATTCAATAAACATAATATCAGGTTTACTAGCTGTCAAATATAATAAACTCCCAATCATATATTGATATACCTTTAAGTCAACTGGCTTACCACTTTCATCTTTATCAAATTTGGTGGTTGGACTCATTGGTATTCCAATTACCTTCGCACCTTTCATCTCAAACTTTTTGAATAACTCTTTGATATATTTTGACTGATTAATGAATGTTCCACTTTTTACTTGCTTGATTTGCAATCCAAGAAAGAAATTAAGTTCTCTCATCTACTCATTTCAAATTTTTATTGTATACTCTTAGCAAAATCTTGGCACATATCTTCATTAGTAGCACCAAATATTATATCATCCACATAAATTTGAACTAGAAGAATATTATTCTGTTCATATTTGATGAAAATAGTTGTATCAATTTTTCTTCTTGAAAAATATTTTTCAATCAAGAAACCACTAAGTCTTTCATACCAAACTCTAGGAGTTTGTTTGAGTCTATATAAAACTTTTGTGAGTTTAAAAATATGATTATGAGGGATATGATTTTTAAAACCTGGAGGTTGCTCAACGTATACTTTTTCATTTATAAAACCATTTAAGAAAACACTTTTAAAATTCATTTGAAAAAATTTGAAATTTTTATAACATACATATGCAAGTAACATTCAAATAGTTTCTAATCTTACGACAGGTGCATACGTCTCATCATAATCAATTCATTCCTCCTAATTGATACCTTGGGCTACAAGTCGAGTCTTGTTTCTAGTGATAATTCCGGACTCATCCTTCTTATTTCTAAAAATCTATTTTGTTCCAATAACAGCATGATCTTTGGGTCTAGGAACAAGTGTCTAAATATCATTTCTTTCAAATTGATTTAGCTTTTTTTGCAAAACTAGAATCCACGATTCATCAAGCAGTGCTTCGTCAATATTTTTGGGTTCAATATGAGATAAAAAAACAGTGTGATTGTAAATATTTCTAAGAGATGATTGAGTACTTACACCTCGTGAAGGTTTTTTTAGAATTTGTTCCACTGGATGATCTTTTACATGTCTCCACTGTTTAGTTGCATCTTGTACTAAGTCTTGATGATCTTTCCTGATGTCTCCATATTGGATTTCTCCCATTATATTCTCTTTGTTGAGATTGAAACTATTTGTATTATTTGTACCTTTTGGTTCTTTATCAATAGATTTCTTGGAGGATAGAGGGTTAGATTCATCAAATACTATATGCATAGATTCTTGTACAGTCAAAGTCTTTTTATTGAATACTCTATAAGTTTTACTATTTGTTGAATCCAAGAAAGATACATTCATCAAATGTTGTATCAAACTTTCCTAAATTATCTCTATCATTGAGTATAAAACATTTGTATCCAAATACATAAAAGTAATCAATGTTGGACTTTTTCTCATTTCAAAGCTCATAAAGGATTTTATCTAAATTAGACCTTAACATAACTCTATTTATAACATAACATGCAGTACTTACCACTTCGGCCAAAAAATAATTAGGTAAAATATTCTCATTAAGTATTGTTCTTGCCATTTCTTGAAAAGATCTATTCTTTCTTTCTACTACCCCATTTTGTTGAGGAGTTCAAAAAACATAGAAGTTATGTAAAAAATCATTTTCATCACAAAAATAATATATTTATTGACAAACTCTTTCCCCCTGTCACTTCGGATGTTTGAAATAGTATAGGCATTTTTATTTTGAATTTTCTTGCATAACTTGGTAAAAACATTATATATCTCATTTTTATGAGCAAGAAAGATGACTCAAATATATCTAGATAAATAATTAATAATAACAAATGCATAATATTTTCATCCCAGACTCGCAAATCTGTTTGGTCCAAAAAGGTCTATATGCATTAGTTGCAATGGTCTAGTAGTGAAAATATGTTTCTTGATTTTGAAAGAAATTTTTGTTTGTTTATCAAACTAGCATGCATTACAGATTTTATCTTTAAAAAAGTTCGCTTTTGGCAAACCTTTCACAATATCATTTTTTGAAAATTTGGAAATAAGTTCCATATTTGCATTACCTAACCTTTTATGTTATAACCAACTATTTTTATATTGAGCTGATAAACAAATAGTAACTTGTGAGACAATTTCTTCAAATTCGATTGTATAAATATTATTGTTTCTAATAGTAATAAAACAAACATTGCAATCATGATTATTCAAAATAATGCACTTATCTTTTTTGA
This sequence comes from Platycarya strobilacea, assembly GCA_036898215.1. Taxonomy (NCBI): domain Eukaryota; kingdom Viridiplantae; phylum Streptophyta; class Magnoliopsida; order Fagales; family Juglandaceae; genus Platycarya; species Platycarya strobilacea. Next base: position 12,650,850 of record CM072546.1, on the reverse strand, counting down.
AAGTAACCGTAAATCCTTAATCACATAATTGACTTATATTCAAAAGATTATATTTTAAACCATTAACAAGTAGAACATCTTCAATTATGAGAGAAGACTCCTTACCAACTTTACTTATTCTCATAATCTTTCTTTTTGAATTGTCTCCAAATGTCACGTGTCCTTTTTCTTTAGAAGTGAGATCAATGAACTTAGTTTTGTCTCCTGTCATCTGTTTTGAGCATCCGCTATCTAAAATTCATTTATTTTTACCTATGGAAGACTTCGTGCATACCTATAAAAGCAATTAAAATAACTTTTTTTTGGTAACCAAGTTCTCTGGGTCCTTTATTTATTAGTATTAGAAGAAACAATATTCTTTGGTACCCATATGGCCCTAATAGTCATTGAATGTTTTCTTCTACTAGGACAAGTATGATAGTTATGACTATTTCTATTACAAAAATTACAAATAATATGTGATATATTTAAAAAACTTGAGTGATTGTAATAATGTTTTTCTTTAAAAAATTTATTTTTATGAAAAGAATTTTGAAATTCTGATTTTGATTTAGTCGGTTTATCAAAGAGATTTTTATAGGGTTTGAGTTTTTCTTTTGGCATGTATCCCAAGTCTACCTTATCAAAAACACATATTTGACCACCAAGAAGTTTTTCAAATCGGCTACTTTCTTTTTTAACTCATCATTTTCATTTTTTAAAACTATATTTTCATTTTTTAAAACATCAATTTCATTTGTTAAAAAAGATTTTTTCTTTTTCAAAACAGTAGACTTGATACCCAATTTTTTAAGTTTCTCATATATTTCTTTCCAAACATTTTACAATTTTTCATAAGAAGAATTTTTAATATTTTTAAAATTTGTTACTTCAAGATCATCTTTAGTCATAAGACAAAAATTTGCAGATTTTTATTACTTGCGTCGTTGTCTGAGTTATTTGAATTATCATCCAATGTAACTTTCATTACTTTCTTACCTTTGTATTGATCTTTTTTTAGTAGGGGATAATCTGTTTTGATATGTCCAGGTTTTTTATATTTATAATAAATTAATAAATCATTTTTACCTGTATTTTTGTTGGAAAACTTTTTGAAAGATTTTCTTGAAAGAATTTTATTTTCTTAAAATATCTCTGAAATCTTTTTATGATCATTGCAATTTCTTCATCTTTGTTATCACTTTCCTCGTTTTCATTATTTTCGTTTTCATGGGGAACAGTTTTGAATGCCAAATTCTTCTTTTGCTTTCATTCTTCTTCTTCTCCTCTTTTCAATGTGTACTCGTGGGTAATAAGTGATCTGATGATTTCATTTATTTCGAATTTTTTGAGATCTTTAGTTTCAAGAATCACTGTTATTTTTTATTTCCAATGTTTTGACAGAGAGTTGAGAATTTTTTTTATTATCTCCAAATTAGAATAAATTTTCCAAAAGCTGTCAAGTTATTTATAATGTTAGTAAAACGAGTATACATAGAGGAGATAGATTCATCATCAATCATTTTAAACATTTCATATTCATGCGTAAGAGTATAAATTTTTGATTTTTTGACTTGCGAAGTTCTTTCATAAGTTACTTCCAAGTTATCCCAAATTTTTTTTGATATCCTGCAAGTCATTATTGTGTTAAATTCATTGTCATGGAGAGCATTATACAGTAAACTCATAACCATTACATTCACTGTATAAAGTTTATCCACGATCAAACTCTTCTTCTTCCTTATTAACCTTTACTCTATCAACAATTTTTGTTGGAATATAACGTCAACTTATAATACATTTCTAAATTTCTCAGTTTTGAGACTGAAAGAATATTCTCATTTTAGTTTTCTAGAAAATATAATTGTCTCCACAAAATAACGGAGGCCGACTACTGGATTGACCTTCAGCGAATGTAACTGTAATGTTAGCCATATGATCTTAACTCAACAGATAATTAATCTTATAATAAAGCCATTGCTCTAATACTAATTGTTGCCTAGTTGACTAACACAATAGGGGGAGTGAATTAGGTAATAAAATATTTTAACACTTATAAATCAAATACACAATATAAAATATAAATAAAATACGAAGGAGTAAGAAATATAAAGAGTAATGGTAAGAAGAAGCAAACTTAGTATTTTAATGAGGTTCAGTCTCACTGCCTACGTTCTCGTCTCAAGCTACCCTTTGAGAATCTCAAATTTACTATTCAATCTCCTTCAGGTAGAGATATAAACCTATTACACCTTTGAGCAACACTGCTACAAAAAATTCGTGTAGAACTCCCTCTACACTTGCAATCACCTCATACTTGATGATTCAACTATTCCCTGTGTAGAATACCTTCTATACACATAGTAGTTATACACACTCTCTTACAAATACAAGAGCTGATAATGAGTAGGTTATCAGAATATACTCCTCAATGAGTGAGATAAAAATAATATAGTGCAACTTATATCTCTCTCAAAATGAATATAAATTAAGGCACAAAATTAAAAAAAAAAAAGAGAATAAGGAATTTCAAAGAATGATGCAAAACTTAGCAATTAATGTGTAAATTCTTGTTGTAATTTTTGTAAAACTCAAGTGAGCTATTTATAGGCAAATGAATTTTCATATTCAAATTTGAAAATGTTCACATGTCAAATAAGAGTATTATTCACTTTTCAAAAAATTTAAATAAAAAATCTCATTTTTATATTTGTCAAAGACAACTACATTCATTTTTCAAAAAAATCAAATCAAATTTTTTACTTTTCATACATGACAAAATGAGCATGATTTATTTTTCAAACCAAATCATCTTCTTTTTGCATATGTCAAAAAAACACACAACTACTCTTCAAGATTTTCAAACAAGATCATCTATCTTTTGCATTTGTTAAAAAAACACACAACTACCCTCTAAAATTTTCAAACGCATGCACATGTTAAACATGACAATCAATCATCTTACAAATTCAAATCTTTATACATATGTGAAAAAAAAAATTTGAAATTAAATATTTTAATAAAATTATGCAAATGTAAAAATTACAATTTGATGTGTTATGAGAGAATATTAATTTTGAACCTTAATCCAATTTCAAATTTTAAGAAATGTACAAAATTAGTCTATGAGCTTCATTTGTAGACTTGTTCTTCTTTTTACTCATACTTGATTTCTTAATGTGTATAGTTCTCTTCATACGTAGACAACTTGAGTTTGAGTTTTGAATTTATTTGTTATCATCAAAATTTATATGTAGATACGAGACTTGAAATCTTGAGTTCTACAATGTTAATTGCCTGAAAAGATTTTTCTTTTACTTTTTCAAGAATAATCAAGTCATCTGCAAAGAGGAGGTGAGAGATTGAGGAATAATCATGACTAATTTTAATATCTTCCAATTGTCGTGGGGCTTCTAATCCAATCAATAGTTTTGAGAGGACTTCCGTACACAAGATGAAAAAAAAAAGTGAAATAGGGTCGCCTTGCCTGAGGTCCCTTTGAGTTTTTAAAAAAACTCTCGGGGAGCTATTGATGAAAATAGAGAAAGAAACTATTGTTATACACTCCTTGGTAAGATTGATCCGGGTTGAGCAGAATCTCAAAACTTTCAAAATAGCAAATAGAAAATTCCATTCGATGAAGTCGAAAACTTTTTCCATATTTAGCTTTATAGGCACTTGACCTTTCTTCCCTTTTGTGATGCTTTAGATGATGCAACATTTTATGGGCAATGATGAGAATTTTATTGATATTTTGACCTGGTACAATGCTATTTGGAACGGGGATATAACTCTTGGAAGAGTTTTCTTGAGACGGTTGGCAAAGATTTATGAGATAATTTTGTATATGACATTTATTAGACTTATTGGTCATAAATTTTATAGAGAACTTGGATTTGTTATTTGTAGAGAACTTTGTGTGATTCATGTCTTAGAAGCTTCCCACTTCTAAAGAAGTTTTAGACCGCTGCAATCATGTCTTTCTTGATAATATGTCAATAGTGTTTGAAGAAAAATATTGTCATTCCATCGAGACCTGGACTTCAAGATTTTGGATTTGCTTGAGAGCTCCAAATATTTCCTCCTTCTTAGGTAAAATTGTTAGAAAAACATTATATGCCTTTGAAATGTACTGATCCATTGTTCAGTTACCTAGACTTAGCATAATAGAATCAATCACATTGCGTCAGCAAATAGTCATGTATAAATAATGAAAGCGAGTGTTCAAATTCGAGGTAGTAAACTAGTTTATTCTTGATTTTTCCCTCTACAACATTTCTTCACGCTTCAATTATTCTTGGAGTTTGAATTAGAGCCTTGAGGGATCTCTCTCTTTATAAGCTCCATTGATTAGGGGTGATGCTCTGAAGATGATCTAACTCCAACTCTATTTGTTAAATGTTGGTGTGGATTTTCTCAAAGTGGACTTGATTCCAATACTTGACTATGTTTTTTGTTTATTTAATCTTGCTACAGAAAATATAGGTGGCATTCTCGATGAAATGTCGACTCCGTACTTTTTGGATTATGACATTGCTTAGAAGTTCCTGGGTCTAGAATTCCTCAAATTTAAAAATGCAGCTTTCTTCCCTATTTTGAGTGTGTTGAGCAAGAGGAGATGGTGATTTGAGGCTAAAGATGCAATATGCTAAATAGTGGCATTCGGGAATAGAAGGCGCAATTGTGTGTTTGCAATTCTCCAATCTAATCTTTTTCTATTATTGCTTTACCTTGATGGTTATTGGTCCAAGTGAAAGTGAGCCTAGATTAATGAGACCATGCATATCCATCAAATTTTTTAAGCCACCAATAGATGAGAAGCTACCAGGCGGCCTCCATATTTATTAGCTTGATTTAAGGGGTCATTGAAGTCGCCAATGTAAGGCCACAATCTTGTGAATGAATGATGAGTTAAGTTCTTTAAAGACCAAAAGTTTGCTTTGTGTTTTCATTGAGTTGTAGCATAAACAAAAGTAGATAACCAAGGATAATAAGATGGATCAGAATAAACAAAAATATATATAGCATTAGTAATTACATGCACCAATTCGATATCAACACCTAATCGCCAATTAACAAAATGCCTTCATTTTATTCCAAGGTGGGGGGAATGTACAAAATGGTGGAAACCAAGCCTATTTATAATAGTATAGGTGTGTACAATACATACCATAGTTTTCGATATAAAAATAATATTCGGGTTATATTTGTTAATATTGACTTTTAAACTTCTAATTGCTTTGGGGCAGACTAATCCTCTATAATTCTATACCAAGGATTTCATGGGAAACTTGGAGGCATGGCAGAGCCTGCCTCTTTAGTATTTTTTTTTTATTCTTTTTCGGAGTTGCATGGTTTTATGGCTTGGATTTCGCAAATGCCTTGGATTTTTTTAACTTTTCCTGATAACCTTGGATTGAAAGATAAAAGCATGAGGGCAACATCGTTTTCTTCATTGCATGTCTCACGGTCTTGTGCCGTTGATTGGGTGGTCTGAGAAGAGATTTTCTGAATTTTGTGCTTCAAGGGTTGAACATCTTCATCATCAATGGAAGCAGTCTTTTTTTTTATGGAACCTACGCATCTGAAAGAGGGATCAATATCACTGAGCTCTCGATAGGACTCGGGTCAACAACATGGGCTTGAAGGCCATCTAAATTGGTAAACTTGTATTTTGCCACATATCTAATAGTGGGTCCAAGTCGCTTGAAAGGAGTAGAAGTGGGGTAGGGAGGTGACTTAGATGGAATAAGCTGGACTGGTTGGAAAGTAATCGAGAGATGAAAATTTATGCCATTGGGTTTATTGAAAGTAGGATTGTCTACATTATAGGGATGACCATGTTTCCAAATGGCTTATGAGGGTTTGGATATTTGCTTGAGACTAAGCCCATGTGATTGAGTAATCTACTATAGTCTTAGCCCGAGAAACTTGAGCGTTCACTAGAAGCTGATCCACAGGCTGAACAGATGCATCACGAGTCTCATTAGACAAGGCATGGGCTACTGTTGCGAAATGGGCCAAGAGAATAGAATTGGAAGGCCCAACTTGCCTTTGTTGGTTCTGCGGTACCTTAAACCCATAACAGTCTTCTGTATTTTTAACAATTGGGAAGACCACACCTCAGAGTTCAAAGTGGATGGGAACGTAAATTGTTACAAAATTGATTTAATCAGATTGTTGTAAAGAAGATGAATAGCCGTCAACTGGGAGATATGATGATCTTGAGTGATTGATTTAACCAAGTTTGTGGGAAGAAATTAACACTTATATTAATTGGGGCTCTTTCCGTGGGTGATGTGCTTTTATTGTCAATAATACCTAAAGCACAGTATTCAACAATGGTAGGGTTCATCGCAACCCTCTATTTTTTCGATACTTGAATTTAGAGAGAACTACGACAATGGTTGCTAGAGTCAAAAAGTAATTTAGAATAATCCCAAAACAAATCAGCGAAGAAGGATTTTTAATAGTAAGATCCCGAATTCCTTTCTTATTATTTGTTTCTTGCTAGAAATTGAAATGAGTTGCAAATGGGTTTAGGTCTGGAATGAGTTCTTGAGGGGAATGGACCCTTTTTGGAATCTGTTGTGTAGGCTTTGCACTGAATCTTGCTAGTAAGGCCTTGAGAGGGAGCTACTAACCCGAATCCAGCACATTGCCTTCACATCCTTTGTCTTCATCAAGAAAATTTCCTTTAATTAGTAAGACTTTATCTTTGTTCACTTTACCTATATCAAAGCTGCTATTAGTGATGTCTGTAGTTGTGTAAGTGCAACTAGATTGTAAAGTACAGCTTAGCTCGTCGGGAAAACCTGGGTGTAGTGGTATAATGAAAGCGAAATGTTCTGTCCATTTACTTTTCTTGATTACAGAATTAGGATGAGGTTTGTCATTGAAATCTCTTCATCAATAATTCCCATGAGATTCCTAGGGACTAATGCTTGACCTTGCTAGGGTGGTAAGGTTAAACATTGGGGGTTTAGAGCTAAGCCAAGGACCAAAAGACAAGTGTTCAGGAATGGATTGTAGAAAAGTACAGAAAACTTGAGAGTGACCAATTCACAGGCGTAGTAGAAATTCGATAATCGTTTGTACTTAAAAGACACCCAAGAATCCATGTTGAAATCTCTGGGAGACCAAAACCTTTATTTCAAAGGTTGTGTTATGCCAATCTCAATTTTAATTCTTAAGAATTTCTTGTAGGCTAGACCAAATAGTGGATTGACATCCACATTAAAAAATATACCTAGAGCTGATCCAATATTGAAAGCATTTTTTCCATCATATGGTTCCCAATCCAAGTGGTGCCTGCAAGCCATCATTTGATAACAAGAATGTGCCATTTGAAATTTCTAGGAGCTTGTTTCATAATTCTCTACTTATCACTTGCAAATTGGGAGGTAAAAAAGAAAAGATTTGGCCCGATTTGGATTGGGAGATGAGATGAATTGATATGAGTTTAGTTTATTTTTTAATATTATTATTATTTTGGGATTTGAAAAAGTTGAATTGAGATTTAAAAAATGTATATTGAAATTTGAAAAAATTGTATTAAGATTAGTATTTTGTATGAGAATTTGAAAAATTGTAATGATAATTTTGAGATGAGTTGAGACGAGTTCGTCTCGTCTACGAATCCAAACCGTCCAAACCGGCCCTAAATCTTGTACATGGAACTTCCTAATGAAACTCCAGGAAAATCTGAAGGAAGCATGTAGTGAGATTTTATTGAGAGGCCTTGTAGCAACTATTCTTCTTATTAAGGCTAACCCTTGATTTTCAATTACAAAATCAATTGCTGGAGTAAGATTTAGATCATTCTAGGAAAGGGTTTCAGTCTGATGAATTAGCTTATCCATGTCCATTCTAGAAGGATCATACAAGATAGCTTTAGGTTGGTTTTCACTAAAGGTGCATAAAGACTCAAAGGGGAGAGTGGAAGGAGGTGCTGTGCTGTCCCATCCATTTTGATGTCATTTGTTCCCTTCAGTTTTTGTTGTCTTAATGAAACTGGAATAATTTATTATACACAACTTTTGACTTGATCTCTCGACCATATCGTCAAATATAAAAAATAAAAAATAAAAAATAAAAAATAAAAAATTATTAGATATTCAGTGATACCCTGCTTTCATTCAATATCATATTAGAATAATTTTTATTGCAGTCTCAAAACGGGGACTGCGATGCAAGCGTAAATGAAACGCTGCCAAAATGCCCAGATGAAAGGCCATATGCGAGGGAGGTCGCTCCTCAGACTTTCCCATACCCAGATGAATATCACCCATGGTCTTTGAAGTCCAACTTTGGACCATGGATACTGCTAAGTTTGCACAATACCCAATCAAACCAAGATTATGACTTATAAATTACATTTTTTAGTCCAATTACTTGATGTTGAGGCTTTTGGAATTTGATGGTATCGCTAATGGAGAGGGAGATATAATCCAGAAAGAGGACGGTTAAATACACAAACAAATCACACAAAAATAATCTCACAAACTGACTTGGCTTCATTTGATTTGTTAAATTTATTTTATAATAAAATTAATTTTATAATCTAATAGATCACATCAAGTCGCATGTGAGATTATTTTTATATAATTATTATATGACTAGAATATTTTCCATCCAGAAATGTTCCCTAAACTTGTATAACAATTCAAAGAAGACAGAAGAATACAATAATATTTTCTTTTGGCTGAATACGATAATTAACTCTCGCCCCATCGCTAGGGAATGAAGCTGGATGCCCCCTTCCTCAGAGATGAAAACCCCACTCTTTAGAAATAAAATGGACTGCAAAGATTCAAAACCCAAATCTCCATTGTCACTGAAAAGCTTGTAGAGGGTGCAACAACTCTGGAATTCATTGACACGGTGCTTCTCAGGGTGGTGGAAATGGTTACTTTACATTTTATAATCTTTGGATGAAACTTTTTTCTACTTGAACAATCTCTTTTTCAACTCTTAAGATGAACAAAACTATATGGGTTTGTTTGGAGTGACAAAAGAAGCATCCGTGACCCAACGTAGCTCAAGCTAATTGGACTTCGTTTTATGAAGCTCGAGTCTAAGACTCTAAAAACCATGGACGAGTTGCAGTCAAACTCCACCTGAGGTTTCAATACTCGACTTTATTGAGTTAGAGGCAATCATATAAAATTTCTTGGATGACCCAGTCAATTTGGATCTGTGCTTTGCATCATTGGTGGCCGACAATGGTGGTTGTTCCGTCAATGGTGGAGGAGATTGGGTGGTTGGGGTCGATGATGGTGGAGATTGGGTCGGGGGCGCCACAGAGGCAAAAAAACAATATTTCACTTTTTTGCAGTTTCTAAGCGTTTTGGCTTTAGAAGAAAGAGAGTAGTACCCCAAACAGTCCTCTGTATATAGCGCTGCTATCATATCAAGAAGGAAAATATTAAACTTACTTGGACCACAAACTTTTAAACATATAATATCATCTAATAAGATATAAAAAATATATATATATTATGTAGCGTATTTTGAAATTGCTCAATAATTACTTCGTAATCGACAGCAAAAGGGGTGTTGTCATTAATTCTTGAATGACTGAAATTGATAACCACGATATTCTAATGAACATACAAACATCTAAAATTAAAAGAATTAACAAATAACTTAAAATATTTCATTCTAGTATTATACAATACCCCAAAAGGAGATGTACTCTGACCAAAACTGAGCCCCAGGGACTAATGATTGATTGATACACTTGTATATGATGATTTGAAGGCAACTTCAGTGCCATTATGGGCATTGGGGAAGATAATCAGAGCAAGGAATGTACAATTTTTAAGACAAGAAGCTTTGAGCAGAAACAACACTAGAAAGAAAACAAGTAAGAGTCCCCTGAAGAAATGAAAACTATGCTCCAAAACCTCTCCGTATATACTCTAGAAACCTCAAAACATGTTGTAGGCTGTCTTTACTGTATACGTATGTTAGAGTAATATCTTCTTTGCCATCCTATAAAATATTTATTGAGCACTTGATTTTTTCAATGTTACCAGTAACTCGAGAAACTTCATCACCTGCGCAATAGCAAGATAACACCCAGTCAAGAAATCAACAACAACAAACCCAAAATGTTCTTCTCAAAAGGGAGGTAATGTGATAAAAGTATCAGCATCAATGCTGCAAGATCATGCATCAACCCAACTAGAGTTGTTGCATGATATTCAAAAAAGAGAACAAGAAACAGCCAGTTTCCCCGTAATTTAAACTTTATTTAGAATATCCCTGACTAGAAAAAAAAAAGTACTTAAGATAAAGGAAAATTTGTACCTCTGACGGGTCCCTCAGTGAGTAAACTGCACTGCTTTCCTTAGGTACAGAAGAGACTAAAATGCCGTAACCCCGATTGCCCTCTCTCAGAACCTATTACAAAGGTCAATTTAGTTGGTTAGATTATTCAAAAATTCACAAGAGAATTGACTGTACGGTAAGTTAGATATTACCTTAAATGCATCTTCATCGGTCCGGTCATCCCCAACATATATTGGGAGCACATCATCGGAGAGAGCCAACCCTGAAACCATTTTCCATAGATAGAATGAACAGAATTAAAGATCTGCATGGTACTCAACATTGTAACCAAAGACAAAAAGGACTAACCAAGTGACTTAAGTAAAAATGTGACAGCTTTCCCCTTGTCCCAATCGATCACAGGACGGACCTCTAAAACCTAGAGATGAGGTAAATTGAACACGATTAGAGGAATAAAAGTCAATATAGCATAACTGCAATCTTCAGTCAAAATTAAACATATTGATCAGGCAGTATTTTGGTCTAAAGAATACCTTGCGACCATGAGTCAAACGCAGACTGGGGTAGCCTTTTAGAACATCATTGACACGTTGGTCTACTACGGGCCAACTCTGGATATAAAAATTAAAATCAAGGGCCAAAAACAAAAGAGTATATAAGTAAAACAAAAAGGACCTCCTTCTTTTCAGGCAATATATCGAGGCTTGGCTGCTCAATAAAAAGCCATACCTTCTCATCTACATTACGGTAATGTACCGAGACGCAGAACTTATTATTCTCAACTTTTGCTCCTCTAATATCTTTGGTACATTCAACAAGGGAACTAAAAACCTGCTCAAACATTTACAAAATGTCAGAAAGCTATCATTGAGTGAAAGATTGGAACTTGCACTTTCTACCACTCATACAAATGGAGAGATGACATTTGCGCACCTCATTGATCATAGGTGAAAATTCACCAGCAGGCTGGAACAAATTAACTTCCTTGCCCTATAATCAAAATAGGACAAAACTCAATACGTATATCTATTGGCGAGAAGAAAGATGTAAGATAAAGAAATTAGTAAGGCCATTACCTGCTCATCCATTGATCTAATACAATTTGGATGGTCATCAGATATAGCTTCTCCAACAGGGCTAATGATGTCCATTCCATGACTACCCGCATAATAGAGTTCTGTTAACCCTACAAACTCATAGACCTGAATGAATAGAAGTGTAGGACGAGCAATTGTCAAATCAATGACCACCACTAAAGACATCTGAATGTTAAATGTAAATAAACATGCATAAGTTAAGGAAGATGTAATCAATATAAACTATATAAAAAGAAACCAACCAATTACCTTGTCACGGCTTCTTCCACTAATTATTGCTGTCGGGAAGTATTTTGCCACCCTTTTTACAGCAGCACGCATCTAAAAAGGTTACAGAGCAAAAATGAACAAATGATGGATGAGAAAGAAATAAAGACAACCTTTAAATGAAAATTTTCACATGTTAAATATTAAAAAAAATATATATCTTACAGCATCAGACATGAATGCACAGTCAGGATTATCTACAATTGGGGAAAGTGTCCCATCATAATCCAGAAACAATGCTATTCTCTTTTCTTTTGCATGGTTTGCAATCTGCTCAAAAGATGCAATTGCTGATGGATACTTAGCCTGCAAAGTTATAATAGAAAGGTGCAGAGATAAATATCTCGACTGGAAAATCTGGAAAGGGATACAATAAAAAGGAAAAAAGTGAAAAGAAGAAGAAGAGAACATTAGCCTAGGAAGGGCAAAATACCATCCAGACATTGTACGTAGATGATGAGAACTCATCCTTGGTTGGCTTCTTAGAAGGAGGAGATGAAGACTTCATAGCATCCAGGCAGCAGCCAGTGCGGAAGTCATCAAGTATTCCGCTCTTCTTCCTCAGAATTATCAGGGGAAGGTGTGGAGAGAAAACTGCTCGTGGAAGTGAATAAGGCAGCAGACTGGAATGCATGCGCCGTCTTGACTTATTTATGGGGGCAGGATCGGTAAGAACAGAAGCAGCATGGGATGACTTCAGGTCCATTGGATCCAGATTTGTAGCACAGGTTATAATGCAAAAACTATGTAGAATGTAATAGCCAGGTAATCTACAGAGATGCTAAGCAACAGATAAGTCTCAGATATATTCTTCACCCAATTCTCTTATCAATAAAAAACCACTTCCTCAGTGCCTTCTTGTCATAACCACTAGGCAAGCAGTCCATCAAATGCAGAGCTCCTGAAATCTAGAGATCATACGAAACATGTAAACTCCAAAACGATGTGTTTGCAACATCAGAAGATTGCTTAAATAAACCAGAGCAAATTCCATGTACCTTATCATGTTCCTATCGATCGAATGTTCAGGCAACAGACTGATATCTCTGAGAGAGAGAGAGAGAGAGAGTTGAGTAAAAGAATAATGACTTAGAATCAAGACCAAATCGCCAAAAATAATAATGTGATGATAGACCAGCTAAGAATTGTGGTATTTGTGAAAATAAACAGCTTATGACATTGATGCCACATTGCATTAATTGTACTTGCATAAAATTATATAAATTGATGCAGTACCTAACATATACTAGAAATCAAATCATCAAGAAAAGTTAAGAGATGGACCAGGAAAAGGAAAGGATTTTTTATTTTATCAGTTAAGGAAAGAATTTAAGAGTAACCAGTGCTGCCAAATCCAAAAATCATGTGACAAGGATCCCAAAGATAATTTAAATGAGAATGGAAAAAACATCACTACGCAGAAATTTTTTTGGAAAGATTTGTGAACATCCAAAATAATCTATGTAAAAGTTTGAATTAATGACGGAAAAAAATCATAAGATTTAAGTTAACATCTAGAGATAACACTTAAAATGCATAATGATTAATAAAGTGAAAAACGAAGAAAAAGCATATGTTTCCCCTTTATGCGTCCTGTCACACTCTATGCTCATTCTTATTGCTCAATATTCTTTCAATTAGGCTAAGTTAATTCCACAGAAACGGCCTCAACACAAATGAAAAAATTTCCTCTGTTTTTAAAAGCAGTTAAACTTGAAGAAGAGTTTTGGCGGCTGCTAGAAATGGTTATAAACATTAAACATAAAAATAAATAGTGGCACTTGCTTTTAACTTTCCTTCAAATCTAACAGACTTAAATAACATCATGATAAAACCAAATCCCAGCTCAACCTTGGATTCCCATATCATCCCAATGACCGAGCAACGAATAAAAGTTATCCAGGGCAAAAAATATTGATGGGGATTTTTGGTGCACGACTCACTATTCATAGTTCTCAGCTCTCTAAAATCCTAGAGTTAATAGTTTAAACCTCTGAGTTGATCAATGAGATGATGATGGTAGTGTTGATAAGGACTTTATAAAAAGAATGTATGCTAGGACAAAACCTTACTAAAACGATTGGTCGAACAATAAGTCAGAACAAACTTAACCACAGGCATCAGAAGATTTTAAAGTACTACTTAAATTGTCACGATCGTAATTTATTTCAGAGCCAATTTGCAGGTAGTTGATAACGTCATAAAGAATATCATAGCTAAAAGGAAAAGCAAGTTAAACATGAAATTAGAAATGCAGTAACCAGAGCTGACTTGAACACAGATGACTCCCTGTGTGGAGGAAAGATTGTGTTGAAACAGACAAATCTATGAACAACCTAAGGCTATACAAGTAAAAAAATAAAAATAAAATTCAAGTGGATATTACAAAAATATGATTGAGGCCTTACTACATATATGGAATGGGATGGGATAAAAGTTGAAAGTTGAATAAAATATTATTAGAATATAATATTGTTTTGGGATTTGAAAAAAATTAAATTATTTATAATATTTTGTATGGTGAAATTTTGAAAATGTTGTAATAATTATATGAGATCAGATTGTCTGATTTATGTAATCAAACCTACACAAAGCCTTGAGACTATATGCAGAGGAAAACGTAATTAGTATACAGTGACAGAAACCTGTTTTTAGAACCGATATTTGGTACAAAAGTGTGGGCGCTCGGTGGTTGTGCGTAATAAAAGGTTCTTCTGCCCCACATGGTACTATGGTAGAGAGGAAACAATACAATATCCAACCACACACATTAAGGGTATACAACTACGAATGGGAATATCATTAAGCAAATGGACCCAGCAACTAAAGTTCCTACAATGACATAAAAAATAAAAAGTATAAACACCATGGACCCCCAAAATAGTTTTTTATTTTATTTTTAATTTCGACATTACTATGCCTTTTTTACTATCTCCCCATATCCACTGACCACCAAAAAGGACACGAATTTTCCGACTATTCAAAATATATTATTTTTCCAACCATGTGTTATGATTAACCTTTATTGTCGCTTTCATTGCATGACAGAATAATATAAGATTTAAGGTCAAGATTTCCCCATGGAGAGTACTACGTCAAATTTATGACTAAGGATTTATTTCTCCGTGTCTAGCTGTCTCTCTCTCTCTCTGCTTTTCTTTGGCTTAGAATATTGTAAGGAAATTTCCTTTTTTTTTTTTTCCAACTTGAATGGACGTGATGGGAACGTCCATTAACGAACAGTGGTTTCCACAAATTAAACTGAAAAATAAAAGATGAAAACAAAGTTAAATATCACATCAACTTAATCAAAAACAGCCAAGAGGCAGACCAATTAGAATCAATGTTGACAATAGACAATATCGGTGGTGTGGTTTGGAAAAACTGAACAAACTGAATTAATCACTCATTCAACAGGTCGATCAGAGAATAATATACATCTATACGCGTGTATACGTATATATCAAAAGAATGAAAGGACGCAAACTCGAAATGGAACGAAAAAGCTTTCGAAAGAAAATAAAAACGCATATAGCAATCGCGTATAAAATTGATTATCATGGAAAAAGGGAAAACAGTATAAAAGGACCAATTCATAAGCACAGAATATTTGAAATAGTTCAAACTCGAATAGCATAGAATCCGAATACCTACAAAAAAAAAAAAATAGAAATATTCCACGGGTCTAACGCAGACGCCCCATTCGATTCAAAAACCAGCTTTTGCGAACCCAATTTCATACAGCAATGCGTGCCAAACTGAAAAGAATCTATAAAGAAATACAACAAAGAAGACGAACCACAAACTTACCCGACTTAAAAGCTCCAATCAAGAATCCGAGGACGTGAACGGAATATTGGAGAATGTAGTTGTCTGCTCCAAAAACCTTCAGAAAACAACGCCCATATCAATAGAAAAAACAATATTAACCAATACAAGAAATGCCCAACGTTTAACCAAAAAACTCCACCCATTTGTTTTGGGAATTTTGCTTTCCTGTTCGAGAATTTTCTCTTGATTCAAAGTGGCAGATAAAGGACAGAGCGTAGAAAAACAAGAAAAGAGAGGAGAATCACCTGAAGAAAGAGCGAATAAGAATGGATTCAGATAAAAAGGAAAATGAAGCTCAAAGTCGACGCCAAACCCAATTCAGAAAAGGAAAAGAGCGAAGAAAAAATTAACCTTCCAAAAGAAGCTGGTATATATAGGGACGAAACTGTGCTTTCTGAGAAACTCGCGGTGGGCTCGATAGCACCACGCTTCTCGAGGCGACCATTGACCACGCTCGGTTTAACGCGCGTGGGTCATGGCTGTCTTCTTCCCCCGTAATAATTTCTTTGATCGATGTAAGTGAATCGAGAAACGAACTGAATTAAAATAAATTTAATTTATTATTTTATAATTTTACAAAATTAAATTAAAATTTTAAAAAAATTATATTAAAAATGTAAAAATATATATTAAAATATATATTTTATATAAGAAATTAAAAAGTTATAATAATAAAATAAAAATAAATTGAGATGAGTTTAATTTATTTTTTAATTTAAATGAAATCATAAATTAAAAAATAAAAAGAGTTTAAATGAGTTTAATATATATATTTTTATTATTATTATAATTTAAAATTTTAAAATTAAAATTTTAAAAATATGTATTAAAAAAATATAATAATAAATTTAAAATTAATCAAAACAAGCTCTTTTAAGAATCGAAATCGGCCGTTATTTATTTATTATTTTTATAATAATAAAAACGGCCAAACTGAAGGGGGTCCCGCGAACAGATCTTGAAAAAAGGAGGGGAGGAGACGTGGCATTGGGAATCTATCGGCCAAAGCGCGTAAGGACACCTGTGATCGTGTCGGGGATGACGTGGCCACGTTACGGGGTGGGGCCCGCTACGTAATTTGCTGGACGTGTGCGACTGTGTCGTCCTTTTCAACACACACAAGTGGGTCTCTTCCGTCGTCTACTGTTTCTTTTTCCCCGGATTGAGCTTAATGAGTGGCCGTCGATGAGCCGACGTTTTCATATAAATACCAAAACGTATTAGACACTATGTCTCATTGCTCTAACTAAAATTACATAAATTTATGATAAAATGAGACATAATGATTAATACTTTTTATTACTATATTTGTCCTTAACATTATTTTTTAATTACAAAATTTTTACTTTTAATGACATCACGTCCTAATTAGTTACTTTCAACAAATGGTAACCCGATAATGAATTACACGGCAAAGGAAAAGAATTGGTGGGACCAACATTGACATGAGTTGTTTTGTAGAAATTTAAAATATGATTCTAAAAATAATATTTGTAATTATAAATTATGTAAATGTTATCATGTACTTTTTTTTTAAAAAAAATCTTATTATATGAAATATCACAATTTATATATTTTATAATTATATTTAATATTATTGCTTATTAATTAAAAGATTGTATTTATAACTTTAAAATGTATAAATCTTACGTATCCTTTTTTGAAAAAAAAACTGATAATTTTAAAATACACACAAAAATATTACATAAATATGAGGTCGGTATCAACGGTATTTTTGCACACGTGGGACTGACGCGGTATAACCAATCACATTGGAGTAAAGTTATGGGGGTAGACGTGCGGGATATGGTGGGGGTCCAACTGAGCTGGCGATGGAAACTTCTATGTTTACTTTGTTGTCGACGTTGACTAATGGATCTCCAAATCTAATAAAAGCAAACTAATTTAATTAAAATTATTTTGGTAATCTCCTGGAACCTACAATCCGATCTTCCGTTTCTTCAATGGCGTAACGTGCAGTCAAAGTCAGAAATAAGAACTGTTCGCCTTTTTCTAGTATTTTTATTTTTTGGACAAAATGCCTTTTTCTAGTAATCTCTGGTTGAGCTAAATTGGGGTCCGGATTTGTACAAATACCAGATTTGCACCAATCCAATAAATATCTGCCACGTTAGTGTTTTATTTTGTGAAACAATCAGTTTGATTACACTAAATTAATGCGTTGTGCGTGAACACCCCCACCCCTGAAGAAACAAGTTCTGCTGCAAAAATACTAATCCCAAAACCAAAATTCTCCCATTCTCTCTTGCTGTGAATTAGGATAGCAACCTGCCACCACCGTCCGCCCTCAACAGCAATCTGTCAAAGAACACTTTTGGATCAAAAAACAAGCTTAAGCAATATGATTTATTATTCAATTCACTCTGTTTTTGAAACTTGACAGGTGATTGAAGAATTGTTCGCAAAGATTTCTGGCAATGATATTTGAGAAATACGAACTTGGGGCCAAACGGTATCTTGTCAAGCTGGAGGAGTTCGTCTGGTTTTGGTGATGTTGGTTTTGATTATTATAAAAATTATGGTGCTCTTATAGAAGATCTGAATCCATCTTTTTTTTCTCAGTTCTTCTTCAATTTTCCTCCATAAATCAAACAAAAAATTTAGGAAACTAGAAATAATCTCATAAATTATCAATAAGAACAAAGTTTGGATCCGTCTTGTTCCTAACAAAAAGCACTTTCCTTCAAGCTTTTCAAATAATTTGTTGCTAAACTCAAATCAATTATCATCAAGGGTATTGCCAGGGGGTAGGAGTCAGATCTTTTACTTTGTGATCGACTATTTCGTATTTCACCATTTCTTAATGAGGAAAACAAATGTGACACGTCTTAATTAGATTGGTATAAAAAGAATAATTCTAGAGGAGTCTGTTTTATAGAGTCGAGAGAGAGTCGATTTTAGTTTAATTTTTTTTTCATTTTCAACCTTATTTTTATCGATTTATTGAGTTTTATTAATTTGTTTTTGGTATGAAAATTGAAAATAATGTTGAAAATGAGGGATTTTTTTCCTTCATTTTCAACCGTATTTTTATAGATTTAATGAATTTTACTAATTTATTTTTTGTATAAAAATTAAAAATAAGAATAAAAATTTAAATTACAATCGATTCTCGTTCTATTCCCTAAAATTAACTTTTCTTAAAATTATTGGTATAAAAACACTTTTTACACTAAACCTAACCCTAGCACGACTCTGTTTGTTTCCTCGGGCAGAGGTGGTTTCATTGACACGCTGTATCAAACGTTCCGATGCTTCTACTTTCTCCATTTATAGTTGTCGTTTATTTATTATTAATAGGTTCATATTACAGCGCAACAAGTGGGTTGGCTCTAAGAAAGCTCTTGCCATTGTCACTCGCAGCTATTGAATTGGACCCCTCCACGCGCTATTTTAAATATTTACGGCTTGTCGGTTGCCCCAATTCTAAAATAAATTTGATAAATGATATGAAAATAAAAAAAAATTAATGAATAAATTTACTCTTATATAATTCATTTGTAATTATAAAATTTCTATTATTTTATATGATAAACAATAAGCTTAATTTATTGGTATTGCATGGTTGTTGAAGTTGGGATGTCACGTGCATCATGGCTAAATTAAATAATTAAAGAATAAAGTAAGGGTGATGTTGGGGTCTGTTGTTTTTAATGTCAAAAAAAATTAAAGATTAAAATGAAAAATATATAATAAAAAATAAAATAAAGATGATTTTACGTGATAGGTAGGGAGGCATTTGGTCTTAGTCTAGCTCTCGTCACCGCCGACTATCGGGAGCATCACTGCCCATGGAATTGAGACCACCTCCCTCCAACGACCTCACCCTTGCGACGACGATTCCCGACGACCTTTCACCTTTTCTCGGCAGTCTTAAACTTAAAATGAGTCTATTTTACTGTCGCAAGAGTAGATAATTAGAGGGAGGCGATTTCGGTGGTATGGGCAGTGACGGTTTTGGTGACATCCAACGACGAAAATTTCTCATAAAGTAATATTTTGCGCTTAAAATACCATAATTTTTTCTAGAAAAAATGGGCATAGAAATTATTGGCAGCATCAAATTTCTTTTTATTTTTTAAAATTTGCATCGCATGTTATTGCTTTAATCGATTTTAATTATCATAACGATAACGTGGCATAAAATTAATGACATGACTGTACTATGAATGTGAACTGCCAAACTGTCAACAATCTTGTTGACGATTAATTGCGAGGTATGCAAAGATTAGAAAAAAAAATCATCTTTGAATATCCTTGTCCACCTAAAAATGACAAGAAGAAATGTATATGCTAATAAATAAAATTATTAATGATCTTATGTATCTCCTAATCCTTCTTAATTAGCCTATAACTCTCTAAAGGTGAATTGTTTTTATAACTAGTTTTCTTGATTCGAATTCTGGTTTTAATATGCGTATATCATGCGTGTCTTTTAAAATTTTAATTAAGTTATATCACGCAAGTTATTCAAAATCTTGTTAAGATATGATTTAGATAATAAATTGAGATGCGATAAATTAAAATAAATTTTAAAAATTAAATAAAATATTAGTAAGATAATTATTTTTAATGTAAGTACTATTATTTTAATATTTGAAAAGTTGAATTGTTTATTATATTATATATAAGAATTTGACAAAATTGTAATGATGAAGATGATATAAGATGATATGAGTTTTAAATCCAAGCAGAATCTAAATTGAACATAGAAAAAATAATATATTTATATTAAAAAAAAAGGATATAGTAACAATCAAATTAATATAAGTATTGGAAAATGTTTTTTTCATTGGTTCTAACTGTTTAGTATTATTGTTGGGATTTTATATTTTATATTTTAATTTTCTTATTTAGTGATTAAAGAGGTGTTTTTTAATAATATTAAAAATTTCTATTTTAAAAAGAAAATTAAAATATTAAAAGATGCATATAAGAAAAAAAAAACAACAAATAACAAATAATAATATCACTAACGGTAGCTCCAGCAGAAGCTAGGAGCGGTGGCTTAACTATTTGATTACTGTATATAGTAAAATAATATATTTGTTTAAAATTCAAACACCTTAAAATAAAATAAAACCTCAGGAAAATTTTAAAACATTTTAAATATATGTGTACGAATTGCTTTTGTTTTTGTCCCCTTGTTTCAATAAAACCATAAGCTAACGAGTCATGTCAAATATGAACTCGTAATAAAGGTTCGCATATTGAGAAGTATTGACAAGAATTATAAATAATAATTAAAAAAATATAAAAATAAAATATTAAATAAAATAATAATGAATAATAATAAAAGAATGTAAAAAAATAATAATAATAATAAAGTTTTTTAAGAATATTTAAAAATATTTTGTACGCCATATAAAACTTATAAAGTTAAAAAATTCGCTTTATGATTTTATGTATTTACTTATATATTTATTCAGGTTGAAGGTGGTTATGACTCAAACAAAAGGCCGTTAACACAATTGACATCTGCCATGTCAAATGTGCTGATGGATATCATAAATTTGTTCAATTGGCATTATTAATATGTTTTCAGGCTGTATGCTTGATCCCTAAGTTCCAACAACTGACTTTTTCTTTTTCTTTTTTTTTAATCGAAAAAGAAAAAGGGAAAGAGCATTAAGATTGCTGCTTGACTTGGACTTTTAAATATTTTCAGTAATTTACGTACTCGTCCACGTCAACATTTTGAATATTCTTCCTAACTAGTATTGTATTAAGAAAAGAAACACCCTACAGCACTATTTGTCATCAATAGTTTTAAGAAGAAAATATATTTTAATCATAAAAAAATCTATAAAAATAAATTCATAAACTGATTTAATATAATATGATACATTATATTTTAATTTTTTCTATTGTAAAATTAATCTAAAATATCATATAAATTTACATCAATTTATAAATTTATAAATTTATTTTTATATAATTAAAAAGGAAATTATTGTAGAGAAGTTATTAGTTGGGAATTGCATAATCTAGCACTTAATAAGTTAGACTTTTAAAGCAGTTAAAAAGTGTGATAATAAAGTTGTAGCCTTGTAGACTGTACTCTTAGATCATGCGTGCCGTGTATGTAAATGAAGATAGTGATATTGGTCCACCGCCGGTAATTTGGAGTGAAATAGTATACGTTTTTGTTGCCCAGATGACTAACACAAGAGGGGGGGTGAATTGGGTTATATTAAAAAATTAATACTTATAAACTAAATATACAATATAAAATATAACCAAAATATAAAGAAGTATGAAATATAAAGAGTAGGGTAAGAGAAAGCAAACTCAGTATTTTTACGAGGTTCAGCCCCACTGCCTACGTCCTCGCCTCAAGCTACCCCTTGAAGATTCCCAAATCCACTATTCAATCTCCTTTAGGTGGAGATAGAAACCTATTACACCTTTGAGCAGCACCGCTCCAAAGAATCCGTGTAGAACACTCTCTACACTTCCAATCACCTCACACTTGGTGATTCAACTATTCCCTGTGTAGAACACCTTCTACACACACAAGGGTTATACGCACCCTCTTACTTCCAATCACCTCACACTTGGTGATTTAACTATTCCCCGTGTAGAACACCTTCTACACACACAAGGGTTATACACACCCTCTTACTGATACAAGAATTGATAGTGGGTAGGCTATCAGAAAACACTCCTCAATGAGTGAAATAAGAACAATACAGCACAAACTATATCTCTCTCAACAAGAACAAGAATTAAGGCTCAAAACTTTAGAAAAGAGAGAATGAGAGCTTTGAAAAAATGATGCAAAACTTAGCAATAGATGTGTAAGCTCTTGTTGTGATTTTTGCAAAACTCAAGTGAGCTATTTATAGGTAAATGAGTCTTCAATTTCAAATTTGAAAAGATTCCCATGTCAAATAAGAGCACTATTCACTTTTCAAAAAATTCAAATAAAAACATTTCCTTTTTGCATTTGTCAAAAACAACTCCATTCATTTTTCAAAGAAATCAAACATAATCTTTTGCTTTTCATACAAGACAAAATGAGCATGATTTATTTTTCAAACCAAATCATCTTCTTTTTGCATATGTCAAAAAAACACACAACCACCCTTTAAGATTTTCAAACAAATCATCTATCTTTTATATTTGTCAAAAAAACACACAACCACCCTTTAAGATTCTCAAACAAAATCATCTACCTTTTGCATTAGTCAAAAAAACACACCACCTCCCTTCAAGACTTTCAAACAAAATATGCACATGTCAAATATGATAATCAATTATCTTATAAAATCAAGTTTTTATAAAAAAAATATAATTTTCGAAATTATTTTGTTTGATGGTGTTATGCACATGTGAAAAACATAATTTTCAAAACTAAGACATTTAAAAATGTCTTGCATATGTGGAAAAAGTAATTTGATGTTTTATGAGAAAAAAGAGTAATTTGGAGCCTTAATCCAATTTCTAATTTTATCAAGAGATGTACAAAAATAATCTATGAGCTTCATTTGTAGGCTTGATATCTTTCTTGCTCATGCTTGATTTCTTGATGTGTTTAGCTCCCTTCATGCATAGACAACTTGAGCATGAGTTTTCAATATTATTTGTTATCATCAAAATTTATACGTAAATACGAGACTTGAAACCTTGGGTTCAACAATCTCCCCCTTTTTGATGATGACAAATACTTAGTAGAAATCTGCGACCTGCAGTAATACTTAAGCTCCCCCTGAAAATATGCGTTAGTATTTCAAGAAAAATATAAACATGATTCTAGCATATATAACAAGGTAGTATAATACTAGTATAAGACTTCTCCCCCTTTTGGCATCATTAAAAAGGAACCGTAATTGGTTTCAATAAGATTTTTTTTTTTTTTTTCGTAATAAGCAATAATCAAATAAAACAGTATGTTAGAGAGTAGAAGTTGGAACCACCCGTGCCCGACAAAACCTGCAAAGGTTGAAGCCGAATTTTATCATCTCGATGCGGAAGAAGATTTAAATCCGCTTGATGTTATTGACGAATTAGATATTCCAGAGATTTGAAGTTGAATAATTAAAATTATCCGTGTCCGACAAAGACAGCAAAAGCTACAAGCCTAGCTCTGGCAATGCGGTGCAGAGCCATGCATGTCCGACAAAACCTGCAAATGTTGGAAGTCTAACT
The DNA here is from genome assembly GCA_036898215.1 of Platycarya strobilacea. Taxonomy (NCBI): domain Eukaryota; kingdom Viridiplantae; phylum Streptophyta; class Magnoliopsida; order Fagales; family Juglandaceae; genus Platycarya; species Platycarya strobilacea. Next base: position 12,627,208 of record CM072546.1, on the reverse strand, counting down.
CTGACAGTTCGGTGCGGAGCCACGCGTGTCTGATAAAACCTACAAAGGTGGCCTAGCTCTAGAAATTCGGTGCAGAGATTTGATCCGCTTGATGTTGCTGAAAAATGAGATATTATCATGATTTGTAAGTTTGTCTTGTTCTTATTTCCGTTTCTATAAGAGCAATCCTTAGTTTTATCTATTTCGCATCAAGCTTTCTTCTCATCTTTGCAATTTGCTTGCATTCTCATTCTACAATTTTTCAATGGCTCGTAGAATTCCCTTCAGTGCTTCTCTTGATCAAGATTTGAGGTATCCTTCACCTCAGTCTCAATCTATTTCTGCATCTGTCGTAGGTGCCATGAAGCAACAAGAGACTGATTTAGCTAATAAATCAGATCATGACGCCATTTACGAGCTTGTGGGTCTCGGAACTCGATACTCATCATCTATCGTTGCGTTTTCTGCTCGGTTGCAGTCCAAAACTCGCGAAATTGAGAAGCTTAACGAGACTGTATCTGTACTTCAACGACTTGTTTATGAGTCAAACAAAAAAATAGTAGAATTAAAGCAACAGAATAAGGATTTGAAATCCTTGCTTACCTCTTCATTTCGATTGCCTAATCCTTTAGATAAGGATGGCATGATGATTTATGAGGAGCAAATGCATTTGAATGATGAGGCTAAACGTCTCAAGTTTCTGTAGGTCATTTGAGTTAATGGAATAAAAGTATCTAGCAGATATTGATGGCATGCATAATTCCTATTTCTTTTCTAATCATGCGTAGTCTATCTTCTGGTAGGGGTTTTGTAAAATTGTCTGCCAAATGATCATGTGTACTAGTGAATTCTAATGCAATATCGCCCTTCTGCACTTTGGTCCGAGATTGTTGTATTGGATTCATTGAAAGATTTATAGCACTTGTATTATCACATTTGATTGGAATGTGATTGTACATACGTTTAAAATCCTCAAGTTGTTGCTTCATGTAAAGAACTTGGGCACAACAACTACCCGCAGCAACATATTCTGCCTCAGCAGTAGATAGTGCAACAGAATTTTATTTTTTACTAAACCAGGAAACTAGTGCATGACCTAAGAAATGACATGTTCTACTAAAACTTTTTCGATCATCTTTGCAACTAGTATAATCGGTACCTGAATAACTAATAAGATCGAAAGAAGTGTGTTTAGGATACCATAACTCTAAGTCAATGGTACTGGCAAAATATCTAAAAATCCGCTTGACTGCAATCAAATGAGATTGTTTCGGAAATGATTGAAAACGTGCACATAAGCATACATTGAACATAATATCAAGTCTACTAGTTATCAAATATAATAAACTACCAATCATACCTCGATATACCTTTGAGTCAACTGGCTTACCGCTTTCATCTTTATCAAGTTTAGTGGTTGGACTCATTGATGTTCCAATTACTTGATTTGCAATCCGAGAAAGAAATTAAGTTCTCCCATTATGCTCATTTCAAATTCTTTCTGCATATTCTTAGCAAAATCTTGACACATATTTTCATTAGTAGCACCAAATATTATATCATCTACATAAATTTGAACTAGAAGAATATCATTCTATTCATATTTGATTAAAAGAGTTATATCGATCTTTCCTCTTGAAAAACCTTTTAAAAAAAAAACTATTTAAGAAAACACTTTTAACAACCATTTGAAAGAATTTGAAATCTTTATAACAAGCATATGCAAGTAGCATTCGAATAACTTCTAATCTTGTGACTGGTGCATATGTCTCATCATAATCGATTTTTTCCTCTTGATTGAAACCTTGGGCTACAAGTCGAGCCTTGTTTCTAGTGATGATTTTAGACTCATCTTTCTTATTTCTAAAAACCTATTTTGTTCCAATAACAGCATAATTTTTAGGTCTAGGAACAAATGTCCATACATTATTTCTTTCAAATTGATTTAACTCTTATTGCATAACTAGAATCCATGATTTATCAATAAGTACTTCATCAATATTTTGGATTTAATTTGAGATAGAAAAACAGTGTGATTATAAATATTTTTAAGAGACGATCAAGTACTTACATATCATGAAGGTTCTCCTAGAATTTGTTCTACTGGATGATCTTTCACATATTTTCACTGTTTGGTTGCATCTTGTACTAATATTTGATGATCTTTCTTTCTATTTCCACGATCTTTCCTTTTGAATTGTCTCCAAATATCATGCATCCTTCTTCTTTAGAAGTGAAGTCAATGAATTTAGTTTTGTCTCATGTCATGTATCTTGAGCATCCGTTGTCTAAAAATCATTTACTTTTACCTGTAGACGACTTCATGCATACCTACAAAAGCAATTAAAAAAAATTCTTGGTACCCAAGTTCTTTGGGTCCTTTATTTATTAGTATTAGAATAAATAAAATTTTTAGGTATCCATATGGCCCTAATAGTCATTGTATGTTTTCTTCTAATAGGACAAGCAAAATAATTATGACCATTGCTATTACAAAAATTGCAAATAGCATGTGACATATATGAATAACTTGAGTGATTATAATAGTATCCTTTTTTAACAAAATTATTTTTATGAAAAGAATTTTGAATATTGGACTTTGATGTAGAAGGATTATCAAAGAAGTTTTTATAAGATTTGTATTTTTGTTTTGGCATGTATCCCAAGCCTGCCTTGTCAAAAACACATCTTTGACTACCAAGAAGTTTTTCAAAATTTCTTTTTCCATTCGTAAAGTTTTCAATAATATTTTCTAAATCAGTTTTCTTTTTCTTCAACTCAAGATTTTCATCTTTCAAAACAATACTTTCTTTTCTTAAAATATCAATTTCGTTTGTTAAAGAAGAATTTTTCTTTTTCAAAGCAGTATACTTAATATCCAATTTTTCAAATTCCTCATATACCTCTTCTAAAACATTTTGCAATTCTTCATATGAAGGATCTTTAATATTATCAAAATTTGTTACCTCAATGTCATCTTTAGCCATAAGACAAAGATTTGCTGATTCTCCATTGCTTGCTTCACTATCTGAGCTACTTGAATCATTATTCCACGTAGCTTTCATTGCTTTTTTTGCCTTTGTTTCGATCTTTCTTTAGCAGAGGACAATCTGGCTTGATATGACCAGGTTTATTGCATTTATAACAAATTAAAGTGTCATTTTTACCTGAATCTTTCTTGGAAAACTTATTGAAGGATTTCTTTGGAGGAGTTTTATTTTTCTTTAAGAACCTCTGAATTCTTCTTATTATCATCGCAACTTCTTCATCTTTGTCGTCATTTTCCTCATCTTCATCACTTTCACTTTTATGTGGAACAGCTTTAAGTGCCAAACTCTTCTTTGAATTTCCTTCTTCTTCTCCTCTTTTCAATGTGTACTCATGGGTGATAAGTGACCCGATGAGTTCATTCACTTCGAGCTTCTTGAGGTCTCTAGCTTCAAGAATCGCTGTCACTTTTGACTCCCAACGTTTTGGTAGAGAGTTGAGAATTTTTCTTACTATCTCCACTTTGGAATAAATTTTGCCAAGAGCTGTCAAGCTGTTTATAATGTTAGTAAAACGAGTGTGCATACTAGAAATAGATTCATCATCATTCATCTTAAACATTTCATATTCATGAGTAAGAATATAAATTTTTGATTCCTTGACTTGAGAAGTTCCTTCATAAGTAACTTCCAAGTTATCCCAAATTTCCTTTGCTGTAGTGCAAGTCATTACTCTATTAAACTCATTACCATTAAGAGCATTATATAATAAATTCATAGCAGTTAAATTCAAAGTATAAAGTCTATCGTCTTCACGATCAAACTCTTCTTCTTCCTTTTTGACCTTTACTCCATCAACCACTTTTGTTGGAATATAAGGTCCATTTATAATGCATTTCCAGATTTCTCGGCCTTGAGACTGAAGGAATATTCTCATTCTAACTTTCCAGAATGAGTAATTGTCTCCGCAAAAGAGTGGAGGCCGACTGCTAGATTGACCTTCACCAAATGAAGCTGCAATGTTAGCCATAAGATCTTAACTCAAAAGATAGTTAATCTTATAACAGAGTTCTAGCTCTGATACCAATTGTTGCCCAGATGACTAACACAAGAGGGGGGGTGAATTGGGTTATATTAAAAAATTAATACTTATAAACTAAATATACAATATAAAATATAACCAAAATATAAAGAAGTAGGAAATATAAAGAGTAGGGTAAGAGAAAGCAAACTCAGTATTTTTACGAGGTTCAGCCCCACTGCCTACGTCCTCGCCTCAAGCTACCCCTTGAGGATTCCCAAATCCACTATTCAATCTCCTTTAGGTGGAGATAGAAACCTATTACACCTTTGAGCAGCACCGCTCCAAAGAATCCGTGTAGAACACTCTCTACACTTCCAATCACCTCACACTTGGTGATTCAACTATTCCCTGTGTAGAACACCTTCTACACACACAAGGGTTATACGCACCCTCTTACTTCCAATCACCTCACACTTGGTGATTTAACTATTCCCCGTGTAGAACACCTTCTACACACACAAGGGTTATACACACCCTCTTACTGATACAAGAATTGATAGTGGGTAGGCTATCAGAAAACACTCCTCAATGAGTGAAATAAGAACAATACAGCACAAACTATATCTCTCTCAACAAGAACAAGAATTAAGGCTCAAAACTTTAGAAAAGAGAGAATGAGAGCTTTGAAAAAATGATGCAAAACTTAGCAATAGATGTGTAAGCTCTTGTTGTGATTTTTGCAAAACTCAAGTGAGTTATTTATAGGTAAATGAGTCTTCAATTTCAAATTTGAAAAGATTCCCATGTCAAATAAGAGCACTATTCACTTTTCAAAAAATTCAAATAAAAACATTTCCTTTTTGCATTTGTCAAAAACAACTCCATTCATTTTTCAAAGAAATCAAACCTAATCTTTTGCTTTTCATACAAGACAAAATGAGCATGATTTATTTTTCAAACCAAATCATCTTCTTTTTGCATATGTCAAAAAAACACACAACCACCCTTTAAGATTTTCAAACAAATCATCTATCTTTTATATTTGTCAAAAAAACACACAACCACCCTTTAAGATTCTCAAACAAAATCATCTACCTTTTGCATTAGTCAAAAAAACACACCACCTCCCTTCAAGACTTTCAAACAAAATATGCACATGTCAAATATGATAATCAATCATCTTATAAAATCAAGTTTTTATAAAAAAAATATAATTTTCGAAATTATTTTGTTTGATGGTGTTATGCACATGTGAAAAACATAATTTTCAAAACTAAGACATTTAAAAATGTCTTGCATATGTGGAAAAAGTAATTTGATGTTTTATGAGAAAAAAGAGTAATTTGGAACCTTAATCCAATTTCTAATTTTATCAAGAGATGTACAAAAATAATCTATGAGCTTCATTTGTAGACTTGATATCTTTCTTACTCATGCTTGATTTCTTGATGTGTTTAGCTCCCTTCATGCATAGACAACTTGAGCTTGAGTTTTCAATATTATTTGTTATCATCAAAATTTATACGTAAATACGAGACTTGAAACCTTGGGTTCAACAGTTTTGTTCTGCAGTTTTCTAAAAGAATGGCTCAATAAATATTAATAAAAAGCACAAAGTATAGCCGCGACCGAGCTAGGTATTAAAGGGGTTAATTAAAAATGATTTGGAGGCGTGTTATGATATCCTAAGTAATATAGCCTCCTAAGTTACATTCTAATTAATTCATATAATAATAATAATTATTATTATTATTATTATTTATGGTTCTTACGCTAAGATATTAGAAGTTCTTCCTTCTAAATGAAGTATCAAATAAATTGGAAGAAGAAAAAAAGAAGTGTCAAATAATTTATGGCGTTCATTTTCCCTAAGGAATAATCGGATGCGTTTTTTGTTTTGACGTTCTTCTTGGTATAAGCATTATTATTATTATTTTTTCCTTTCAATGCTCATGAACTTAATCTAAATCGACGTAATATTGAATGGAAAGGTAGCTGAATTTACACAGTAACTACTAACTCTAAAAAGAAAGCCCATAACAAGTCCGTTTGAGAAGTGGGCATATTAGGAAAGGCCCAAGCAGGCCTCATTTTAACATCACAGGTTCACGGTGCTTCAACAATTTATTGTTTATTGCTTTTCGATGGTAATAGTAGTTTCAGCAAGACCCAATCAACCAGTAAATTTTAACATTGGCATGTCCCAAAAGAGACATGTTCAGAGTGCATTAGTCGGGGTTGGTTTCAATCGTATTTTTGAATCATATTCGTGTCAAATTAAATTATCAATATTTGGTTTTATTGGTCAACTCACACTCAATCGGTTAAACTAAACGTCCTAAAATTTTAAATCCTGACTTGATCTATATATCTAATATATATATATATATATATATATAGATCAAGTCAGGATTTAAAATTTGATAACGAATCCTGTCGTGTACTCCTTTAAAAACTCATTATAAATATTAAATAGGTGAACACAATACGATTAATTTAAACTCGTTTATTGTAAATGGATATGATTGAACTAATACGCATAACCCATTTTACTTTATAAACATAATTCCACGTAAAAGTTAAATTTTACTTTTAATAGTAGCCACAATATCCTTTTAAAAAAAAAAAAAAGACAATCTAATAACAAAAAATATCAATATTTTTCAAATTTTAACATATAGTAAAACCAATAGTACAAATCCTACAAAAACCAATGAGCATAGGTTCAAAATTACGTTGCCAACAACAAAAACATAAATATACTAAGTAATACTAATATTACATCTTAATTCTTAATAATAATAAAATTATAATTTTGAAATATAACCTAAACAAATCAATATGAATTGATTTCGAGTTAAGTGAATTGTTTCAACCCTAAGTTGTTAACATCAAACTCAAATTGCTAATTTACTGTCATGTTCATATTGGATTCACATCACATATTTCCATAAATCCCCTCCGTGTCATCATTTACTAAAAAGTAAAAAGCTTTAGTTTGACCATTTATTTTTGAATACCCTTATAGTCAGCGCATGAAATTCGTTATAATCGTAAAATCAAATCATAATTATAATTACTTTTTCCTCAGTGATATCTTAAGTGTATTGATCAACAAGCTCGTAAATATAACCTTTTTTTTTTCTAATGATTTGGAAAGTGGATGGGATGAAGGGTTTATAGTAGGTCGAGAAAGTTATTAATTAGCACTTCCCAGTTTAAAACATTACAGACTCAAGGCACTTTATTCTACAGCTCGTTCTTCCTGGGGAACACACACATTAACAGAGAGGCTGAGCGTGAGAGAGGGCCATTTGAATAGCCTTCTAGACGCAGTGGGTGAGGGGCCAGAGGGTCATTTGAATTCTAAGACGCAGTGGGGAGAAATTTCAATTTCAATTTCAATTTCAATTTCAAGCATTCCACAACTCAACGCATGAGAGAAACAAACAGTCAAAAGTCTGCAAAAATCTTCTCAACTAGGTCGCATCTTCCCGGTAAATGATGAGAACCACGTGGGGATATTTGTCATGTTACCTTGTCCTTAAAGGCATGCCTCGAAGGTGCTGGCACTCTCCTCTTCACGATTAAGCATCTGGACAACCTGTGCTACACCTGCTGCAATTTCCTTTTGAATCACACCATCAGGCATGTCGAAAGTCCTCCTCCTCATCGACAGTGATTTCCCAGGAGGCTGCGGGTCCACTACATCTAGCATTGCTTCCAACTCATGCACCATCGACCTCTTTGCACCACGCACCATCAAGTCTGCTCCCTGTTACAATATGCATCAACCAATCCGCATTAGGAGAACCAACATGTCCTGTTTGATTTCTTGACACTAAGATTGGAAGAGATGAAAACGATGAAATCTTACAACACGGAAATGCCAGAGTAAACTGTCGTGTTAAAGACTAATTGTCTGGCGGTTAAAAACTATCAAGAATTTCTTGGTGTGATATTATATAAATCAGGGGATGGTTGAAAACGATATGTACTATCGTTTGAACTACAAGTAGGATCTTTTGGAAAATAAAAACAAACCAGCACAACTATGCTTCTTTTGGACCAACCTTGGATAATTTGATGGAAGAAATCATCCTAATAGAAAAAATCAATCAATGCTGTTGAATGAGGTTTACATGACTGCTACTACTATAGGGATTTTCATACAATAAAGTCTAAAAGTATTAGAGTCCATAATTTTGCTAAGCAATTCAGACTTCTTGTGATTTGATATGATGTCAAAAGCTTTCTGGACCCTTTTTACTATTTGGTTCACCATAACTTCAAATGTAACCTCTCTATAACTGAAGCAGTTTCTAAAAGAGTTATTGAGTACAAATCTTTATTCCCATTGATTTATAATAATGGACAGCAACATTCTTCAAAACAACAATTTGCCAAGAACATGCACGTATCATTTTTGAAAACTTTATTTTTTTTACAAGTATCATTATTGAAAACTATGCCTAACATCCCCTCAAAATTAACCGTTGAATAGGGAAGAAAATAAATCACACTAGCCAGATCGAGCTTTTGGCATTTGATGAAAATTCCCTAAGAGCTGCATCACATTCAGAATATTGAAATGAAATCAAGTGAGATGAAGTTACCTCAATGGCATCAACGGTAAGGAGAAGGACAATAATTTTTTCTGAGAACCTCTGACGCTCTGCAGCATCCTGGGCTACATGACGGCGGTAGGAGAAATTATTGAACAATGCTCTGATCTCCTTCAACTTAGCCTTGGCAACAGCAAGTTCTCTAAGGTCACGAAGAGCCTGTGATCTGCGGATCAGATAAGCTCTAAAGGTCATCTGAATCATCATTGCTGCATCTTGAGGAGATAGTTCCTTCTTCTTACCTTTGTTCCTTACACCAGCTCCAACTCTCTTGGCAAAGGCCTTCAAAGATATAGTCAAATACAAGATCTCAGTTATTAAATTATTCATGAAGGAAAAATGCAATTAAATGGAGCAAAAAAATGAAATGAAAAGGTAATCAAAGGAATACAAGAGGTTAAAAAAACACAAAACTTTGTAAGCGACAACTCAAACTTCACCAGTCAGCCAAAAGAAAGAGAATGAAAAAAACAAATCGACTCAAACTTGACCACATGTAAAGGAACCATTTAAACGTATTCTCCTTGTATTTAATACGATGTTCTTCTGGTTTCAACCTACACATACAAGTTTTTCGACAAATTAAAGACCTTTTCACCTTAACATCTATTCACAGCAAAACAGGACTACTTTTGGTTGTAGCCATTCATCGACAGGATGTACGAAGTACATCAGGATTTATGTTTTACTGAAAAAAAAAAAAGGTTTTAACGAAAACATAAATCATAGGTCAAACACGAGCACAAATTTATGGAATGCCAGTTACCTATCAATAAACAAAGTTATAGAATGCAGATTTGACACAAAAAAAAAAAAAAGCGAAGGAAACGGATAATTCTTATGAATATTGTACGTGTTTCCGTAAAGCCATTTTGTAGCTGTGCCTCATCTAAATGTTACCATTTTGCAGTCATTTACTGAAAATACTAGCCATTTTCAAAGATTTACAATATTTGTTCGTAAAAACTTCTAAAGTTCTGCGTTAAATCAAATAATTTCAGAATGGGTTCCGACGCTTAGACTTACAAAAACTGAAAAAACAAAGAACTCCCATGGTATTAAAATCAGTGACTAGCTCCAAATTTAGACCAACGCTATAGGTGAAGCATCTTTGCAGTCAAGTGACCAGCTTTATATGGATTAGATAAGCACAGGCACGCATAAGAAACTAATTTAAATTAATTGGAGCATAAATCGGGGGATTAAGTGTAATTTAATCAAAACCTGTCTCAAAACCACAGCCCCATGATCTACAGGCTCTTCGATCTCCACCACACGCGTGTCACTCTCCCCCTTTTTCTTCTTCTTCACCTCCTTCTTCTTCGATCCGCTATTATCACCTGCATCGCCACTTGATGCTTTGAAAGTGTACGTTCGTGCGGTCGGACGGCCCTCCACTCCTCTTCCATTAATGTCGGCCGTCCATTTATAGTTTTTCTCGACCCCTCCCTTCTTCCCTTCTTTGATCTCCGCCGTCCATTTGTACTTCCTATCCGCGCCGTCCTTCTCTGGGCTCTTGATCTCCGCAGTCCAAGTGTACTTCCGGTCCCCGCCATTGAGCCTTGAGTTGAGAAGCCGATCGAAACGAGACTCCAGCAGGCCTACTCGGTCGCTCAGGCTCTGCAAGTTAAAAGATTCGTCGACAAGCCTGTCGACTCGCTGGATTCTTCTACAAGACGAAAGCGACGGAGTTTCATTCACACAGACAAGATCGGTAACCGAGTCGAAGAATTCAAGAGGGCTGGGCATGGGGCTGGGGGAAAGGTTTAGTAGGTCGAGACCGAGGCTGAGATCGAAATCTTCCTCTACAAATGACGGGAAAGCTAGGGGTTTGGGCGAAAAAATTGAGGTGTCTCTGACGAAAAGGGAAGGGTAGTTGCAACGCTCGATGAGGTCGATTCGCCTGAGTCGGCTCATTGTTCGCTTAGTTGAAACGGTGTATCTCAATGGGTCAGAGTGAGCTGAAGAGAAACGAACGATTTAGGGTTTATGCCTGGTGTGAGTGGAGTGGCCTTTTGATGATCTTATAAAGATGTTGAAAGGTGAAGCGGCAGAAGAAGACGACAATTTTGTGAAAGGGATCGGGGAATGTCAAAAGGTGGTCGATAGCTGGCAAAATGGGAATTACGGAAGGGTAAACGGCAGCATCAGATCGATTTGGAGTGATGAAATAGGCGTCGTGGATAAGGTGCGCCGCATATTTGAGATACTAATTGACGAAAATGACCACGCAGTTGAGGGAAATTACAAGAATCACTGCCAAGCGAATCTGTTAGTGCGATTGCACTCTTAGGCCCCGCTTGGATTCGGAGATGAGATGAGTTGAGATAAGTTTGGTTTATTTTTTAATATTATTATTATTTTGGAATTTAAAAAAGGTGTGTTGGAATTTTAAAAAGGTGTATTGGGATTTGAAAAAAGTGTATAGAAATTTGTGTTTTGTATAAAAAATTATAAAAATATAATGATGAAATGGAAGTGAGTTGAGCTAGAATATGGTGAGGCCTAGAATATGGTCAGAAAGTGCAGCGCATGTGAGTTCCTGATTTTGAGACATCGTGAGGGGGCTAAGCCCCACTTGCTGCTTTATGATTGGATTTAAGGATGTAATTTTTTCAGCCCAACAATCATTTTTAAAACAAAATCAGGCTAATAATCTCCACCGAATTTGGACTCCAACGATTCAAAAAGCTACAAATTTTGGATGTGATTTTTCCAACACAACAATCGGTTAATTTTCACCGAATTTAGAATCCTAAGATTCAAAAGCTACAAATTTTGGTGGGGAATGATGATTACCCAATTTAAGGCTTGATTGGAGCTCGTTTCTCATCATTCACTGTAAACTTAATTATTATGCACCCAGAGTATTGTTTGTCGCATTTCATGTTTGTGTCAAAATTGTTTTCCCCGAATTAGATCTTACAAGATTAAATATTATTCGACAAACTTACAAGAGTAAAATTGGGCAAGTAACTTTCTGTTCTCTCGTTACCTTTCAATGCTTTTACAAGAATAATCCTATGGGCTCCATTTTCTTCAAAAGTGGCCAAGGCAGGAGAAAAGAAAAGAGAATATCCAACTTAAAAAAGAGCATAATACGAATATTTTTTTTTTTTTTTTTTTGGCGCTTTGGGTGAATTGAATCGAAGAAGTGGGAAAAAGAGAGGGAGCAGTACTTGATCTGCAGGACAACTCTGCAAACTGCTTCAAAACACGATCCTAGTTTTTCTGTCATGTTTTTGGTTAATCGACCAACATTTTTTCATTTTAATTGCTACAAACATAATCTGCAAAGTACATATATACAATACATGATCGGTACTAGCTCGGATGATCCTGAATGAAAAGAAGAAAAGAAAGAAATAAATAGACACCATTAATTTTTTAAGTAGGACTGAGGAAACATCCTGACCGTTCCACGTCATAAAAGTAACCATAAAACCTCCCCATCGCGTAAGCCATCAAAGCCATCCCAAGAACCAGTACCCCTCCAGCCATAGCCCCACATAATTTACCAATCCCAACTTTCTTCTGTGTTCGATTCACACCTTTCTCAATTAACTCAACCCCAACAATCCCCTCCTTCGCCCTTTTCTCCACTAAACAATCGAGCAGTTCCGCCTGCAACAGATCATTATCATGGTTCAAACCTCCGCTGCCAAACTCCACCAGCGCCTTCTCTTCCTGCAAACCTTGCGAAAACCTTTCCGGATCGTCTTCATAATTATAAACAGGGGAGAACAAGTTGCCGGAGGCCTCCCCATCGTCGGCGAGAGATGATTCGGTACTGCAAGAGCACGTGGAAGCATTATCGTCGAAATTAAGCGCGGGGGTTTTGAAACCGTCCCAGGCCAAGAAAGCGCGCTCGAGTTGGGAGAGTCTCCGGGCAATGTGGTACAAATGGTGGGGATTGGATGGGGCGGATGCTAGCTCGGCTGATAGGAGATTTCTGGCGAACACAAACTTCTGGCGGATGTCTTCGAGCACAGAGTCGGGACATGGGGTCTGAGTCTGGGCGGCGAGAGAGAAGACAAAGTTGAGTTCAAATTCAAGTTCTTCGACTTTCTTCTGCAAGATTGAGTATCTCTTGGTCATGTTGGATCGGTTTCTTTGCAAAAGGATTTCGATATTTCGGTTACTCTTTGATCTTTTGGAGTAATTGGCTGCAAACTTGTGAAATATTATTTGCTTTGACGGTTACAATTTTTGTGTGACGGTTGAGGTCTGCTCACGTACGCCTTATTTATCGCCGTTCATTTTTTCTGATCACTTTTATTTATTAAAAAATTAATTTTTTACATGAATATTATATTTATTATTATTTTTTAAATAGAGCACCACATTTATGTATTTTACAATTAAGAATATTATTTCTCTTAAGATTATTATTGTTATGTCATGTACGTGTCGAATCTATTTTATCATTTTTTTTTAATTTAAGATTTGAATTGCAAAACTTAAAAGTATTCAATAATTAACACTCAGTACTTTTTTTTTTCGTTTTATATATAACAAATATCATAACTCAAATCAGAGTTTACAAAGTTGACTCTATCCAAATAATTTGGGAAATACATTCGGAAAAAAGAATACCACCAAACAAACAAATCTTCTACGAAAATTGCATGTCTAGCAAGCTTGTGAGTTGCTACATTCTTCTCCCAAGCAATATGTTGAATTAAACAGCTTTCAAACATCTTTAGAGTCCTTTAATCTCTTAAACCAGATTTCTTTGAAGAGAATGTGGTTTCCCAACAGCATTGACTTTATTAACCATACATAAGTAGTGAATCACTTTTCAAAATAAGATGCTGAATACTATTAGTAGCATATAATTGCAAACCTCAAAATATAGCCAAAAGTTCACTATCAACAAGGTCATATGAATCATTCTCTTTCTTACTTGTCGCCAAAACCACCTCTCCCTTATGATCTCTAAGAATGATACCAACCTCAACTTTACAATGATCTTGAAAAATGGCATTATCGACATTAAGTTTTAAAACATTTTCAAGTGGAGGTTCCTACTTCCTAAGAGTATCATAAATTTCTATTTGACTTGTTCAACTTTGTAAGACAACCCAAAAATTTCTACTTGATCAACTGGAAGCAACTAATTTTTAAACGTTTTGTGATTTTTTTGAAGAGATTTTTTGGGTTCCTGATTTTTAAACGTTTTGTGAATTTTTTGAAGAGAAAGTGCAGCATTTCTATTTTATTTTTATTGTATTTTTATTGTATTTTTTATTGTATTTTTTATTTTTTATTTTTTATTATTTTATTATATTTTTTATTGTGTTTTTTTAATTTTTTTTATATTTTTTATATTTTTTATTTTATTTTATTTTATTTATCATCAAAAAGTAACTCAACTACCGTTGGGCTGCTTTTGACGCTGGGGGCAGCTCGACCGGCCCCCTGTGTCTCTCTTCTTTGATATCACAGATCGCATGAGATCAGAAAAAATTTCTCCAAAGCTTCTCGACCTGCATCTCATTTCACTTCTTTATAATTTTTTTCAAATTTTAACCAAAAACCTTACTCCCTATAATTTTTTTTTAAAAAATTTTAACCATCTTCAAAAATTTTCCTACATCTCATTCCTTATATTTTTTCTTATATATTAAAATAATATTATTATATTATTTCTTTATTACTTTATTACTTTTTCTACTACTTTATGTCACATCATAATGTTATTCACAATAAAAAAAGTAATAAAATTTGAGATTGGGATATATGGTGCTCTCTAGGGGTGTAAATGGTCCGGTCCGGTCCGGTCCGGGAAATTTGTGGACTAATTTCATTCGGTCCAAGAATTCTCTCACCCTGAACTGGACCGAACAGGAGTTCGGTCCATACCGGTCCAGTCCAGGGGTGCCCCATATGATTTAATGGGCTAAATTTAATATATAATTCTACAATAATCAAATATTTTTTTGTCCAAATTTAATTACTATAAATTATAATATGTCAATATTATAAAAGTATATATTATATATTAATATGTTAGTATATATTATATATTAAGTATGTTAGTAAATTATAACTAATAGTCTAATAACACTTTCACATTAGTATATATTAATAAACTATAACTAATAAGTAATAACATTATTACAATTTACATTAGTATATTATATATTTATATGTTAGTAAATAGTGATAAATTATTAATAATATATTAAATAATAATAATATACTTATTATTTATATATTAATATATAAGAGTATATATTATCTATTAATATATTAGTTAATATTAAATATTAAATATATTAGTAAACTATAACTAATAATCTAATAGTCTAATAATATTATTACATTAGTATATGTTAATAAACTATAACTAATAAGTAATAACATTATTACAATTTACATTAGTATATTATATATTTATATGTTAGTAAATAGTAATAAATTAGTAATAATATATTAAATAATAATAATACACTTATTATTTATATCTTAATATTATAAGAGTATATATTATATATTAATATATATTAATATTAATATTAATATTTATATATTATTATTTATATATACATATATTTAAAAAAAAATTTAAAAAAAATAGGAATTCGGTCCAGTCCGGTCCGGTCCCGGGGGATGAGCTCCCTGGACCGGGACTGGACCGGAATTTTCCGGTCCATATATATTTTGGACCGGACCGGACCGAACTCCAACTGGTCCGGTCCGGTCCCGGTCCGGGACAACCGGTCCGGTCCGGTCCGCCGGTCCGGTTCGGTCTTTTTACATCCCTAGTGATCTCCCAAATATGGGAGAAGACTATTTATGAGTGCCAAATCCGATCCTATTAAAGGGGACTGGATGTGGGGGCTAAAACTCTCACCATGCAAAAGGTTAAACCTTTTTTTTTATTATTATTTTACTTTGTGAGTGGGAGAAGACTATTCATGAGTGTCAAATTCGGTAGAATTACTAGGAACCTATTAGCAAACTCTTTAAAAATTTTGCTATTCAGTGCTCACAACATACTCGATATATGACCAAAAGATGATAATTTTTACTATTCATCTTCATACTACAGTAC
This sequence comes from Platycarya strobilacea, assembly GCA_036898215.1. NCBI lineage: Eukaryota > Viridiplantae > Streptophyta > Magnoliopsida > Fagales > Juglandaceae > Platycarya > Platycarya strobilacea. The sequence goes on along the minus strand of CM072546.1, from coordinate 12,611,533 downwards.
ATCATATTTATTTTTATTTATTTATTTATAAATAACTTTGGTTTTGTTCCTCCTAAACTAATTGATGAGTTACTCATCATCTACATATCACACATTAAATAAAAAATATAAAATTATGTGATGTGTGCATGGTGTGAGGATGCAAGTAGAATCTTTCTTTGGCAAATCAGGAATCTCGATTTCTGACCTTTTATGATTCGAACACACGTACAAATTGATCAAGGCTTTGAGGCGGTTAGTAATATTATCCTTAAGACGATATTTGCCCCCACTCACAAAGAATTTGCTAATAGGTTCATAGTAAATCATCTCCAGGATACAATAAAATATTTGAACTCAACAAATAGCAATTTTGTTGAGTTCGTAGAGTTATTATTGAAAATGACAAAAACTGAAGAAGATGAAGGATTTTTCATGACTTTATAGATTTGTCACCACACTACTTATAAAGCCTGTAAAGATATGTATGAAAAATCACGTTTTTTGTTAATTAAATGTTTCTCGCTTGAGCGAAGTGTCGAGTGAGGATCAAGCGGAGTTACGGCCTGACCACTCGCTCAAGCGCCACATCAAGCGTACATCGAGCGAAGTCTCGGCATGACTCTTGCTCGAGCGAGATCAAACGACAAACACATATCGTTTCAATTGAGACACATCTTTTCTTTTAGATGTTGCATCGATTCATTAAAACAGTTTCACGCTCGAGTGAAATGTCGAACGAATATTTAGCAAGATCACTGCCTGAATATTGCTCGAGCGACTAATCGAGTGAGTCTCGAGCGAAGTCTCGAGTTTCACTTCGTTCGAGAGATAATCTAGCGAGATCTTTGCCAATGGGCATTCTCAATCATTCTATTCACAAGTTTTATACTTTCAACTTTTAAATATGTATTACAACTTATTCTAACATAGTTGACTATTTGTCAATATACTAATAAAAATATTAATTTATATAGATTAGACAAAAACAAAAAGTAGATATTTTAACAATTAAAAAGGTGATAACTAGTTATTTCTAGATATAAAAATTATTTGTACGTATAATATAAATCACCTCAGTTATATATATTTAATTGAGTTATATATTTACGACTACAAATATCATATTTTATATATTTAGAGCGATATATATATATATATATAATAGTAATGTTATTTATCATTATTTGTAATACTAAACAATTAAAGATTATTTATCATATTTTATTTTTAAATTAATTATTTAATACCATACTAAGAGATATTGAGAGAATTATGATGAACAGATTTTGCCAATATTTAATGAGTAGGGTTTAGGATTTAGGGTTTAAGTAGGCATGTAAAAGAGTCGAATTTGAACAAATAGTTGGTGGTCAATTTCTGTTCATTAATTTTTATTGAACATAAGCACAACTTAATCAACATTCGACCAACATTTTTTAGATCAGATGATATAAAAATTGGTACCCTATAAATAGAAGAACTAAGTTCGAATCTTCCATTCCTATATAAAAATAAATAAATAAATATTCGATTGACATCAAATTCATTTTCAAGTTATCTTATATATATATATTTAGATAAAAATGATTATTTTTCATATAAATTTATTTAATAATTATGACAAATAAATTTCGTCTTTTTGCTAATATCTTAATAAAGTTTATATATCATATCAATGACTAGTTTGTAAAAATTCACGTGATGTATTTAGTACTAAGAACATCATTTCCTCTAATATTTTTAAGTTTTGAATATTTTCATTGTAAATATAAATATATCATATAATATTATTAAAAAAAATACAAGATTATTCAAATTTATATGAGTCAAACTGAGTTTCGAAGGAGTCATATTATTTAATTACTAACCGATCATAATCTTGTATTCACAAATAGTTTATTTAATAAAAAATCTTAGTCAACTTGAATTTGGTTACCTTGAACAAATTTTCAAAGATTATTAATTATTTACAGTCGTATATAGCTGCAATGAAGCAGATTAGGAAAATAAAATGTTGAGATATGGCTTGAATACACGCTTCCCCTGCACTCTCGTTCAAGTGAAATATTCCCGCTCGAGCGAGAGTCCAACTCGAGAATTCGCTTCACTCTCGCTAGATATCCCGCTCGAGCGAGATTCAGGCAGAAACTACACTCGACCCTCACTTGATATTCAGCTCGAGCGAGTTTGACCTAACAGTATTCGGTCGAGTAAGATTAACTCTCGCTCAAACGAGATCGCATAAATATAAATATCACGATCTCATTTTTGTTTTCATCCCTAACGAGCTCCAGCCTTCTATTTTCGTCCGAACGAATAGAGCCACCTCCTAAGATCATTTCTTTCCCATTTCTTCAGTGTTTGAGTGCAAACAGGTGAGGATTGAGTATATACAAGTGAGGTGAGTGTTTTCTGTTGTAAGAATCTATCGATTCTCTCTTTCTGTACTCCATTTAATCATAGTGAAGTTTTGAGACCAAATCCCTAGTGGATGTAACCTCAGTTGAGCTAAACTACTTAAATCTGGTATTTTATATTATCTTTTGTGTTTTATTTCTCCTTAGTTGCTACCGCTGCATTTAATTTTATATCTGTGTTGTTTGTTTTATCGATTTATTCCCAACATAAATTAATATAGATATATTAAGGAAAATAAATGAATAAACGAGAATAAAAGTTTAAAAAATAATCAAAGCGTTTGCTGTTTAAGATTAGACAATACTCAACATTAGGCTTCGTTTGGTTATAAAGAACTGTAAACCAACGAGGTAATAAAGGCATTGAAAAATGATACTCATACTACTTATTTATAATTTGTTTACAACAATGAATTAAAATAATATATATTTTTCAATTTAAGTTGGACTTTTAGCTTGATTTGATGTTTCTAAGGATTTAAAAAATATTATTTTATTAAAAACTATAAAACAATTATAATTAAGTTGTATGTGTATGACCGCTCTTAAGATAATTATCAGTTGGTATTCTTAATTAGAGTGTCAAATTATATCAATAGATCGCGTTCGTATTGTGTCAATATATATATTGTACCATATGGATAAATCATAATCCGATTCGTTAAACTATCATGTTAAAATTTAAAATCTTAACACAATATGTTAACATAATGTGTCGTGTCATTTCAACTCGTCTTGACCTATTATTGAATATTATAAAATAGATTAATACGACAGAATATGACCAATTTCAATCTGTTTATGTAAATTGGTTGAATAAGTCCGAAATTAATCCATTTGACCCAATTAAATTTAGAATAATTTTATATAAATGTTAAAATCACAATATTTATAAAAATTATAAAAATAACTATAAGTCTAAAATTACAATTTAAATAATAAAAGTATCAAAATTAAAATTCTTACAATTTTACTTCTAGATATAAGAATATAATTGTAACTTTAACTTTTTTTTAATGTGTCATATTGTGATATAACAGGTCAAAATGGATTGACCCATTATCAACACGTTAAACAATCGTATCTTAACGAGTCAATTCGTTTTGACCCAAACTCGTTAAAACTAAATCCTAATCCGCTATTATCGTATCGCGTTCGTATTGGATTAACGTATTGTATAGCATATTGTCCCTCCTATTCTCAATGTACTTATATTTATATTTGAAAAAAAATATTTACACACTAGATTATACATTTTTAAATTATAAGAAAATCTTAATTTTTGATTTTATTTTATTAGAAAACTTCTATAGATAAAAATGAATTATATAAAAATAAATTTATAAATTGACATATTTTGATGTAATTAATTAAAATTATTTTATAATAAAGGTAATTTTATAATTTGACATTTTATATTAAATAATAAGAATTTATAAATTAATTTTAATATAGTCATTTTATTACTAAAGTATTTATCATAATATAAAAAATAGATAGACGTCTAACAGTCGAGTTTCATTAAAGTGTCAATTTTGTATACTTTGAACGTGTAATTTGTTAGTTTAAGTACTAACTCTGTAGCCGTAGGGCTCCAGAAAATTAAAAAAAAAAAGTACTAACTCTGTATATTCACCATACATCATATGCATCTATGATTCCATTCGAGTCGAAACCGTGTCGTCACAATTCATATAACGATATCGATGAAACGATGCCTGGATCCACCCAATGTCACGCAAAAACCCATTACGCCCTGGCGAAAAAAAAAACTATCGCAAAAAAAGAGAGTGACTTTGGACTCAGTCGGACCGAATAAAAATCAGTTTTCATAAAAATCAATCCTAAACCTTATAAAAATCATCTTTCATAAAATATAATATAAAAATATAATATAAAATCAAATATAAAATCAAATAAACATGATTTAATAGAGAGGAGTTTAGCTCAACTTAATCTCGTTACCGTCGATCATTACGAACGATACCATCTATACTATTAAAATAACAGACTCATTTTAAATTTAAAATTATCTAAAGAAAATAGAAGATAAATTATCGTCGAGAGTCACTATCGTAATCGTAAAAATGAAGTCGTAAAAAAAAATCAATCACGAAGACATAGACAATATCTCTCACAAAGACCGCAACAACGATAGCTGCATTTATCGAGCTGAACCCAAGATAATTTCAAAATGAAAAGTCTTCGATGTCTCGATCAAGCGGCAAGGGGCATATTTGGGAAGATTTAAAAATATATCTAACCGATTTTAAGGTATGAGAGGTCACGTGATGTGCAACACGTCTCGTAATCATTACACTCTCACACTGTCAAATGGTGCATTGCTCAGTTGGTTTGTTTGTTCGACGCATAACAGATTTTCGCTCCACACACTCTCTCTCTCTCGCTCCATTTTTTTCTTGAGAAAATATCACCGAGAAAAAGGAATAGACCAACTTTTTTTTTTTCTGCAATTCAGAGAAACAGAGGTGTGCCATTCCCTCCCCCTCTCTTCTTATTCTCTTTCGTTTTTCGCGTTCATCAAGTTCGTTTCTGATCATCCAAAATATGATCGGCAACTTGTAATGATTTACAGGTTTTATAGCTTGCTAAGGTTTTCTCACAGTTGGCTTGGAATCCAAAATACTTCTCAAAGGTAATGCAAGCTCGATCTTTCTAACTGTTCAAGTATCGGATAAATCAGATGATTCTGATGATCATTAATTGCTTGTTGTTTGGCTTGCGAAAATTCGCACGATTCTGGAGGAAAACGTCCGTCCGTCCATCCGTGGAACCCAATATACAGAGTCGTTTCTCTTCTCTTTTTACCAATAATTTTCTTTCTGTTGATTTTTTTTTTTCTCTTTTCTATCTGTCTGCATTGGAATGTTGATGAAGTTGTTTCTCACTTTCCGAGAAAATAAAAACCGACCGGGAGTTAAAAAAAACTTCCACTTGTTTTCTAGGTAATGGAGTTGTTATTTCCGGCCCCTGTACATCGCATATTCTATCTCATGATCATTCAAACTCCTTTTATGTTCTTTTTATTTTTTTCATTCAAAAAGAGAAGAAAATTACAATAATTAATCCAAATGCCTGTTTCCAAAACCCATTTTCATTACATTCCAGTACCTTTTTCACACTTGGACTGAAGTATTCTCCGTGTTTACAAGCTTCTTTACATAAGTGTCATCGTCAGAAGATGTGTGTACCTGCTTATGCTTTAACGTTCTCTGAGTTCAGGTCTGCAGTAGTGCTATCTTAATCATGGTAGTTTTTTCTTACACAGCCGCAATCTTTCCAATTCCTTACTATCCGTAGATCGAGCCTTTAAATTCTCAAATCCTTACTTCCAGCGCGGTACCCCAAATCCCCATGCCATGTCCACACTCGGTCAGAAAAGGGGGGGAAAAAATGAAAACGAGCTCCAAACTTCTAAATTGATCCCTTTATTATTTGCACTTTCCAATTAACTCTGTTTTTCACATACCACATTTTGTTCTTCTTTTATGTAGATCACAGTGATCATGGAAGAAAGCTCGTGTGAGTTTGATACTGCCGCAGCTCAAGTAAGCGTTCTCTTTCTCTCACCCTATTTTATTAGTTTTTCCCTGGCCAGTCACTTCCAATGTCTCCCTCCTCTTTCTCGCTCACTCACGCATGGCCGTCTCTGACTCCCGATTTTTCCTATTCTGTTATTCGAACACCAAGCGTGTTCTCAGTCGCGCGCGCGGTTAACCATCATACGCTGATGCGGTGATTATTATTTTCCCAAGCGAAAGCCAATCCAACCGTGTAGTACAAAGTACCTATTTTTTTAACGAACTTTATTGTCCTTACACGCGCTACAAATGCGCGTCGCGTCTCGTACCAGACTCCCGGTTTCGTTAGTTTTAGCAAATCGGCGAGATTCTGAGGTTTTCTTCGTGTACGTGTTGCATATACTAAAGAACCAATATAAAAAGGATAAAGAAAAAACTCTAATAATGAGATTACGAAAACCGCATGCATGGCGAAAAGCATTATCAGCGTAATTACAAATCATTTCCCAAGCAGCCAAGCAAAGTATATTCTCTAGCGGAGCATTGTGTGCGCGCGCGCAGAATGACATGCGCCAACCAAATGATGTGAAAGAATAATCTGCAGGCGTATATCTGAAATTGTAGTGTAAATGTTTGTGCATTTTTAGCTCAGCAGAATGATCAAGTGGCTGTTTTAGTTACTTGGTGTTTGTGCGTGCATGCTTTTGTTTATGGGCAAGCAGGAAATGGTGAACTTTGAAAAACAAGCAGAAAGGCCATCTTTGGCCATACATGCAATGCCCACAGGTTCGTCCATCTGCACTCAACTAGGTAATACATGACAATCATCATCCCTCCTATACATATCGTTTTCCACATACCCAATATGCCCCCATTTTTTTGTTTTAAATTTCGAATTTATGTTAATATTCCCCAAAAACTTGAAGACTCAGCTTATTTGCCCATTTTTGTGGCTTTTTGGTATTGCAGATGCTTCGGACGCTATTCAGCACATAAAAGTGGGTTCTTTCTATGAAATCGACCACTCTAAGCTCACCCCACAAACCCCAGATCAGCTCAAGTCAATCCGGGTCGTCATGGTATTTATATCATGGACACACACCCAATACTGTAGAGCATACTTCTGAAAATTTCTATCTGGCTTTTAATTTTGACGATTGGGATTTTGCTGCAGGTGAGTGAGAAGGCTCAGCTTCAGATTGCACTGAGGTTCCCAAGCACTTTCTCTCTTCGTACGCACTTCAGCAATGGCAACTGTGGGAGGCCAGAGGGGAAGAAGCTCCCTGCACTAGATGAGAAACACATAATGGATTCAGACCTCGCTGGAGACGCGCTTTACCGAAGAATACCAGCTCAGGAAATTGCAGAAAAGGGAAACTCGTGGAACTTCTGGGGAGTGCCTCCTGTGACGTCTGAGAAAGACTCGGGCCCAGCCTTGAGGACGAGGCTCAGGAATGAAGTTTCTAAGAAGGGTTCGTGCTGGTCTGAGCTAAAACTCACTGGTGTAGTACAGTGGGGTAAGCGTAGGCAGGTCCGGTTCCTAGGGGATCAAGAAGAGCAAAAGGTGGCAACTTTATCAAAGGAAGTAAGAGGCGAAGAACAAAGGAGAGAGAGACAGAAAGTGGAAGGAGATGACGATGAGGTAGAGGAAGTTGAAGGAGAAGCTGTAAAGGTAGTGTCGTCTATGACGAAGAAGAATCTTAAGAGAAAGTGCCATGGTTCTAGCAGAGCTCAAAAACCCAAAAAAGCTAAGCATGAGAAGCAACATCAGATTCAGGTTTACAATCAGAGTAAGAGGAAAAAATTAAAAGATTCCATTGAAAGATGGTCTGTGGACAGGTGCGGACAGAGAGCTGCTCACTTTTAAAATTCTGAAGCTTATTAATTTGATCAACATTTTAGAACCAATTTAGTTGTTGACTGTTAAATGTAACGGGCTAAACTGTCTTGGTGAAGGTATAAGCTGGCCGAGGAGAACATGTTGAAGATTTTGAAGGCCAAAGGAGCAGTCTTTGGGAATCCAATACTAAGGCCGGCACTAAGAACAGAGGCAAGGAAGCTCATCGGTGATACCGGTTTATTAGACCATTTGCTGAAGCATATGGCTGGAAAGGTAGCGCCGGGTGGGACTGAACGGTTCCGGCGGAGACACAATGCTGAAGGAGCCATGGAGTATTGGCTGGAGAGTGCTGACCTGGTAAATGTCAGGAAGGAAGCTGGGGTTCAGGACCCTTATTGGACCCCACCACCTGGGTGGAAACAGGGAGATAACCCATCTCAGGATCCCATTTGTGCCAGAGAGCTAAGGGCACTCAAGGAAGAGATCGCCAAAATGAAAATGTAGGGACCTTTCTCTTTAAGTAATTGATCTTTTTTTGGAATCTTTTTATTGCTATCATTCATGTAATATTGTGCCCTCTCTCTTTTCAGATTGCTCTTTTGATAAGTCACTTCTCTTTCAGAATTTCTTACGTATGAGTCCGTTTTGTAGGGATTATGGATCTCAGTAGTATCTTTTCTCTTGTTATCACTACTCTTAGGCAGGCCCTTTTCATAGTTGTAGTTGGCCTTATTGTGTCCTTGAACAGGGATATGCAGGAGCTGGTGGCCAGGGAGCAAGAGGAGAATCTGGCTATTGTCACTACACCAAACTCTTCCGTGACGAGTCTGAACTGGAACTTTGAAGGTTCATTGATTCCACTGAAGGTGAACATGAAATTCAAGAGTGGACAAGTCTAGGATAGTTTAATTTTGCGACTTTGTTCATGCAGCTTGATTAACCCAGTTTCAACTATGGTGCTCTCACAGGAAACGTATATAGATTTGATGAATAGGAAATCTAAGATTGGAAAACAACTGGCGGAGATTTCACTAGCATTGAGTGGAATGGAGGTACCAAAATCTTGAACCTTCCCCTCAATGTTTGTTGATTGGATGAATATTGGCATGACCTGAAAACTTCCTTTTGTTTTTTAAATGTCCCAGTTCATTAGGCGTATTCTAAGGTGGATCGGGTTCATAACTATTATTACCATTGAAGGATGAGTAATGTTTTGTTATGATTTTGAGATGTGTTAGCGATTTTTAAAAATTTATGATTAGTGAATTTTGTGGTTTTTTTAATTTAACATTGAAAAAAATAAAATATGAGGGCAACCTAGCATCTCCTTTATCATATAATACATTGATACGAAGAAGGAACGGCATTAACTATAGAAACTAATAATTTAACTAATTACATGGGGACCACAAACATATATATATATATATGTATGTATGTATGTATGTATGTATACACACACCTCCAATGGTGGGTAAATGATGAAGCAGAGATTCATGTTATTGATAGGCGGTGGTTAACGCAGGAGCAATTGGGAATGCTGAAATCAACTGTGGAGGGACCAATCGTGTCAGAGTCAGAAGCAGCACCACCATTATTGATGGGATCTCCAACAACACCATCAGACTGCACTGATAGAGAGACGAAAGAGTCGGAACAAAAGAACAAATCAGGGAGCAAATCAAGCGAAGAGAAAGAGGAGGACAAAGGGGGAGACAAGGCAGCAATCACAGCAACAGAAGAGAAAGGGAGAGACGAGGCAGCAGTCAGAGCAACAGAGGACAAGGCAGCAAAGATAGAAAGGCTGAAAAGTGGGTTCAGGATTTGCAAGCCACAGGGGACCTTCCTGTGGCCAAACATGCTGCCCATGTCTCCTCAGTCTGTGGTCCACCTTGAAGACCTTCTAACGGTCCCAACTCCAACTCCACCCTCAGCCTCTTCCACTACTTCAGTATCCCACTTTCAGCTCCCTCCATGTCAGACCCAACTGGTCCCCCACCCATCTTCACCGGTCAAACCATTGGCTGAGAGGATTCTCAGCAATGCCATTCTTAAGACTGTCACTAAACCCTCTGTCTCTCCCTCTCCTCCTCCTCCGCCTGAGACTCCCTACACCACTATCAAAAGCTGCTCTGTCATCAACCTCAATGAGCCCCCTCAGATTCAACACAGTGACACCGGCTTTTGTGGGACTATCACCTACCAAAGAAGGCACCATTGCATGACCTCCGATGCTTCAATGCCACAGGTACGTGAGCATCTCATTAGACTCTTGATCTCCTCGATTTTACTTTATTTACATACTTAAAAAAAAAATACCGTTACATTCATAATTAAAAGAATTACATAAAAATGATTTCACAAGTTGGAGTGATTTTATATTAGATCTATTTTATAATAAGAGTAATTTTAAAATTTAATGAATTATATCAAATTACGTCAGTTTTTAAGATTACTTTTGTATAATTCCTTTGTGATTAGAGTATTTTCTAAAAAGAAATGAATCTTCTTGTGCTTATGTTGTGCTTCTTCTTTACTTTGTATACAGTTGGTCCTGGCTAAGAAAGAGGGAACGGGAAACATGGATTTAACGAGGAATTGTGATGAGCAGCAGCAAACTCCTCGCGGTTGCTCCTCTTCTACCATCAATTCCTCCTCATCCTCGTGGTTGCAATCGGAAGAAGGGTGGTGGTTGGCTTTGGCTTCCTCTAACCTGTCTTTGGATATGTCTAATCGGGGTTGAGTGGATTTAGATTGTCTAAAAGGTCTATATATGCTAAGGTTTAGTTACTGGTCTTCTTAGGAGATTTATTATATTACACTCTTGGACAATATCTTACTTGGAATACCGAACATGGGAAGGGAGGGGATAAATACTAGCTTTACATCCATTGGAATCACGTAGGATTGTCATATTTGGTAGGAAAATGTTAGAAAGGCAAATTTTGAGGTGTGTAATGAATGCATGCGAACAATATTACTGATTCCTATTGTCTTTCAGGAAGGATGAATACATATAATATGGGAATAATACCGTTTCACTCACTGATCTTAACGTGTATGTTGCTTTGCTGTGACCTTTGATATTCGGCCATGTAAAAGCAACCACGTTACCTGCAATTAAGCATGTTGGTCGGCCAAATTCGAGTACCCCTTCCTTTCTGCTGTCGCCAATTCAGAGCCATATCATAGAATTTCGTAAATAAAAAGCAAGAATGAAGAACATTTGCGATCATTTTAAAATTCTTATGCACCTTAGCTGTCCACTTTGAGAGCTAAGCAGGTGGTCTTTTTACCAGAAGAGAATGGAGGATATCTGGTTCGTGACATAAGTTTGGCCACTTCCACTGCTTGCCAAGAAAAATAGATGTTTAAATTAATCGGTAGAACCCAAGATCTAGCCAGGTCATTCATTGGTGGGCCATATAAGCTATATTGTTCTTGTTTTCAAATAATAATAATAATAATAATAAAAGGGGTGAATTTGTCTTGCCCAAGACGCCCCTGAGTATCTTGTCACTGTTGATGACAAGAAGATTTACAGCAATTCCATTATTCAGGCAGACATAAATCAATGTGATCCTTGCAGGAACAGGGAGAAAAGGAAGTTGGAATTCAAACTACAACCTTGCATATCCATTTGAGCTTTGGATGCCAATATCTTGGAGATCAATGCAGCGTGACAGTGCAGTGGTGAGCTTCTTCAGATCTTCCCTTGTGTGCACTGCACTGAGTGTCACCCGGAGCCTAGAGAGAGAGAGAGATGAGGGAAGTGGGGATTTAAATGATAAAATGCAAGAAAACATCAAGCAATCACTTCCATACTAGAAACTCAAATCTGACTCTAATTTTCCACAATGCTTGACTTCCAAAGTTCAACCTGATTTTAACTGTTTTTTAATACCTTGAAATTCCCTACATCTTTTCCTGTGCCATCTTTGACATATCTGCATGTATATGCATTTCAATACATATACATAGTATTAACTACTAACTCATACTTTACGTAGTCAGTTCTCTAATATTTTGGCCCAGCTAATCACAACCTGAACTGATCAAACCATTGTCTAGTCAATGGAAAATTATGCACAACTTCAGAAGGTGGAAGACTATATGACATACATATGCCTAATTACGTACTTGTATTATTGCATATATGCATGAAAGATGCAACGTGTAAATGTGTTTGAATGTTTAAACTGTCCAGATAGGGGGTTTTCTGTTTTGGGTGGGCGGGGCAGGGGGCAATCACATTGAAATCTGTAGTTGATGAATGAGGAAATAGCAGCAATTTCTCAAAACATGAGTCACCAAGATACAAAAAAGAAAAGACTAAAAATTATGCTTGCACATACAAGAATGATGAGTACACAACAAACCTGCATGAGTTGGGAGGCACCGTTGGGGGTCTGATTGCAGTTACATGGAATCCAGATCTCAACAAATGGCTGTTTCAGAATGATAGACATATTCAGTATCTGTTTTAGCAAATGAACATAATCGCAGAGAGAGAGAGAGAGAGAGAGAGACCGGCTGGCATGCAGGGCCTTCTCTTCACTCCCCACAATAAGAGAAATTATGGGACTCGTGATTGTGATTCCCGTAAGGGTATGGAAGTCTTGCACCCGTTTCCAAATTTCCCTTCTACGCCATGTCTCCTTTTTTGCAACAGTAACTGCAGCTGCATTTCACACTCCAGTTTTTAAGGGAAAAATTTTCATCACCAAGGCAAAGGAGACAACTATTTGACTTCAATCTTAATTAATGTCCTAGGTCAGATTATGAGGGAGAAGCAAAGGGAGACAAAGGCTTAAGATAGAGTATGTTTAAGTTTTAAAATTTGCAATAGGTATACAAGGGGTCTGTTTAACTTGGAAAACCAAATATCCAGGAATGTATTTATATAGTCAGAACAGTCCAGGTTCGTTCTGCTTTCATTTGGTCAGCAACAACCTATCAATTTTGGCCATCATAGTACCGTGAACTGGGATAAAAAAGTGCAGATGCTACTCTCTCTCTCTGTCTCTCTTATTGGACTGGAAGAAGAAAGAATTTGCAATTTACAAAATTGAATTCACGACCTTTGAAGAGTTAAGTCACAAAATGGCCAATTGCATTCATTACCTATCTACAATCTGAGTGCAAGTCTGCATGAGTTAAGTGATAAACCATATGACCATCGTGATGCCTAGCTGTCTGCTTTGGCATTTGAACCCACATGTTTCATGTCAAAGCTAAATCTGGAATTCACACTAAAGCACAATCCATACACATATCTCCTACAAAATGGACACCAATTTCTATTCTTTTATGTGTACATAAGATGTGCCAGATGATGCAAGTCTTTGTACATGGGAAACTCATCAAAGTCAAACAATGAAAAAAAATTCCTAGGCCATGAAAAAGAAAGAAATTCTAGCTCAAATTGCTCAAAAGAAAGAAATTCTTGTACACTCCCTATGTACTTGATTTTTACCTATTTACTGGAATAAAATTTTTTATTACCTATACAAAAAAAATTGCTCGTCTCTTCCATAAAAATGGCATAGAGGGTAAAATAATGGAATCAAAATTTATCGGGCTAGTGTAACTTAATAATCAATGAAGGCATGTATTTAAATATATGCTTTTATAGAAAGAGCTTATATGTGAATAAATGCCCCCAATAAAAAAGGCTAATATTTACCATGGGCAGCTGCAGCAATGGGGACTGGTATAGCAGTTGAAAATATAAAGGAGCGACCCCTTGATTGTATGAATTGCTTCCACTTTTTGCTGTTCATATTGTGATAGAAAATGGAATTGTTATGGTTTGTTATGCCAAGTCTAGCACAGCAAAAATATTATGTTCCCAAGCATTGTTTAGATGAACCTTATTCATTTATCAATATCTAGTCTTCTCCAACAGTAGCAATATGGGGAAAGTATACATGGAAGATTACCTGCATGCTATGAATCCACCATGGCAACCTGCAGCCTTACTCAAAGTGCCGAGGCATATGTCTACATCTTCTTCACAATGGAACTCCTCAGCCACTCCGCCGCCACTTTTACCACAAACAAATGTTCCATGAGCCTGAAAATCTCAACAAGAGTAAGTTTTATTGTTCAGCATCAAAGAATGCGAATGGTGGAAAGTTTTTTTTTTTTTTTTTACACAAACTAAACCAAAGTGTAAGTTGATGATACAAAAGTAACAAAGTAAAATTGACCATACAATCTCAAGATGAATGCCATACTTCAAGACAGGCTCCAAACAGCTTCTTTTCATATCATAAGAATCAATACATAAAAGTGACTTACATCATCAACGACCAACAAAAATTGATGCTTCTTACGGAGCTTCGCAAGTTCGACCATGGGTGCAAAGTCCCCATCCATACTAAACAAACTGCAATAGAAGGAAGATTTAAGTCAACCGCCAAGTTCAACAATGCACACTCATGTGCATGCATGCACACATGTCACAATGTTTATCTTAACATGACTAACCCATCAGTCACAACAACTTTTTTCTTCATCATGCATTTCGACCTGCCAAAAAACATGAAGTGGAAAAATATGAGTCCTGGATAGAGTATGCTTAGCAATAACAGGGACACTGAATATTTAAGACAAGGGTAAAAACCTACAACAATGCATTAAGGTGAGACATGTCACAATGTTGATAAATGAACACTTCCATACTTCGCTGTCGCTCAGCAAGACGAATACCATCAATTATTGATGCATGGTTCAGCGCATCAGAAAATATGGCGATCCTTTCTTCATCTAAAGGTGTTTTACCTGCAGCCAGGAGAGAGCCAATATTTCCTAATGCCACCATCAAGGCCATATTAGCTGCAAACCCTGTAGGACAAAGAAGGCAATCCTATAGCATAAATTTTAAACAAGAATGCATCAGTTTTTTGACTGAAATAACTAGAATAGGTTATAGATAGTACAAATGGGTATCAAACAAACAGCAGCCAAAGTGTTAAATCTCCAAGGAAACCGCGTATTTGATTACAATGGCTTCAACAAATCATATTTCATTTTTCACATTAATGATCTTGATAATCATCATCAGTGGAACCAGGTCGATCATGAATGTAGAATTCCACAAACGGTGTTCTCTCACGCCATGGCTTATGTCAACATTGTATGATTGCCAAGTGCACTTGTTGGTTCTATTTCTATGATCGATTTGGCTTTATTGAGAAAGGTGTACAGTGCAACCAAAAAAAAAACATAAACAGCTTAAGGCATTATTATAATACACTATTACCTCTTTCTTCTTTAGGTCTGCCAAGCATGACTCCAGTAACCTATGGTAGTTGGTATATCCACAAATTAGAGCAGAACCCCTTGGACCCATTCCATGTTCTTGGGCTGCCTGGTTTATAATAAATTCATAATGTCTTAACAGCGTGTTCAGAAATAGAGGGGAAACAGGTAAAGTTACAGAAAAAAAAATTAATGAATTAAAAGTATGCTTGAGAACAACTAATGATCAAGAAACACCTTAGCAGCAGCCTTTCCAACCGTTGGATGAGAGCTCAAGCCCAAATAATCATTTCCAGAGAACAAAAGTAGCTTTCTAAACTTCAGAGGGCTGGCCTCTTCTGCATTATTAGTTACTTCAATTCTACCGAAAGCCTCATCTCCTGCAATAATCAATTGTCAATGTGAATGATAAGAAGCTATATAATAGTATTATTCAAGGTCTAACAGTTAATACCAAAAGAAGGTCCATAAAATAAAGTCTCAGATAAAGATGAGCAATGGTGGTGCAAATCTTCAAAAGCTAGGACATCTTGTTATGCCCAACTGACAACATAAGAGAGCGTGTTGAGAGAGAAAAAAATTACACGTTGATTATAGAAAATTTCAAAAACTGGTTTGTAACTGCTCATCATAATTGATTTTTATTATCTTTATGACATCAGATGCATGCAAGCCATTTGAGGAAATTCCTCTGACATTTCATAAACGGAAATGGAGGAAATATTGTATTGATTTCTTCTCTTGTCTTTACACTGTCTACAGTAATCTATTTATAGAGTTCTTTACAGCCCTTGAGAATATTCTAGTAGAAGGTTTTTGCAGGGCATAAATGTAATATCAAATAACGTCCTATGAAACTTTGTCCGTTTGTTTTGCTGAGTCATATGCCATGCATACTTTGCAGACAAATATAACCATCAAGACAGACCGAGAGCATCAGGCACTCTCAATCCATCCCATTATTGCCATATCTCATATGATCAGGGCGCTTAGACATCAGGCCCCAGCCAAAACAGAAACCCTCTGCCCACAAGAGTTGCATGTAATAATTGATAAGTCAAACCCCTTTTTCCATACAACCCTGACCACCCCTTATAAAGATATTTTTTTTTTACGAGAAATGATATATATAGTCATGAAATTGCAAACTGCGTACAATTACTTTGAAAAAAAGTGAATATATATGAGATTTATGTGAAAAAGTCAATTTTTTTTTTCTAAAGTGAGTTCATGTCGTTTGCAATTTAACGACGGTACCTAACATTATTTTTTTTTTACATATGTATTATAATACTCTTGGTTTTAATAATGAGGCATTGACAAAAAAGTTTCCTTCTTTTGGACAATAATTCACTATTATTACTTGGAAAATTAAAAGGGAAAAAAATCAAGTTCAAAGTTCAAATACGCAGAGCACTTTCGAATCGCAATCAACACCCACAAATTACAAAAAACTAAAGCAAATGACGATGGGAATCGAAGGGAATAGAAGCTTACCAGTACTGGGAAGGTCACGCTGCCATATTTGAAACGTTTCCTCAGCAATCTGAACTTCCACTGAGGACCGGTCCCATGGCTGCATTTCGTTGAAAACTTGGAAAGCTTGGTTTCCATGTTCTTCTCGATCGGGCTTAGAGGAGCTTTGACCTTCATTCTCAGCGGGGAGATGAATGGGTCTAAGAGACCGGAGGAGTTTCAGAGATTGAAGCTTCACAAGTGCTTGTTCGACCAAGTTATCCCAGAAGCTCATCGTCTCCATGAGCGGCGGCCAAAACGGAATGGTAGCGAGGTTGAGGTAGTTGCCAAGTTGAAGAGACCGAGAGAGCGAGTGACGTATAGGTTTGGTTAGGTAGGCTTTAAATTGCATGAACTTGAGGACGTGGGCCCCCAAAAATAAGTACAAAAAGTCAAAAAAAGTAACGATAATTTTGAAAAGAAAAAAATCTAAGCAGCCCCGGCTGCCGCATGATCTCCTAATATTAACAGTAATTTTATTGTTGTTAGGAGAGTTGTTACAGCAGTCCGACTACCGCCCAACCCCTCTCTTTTAAAAAATTAATCAACTTCAACCGCCCGAAAGTTCTTGTTATTATTATTAATATTAATATTATTATTATTTTCTAATCAAGCGATATATATTAATATAAATATTAAGTATCAACACCGACGGTCCGACAGGACAAAGGTTCCAGGTGAATCAAATAGAAAGAACTTAAAAGAGCTATCCAATAGTAGTTATCAAAAATCAAATTGATGGCTGCCAATTGCATCACGAAGTGTGCATATTAATTTGTAGATCAAGGAATTTTAACTAATTTTTAGTGCTGATGAGAAAATAAAAGTCTCTAAAGACAATAGGAGAAATACACCAAAAGGGGGTGGAGTCTCCTTTGATAGATTTTATTATAAATTTGGAGTTACCTTCAAAAATTGCAAATTCTTGTTTTTGGCTAGAAGCCATTTTTGCTGCTAGATTGGCTGCTTGAGCTTCTACTACTAGGGGATTTGAGGAGAGAATCTTTTTCGTCTGAATTTCTAGAATGTGCCCATAATGTTCACTACAAACAGTTGACGCAATTGAAAATGTGTCTTTTACTGCCGCATAAAATAAGAAGCTTGGTTGGTTTATGGGAGGGGGCTTCCATATTTATGTTCAAGTCTCTTGCTTTTCTTGCCATCTCTGTAATTTTGGTATACGTGAGTCAGTTGTGTTTTTGCCACTTCAAGCGAGAAGGACAACTGGTTAAGGACTATGCCGTTTCTTAGCTTCCAAATGTAGTCCAATAAATAATAGAAAAAAAAAGTTAGAAATGATGCTTTTCTTTTCTTGCGAGCCCAACTCTCTCACTAGAAAGTAGAAACAGCATCATTCTTAACCAATATGACATAGTCTAAATGGAAAGGGAGTCAAGATTTTTAAATTCATCATTATATTTTTTTTTAAATTTTTATATAAAATAAAATAAAAAATTAATTTTTTTAAATTTTAAAATAACTTTTTCAAATTTTAAAACAAAACCAATATTAAAAAAATATATTATAACAATATTTTATTCTTTTTTTAACTTTTTATCTCATTTTATCTCTAAAAATAAACCGAACTTTAGTGCACATGAGCTTTGATACAAAAGAATTTTGACCACTTGGGCATTTTCTGAAGAGATGAAGCACAGTTTTTGCTTGTTGATTACAAAAGGGGCAATCTTTTGTGGTTTCTTCCTTGATGACTTCATTTACTCTTGACTTGATAGAATATTCCACTGTAGTTTTCAAAGCAGCATTTTACGTCGATCATGGATCTTTATTTTCTAGATAAGTTTGAATAAATTCAGTGTGTCCATCTGGGGGAGCCAGCTCCTATTGTTGATCACCAATTAATGGCTGTTTTAGCTAAGAACTTGCCATTTTGGTTCAGAGTCCAAATTATTCTATCTTGGCTTTGTGAGATCAAATGCAATGATACTTTCTAATTTTTTGTTATACTTTTTGGATCAAACAATCCTTGCAAATACGTTAAGTCCCAAGAATTGAAGATACACGTGATAATATCTAAGACAATTAGGTTTAGGCATCTCTGGTCCATTTCTTGGATTGGCTTAGGTTTGAAATTACTCATTATTGGGACTCATGGATTTGACCATAAGTTTACTGACATCTATTGTTGATCTAAAAGTATCTACCTTTTTTGAAGATGTCTCTTCTGAACAATATCTCTTTCCATATTCTGGAATAAGACTGTTTCGGTTCCGCTTGCTAAAAGTTAGTATTTTTTAGATATTTCTCAGTCAAGATTCTATGCCAAGTTCCGTTTTGGCTTTCACTCATCTCCCAACCCATTTTAGCTAGAAGAGTTATGTTCATGTTTGCCATTTGTCTGAATCTCAGGCCTCCCAACAAGTAGACTTCCATGATATGAAGATCAGATTGTGATTTTTGTTCTTTGAAAAACCCCACCAAAAGTTCTTAAAGCTAGTGTCAATGTTCTTGCAGGTTGATTTTGGAAGTTTGAATAATGACATGTGGTAGGTGGGGGTGGTACTCACCATTGTTATGATCAA
Source organism: Platycarya strobilacea (assembly GCA_036898215.1). Classification (NCBI taxonomy): domain Eukaryota; kingdom Viridiplantae; phylum Streptophyta; class Magnoliopsida; order Fagales; family Juglandaceae; genus Platycarya; species Platycarya strobilacea. The sequence goes on along the minus strand of CM072546.1, from coordinate 12,592,428 downwards.
CATTGTTCTACCAACTTGGGAGAGCAGCTTTTGTTTCCAACCTTCTAGTTTTTTGTCCACCCTATCTAACATTTTTTGATAATCTACTATTTTATTTCTTCTAAAAGAAGTTGGGAGACCCAAAACTTCATTTTTTCCAAGGAGGCTTTGAATAGTAGTCTTTGACTGATTGTTGATTTGATACCTGGATATGTGTTTCTTGTAATGAAAATGGAAGATTTGTTCATATTTACTTTTTGTCCTAACCACTACTGATATGTTTCAAGGCTCTCAGAGATGGCTAATAAATTACTTTATGTAGCTTTTGCAAAGATAATCCTATTATCTGCAAACAATAGATGTTAAACAGATGGGCTATTTCTGCTTATTTTCACTCCTTCCACCTTATCCTACGCTTCAACCTTTAGATGTATCCTTGACAAAGCTTTTGTGACCAATATAAATAGGAAATGAGATATGGGATCTCTTTACCTAAGACCTTGTTGTGCATATAATCATTTTGGTGATCTGTTGACGCGGATGTAGAATGTTGTGTTGTTATGCATTCTTTGACTAAATTAATCTATTCTTGACTGTACCCCAGCAACTTTAAAATAATAATGAGGAAATCTCATTCCATTAAATCAAAAGCCTTTTCTATATCTGATTTTATGGTCATCAGACCTATGTTCTCCTGTTTCTTTTTGAGATAATGAAAGAACTCATGTGTGATGAGGGTATTTTTCTTGATGTTATAGCCTAGAAAAAAACTGTTTGCAACAGGAAAATGCCACTGTTTAATGTGTCTTCAAAACAGTTGGTCATTATTTTAGATATGATTTTGTAGAGGACATTTGTTAGGCTTATTTAACGATAATGGTTTGGGTTGTTGGACTCTGAATTTTAGGGATGGAGGCAGTGTTAGTATGATTGATTTGCCTAAGTAGCTTTTCACTTCTAAAAAAATTATGAACCGCATCTATCACTTTTTTTTTTTACAATATGCCAATAGTGTATGAAGAAAAGTGATGTCATCCCGTCTAGACCTGGCACTTTATGGTTCGAAATTTACTTTAAGGTTCCAACTATTTCTTCCTCAGATGGAATTGCTTGATTTGAGATGTGCCTCTCAAAAAGATTGTCTAATTGCTCTAAAAAAATTGGATGTGTGGAAGTGTATATGGATCTAAAATGATTTATGAAAGTAGAGTCAATAATATTTGGATCTGAAGGCCAGTTACCTGAGCCTAACTTGATGGAGTTAATTGAGTTTCTTCTCCTTCTTATTGTTGTTGAGAGATGGAAGAATTTGGTACTAAAATATGTTGTAGTGAGCCATTCAACCTGTGATTTTGCTGCCAAATGGACTCTTCATTTTCTCTTTGTTTAAGAAGATTTTGCTGTAACTCTTTCTCATTTTCTTGGTTGTAAGCACCTAAGGGGCTATTTTGAATTTTTAGCAACTCCGCTTTCAATTTCTTAATGTTATGTTGAATTTTTCAAAGTGAGTCTTGTTCTAGAGTTTGATCCTCTGTCACTTTAATTTTTTTTGCACAAAATGTATGTTGGGTTGCTCCGAATTCTACTACACCAAGCTTCTTTGATAATGTTATGGCTTAAAAGTTCCTATACCTAGAATGCTTCAAACTTGAAGGATGTTGCTTTTTTTGCGTTGTTTATTGTATATAGCAAAAGAGGGTGGTGATTCAAACTTGAAGAAGTTAAGTGTTGTAATATGGCATCTGAGAATAACACTATCCAATCATTATTGGAAATTATTCCGTCCAACCTTTCTCTAATTAAGGCCGATTTGTGTCTGTTGTTGGTCCATGTGAACCTTGGTCTCGAAAATCCTATGTTGTTGAGACCATGCCTATTTATTGGGGCTTTGATTTCATTGTTTTGTTTATGCAGAAAAGGGCGACCTTCAAATTTTTTACTTTGATTGATAATGTCATTAAAGTCTCCCATACAGATCCAAGGGCATTTAAAAGCTTAATGAATGGAGTTCCTGTTATTCCAAAACGCAATTTTTGATTCCATTGAACCGGAGCATATACAAAAGTTGTTAATTAAGGATGGTGGGATGGATTCGAGTACATCAAAGTAGAAATCGCATGTATATTCACATTGACCGGTTCAATACCTACACTCGGTCGCCACTTAAGTCATAGACTCCCTTTTTTACAAGTAGCGGGGAAATATACAAAAAGATGAAAACCTATTTTATATTTAATAGATAAGGCGCGGTCTTCCGTCACCAAGGTTTTTTACAAAAAAATTACATCAAAATTATATTTTCTAATATTAGCCCTTGAGTTCCTAATTGCCATGGGTCGAACTAGGCCCTTACAATTTCAAGCTATTGTCCTCATTTTGACTGCGGAGGCATCTCAAAGCTTGCCTCTTCAACTTGTTTGGATTTTTTGGGAGGAGTGGGGTCGATCTATTGTATGGGGATGCACAGGCCTTTCCTTTAAAGTTTTCCTTCCCCTATTTCCTGACTGCAAATCCAAAAGGGTGCTTGCTATAATAGTGTCTTCCATATCTGCTCTCCTGCCATTTATATTTTCATGAATTGAGTTCTAACCATTTCTTTGATCTATTTGTCAACCTTTACTGTGGCTTGACATTTTTTCTTCAAGGGTTGATGGGTTTCCTCATCACTAAGTTCATGATATCTCTTCTTAGAAATTGTTTCTACTTATGTATTTGCTAGTGTAGTCTTTGAATTTAATTTGGTACGAGAGTCACCCTTGAAAATTATGCTATTGACCATCGATAATCTTTATTTAGTGGGAGGACGTGAGTCAGTCTCAAAAACATTAGAAGATGGACAAGCTAGTCCATACACTAAGACAACTTTGTTCACTAGGGTGAAAGCATAACTCACTGTGGTTAAAGCAAAATTCTTGAGGGAGGACTTGAATGTTAATAGTTTTATTTGCATGGTGGATGTGGTATTCTACATGGGGAGAGGGAAAGGGGGGATAGGGCTGTAAATGAACCAGCCTACTCGACAGTCCAACTCGATACTCGCTTGGTTAAATTCAAATCGAACTCGACTCATAAAAAAAAATTCTCATGAAAGCAGATACCCACTCGATTTGTAAATGACACATACTTGACAAAACTTGACTTAACTAAGGTTCTTTAAGCTTCATTCGTTTATATTCGAGTCGACTCGTTAATTTGACTCGATTAAAGTTTATTCATATATTGATAAATATATACACATATATATATGTTATATATGTATTGCTAATAATATAAACATTGCATTTTTATAATTAAATATGTAATATGTAAAATAAATACTTATGTCTATATAATGAATATACTTTATAGTTATATTTTATCATTTGTAATAATTAGTCTAAAAAATTAATATTTTCATATATTAGTATGTGGGAATCATGTATGAAATATATATGCTATCATATTATGTGTATTTATTAAAAATATATGTAAGCATATAACATATTATTATTATGAACAAATATTAACTAATTATATATTAACTATTACTTTTTTATTAGATTTTTATTTTTTTCTTTATTTAATTTTAAATTTTATTCAAATTTTTTTAAAATAAAATAGTTTGAGCTCGAGCTCGGCTCGACTTGACTCGAGTTCGTTTGTAGAACGAGTTCGAGGTCGAGGTCGAGGTCGAGTCGGAAGTTTAGCTTATCGACTCAAGTTCGAATAAATAATAAATAAAAACCTCGAGTTCGAACCCGAGCTCGAATATTTTGAATTTAGCTGAGCTTAGCAAACCAAATCTTGACTCGGCTTGATTACATTCCTAGGGGAGATAGGGTTACTGCTAGTATGGGTCACGAGCGGGACCTGATGGGCTTGAGCTTAACAAAGGGGGGAGGGTAGTTAAATATTAGTGGTTTGAATTTGAAGGTGGTCGATATTGGTTCTTGCATTTTGGAGCCTTGAGCCCTTTCATCATCCCATTGTGGCTGGATCGAGAAACCAAATGATGGGCTAACTTTATAGCTGTCATCTGCTAAAGCTTAGGTGAGCTTTGCAAGAGAGAAGATGAGCCTAAGCAACATTGGCCCATGGACAGAAGTTGACTAAATGGTCGGGATAGAAGAATCTTAGAAGGTTGGGCTTAACTATTATCAGATTCAATATGAGTGAATCTATGTAGATGTAATGAAGAAAAGTATAAGTCGAGCTCAACTTGTTTGGCCGAAATGGGGTCTGTGAATGATGTTGGCCTAAGTTTGTTTCCTTGATCTCTAAATCCCTTCATAACATGGTATATTTGGTGCCATTATGCCTTTCAAAGGGTATATTGCCGAGCTACAGTGATCCTTGATGGGAAGTTTAATCTCTTTAAATTATTGATGCCGAATTATCAGGGATTTTGTTCTTTGAATTAAAGGATAAGCAGAAGGATTTATTTTTCCCGGATAGTTGCGATTGACTTTTGGTGTGGTTAGGAAGCACAGTGTTCGTATTGAAGCTAGTTGGTGAATGAATTAATGGCCTCTATCACTATAGCAAAACAGTGATGATGCTTGATTGAGCGCCTTAATTTGCTTGATCAGAGATCAAAGGATCGTTTTGGAAAGCTGCCTCTGGAGGGAAGAATTGATGTCATGACGGCATATTCACTTTGATTTCTTCCTCAAATTTGCTAGTAGACTCTCCCGGGTTTGGAAATCTGAGCTTGTAGCTTCTTTTTTGAGTTTCATCATAAATTAGGAGTTCTTTTCCTTAGGGAGTTTTGACGTGAAGCATCGACTCTTTGTTTGTGGGTTTCCAACGTAAGCTTGCCCACCAACTATCTTTTGCGAGTTCTGAAAGGGAGCTGTGATTATGTATTCTAAGTGTAGCCAAGCTGGCCCATAAACCAATTTAGTGGGGGATGGATTAGGTGGTTGCAGAAGATTTGGGAGTATCCCAGTCTTCCACACACATAGCAAAAATCTGAAATGTGTTCATCTATCAATGCAATCCACATCTCATTGTTTCCCCTTTTTGGCGTCATAAAACCTTGCTGTAATATTGACTAAGTGATATCTAATTTGATTTTTAATCGAATATATTTTCTCCATGCTACTCCAAAAATAGGATCCTCTTCAACCAAGATTTAATTGCCTAATGCATGCTCTACATTGGTTGCATTCCTAATCGTCATGTAGTCTAAGGGAAACCATGATTTTGTATGTAAAATATTGAGTGATTAAGACAAACTTCTTGTAATGTAGAGCCTGGTGACCACTGTTTAAGGACTAGTAGATGTCCTCTAAAGTTCCAAGGGTCTTGGTTTAGCACTCTGAGCTTATTCTGAGGAGATTGGAATGTAAAGAGAAACTTATTTGCTTTTAAGTCGTCAATATTAAAATGCTTAATAAAATTTCAAGTTGCTCTGATACTTGAGCGGATTGTTTGTTTATTGAGTAGTCTATCAGCAACTATACGATCAATTAGAATTGTTGTTGAGATTTTCTCTGTTGTTTCAAGTGCCGGTTCAAGGTCCAATTCTTGCCAAGACAAGGCTTTAGTTTGAGAGATGAGTTTGTACATTTCCATTGATGTCAACAAATCGATGAGTGTTGATTGTGAGATGATTCCTATTTTGGTATTTCTAGCTTGTACTGGGTAGAGGTACGAAAAGGAAAGAGAAGGAAAAATGGACACTATAAAAGTGTGGAGAGACTTTAGTGAGAGAGTGGAGCAGTTCATGGCTTTCAAAAGTTATTATTATATATGTGTATTAGGTTATGAACTTGTTAAAGACATACAAAATTCAGTTTTTTGTGATTTTATTTTTTTGAGAATATTTGTTAAATAATTTTAAAAAATTATTATGCTATTAATCTTTTTGTGCTAGAGAATAATTAAGATTTTCACACACAAATTATCATCTATTTTTTATATTATATTTTTAGAAAGAATAATTTAACCACAAAGAAATTACACAGTAAACTAACAAATTGATGTGATTTGATGTAATATATCAGATTATATAGTTATTTTGATTATAAATTAAATTTAATAGATTCCATAAAACTACATCAGTTTGTGAATTTATTTTGTATAATTTCTTTATATTTGTGGCACTAGTAGAAAAAAAAATTGTCAAGAAATTTAGCAATAAAAAAACCTCAATTAATTTACACAATCGCTAATCAAAATTTCACAATTAAAATTAACAACATGCTGGTCTTGATGCTATATTGCTAATAATTAGAGGTTGTTTGGCTAGTAAGATGAGATGAGATGGTGTTATTAAATAAAATATTATTATTTTAAATTTAAAATTTTGAATTATTTATTATATTTTGTGAGAAAATTTTGTGAAAATATAATAATAAGATAAAATGTGATGGGTTAAGATGATTTTAATATTCAAACAATACCTTAGAATTCAAAATATTGAAACTTTTAATGTGAAGATAAATAAAACAACAACAACCAAAAAAAAAGATCATATGCACTCTTTCCTAAAAAAATGGGTATATAAATTTTAAATTCGTATAAAAAAATTAATTTTTAATATAAATTCCACTTTTCTCATAAGAGATTGCATGAACGCGTTCGCGACTCATTTTATATCTTAAAAATGTATTTAGTATTACTCTGAAAGAATTATTTGGGGGAGAAAATTGTTAAATTTCCTCTTTCACAGGGCTGGCTTAACCATAAGGTCTTTTAGGCCGGCTCACTTTATACAAGACTCCTAAAAATAAAAGTCAACAAATATATATTTTTTTTGAGTTATTTTTTTAAAAATTTAAAAACTATCTCATTAAATAAAATTTAAATAATTTTTTATATTTTGTTAATGTATACAAAACCTCATAATATTAAATTTAATATTTAATACAATAAATTATTTATATTTTTAAATAATTTTATTAAGATCATGTTAAATTGAGATATACAACTTATGTTAATTAAGGTGATCTCATTTCATATAAATTATTTTATTAAATTTAAATTTAAATAAAATTAAGTAAATATTTAAATAAAATTTCATTTTATTTTTATATAATAATTTATATTTTATTATATTATATATATAATTATAAATAACTCGCTTAAATTTTACCTTAAAACTCAATTTAATTTATATTGAGCGAGCATATGTGAAGGATTTGACGAGAGGCGGATATAAAGTTCCTCTTCCCTAGCTAGTAGTGCTTCGGCCACTTTTTAAGTAGCTACGAAACCACTTAAGTACTTCATCATGATATAATTTATCGATCATGCGGTAATTAGGACACGCAGCAGCTTGCAACAATTAATATTGCCGGAGAGGCAAATGAAATTGCATGCATGCAGCATATATATAATTAATACTCTGATCATGTTTATCGTCCACCTTGTTTAAGACATCCTCAAAATAAGAGATCGATTCATTTGTCTTGAATTTTGTCATAGAATATTATACATAATTTCTAACTGCTATTTCAAAACACAAGAAATCAACAAGACAATGCCCATGTAGAACATGAATAAAAGAAAACTACATCGATCAGCACCATACAGTACGGCTAATTTCCATATCTATCTTGAAAAAAAGAGTAGTACTACTACATTAATGCCCGATAGCCAGCAGCTTCTTGATCCCGATATATATATATATATATATATTAGCAGCTGGCTAGCCTCTTCCTAAATAGGATACTTTGTTGTGAATGGGTGGTGTCTGATGTGGTGGCTCGTAATCTGTCAGCTTTACATCATGATCACCTTGATCTACTTTATAACCCTTTGAATATATCTACGTCTTCTTTAACATAATAATTAGAACCCCCAAGCCTACCCTGAAGATAATCCCCTTCTTGCATATCCCTACAAAATCAACACATGATATTGCAGTAACATGTTAATAAAATATCCCCCGCCCATATTATATATATATATATATATATATAGCTAGCAACACTACTACTGATCTATACAGTACTACTCCACTCTGATCAGCTCCCTCCTCCCCATAAGCTATATATGTAATAAGCTGCTTAATTAATTATGACACAACTTGATTGATCATATTTTTGTGATCAATGATCATAGAAATATTGAATATCAACCATTGCTCGCATTAATTAATCAGTTCCCTCCCTAGCTAAACTTCGGTAATTGTGATTATGAGTAATGAATGATATATAATATCCTTGAGAATAATATTGTTCCCACGTAATTACTACTGATCTATGTGTGTGTGTGTGTGTGTCAGGGGTTTTTAAACCTTTTTAATTATATATTATATATTTAATATGCTTCTAAATAAAAATAAGTATCGATTTACAGGCATGCATGATGAGTATCTCTGAAGATCATTACTCCATCTAATACCAAATCAGTAACAATCACTAGTACATGATACCATGACTATATGGCCATATATAATATTATGGCATCATCAAATTATAAATACATGCAGTAGTACTTTTGCCCCCGTTTCTCTGAATCAATTGCGCGCTTGTCACCTGATCTTTCTGTAGTATTGAGTTTTGGGGCCAGCATCGTTCACACATATAATAGTTAAAATCCATATATAATAAGCTTAATTTTTGCATGCACGCACACAATTTTCGATTAATGTCACATTCACCATTATTAATGATACATAATGGAAATATATATATATATATATAATATCATGTGTGTGGAATCAGGAGCTGGCTTGGCTTACATAATTTAACCCAAAGTTTTTCCTTCCATTGATCCCTCTGTATAACTTATACAAAAGCAATATTATTATTGGAGTAATATACCTCAATATTACTTCTTGCTCTTATAAGCAAGTCCACGTTACAACACGACATGGATGTCTCACTTCCTGCGACGTTTCCCATCCCTACTAAAAAAATAATTCCGATAATAATATGAAAAGGAAGAAATTGAAAAATAAGAAGAAGAAGATCAAGAAGAAGACCACCACAATATATAGATTCAAAAATTGATCTCTTCTGGTGTACACATAACAGATCAAGAATTAAAGGAATTTCCTTTGATATTGAAGTTGCAAATATACACGGGTCCTTGTACTAAAAGGCTGCTGCTAGTACTCGGTCGAGATTCGAGTAGTTATTTCTATCTATATGGTCATGATCAAGCTAGCAGCTAGGCTCAAGGATTAATGAAGTTATGATAGAAATCATGAAACTTGAGGCCGAGAAATTGAAAAGATCATCAGAAAAGCAACGAGGGATGAGGCCAACCAAGAGAGAAAAAAGAAATAAGGAAACTCAGTTATGAGAGGGAGGACGGGGTCTAGGCCGAGAATAATCCGAGTAAAAGCCAGGATGTTCATCATGCAGATTCTTGCGGGGCATGCGTGAAACTGAAACAAGAGGCTTGACTGGAACTAGACCTGGAATTTCCCCTCCGATGTCCGTCTCCTTTTCCTTATTTTGTGTAGTTGCACCATTACCGGCTTTAACCATGTCATGATCAATATTAATCATTTCTCCATATGCTTCTGATCTTCCTTGAACTGATTCCGCTTTAAGCTGAACCTGATTTAACATGTACCCACCCCATGCAGATCAGAGGATAAAAATGAGTAAACAAAATTGATCTTCTAGCTAGAGAGCAGAATCTATCGCAAAAATCTGACCAAAGAGATCAAAACATGATCAAAGTCTTTTAAGTTTTCATAAATGGCCTAAAGAAATTAGAGAAGAAAATGGGAATTAATATAAAAGTATGAACAAGAGGTCCAATTACCTTGTCAGAAACAACGAAGTACTCTAAGCTGGAAACCTTATCGACCACTCCAAGATTACGAGCATTGCAGGCGTGCATGCAGGAAAGGCAGTACAGGAGGAAGAGGAAGTAAGTACATAATGATATGATATTGGACATGACGATAATGATCAGTGGAATGAGTAATAATTTGAAGACTGTCAAACTAGTATACTTGGAAAGAGAAGTGGGGGGTAATTGGGAAATATATACTGTAAATATATAAGGTACTGGTGTACTACTGGTTTGTAATATTTGTTAAGAGACAATTAAAGTTCTCGGAGATAATATATAATGATTTTGATATTATTTTAATTTTAGATTTTATAATAATTGATTTGATATATATTAGTGTACTGCGCGTGCGGATCAGAACTAGAAATATTCGGAGTAATTTTTGTTTTGGGAACGACCTGCGCACATGTGGTTTGGCATTTTCAATGCTAGCTGATTCCTTATGTTGCGGAAGATTTTGTGCTATTCTTTCATAAATTAAGTACTTCGAAGGAAATAAGAGTAAGAAGGAGCATTGTATTTTTATTCATTTTTTGATCTGATATATATATATATATATATATTATATATATGGCAATATAGTTTATTGCTATATATAATATACGGCAATATAGTTTATCATGATATTCTGGTCATGTGCAGGTCAGTAAGATATGAGTAAAAATTTTCTCTATTTATATGTGGCAATATAGTTTAATCTCTATCATATTTACAATTAATATCAATAATATATTGTATTATATCTTCCTTTCTATTGTTTTATATATTCTACAAACTAATTAAGTTGGGGATGCTAGGGATCTCAATTTTGGGATCCCTACTTCATCCCGATTTTTTTTTAAAGTTTTTTTCACATAATTTTTAAATAAGTATTTTTAAATAATGTTATAAATTTTTTTTTGTATTTTTAAAAAAATATTTTAAGATGTTAAAAAAATATTTTTTTTATATAATTTTTTTAACATCTTAAAACATTTTTTAAAAATACAAAATAAAATAAAATATTATTTTTAAATATTTACTTAAAAATAATATAAAATAAAACTTAAAATAAAATACAAATCAAAATCCCAAATAAGAATTTCAAAATAGGAAAAAATAACATTTTCCAACTTAAGTTTTAATCTCTGCCCATAAAGTGTAAGAAGTCAAAATACCTAGTCAAGACACAGATGAACAAAATACCAGGGAATGCAGTCAAAAAAGTCCACGATGAACATGTAATGATGAGGAAATCTCTGCCCATAAAGTGTAAAAGAAGTCAAGAGACAAAGAGAGAGAGTAGATATTAATTAATCTAAAGCTAGACCCAGCCCTTTGTCGTCCTCATAGAAAACCTCCAAACAGTGTCGTTTATGTACTTGATCATGATCATGCTTGAGTGGTTCCGTGTTTGTTGCACTCCCGCACCTTTTTACCTAGACAAAATTTTATCATTCGATTATTTTATGCTGTTTATATATAAGAACATAAGTAATTAATAATTATACCAATATTATACTTAATTAGCTCTTTAATTTCATTAGCTTTAGTTTTTAACGAGTTGAATTCATTGATTAGGGTAAAATTTAACCCACAAGTACTGTTGAAGAAGATTGATGGGACCATCTTCTTGAGAAGGGAGCAAAAACCCTTTTAATTGATCTTTTACTAGACTATGCTCTGGATGGCCATTCATGTGCTAGTTGAGGGAAAAGACTATTGATACATATTAGTACATATTGGAGGAGACATGTTGCAGAAATATTAGGTTTTGGTAATTTGGCATTATCTGGATATGATACATCATACATAGCCAATAGCCATATTGGTAAATGTTGAGAAAAGAATAATATTCATTTTCCGGCAGTACTACAAGGTAAGAAAAGCTGGGAAAGAAAACCTATGATCAAAAATAACCAAGAAAACAGAACATGAAACGCTCTTCCTGTGTTTGTGCTTGTCTTGTTTAAGAGTTTAATTGTGACGTTCGAGGCTAACTAGGATTGCACCGTAAGTTGAAATTTTGGTCGATAATCCGTCGACATATTGACAGAAGTGGAAGACTATCATATCCCTTTATTCTCAATCGAGAAGTAATAAACACACAACACTATATATAATACTTTACACAATATTTTATAAAAATAAGAATATTTTTATAAATTGTCTTATAAAATTAACATTACTTTATAGAAATATCCTTATTTTATAAAATATTATGCATATTATTACGTGTTTATCATTTCTCTTCTCAATTAATGGTGTTATACGTTTTCTATCAAAATGACTACTCCATGCACTTTTAAGTACTAGCCATAATGCAGGCCAGTAATCAAAATTTGCATCTTATCTGTGTCTTGTACTTGTGAACTACATACATATAATATATATGTATATATATGTGTGTGTGCACATGTTGGTACCACAAAAACATATAATATGTTGCCGATATAAGTTCGAAACTCGATTACTTTGACTTTGAAGTTGATCCTTGACTACATTTGAAAACATGACAATAATATTTGTTTTATAATAACATCCTCTGGTTATGGAAAAAACACATGCATTTTTTAAAGCCTATAGTGTTTGTTAAGAGCATGTCCTGTCGGGCTGTTCCCTTTAATACACGACAGGAGCATTGTCCCTGATCCTTTTTCTAATGTAAGAGCATTATAATATTAATCTTAAATGCTTCGTTGGAGAATAAATCAAATTGAAAACGAGAATGGTTTGATTGGGATTCACATGGGTCAGCACTTACTCTAGATCAGGCAATAACTAGCTAGCGGCCTGGTCCTCTGGAAACGGGATGTGGTGAGAAAAGTTGAAATGGACAGAGAAATTAAAACCAGAAAGGAAGGTTTGAGCATGTTGGGTTAAAAGGGTGCAGTGCAGATTAGTTAGTTTTTGGTTATAGTTTAAAAATAGAGTAGTTCTACATCCATACATGGGGATCCCGTCCAGTGTAAGTATTTCTTCTTCTTTTTTTTGGCTTTTTCTCATGCATTTAATAAATATATTTTTCAAAAACAAAAAAAAAAATTCACATCATTAAAAGAGACTTAGGCCTGATTTGGATAGCCAGATGGATTGATTTTATCTATGCAAACGGTGAGTTTCATATCTATACTTTATCTTTATTTTATCTATAAGTCAAAATTATTTTATCTTATCTTATTATTCAAACATACACTTAATCATTAAGTTTTTTTTTTTTAAAAAATAAAAAAACCAATCGGGATTCTAGAATTGTGGCTTGTGGTTTTAGCATTTATGTTAAAAACAAGGGTCAAATTACCCGAACTTCGAACCTAAACAAGATCGAAGCGACACCCGAGATTAAAGAACCGATGTTTGCTGTTGAGGATTGGAAGGTCGGCAAGGCGAAGACTGGCTTGGAGTTTGAGCTAGTAGAAGTCGTGTGTTTCCTAAAAGCGCAGCATTATTGGTCGGCTCTCTGTGCCCCTTAATCTTCGTAATGGCGTTTGCGTTTTTAGCCATTTTCAGTTTGGACCCTTACACCTATGACTAACTAATCCACACGACATTTGATTGGTATTTTTATCAGGAGCATTTTAATTATTTTAACCATTTTTCACGTTTATTCTATACAAAAGCGCGGAAATGGATAAATTATTATGCTTTATAAATTGGCAATGTAGTGCACAAAAAGTACGCAAAAACGACTGTGTATGTTGCAGAATTCTTTTCATTATAATGGCAAAGTATACCTATAAATAAAAAGGTAGCATAATCTATGTATTCATCATCTTTAGAAATATTGCATGATTAGCCCATCAAAAGGTCACTCTCAATCAACTCAAATATCTCTATTTCTTAACATGGAAACCGACCTGGCAATTTTGGTGACAAGCTCCACCAAAGTGGCAAATTTGGTGAAAATCCCCATCAAAACTTACTCTGTATCCCTTACAAACTATTGGACATAAGTGCTCGATTTAGAAATACAGGGTGCCAATGCATTAACTTCCTGAAGTATTTCCTCTACAGTCAAAGAGGGTAGAGAGAGGCCACGATCCACAAATTCCTCATTGATAGCAATTTTATTTGTCAAGGAAAAAAGATACATCCGCACCGTTTTTCTTCACAAAATACGACCGATTGCCTTTATGTACAAAGGAAAGAAACTTAATGTATGTTTTTAAAAGAGGGTATAGAGAATTTCAAAAAAGGAAAAAACTCAGGTAATTTGACCACCATAAGCTGTGCATGCCAACAAACCTTTAGGAGGCGTACGGTGAACCAGGAACCTCGTCTGATAATTGAGCATGTTACAACCAAAGAAGACAATATATACTCACATTTGGAGAAGATTATTCACAGTGGCAGCTACAGAATTTGTTTGCTGTAGGTCCTGAAAGTTTTGGTGCATTGGAAATTAAACAGATTAGGCGATTCTTGAAAAAGAAAGAAAAAAAGAATTCAATCTCAAAAGCTTTCATTCTACGTTAGATTTGAACCCAGAGAACAATTGATGCAGAAAAATCTTTATTCATCCATATATTATCATGGTCAGATTCTAAGGAGAAACTATACATGTATATATATAAATATATATATCGTATATACCAAGCTTCAGGTACTAACTCAACACCCAACTTTAGAGAGCTTAAATCCAAGTTATACCTGGAAAATTATGTCATCAGGCATGTGTGGCAAAACCTCCCTTACGGTCTCAGCCATGGCAAGAATGTTTGCTAAATTGTCATTTGCAGGGTGCGAGGCAGTCCTCATATGTAAACCACTAGCACCTCCAATGTATCTGCCGCCACCAGCAGGAGGGGTTGGTGAACCAGTTGTGGGAGGCTGAGAGGGATTCACAGGCCAAAGGCTCCAAGCACCATCATCAAGGGCGGTCTGCGCGTAGGTTTCTCCTACAGATGCAAGATGCCTCATCATCATCTGAACTCTCCCTAATCCAACGGATCTGACAGCATTAGAGGGTCCAGCTCCGTCAACACCCTGGCTTGGCCAAGCATGCAACCAGCTTGAATCCAATCCAGCACTCCTATGGAGCAAAAGGAGAAAAACTTTCCATAAAAGAAATAAGAAAAAGTGATTAACTTACTGCAAAAAACCCATGCATAAATATTGTTTATCATATGGTGTTTGAGGTCACTGAAATTAAGCTAAAGGGAATAGGTTTTTGCAACTTCAAGAAATTAAACTGTTCTGGAAAACTATAAATCATAAACAGCTATATTGTTATTGTATATGAAATTTCTAAAAACTCTTCTTTGATCTTTTTTTATTTTTATTTTTCAGAAATCGCACTTCTGCATGTAGCCAACCATGAAGTATTTTATTATGTGAGTCAATATATATAGGTACAAAATTTTTAGTTGTCAGCGAAATCCTGAAGAAGGCTTCTCTCTAACCAACATCTGATCTGAGATGCCAGCAGGACAGTTGGTAGAGTTGGGGGACGGGATATCCCAAACTTAGGTCCAAACTTCTCAGAAGCTATAACATTCAGGAGCTATAAGATCGTCTTCACCTCAAAATATTTAAAAAAAAACAAATCAAAACAAAACTCTGACGATCTATGCAAGGGGATTCCAATGCCAGTTTGTCAAAGAGATGATTTTTAGACAGAGGCAGCAAGGTCTACTTATTCTAGGCAAGCAAGAGATGCTTCAATAATATATTGTAAGTGAACCTCCAGGGGCTGCCTTCTAGAGAGTTCTGTGTCTGATTTGGAAATACTCCAGCGGGTAGGGTATGTCCAGAAGTGTTTTGCTGATCCAGCCCAGCACTTATTTGATGGGCAAGCAGCTCATCACTCAAAACTTCTCCAGTATGGGGGTTAGCTTCATTTTCAGGTCTGGTACCAAAAAGCGGCTTTCGACAAGTGGGACATGAATAAGTCTCACTCAAACCTTGATCCAACCTGGAATCAATGAGTAAATTTACATGACTCACATGCTTAAAAATACGAAAGCAAAGGGTGTAAAATACCAAAATTATGATTCATACCAAGATCTCAAGCATGCAAGATGAAAAAGATGCCTGCAGTGTAGTTTTTTAGCCCTAGCCATGGGTTCCTGTCATTGGCCAGTTCATTAACTTCAAGGGATGAATCATAACCAAAAAGTAAAAAACAGAAGATCTAATCATACCCTACAGATGGCACATTCATCATCATATGCTTGTAGCTCTTCAGTTGTTGCATCAGGAAGGGCAGCATGAAGAGTACCTAAAGCTTTTCTCAATTTGATGAATCCTTTTATACGCTTCAAAATAGCACTTAGCAAGGCCTGATCACAATATTTATGTAATCAATAGAGACCAAACAGTACATTGTGATTTAAATAACCCAATCTTCTAATAATCAAATATTGTGATAAAATATTTACACGTATATTTAGGAAAAGGATTGCATCCACAAGATGGAATGCCACGCCATGAAGCCACCAAATGTGCACGTAATGACCAAGTGCCATTAAAAATGTTGCCATGTCCAGGGCAAAACCCAAATACCGAAGAAGAATGCCTTTCCATTCCGATAATGAACCTGCAGTCAACACTTCTTAGTCAGGAAAAATTAAATTCACCACAATCAGCTTAAATTAAGTAAAATCACTTTTTTCACATTCAATTTGAGGGTATGGTGTACTTCATGTCAACAACATATTCCACTCAATCATATATTTCGCCTCACTGTCTAATTGAGTGGTGGATTAAAAATCATACACCAATGATGGTGGACATATAGCCACTTATTCCACTTGTTACTAACTCCATCTATGCCCCTCAATACCTAATAAAAAGTGGATTTTGCATCCATTTAACCACCAACTTTAAGTATCTTTAAAAAAAATCCTCATTACCTATACTGTGTGGTCCACCATTCATTTTTTCCTGCCACTATCTAAAGAAGAAATTAATTTCACATTTGACAAGCACTCACTAAATTTACAAGGTATTTTTCAATGTAACCCACAAAATGTGTGTATACTCATACTTTCCATAACAATTATACAAACTATACACATTGAGAGGCAATAATAGAAAGAAGCAAATAAATGCAAATAACCAATATATATATATATATATATATAGAGAGAGAGAGAGAGAGAGAGAGAGAGAGTTTATCTTTTGACATGGTTAAGTTCATTTTCTGGCAAGCGAAAATCAGCTGTAGGAAGGGCTTAATACAAATGAAAAACAAGAAAAGAATATAAACATGTCGGATTTAGTGTGCATGGTGTTCAATTTCCTACTGTTTCTTTTTTCTTAGACTTCTTACTTAATTTTCATTATATGGCAGGTGGATGTTTTGGGTAGACACATTATGGCCTAAGATGGTGAAATTGAAATTTTATAAACTACATGCTGCTGATGAATCAGAGAGTTTAAAATTTTATAGACTACCTGCTGCTGATGAGTCAAAAAGTTTGAACCTTTGGCAGTTTGCACTGCTCACTGCTGAATGATGGAGCCATATATCAAGCAACTGAAATCCATGAACTAAAATTGCCTGCATAGCATATATCACAAACCAGACAACAACCTGTTTACAGCCATCTCAAAGGATCTGACCGTGAAAAAGTTGCCAAGAAGTGTTTTAATAACATTACCTGAAGTGTTTCAAAAGCAATACTGAAAGGCTCAAAGAATAACAAGAGAAACATAGATGAACCCAGCGTTCTATATGTTAACAGGCATAGCCTAATCCTGCACAAGAAATAAAAGTATATATAAGAAAAGAACAGTGTGGATATAGAAGGAGAGAATAGGAAATTGAGAAAGAGCAAAAGCTCTTAATATGATTAATTTCTATTCATTCACAGTGTCCATTTTGTTTTACACAATGAAGCATGTATATAACCACCACAGAAGGCTAAGGGATACTATCAACAATGAAGCCTAAGGTATATGGTAACAAATTCAACACCCATTTTAAATGCCTTAAACGGATAAAATTCACTACACCTGGCTAGCGCAATCAACATAATTCCTGAAAGAACTTGAATAACTAAATATCATAGGGTGGTCCCACATAAATAAAAGCGAATCATCTAGCCTGCTGGCCAAAAACCTATCAATCAATTTCTTGAAGCCTAGTCGAAAAGTGAAACAGCTACCATTCTGATACTCCAGAATTTGACAGATGACATAAAGCACACCTGATCGAATGTGGCACTCAATTACATGTTTACTTACTGGCATCCAGACACCCAATCCTTCCAAACAGCCCTAACTAGTCCACACAACAAAACTAGAAAACAAAATAAAATGAAGGAAAAGGACAAAGAAAACTGCCAAAAAATGTAAACAAAGGAAAAATTAGTTGTTGAACCTCAGTTTGAGAAAGAGGGGGAATTAAACCATACCAAAAATAGTCAACAGAGAGGACCAACAATAAGACAGAATATACACGGAAATATGCCCCAGGAGTAGCAGAGGGAGATGCATTCAAGCGTTCAAGTCGATCCCTGGCCAAAGCTTGAAACATCTGGGTAATAACTAGTAGATCGTTAGGAGATATACCACTCATTTTTCATATCAAACAAATATCAACATTCCCATCATGGGATATTGTCTTATGTACCTTTAAAGAACATAGCACAGTCAACCAGATTGACCACAAGCCTGCTTGATATATTGTTGGTGGAACAACCAGTGGTAGAAATGTCCCCTGCTCAATAAATTCATCAAGAAAAATAGAAGGATTACTGAACCATAAACATTGATTTTTTTTTGTTATCTTGATTGGTAATCAAGATAACCCCCTAGTGGGACCTGATTGCATGAACTTATCAACCACCCCATTCTTCTAGAGGTTTGGGCGCCATTTGGCCTGATGTCCATTAGCATAAATATTGAAAAAACAGTAAAGATAGCACATACATCAAGACAACATCAAAGATATATGCATGTGTGTGTAGATAGATTTAAATTCTATAAAGACTTCCCACAAGCCCCATTGTCTACACCAACCAATTATCTCTTAACATATAAATTTTTAGAAGTTAAGGGCTAAGTTGACACCCAAATAATAATAATAATAATAACAATAATAAAGTTAATAGTCCTAATTTTAGTCAACACTTTTATCCCAAAAGCACTTTCATTGAGGTGTTGACACTTTCATTGAGGCATTAACTCTAAAATACGAAAGTGGAGAATAGACACAACAATTTTCCTATCTGTATCATTACGCCGAACATGAAACAATTTTTTTTTTTTTTATAAGTAAGAGATGAGTATTATTAATAGGAAAGAAATAGGCATTGCCCATGTACACAGAAAGTATACAGAAGAACACCTAGATACATGCTAAGAGCAGGGAATTAAAGAAAGAAAATCTTGAGTATTGTTCCCATTTAAAACGATAGCTGAAACATGAAACAATTAACAAACCCCAATCATTTGAAACACTAGAAAACTAATTCTATGCTTTGATTGCCAAAGGTGATATCTAGAAAGATCCCTTCATAATTATCATAAAAATATATTTGTTTGCAACAAATAAAAGTGATATGTGCATAGATACACATCACCATTAATCATCATCAAAATGTATCTGTTTTCAACAATATTAGAAGTTTACCTTGTAAATAACATAATTGATAAGACGTTCCAACAATTTCCTAGTTTCAGAAGG
The DNA here is from genome assembly GCA_036898215.1 of Platycarya strobilacea. Lineage (NCBI taxonomy): Eukaryota > Viridiplantae > Streptophyta > Magnoliopsida > Fagales > Juglandaceae > Platycarya > Platycarya strobilacea. The sequence continues at coordinate 12,573,095 of CM072546.1, read as the reverse complement.
ATACAACTCTGCAAAGAATATAGTCTGCATATGAAAAATATAAACCATGATTGTCAAGACAATGTTATTGGTCATTAAATTTCATAAGTCTCAATGTTTCATGAAGATCTCATTAACTATTTCAATTGTCGTGACCAATAAGAATAGCCCATACATCTTACATATAAACTCCATAAACAACGTCTATTAATCATCAATTCACATTTCTTCAGTTGACTCCCTAATGAATTACATAAAACTTCCAATAAGATTTTCAGACTTCAGTTGACTTCCTAAATAATTAAATAACTTCTGGCATTGCCTAATTGCGTGGATTAATAAAAAAAATTAAATAACTTACGATATGATTTTCAGTTTCTTATATGAGTACAACACCACCAAACAACTAGTCCACGGGGTTAGGCCATTGTTTGACCAGGAATTCTAATACCAGTCTCCATCATTATAGGATTTCCAGATTTTATCTTGAAACTATATCTAGTTTCACAACTATCATTCCGAATCACAAGTGAATTTTAGTGTTAAATATATTAAATTGAAATCAAAGCCATAAACCTATTTCAAATTGTTGAGTTCACATGAGTGGCTCTAGACCAGGGATTATACATACAAAGAGGAGATCTAGATGCTGGCATGACAACACTACTTTTATAATTATATGTCATAAGCATTGAAACAGATTGCCAGATTGCTGATAGCAAAGCTTTCATTTGAGCAATTCCTTTCAGATTTTAACTATTGCCATTATACTTAAGATGTATCCATTTCCTATGGCATACACATACTATAATTTGTTTCTTGAGACTTTTACAAAAATCCAAGAACCCAGCTTGCAGAGATAAGCTGAGGGAATAATAGTTAAATGCAATTATAAACCCAATTATCTTGCCAGAGCAGCTGAACACCAAACTCCCCAAAGAAAATAAAATAAAATAGATGCCACCTTCCCTGAAACCTACGGAAAGCGGGTTTCCACCCAAACAAATGGCATGCAATCGGTGTATATAAGTTGGCCTTCTTTAAAATAAAATAAAAAAATACTAACAACAAAAAAATGTCCAAAAGGCTTACCTTCTTCGTTAAAAATATTAAAAAAAAAAAAAAGAAGTCCTATAGCAACGACAGTAAAATATACACACAATGGACTTAACAATGATACCAATTAATCACTATAGTCCCTTATACATAAGATAAATGCAAATAGTTAGGTTTCTCTACCATATATTGCCTTACAGAACATGCAGTCTGGTTACAAACTGTTCATTGATCAACTGAGGCTTGATTGGCATCAAAAGCACCAAAATGAAATAGCAATCATACCTTAAGACACAGAACAAGTAAAACAAAGACATTGAGCACGAAAGTTGTCAGCAGGGCAATGGCGGCATAAGAACCAAAAAGCAGCTCAATGACACGGCTTGCATTTTCTGGGTGAATAAAATTCTCAGTGATTAGCCCATCTGATTTTAGCTCATCTAATGTCAATTCCATCCAAAATTGCAGACCAACAAAGCTTAGCGTCGTAGACAACACTGAGATAGCTATGTAGCGCACACCCATTTGTGTTGACAATATATTCAGCCTCTTTACCAGTACCCAACTCCCAAGTTTTCATCAGAACGTCATCGGCATAGATCGTTGACGATTATAATCACGATTAAGCATTGAAGTGGATGATGAGGCAAAAACGTTAGGTAGCTTCGAAGCCCACCAAAACTTACTGCAATGGCCCTACGCCCGCCCAAGATGAAGTGAAAAAGCTCTGCTTTTCGCCAAGACAATGTGTAAAAGGCTGTGAATTTCTCATTTCTTCAAAACCCAAACACCTAGAACAAAAGAAGTCGGAAATTTTAGTTCTCTATTCCCCTGTTTTTTCTTTATTTGAATCCAGAAGAATACAAATCCGTAGTATACCAGTTAAATTCAATTCACAGATACGTGAACAGAGAAATACCGATGTAGAAGTGAAAATCAACACGACAACAACAACAACAAAAAATGTTTAAAAATTCCAATTGCAAAACGGGAAACGTGAATTTAGGTAAACCCCCAAAAATTAATCCTTCCGTAAATTAGAATTAGGAAATGGATATATTGAGGAAATATGAATTCGGAAACTTTATCTATGATCTCTAAATTGTGATAATATTATGAATAATTGATGAAGATTTTAAGAAGAGATTAAACACATGACATACCTGATTCGATCTAAGAGTATGCAGGGGCTGCTTCGACATGGGTTTCTGTAATTTTCATCAGAATCGCATCTTGCAAAGACCGAGAGAGATTTCTACGTCTGGTCAGCTCTTGCGGCATGCCGAAGCGAGATATCCAAAATATCCTGGAACAAGTTTGAATATAATGTGCATCGTGTCCATTTTATTTGGTTAAAGTTATTGTTTTTGTTAAGTCGCATCATAATTTCCTAGAATTTGCGTATACTTTTTCTCTTTAGTCGCGTCACCAATGTTTTTCTTTTCTTTTTTTTTTTTAAAAACAAAGATGCAGTTCTTTAAGCTTTAAAAATATATCAGAAATTATTTATAAAAATATATATCCGAAAGTGGCTTACAGATGTTATAGAAAATGACATATTATTGATATGATCATTCTTAATTCTATTTCTATTTGCACAAACTGAGCATATATATATATATATATATATTAAGAGAACTTACTATAGTACGTCATATTTTAAAGTACGACATCGAATAATAACTGAAAAACTACCAGGTATTCATATTTTAATAATAATATTAATAATAATAATAATACAACTCCCGGTCACTTGTGAGTTGTGAGTCTGGCCATTACCTAGTTATCATCATGATGTCACGCTTCTAGATTAGGAAATTAGCGATTAGATTCAAACTTAGATATATGACATATTAATTAAATATATCTTGAAATAATGTATTCTATAAAATTTAATTGAAACGAATAATTAAATTTTAAGATTGGTTGGAAGAGCATTAATACTAATTTGGCCCTTTTTGTATTTTAGACAAATTTGAGTTAGTAGTCAAAAACATCATATATATATATATATATATGTACATATACATAGCGAGGTAGCCAATGTTGTGATTTTAGCCTATAATATTATTTATGTTGGCCAAATCTGACTGGTAAACTTGGCTGACCATTCTTTTATTTCCATTGATTTATTGTACACCCTACAAGCTTCCATCCATCTAGACTAAACGATAGTGATATACGGCCAGCCTCCATCAACCATAATGGAACCCGCACCCCGTAACTGGTTTAAGAAAAAACTATAATTTTTTCAATTGGAAAGATTTCATTTCTTTTTAATAAATTAATGTTTGTAACCTGAAAAATATAAGAAAAGATTATGAATTAAAACCATTCAATTATTTGAAACATTTTTGCACATAAATTTTTTTTATGACAAAAATTGTCTAAATCTCTATATTCTCTCAAATATCAAAATTTTAAGAGATTTTCATCTTGACTTATTTAAGATTATGACACTATGTAAATAGAATATAATCAACCTCCACCTTCTAAAAAAATAAGTGATAATAGACACCATTATCATCTATAAAAGGAGAGAAAATCAACAATATCATTCTCTAAAAAAAAAGTGAAATAACTTTTTTTTTTATTATTATATAACAAATTACAGTACAAAACAAACATGAAACAAAAAAATCTAAAACCAAAACATAACACTAAAATGCAAAAAACAACATGATTGTGGTGACACGCGCTACGTCAGGAGAGTCCGGACAAGCTATAAGAAAAAATGAGATATTTGATAATTTCATAAAAAATATTTTAATTAATTAAAAAAAAGTTGAAAGTCAACTTTTTCAAAAAATTCATACAAATTACTATATATTTTTAAAAAATTACTATAATTAATTTTAAAAATATTTTAGATACATGTTTACTAAATAGTAAATAATTTTTAAAATATAGAGTTTATTATTTAAGTTATAAAATATAAACCTTAAAATTATTAGCATTAAAGTTATAAATATTAAAACTATAAACTACATCTCCTGCCACAATTTTAAATATGCATAAAGCCACCAAAGTCGCAAAGTCTAAAATGCCGTACATGTTGGCAACAAAGAACTTTATTTAGAGGTGTGTGAATTCCATCGTGGAGGTCTACTTGTGTATGCACTACACACACTATTCCGTCAATGGATCTTTTAGCTGATCGACAGATCGACGCCTAACAAAAGTCCAGATGCGACGCATTGGTGTCATTGGCCATCAGAGAACTTGGACTTCACTATCCTGTGTTGGAATGAAAACCAAATAACAAAATACAAATAGCGGGCAACGACTGACAAAATTTTTTATAATTATAAAAATAAATTTATAAATTAATATAATTCAATACGATACATTAAATCTTTCATACTAGAAATAATTTTATGATTTTATTTTTCATATTGAACCATTCCAATTAGCCAGTTTATTATATATATATATAAGAGTGAAAAATTTTAAACTCAAATTTTTGAACTAGATTCCCCGTTTGAATTGGAGAGTGAATTAAGTTCATCTCAATTTACTTTCATTTCATTATTACATTTTTTTAATTTTCTATACAAAACACAAATCTCAATACAATTTTTTTTTTTAATTTTAATACACATTTTTTAAATCTCAATTCATTTTTTTTAAATTTTAAAATAATAATATTAAAATTTAAAATAAATTCATCACAATTTATTTTATCTCTCAATTCAAACGAATCATATGTATACCATCATACTTTTAACTTTAATGAAAAAAATCTATTTGCATTTCTAAATTTTATACGGTTAAGTCAATAAGCCATTTATTAGGTAACGATAATTTTGGATTTTTTACCCCCATACTTTTCATCGCATTTGACTGGAAAATTAAAATTATTAAGACGAAAATCAAATTGGGCAGCATTGCAGTATCCCATCTATTTCTAAGAAGAAGGGTATGGAAAGTAGGCAAATTTCTTCTTATTACAAACTTTTTAGTTTTTGATAATAAACTTTCCAATTATAACTACCAAGAAAAAAAAATGAATTGAATAGTTTCTCATGTAATTTTAGAAAGTAGTTAGCTAAATAAATAAAAGAAAAAATTGAATTTTTTAATTAAATTTTAACCCAAAAAAGCTAGATCTGTCCCAATGCCAATGTACATTGTACACTGCCAACCGACGTGTTTATAAAAAAAAAAAATTATTCATCATCATTTTTTTAATTATTCTATAATATAGTATTAGATTAAAAATTTATAAATATAATATAATAAATAATTTTTAATTATTTAATATCACATTATAAAAAATAATAAAAATGAGGGTAATGACTAGTATTATTTAGAAAAACGTGTCAACCGACGGAGGTAACTACATCCGCTGGGCTGGGCTGGGCTGGGCAACGAAGTTAACTAAGCAAGACTGGCATTGATCTCTACGCTTATGAGAAAAGGTGGGTTTCCTATTGAACTACATAGAGCAGCTATATCACTATTTTCTTTTCTTTTGTGTATTAGTAACTTTCTTTCTCCCACCCGAGAGCTCACCCTCCACCTTCTTCCATAGCACATTTGACCATATACACCGAAAGAAAATGATTGCCTCAAATAAGATATTGTTCCAGTGAATGAAGAACCGAAATTGCTGATTGATCTATCACAACATTTGCCGAGAAACTAGCTTCTTTTTTAAGCTGATTGGTCGAGGGAATTTATGAAAAGGTGCCAGTGATGGTCCACACAATCTCATCTATATATATATTAAAGGCTACTGCAGGTCCATTATGCTAGAGGAAGATGATTTTACTGTATTTCATCTTGTATTGCATTTTATGAGAGTGTGTGCTTCTATACACCCATTACAAAAGGAATAAAGAGTAGAATCTAGTTTGTTACAGAGTACAGAAAAAAGGTAATATCTCAATAACAGAATATTTTATCTTCTAGAATGTGCTCTGGCTGTTGTGATGACTCGGCATTTCCTTCTTGCCGTGATGTAGAGTGCATAACAGAGTCATTTATGCTAATATGCCCTCTTGAGTTCAATAGGGTATCAACGATAGTGCAACTCGTACGAATAAAAGTGAGTTTATCAGCTACTAGAGGTTTTGTAAAAACATCCGCAATTTGATCTTTAAACCTGCAGAAGGAGACACGAAGTGTATTGGCAGCAACTTGGTATCTAACAAAGTGATAATATCCATATGCTTTGTTCTTGAGTGATAAACTGAATTAGCAGAGAGGTAAGTGGCTTTAATATTGTCACACCACAAAATAGGAGGTTGAGATAAAGGAAGACCCAGTTCATGGTTAGCGTTTGTAACTAGATGAGTTTTGCAATTGTGGAAGTAAGGGACTTGTATTTAGCTTCTATATTGGAGCATGCCACAGTTCTTTGTTTATTTGAACTTCATAATATGGGATGCCGTCTCATATATACAAAAGATGCATGTGGATCTACGATCATCTGGACATTCAGCATGGTCAGCATCGGAGTAGGCTTGAAGGGTGAAGCTGGACGTTGATGCAAAAGACAAACCATAGTTTATGGTGGCTTTGACGTAGCAAATGATTCTTTTGACAGCACACCAGTGAGGGAGCTTAGAAGAGTGCATAAACTAACAAACTTTGTTTATTGCAAAATATATATATATATACACATATATCAGGTCTGATTAAGGACAAATATTGTAGCCCACCTACAATACTTCTGAATAATGTGATCTTCAAATGCAGGGTGAATCAAATTGAGATAGTTTAAGAGAGGCTGGCATTGGAGATGCCATCGATTTGGCATGAAGCATGTTGCTTCGAGTAAGTAAATCCTTGACGTATATCCATTAAGAGAGAAGCAAGCCACCGCCTGAGTAATCAATTTCTAGACCAAAGAAATATGAGAGATGATCAAGGTCTTTAACAGGAAATGCAGCCCTCAATGCATGAATAAGTGAGTCAATGGCAGTCGGTTTGGATGAAGTAATGACCATATCATTAACATAAACTAAAACATAAGTGAGAGATCACCAAGAGAGGGATGACCCAGCCTACCACTGAGCAAGGGACGTACGCTCACCAAGATGAACAAAAGGGGAAAAGGAGAAGGGCAGTGCAAAAGGAAAAATATAAAGGCCATTACGTGTGGGTTCCATGAGAAAAATATAAAGTCTGTCTGCTTGTCCCAAACGAAAAAGTAGGAAGAATGAAATTCAAAGAAACAAGAATTATCTACACCAAAACAATATTTTTTGTAATAGATGGCACACAAAGCAGATTATGTAGAAAGAATGAAGAAGAATTCGAAGAAAGGAAGAGTCGCCAAGATGTTGAATAGGGAGACAAGAACCATCTCCAACTCAAATATTCTCACCACCAGTGTACTGTTCGGAGGAGAGATTCAAGTTACTCAAGTCATGTGTAATGTGATGAGTAGCAGAAGAGTCAGGATACCAAGTGGCATCTAAGAAGGAGTTGGGAGCAGTGTAATTCATAGAGAATGATTGTGGAGCCTCAAATTGGTAGGAATGGTCAAAGCGATGACGTCATTAAAGAGCAACATGTTCTGATTTGTTACAGACTTGAAATGTAGAGCGATGAGCATATGTTGATTATTACTTGAGATAGGGAAGGGTAACGTCCACCACGGCCATTGTTGTGATTGTTGAAGCGGCCTCTATTGTGACCTTGATGACCACCATGAGTGAAGCCACGGTCATGCTAACAAGGCTTCTAGTAGTTCAAATTTGCTAAAGGCTCAATAGTGCTCCTTGTGGTTTGAGTAATACGACCTTCATGAATAAGCAACAGTTAATGCAATTCATGAGAAGAGAGGGGCTTAGCTCTTGTGGTGATAGAGGTGATAAAAGGTTGTAGTGCATTGTCAGTGTCAGTTTCTTGGGAAGCATTATTTTCGGAGTTGTCAGAAAAGGTCGCAGTGCAGTGTTTTTTTTTTTCTTGATGTTGGGGAACCTCTCCAAGGTAGGGTCCTTTGGACTCACCCCTGCAAAGTAAGCTTCGGTCATGTGCACCGCACTTTTGGAAGTTTCTTTACATGAAACTAGTTAAATCGCTAACTTTTCACCATGGGGTGTGACCCCAAAAGATTGTTTACACCCATGAGGTGTTAAACTTTGGACCTTGAAATGAGTGATATCCCAAAACCAAGGACTTTACCACTTGGGCCAACCCCTTGGGGTTAAGGGTTGCAACGCATTGTTTCATATCATTATCCCATTTTGTTGGACTGTGGAGGCATTTTTAGTGGAAAAAGACCCTTCAAAAGGCAGCTGTTGTGATTTGGATCATTTCAAGTTGATTTTGACCAAATTCTTTGTACAACAATTTTAGAGTTTATTTTGGTTGCTTATTGTGAATGATTGTTGGCCCACTCACCTTCTTGGATATTTAACTTAATTCCTTTCTGTTTTTTTTTTTTTTTCCTTTCAAATCAGTACACTTCATAGTACTAGCAAAGCCTAACTAGACATAGCCTTATGTCTCAACTGTTCTGAATTGAGCCAAAGCCTTTGAGTCTTTGTCTTTGTTGAGGGCCATATCCTTCGATTAATTTGCCGTAACACATGCCTAATATTGTGCTGCTGAGACGTTTATAATGTTGGTCAATGTTGATGTTGTTAGCAACCATTATGACCTAGTAAGTTTCGTCTTGTTAATCTGAAATGTAGAAAGTTCATTTAGGGACAAGAGGGGAAAGGCATGGCATCTTAGGACTGAGTCTAGCTCGTTTTGTACGTATTACTGCTAGGAGTCTTCATGCGTATTTGTGTCCGCGCACGTGTGGGTGGCCATTTTTGGTGCACGTTCAATTGCTTTGAGACGATGAAGGTAGAAGGCCACTTTGATGTTACACCAGTCATGATCTATAATTCTCTGCAGAAAGCCCTAATTAGGTGCCTGGTATGAACACAAAGTGGCTCTAAAAGCCTTTGTCAATGAATGCCATTTTTTGTGGGTTCAGCCGCGTTGTCAATGCCAGACCGAATATCTTAAGGAAAATGCTAAAGATCGATATTTTGGAATCCCTATTTGGGATCTCTATTTGGGGATCTCTATTTAGGATATATTTTTTTATTTTTTTTATTTTACATGATTTTTATATAAATGTTTTAAAACAATGTTAAGATTTTTTTTATATTTTTAAAAAATGTATTAACATTAAAATATATTTTTTCTTTACATGATTTTTTTAACATCTTAAAATATTTTTTAAAAATATAAAAAAATATAACATTGTTTTAAAGTACTTATATAAAAATTTAAAGTACTTATATAAAAATCATGAAAAATAAAAAAAAAGTCCTAAGTAAAAATTCTCAAATAAAGATTCTAAAGTAAGAATTCTAGCATTTCCCATATTTTAATAATTCAGCCTAGCCATCATTTTTGTATTTGAGTCACGACTAGCTAAAAGCCTAAAATGTAGGAAAGCTCTTCAAATGTTACCACAAGAGTGATATCTGAGGCCAACTGGGTTCAGGTGGAAAACTCCCATCACCACCAAAAAATAAACACGTGGCTTTTGGTCTAGGGCTGAACATCCGGTGCCCAAACCGGAATTCCGGGTCAGCCCGGCCCGGAACCGGATAATTCAATCCGGGTTGGACTCCAACCCGGGTTTACCCGGGTTGGAATCCGGTTTCAAACCGGATTAATCCGGTTTTTTAAAAAACCGGAAATCCGGTTTCCGGTTTTAACCCGGTTTTTTTTTTTTTTTTCAAAGCTTATTTTATTATTTTTTGCAGAAATAAAATAAATAATTATTATTATATATATATATATGAATCATATAAACCGGATAATTAGCATTTTAAAACAATAGTAACTGTACTTATGCCATTAACTAACGTCTGAGGCCAGCAATATTAGTAAATCTCATGCAACATTAATTGTTTTATAATTTAGAACAAGGTGCTAATTATAAAACTTGACTATATTCTTTCTCATGAGAATTATGGTCACGATTTGGCTGTGAATGTCATTCCAACCAAGCTGATCCAGTAAACGTCCTTTTACTATATTAAATTTTAATCTTCACACCCCCAATGCTTGACATGTTAGCAATATTGACTGCTGACATGTTAGCAAAAAATATACAAACAGTATACAAACTTAATCATCATGTTTCCTTTTTTCTCATCAAGTCATCATCACAATCATCATGTTGATTAAAAATCAGAAGTTCAAATTTTAAATAATGACTTCAATTGTACATTTCCACTTGGACCAACTGCACAAAACTTCATCACCAAGAAACTAACTGCGTAAAGTTTCAATATTGTTGCTCAATGCATTACAAGAAACCACCCATAACCAACTTAATCACTAATTCACGAGAATTCAAGCTCTTGCATCCATCTAACCGCAGAAAAATAAAGCACCTGCACCCAGGCCAGAACAAACATAACTACTTGACAAAACTTCATCTAAAAGCAACATGGGGTAAAGATGCAATAAAAAAATAAAAGCTCTCCATGACTATGCAGACAGGTCTGCATAATCAAATAAGACATAGTTGAATTTCAATCTTCAAAGCAGTAGAAGAGAACTTTTACGAAGTACATTTAACTTACAATAAAATTTTTAAAAAACCTAATGTAAGCCCACAAACAATAATAATGAGCAAAAACCATAATAAAATGTACACAACACTGCATTCATTTCTTGTTCTTGCGTTCATGCAGCCAGAAGTATATAATTAAGCTGCCGTGATTTCATTTCCAAATTTACTTCCTGAAAAGATCCAAATTATAACAATATTAATTAGTACCATTAGATCAAGTACTAGAACACTTAGAGAGTTAGCAAAAGAAAAGAAGCATGCAATACAGTTGGAAATATAACCAAGTGAAGAAAAAAAAAATGGACATTCCTTACAGTGAAGAAATGAACCTATACTTTTTCTAACATTTATTATGTACAAAAAATAACTAAGGAAATTAGCATTAATAAGCAGATAGAGATGAAGAATATTAAAGGTATATAGGAAGATAGCCAAACCTCAGGTCCAATTGTCCATTCCTCGACTGTTGCAGAAGAGCCTCAGGAACTGAACCTATGAGCTTGTTCCCTCTTAAATCCCTACAAAGATAGTTCAGCACATCATTTCAATTTCTTCCCTGAATGTCATGTTCGCAACACCTGGATTAGAACTCTACAACTTACAAGGTTTTCAAATTAGGTAGTTGTACCAAAACTTCAGGCAGTAGCCCAGTTAATTCATTAAATGACAAATCCCTGAAAAGAACGAAAAATTTTGGATCAGAATATTAGTGAGGTAAGCTAAACAATTGTTTTCTGTCCTTGAAAGTCAATATTAAATAAATGGACTACTTGCGTATAACTATAATTCCTTCCAAGTAAAAGTTTCTGGTATCAACTCTCAGAAAATACACTCCAATTATTAACTCTATAGCAATCAGTGGTCCATCTGCCAATTGGCAATCTCAAGCTGGAAGATTGTGTTGCTCAACAGGTTGTGGTGTAAAGAAACTGAATGCCAATTAATAAATGTTAGTACCAATAAAGATTTTATTGCATGACATGTTGTAATTGTATGCTCTGGTGGTCCAACCATTTTCAGATCCTATGCCTATATAGTCAGCAATCTCCGTCGTCAAAATAACAAATCAATCAATAAATACCCTATATAATAAAATAATAATAATAAGAAGAAGAAGAAGAAGAAGAAAAAGGTTGTGATGTGTAACCATTCATTAAAATGACAGTTAAGATTGATGAAAAATATTTGATACAAGTAGTCTTTGGTAGTTTAGAGAACTGATATACCAGCCACTACACATGCAATTTTTTTATACCAGGGCACTGAAAATCTAAACGAAACAGAGCAAAAGAGCAGCAAATACACAAAGATGATATAAATGAGAGCAAACTAACTAAAAAGGAATTAATGTGACATAAACAGCACCACATCATGATCAAGATGAAACTCCTCTGCATAACTCCAAGTCTCCAACTAAATTCTCACAAAATCAAACACAATAACATTGGAAATAGTAGAGTATTTTGAAATACATTAATAATAAAAATTAATATTAAATTAAAAGGAATAATATACCTTCTCTAGTTTCGAAGTAGGGTTTGGAGTTGGATTTTGAGACTTAGTAGCTTCACCAAACCTTCACCACGCAAATCTTTCATGATTAACTACAAGTACAGAAAGAAACACGTTTGAATCTTTGATTAACTATAAGCAATGCTCAAACCCATCGATGTTATAAAGAAGATCTTAGCTAATCTGTACTGTTTAAATGGTTCTAGATTTCATCTCGAAGGCCTCGGTATATGTAATATAGAACTCAAATACAGAAACAGAGAGAGAGCGAGCGAAAGCGAGAGAGTGAGAGCGAGAGAGCAGCGAAAGCGAGAGAGCAAGAGAGTACCCTAGAATCGACGGAGATCGGCGCCATTTAAACCCAGACGTCGACAGCGAACAATTAAAGTCACGAAGATGGACGCGATTGTTGCTCGACGGCGAGGCTAGGGTTTGAAGTTAGAGAGAGAGAGAGAGATCGATTTCAGATTCAGAATAAATGGTGCGGATTGGTTTAATTAGAATCCGGATACCGGATGTTAGATCCGGTACCGGATCATATTAAAATATTTATCCGGAAATATTTTAATATGGATACCGGATTTAAATTATCCGGTTCCGGGATCCGGATTCGGAATCCGGATATCCGGTTTTCAAACCGAACCGGATAAATAACCGGTCCGGATGAACAGGGTTATTTTGGTCTGATATAAATCTCGATCTAAAAAGAATCACTGATTAGATTGATTAGAGATATGCTCAAAAGGATAGGGATTTTGTTGGAGAACAGCTGGGTCGCGTCGTTTTGGGGTTTTTTTTTTTAATTTGAGGAAGAGAATGGTAGTCTAATTTTTTTGATCCCTGGGGATATTAAAACATAAAACCAGATTTCAGGTATTAAAAAAAAGAGAATTCTTGGGGGCAGACGGGCTGTCCCCCTCCTTAAAAGCAGCCCTGCCATCTCGGGTGGCGGTGGGCGACACCGGAGTCCGAAACGGGTTGAAGGCTGCCGGGAGCACACTGGAACTCGCCGGAGCTCGCCGTCGTAGGGGTGAGCTCGCCTGAATCCGCCGGTCCCGATGGCGTGGGTAGTGTCGCCCACAGCCACCGGCGGCGGCTCCGTTTACTCCATGGCCTAATCCCTCATAAATGCATCTTCATTTTATTTTTTTATTGTGTTTTTTATTATGTTTTTATTGTGTTTTTTATTATGTTTTGGTCATTTTATTTTTTTAATATTTATTTTTTTATTTAATTATATTTTTTATTTTATTTTCATGTGTTTTTCATCATCAAGCAGCCCAACTAACGCCGGGAACAGCTGGACCAGTCCCCAGCATCACCCTAAAAAAAAACTATCGAATCCAATCAAAAGGATAAAACTTTAGCAAATGTTCAGGAAAATACATATCCAACACAAGACAAATAAAAGAACGAGACCTAGAAAACAAAACCACAACCTGCAAGAAAAAAAAAAATGCTAATGATAATAGTAATTAAAAACAAAAAACCAACACCAAACTTACCAAGGAGAGACCTATGAAATACCTAGATAAGGAAGACCAATTTTGTCCAAATAAAGAAGACTTCTTAACTGACTAGGCATAGTGTTAAACATCAGTCCAATCCAGATTTAAACTTTCAACACACTACTTGGTAAGGAAATCAGCCATAACATTATCTTCACGAAAGGTATGACTAACAAGTAACATGATACTCCATGCTCGCAAAATACTCATGTAATTCATTACAGAAGTCTTCTAAATACCAAATATTGCAATCATCCTTAGTAAATCAATTAATAAGCAGTTGGGAAACTGTCTCAATCTCTATCCGAGATGTGGTTTTGGTCTAATTCATTAATATAAACAAAACAAGACATGCGTTGAAAAGGGATGGGGAACAAAGAAGTTGGTCCTAAAAATCAAATGTAATATTTGTTGCCATTATGGGGAATCGAACTTGCAAATTGCTATGAAAAGATGTGGACAGACGCAGACGCCGACGCAGATGCAATGCTGTTGATATGTAGTAGGCCTTTTTTGCCTGGGCCTCTATGGGCTAATTTATAAAACATCCTAACCACGTTTTTTCTTCACTGTCTGGTGGCCGAACAAGTCTGGGTCTGGTCCATCGTCGGCTTAAATTTTGCATATGTTCCAGGCTCGAGGCTTTTTTTGATAGAAAGTCATCAGGGGAAAAAATTAAAAAAAAAATGAATATCCACATAAGCAGATTTGTGACGTAGAGCCGTTGAGTAAAAGAATTCATTTCATAATATTGACAGTAAAATAGAAGCGATATTATTAAAGTCTAGTAGTGGATTACTAGGCATGATTAGTCACTAAATTAGGATATATTTATTTAAATCGTGGTTCACATTATTTATCAACTAAAATATAGCAAAACCTTTTAATTAGTTAATTAATTAATTAATTAGTGTGATCTCGTGAGTCGTGAAGGTATCATCATCTCTTCGTCTTTCTTTCTCTAATCAATAACTGATATGGGAATCCCAAAATGTCAATGTAGTGGTTAGAGATATTATAATAATTTAATTAGCTCACCAATTTGTGATTATTACGTGTCTAGGGTGGTTTCCACGTCGGCAACCGCAAGTATCTAATCTTGTGGTCGATAGAGAAACTGGTATTGAATTTTCAAAAAAGTTTAATTTTCTGTGATGATGAGGAGGGCACCATCCGCATCTCATTCCTCCTTAAATTTAAGGCTAAATCATAAAGGCCATGTTTTACAGTTTTAGTCTTCTACGTAAAGACGGTTGTGATCATTGACGACAATAACATGGGCGAAAGGTGATTGGGCATCGCAGATAGCAGAGCACTACTACGGTTACACGATTCTTTAAGGTCAAAAGTTGTTGTGTTTGGTAGGGGAGCAGATGACTAACACAAGAGGGGGGTGAATTGAGTTGTATTTAAAAAAATAACAATTATAAATCAAATATATAATATAAAATATAAACAAAATATGAAACAATAATAAATATAAAGAGTAAGGGTAAGAGAGAAGCAAACTCAGTATGTTAACGAGGTTCGGCCCCACCGCCTACGTCCTCGCCTCAAGCTACCTCTTGAGGATCCCAAAATCCACTATTCAATCTCTTTTAGGTGGAGATAGAAACCTATTACACCTTTGAGCAGCACCGCTCCAAAGAATCCGTGTAGAACACCCTCTACACTTCCAATCACCTTACACTTGGTGCTTTAACTATTCCCCGTGTAGAACACCTTCTACACTTCCAATCACCTCACACTTGGTGATTTAACTATTTCCCGTGTAGAACACCTTCTACACACACAAGGGTTATACACACCCTTTTACAAATACAAGAGTTGATAGTAGGTAGACTATCAAAGTACACTCCTCAATGAGTGAGATAAAAACAATACAGCGCAACCTATATCTCTCTCAACAAGAACAAGAATTAAGGCTCAAAACTTTAGAAAAGAGAGAATGAGATCTTTGAAGAAATGATGCAAAACTTAGCAATAGATGTGTAAGCTCTTGTTGTGAATTTTGCAAAACTCAAGTGAGCTATTTATAGGCAAATGAGTTTTCAATTTCAAATTTGAAAAAATTCCCATGTCAAAAACATCATCATTCACTTTTCAAAAATTTCAAATCTAATATTTTTACTTTTTGCATGTGACAAAAGGAGCACACTTTACTTTTCAAAAATTTCAAACATAATCTTTTACTTTTTGCATATGACAAAAGGAGCACACTTTTCTTTTCAAAATTTTCAAATAAAAACATCTACCTTTTGCATAAATCAATAAAAGTATCTACCACTTTTGAAAATATTCAAATAAAACATGCACATGTGAAAGATGATAATCAATCATCTTAATATTTTCAAAATTCAAACATTTAATCATGTCATGCACATGTGAAAGATGACAATCAATCATCTTTCAAAATTTTCAAATTTAATTTTCAAATTATTCATGCATATGTGGAAAATGTATTTTAATGCTTTATGATAAAATATTAATTTTGAGCCTTAATCCTAATTTTGAATTTTTAAGAGATTTACAACATTACTCTATGATTTTAATGTGAATTTGTTCCCTTCTTGCTCATGGTTGCTTCCTTGATGTGCTTGATTATATTGTGTGGACAACTTGAGCTTGAAACTCCTTTATTCTTTGGATTTATTTGTTATCATCAAAATCCATTTGTAGATTTACATGAAACTTGAAACCTTGGGTTCAACAATCTCCCCCTTTTTGATGATGACAAATGCTTGATAGAACCTGAATCCTGTATTAATACTTAAGCTCCCCCTGAGAATGTGCGTTAGTTTTTCAAATAAAAATATAAACATAATTCCAAGCATATATAACAAGTTTAGCGATTTAAAAAATGTTAATGTTCTAGTCTAAAATTTCTCCCCCTTTTGGCATCATTAAAAAGGAATCATAATTAGATCAATAAGATATATTCTGGCAATAACCAATAGATAAATAAAACGCTACGTTAGTAGAGACTGTAGAGAATTCGGTGCGTAGCCACACATGTTTGACAAAACTTGCAAAGGCTTGAGGCCTAGTTCCGGTAATTCGGTGCGGAAAGAAATTTTGTAAAGAGCTGAATAATTGAAACCACCCGTGCCTGACAAAACCTGCAAAGGCTGGAGGCGTAGCTTTGGCAATTCGGTGCAGAGATTTGATCCGCTTGATGTTGCTGAAAATGAGATATTATCATGATTTGTAAGTTTGTCTTGTTCTTATTTCCGTTTCTATAAGAGCAATCCTTAGCTTTATCTATTTCGCATCAAGCTTTCTTCTCATCTTTGCAATTTGCTTGCATTCTCATTTTACAATTTTTCAATGGCTTGTAGAATTCCCTTCAGTGCTTCTCTTGATCAAGATTTGAGGTATCTTTCACCTCAGTCTCAATCTATTTCTGCATCTGTCGTGGGTGCCATGAAGCAACAAGAGACTGATTTAGCTAATAAATCAGATCATGACGCCATTTACGAGCTTGTGGGTCTCAGAACTCGATACTCATCATCTATCGTTGCGTTTTCTGCTCGGTTGCAGTCCAAAACTCGCGAAATTGAGAAGCTTAACGAGACTGTATCTGTACTTCAACGACTTGTTTATGAGTCAAACAAAAAAATAGTAGAATTAAAGCAACATAATAAGGATTTGAAATCCTTGCTTACCTCTTCATTTCGATTGCCTAATCCTTTAGACAAGGATGGCATGATGATTTATGAGGAGCAAATGCATTTGAATGATGAGGCTAAACGTCTCAAGTTTCTGTAGGTCATTTAAGATAATGAAATAAAAGTATCTAGCAGATATCCATGGCATGCATCATTCCTATTTCTCTTCTAATCATGCATAGTCTATCTTCTGGTAGGGGTTTTGTGAAAATGTCTGCCAATTGATCATGTGTACTAGTGAATTCTAATACAATATCGCCCTTTTGCACATGATCTCTAAGAAAATGATATCTAATTTCAATATGTTTGGTCCGAGAATGTTGTATTGGATTCTTTGAAAGATTTATAGCACTTGTATTATCACATTTGATTGAAATGTGATTGTACATAAGTTTAAAATCTTCAAGTTGTTGCTTCATGTAAAGAACTTGAGCACAACAACTACCCGCAGCAACATATTCTGCCTCAGCAGTAGATAATGCAACAGAATTTTGTTTTTTACTAAACCAAGAAACTAGTGCACGACCTAAGAAGTGACATGCTCCACTAATGCTTTTTCGATCTATTTTACAGCCAGCATAATCTGCATCTATGTAGCTAATTAGATCGAAAGATGTATGCTTAGGGTACCATAACCCTAAGTTAATTGTACCACTAAGATATCTAAGAATGCGCTTAACTGCAATTAAATGTGATTCTTTTGGAGATGATTGAAAGCGTGCACATAAGCACACACTAAACATAATATCTGGTCTACTGGCTGTCAAATATAATAAGCTACCAATCATACCTCGATATACCTTCGAGTCAACTAGTTTACCGGTTTCATCTTTATCAAGTTTAGTGGATGGACTCATTGGTGTTCCAGTTTCCTTAGCACCTTCCATCCCAAATTTTTTCAGCAATTCCTTAATATATTTCGATTGATTGATGAATGTCCCACTTTTTGCTTGCTTAATTTGCAATCCGAGAAAGAATGTAAGCTCTCCCATCATGCTCATTTCAAATTCTTCCTGTATAGTCTTACCAAAAACTTGGCACATATTTTCATTAGTAGCACCGAATATTATATCATCAACATAAATCTGAATCAAAAGAATATCATCATTTTCGTATTTAATGAAAAGAGTTGTATCAATTTTTCTTCTTGAAAAACCTTTTTTTAATCAAGAAACCACTAAATCTCTCGTACCACGCTCTAGGAGCTTGTTTGAGTCCATATAGTGCTTTTGTGAGTTTGAAAACATGATTTGGAGAAATATGATTTTCAAAACCTGGAGGTTGTTCAACATATACCTCTTCATTTATAAAACCGTTTAAGAAAGCACTTTTAACATCCATTTGAAAAAGTTTGAAATTTTTATAACAAGCATATGCAAGTAGCATTCAAATAGCTTCTAATCTTGCGACTGATGCATATGTCTCATCATAATCGATTCCTTCTTCTTGATTGAAACCTTGGACTACAAGTCGAGCCTTATTTCTAGTAATGACTCCGGACTCATCTTTCTTGTTTCTAAAAATCCATTTTGTTCCAATAATAGTATGATTTTTTGGTTTAGGAACAAGTGTCCAAACATCATTTCTTTCAAATTGATTAAGCTCTTCTTGCATAGCTAGAATCCAAGATTCATCAAGAAGTGCTTCATCAATATTTTTAGGTTCAATCTAAGATAGAAAAGCAGTATGATTGCAAATATTTCTAAGAGATGATCGAGTGCTTACACCTCGTGAAGGTTCCTCCAGAATTTGTTCCACTGGATGATCTTTCACAAATTTCCACTGTTTGGTTGCATCTTGTATTAAATTTTGATGATCTTTCCTGATATCTCCATGTTGGACTTCCTCTATTGTGTTCTCTTTGTTGAGATTGAGACTTTCCGTATTATTTATACCTCCTGTTTCTTCATCAATAGATTTCTTGAAGAGTAGAGAATTAGATTCATCAAATACTACATGCATAGATTCTTGTACAGTCAAAGTCTTTTTATTGAATACTCTATAAGCTTTACTATTAGTAGAATACCCGAGAAAGATACCTTCATCAGATTTTGCATCAAACTTGCCTAAATTATCTCTGTCATTTAAAATAAAACATTTGCATCCAAATACATAAAAGTAACAAATGTTGGGTTTTTTCTCATTCTAAAGTTCATAGGGGGTTTTATCTAATTTAAACCTTAGCATAACTCTATTTATAACATAACATGCAGTACTTACCGCTTCAGCCCAAAAATAACTAGGCAAGTTGTTCTCATTGAGCATTGTTCTTGCCATCTCTTGAAGAGATCTATTTTTCCTTTCTACTACCCCATTTTGTTGAGGAGTTCGAGGAGCAAAAAAATTATGCACAAAACCATTTTCATCACAAAATGTTTCAATATTTTTATTAACAAACTCTTTTCCCCTATCACTTCGGATATTTGAAATAGTATAACCCTTTTCATTTTGAATTCTCTTGCATAACTTGGTAAAAGCATTATGTGCCTCATCTTTATGAGTAAGAAAGATGACCCAAGTATATCTAGAGACCCAAGTAAGAAAGATGACCCAAGAAATATGACCCAAGTATATCTAGAGACCCAAGAAAGATGACCCATCTTTATGAGAAGTCATCAATAACAACAAATGCATAATATTTTCCTCCTAAACTTGCAACTCTATTTGGTCCAAAAAAATCCATGTGTATCAGTTGCAGTGGTCTAGTAGTGGAAATATGTTTCTTGATTTTAAAAGAAGTTTTTGTTTGTTTACCAAATTGGCATGCATCACAAATTTTGTCTTTAAGAAAATTTACCTTTGGTAAATCTCTCACAAGATCATTTTTTGAAAGTTTGGAAATAAGTTCCATATTGGCATGACCTAGTCTTCTATGCCATAATCAATTAGTTTCATTTTGAGCTGAAAAACAAATCGCATCTTGTGAGGTAATTTCTTCAAAATCAATTGTATAAACATTGTTACTTCTAAAAGCAATAAAACAAATATTACAATCATAATCATTCAATATAATGCACTTATCCATTTTGAAAGTAACTGTAAATCCTTTATCACATAATTGACTTATGCTTAAAAGATTATATTTTAAACTTTCAACAAGTAGAACATCTTCAATTATAAGAGAAGACTCATTACCAATTTTACCTATTCCCACGATCTTCCTTTTCGAGTTGTCTCCAAATGTCACGTGTCCTTCTTCTTTAGATCTAAGATCAAAGAACTTGGTCTTGTCTCCCGTCATGTGTCTTGAACATCCACTATCTAAAAACCATTTATTTTTGTTCGTGGAAGACGTCATGCATACCTATAAAAACAATTAAAATGATTTTTCTTGGTACCAAAGTTCTTTGGGTCCTTTATTTATTAGTATTAGAAGAAATAAGATTTTTAGGTACCCATATGGTCCTAATAGTCATTGTATGTTTTCTTCTAATAGGACAAGTAAAATAATTATGACCATTTTTATTACAAAAATTACAAATAGCATGTGACATATATGAAGAACTTGAGTGATTATAATAGTATCCTTTTTAACAAAATTATTTTTATGAAAAGAATTTTGAATATTGAATTTTGATTTAGAAGGATTATCAAAGAAGTTTTTATAAGGTTTGTATTTTTGTTTTGGCATATATCACAAACCTGCCTTATCAAAAACACATCTTTGGCTACCAAGAAGTTTTTCAAAATTTCTTTTTCCATTTGTAAATTTTTCAATAATATTTTCTAAATCAGTTTTTTTTTTCTTCAACTCAAAATTTTCATCTTTCAAAACAATACGCTCTTTTCTTAAAATATCAATTTCGTTTGTTAAAGAAGAATTTTTCTTTTTCAAAACAGTATACTTGATACCCAATTTTTCAAATTCCTCATATACCTCTTCTAAAACATTTTGCAATTCTTCATATGAAAGATCTTCAATATTATCAAGATTTGTTACCTCAATGTCATCTTTAGCCATAAGACAAAGATTTGCTGATTCTCCATTGCTTGCTTCACTATCTGAGCTACTTGAATCATCATCCCATGTAGCTTTCATTACTTTTTTGCCTTTGTTTCGATCTTTCTTTAGCAGAGGACAATCTGACTTGATATGACCAGGTTTATTGCATTTATAACAAATTAAAATGTCATTTTTACCTGAATCTTTCTTGGAAAACTTTTTGAAAGATTTCCTTGGAAGAGTTTTATTTTTCTTTAAGAACCTCTGAATTCTTCTTGTTATCATCGCAACTTCTTCATCTTTGTCGTCATTTTCCTCATCTTCATCACTTTCACTTTCATGTGGAATAGCTTTAAGTGCAAAGCTCTTCTTTGACTTTCCTTCTTCTTCTCCTCTTTTCAATGTGTACTCATGGGTGATAAGTGACCCGATGAGTTCATTCACTTCGAGCTTCTTGAGGTCTCTAGCTTCAAGAATCGCTGTCACTTTTGATTCCCAACGTTTTGGTAGAGAGTTGAGAATTTTTCTTACTATCTCCACTTTGGAATAAACTTTGCCAAGAGCTGTCAAGCTGTTTATGATGTTAGTAAAACGAGTGTACTTACTAGAAATAGATTCATCATCATTCATCTTAACATTTCATATTCACGAGTAAGAAAATAAATTTTTGATTCCTTGACTTGAGAAATTCTTTCATAAATAACTTCCAAGTTATCCCAAATTTCCTTTGCTGTAGCACAAGTCATTACTTTATTAAATTCATTACCATTGAGAGCATTATATAATAAATTCATAGCAGTTAAATTCAAAGTATAAAATCTATCGTCTTCACGATTAAACTCTTCTTCTTCCTTTTTGACCTTTACTCCATCAACTACTTTTGTTGAAATATAAGGTCCATTTACAATACATTTCCAGATTTCTCGACCTTGAGCCTGAAGGAATATTCTCATTCTAACTTTCCAGAATGAGTAATTGTCTCCACAAAAGAGTGGAGGCCGACTGCTAGATTGACCTTCACCAAATGAAGCTGCAATATTAGTCATAAGATCTTAACTCAAAAGATAGTTAATCTTATAATAGAGCTCTAGTTCTGATACCAATTGTTACCGATCATAGGCCGCACCTATGTCACCTAACAACTGTACCTACCAGACTAGCCGGCCACCGTCTCTACCGGTGCACCGTCACCCATGGTCGGAGAGTCTTGCTTCGGTGACACAGTCACAAGCGAGAGTTCCCATGAGTGATTTGCCTGTATGAACAGTACAGGTCAATTAGCTCTGATACCAATTGTTGCCCAGATGACTAACACAAGAGGGGGGGTGAATTGAGTTGTATTTAAAAAAATAACAATTATAAATCAAATATATAATATAAAATATAAACAAAATATGAAACAATAATAAATATAAAGAGTAAGGGTAAGAGAGAAGCAAACTCAGTATGTTAACGATGTTCGGCCCTACCGCCTACGTCCTCGCCTCAAGCTACCTCTTGAGGATCCCCAAATCCACTATTCAATCTCCTTTAGGTGGAGATAGAAACCTATTACACCTTTGAGCAGCACCGCTCCAAAGAATCCGTGTAGAACACCCTCTACACTTCCAATCACCTTACACTTGGTGATTTAACTATTCTCCGTGTAGAACACCTTCTACACTTCCAATCACCTCACACTTGGTGATTTAACTATTTCCCGTGTAGAACATCTTCTACACACACAAGGGTTATACACACCATTTTACAAATACAAGAGTTGATAGTAGGTAGACTATCAAAGTACACTCCTCAATGAGTGAGATAGAAACAATACAGCGCAACCTATATCTCTCTCAACAAGAATAAGAATTAAAGCTCAAAACTTTAGAAAAGAGAGAATGAGAGCTTTGAAGAAATGATGCAAAACTTAGCAATAGATGTGTAAGCTCTTGTTGTGAATTTTGCAAAATTCAAGTGAGCTATTTATAGGCAAATGAGTTTTCAATTTCAAATTTGAAAAGATTCCCATGTCAAAAACATCATCATTCACTTTTCAAAAATTTCAAATCTAATATTTTTACTTTTTGCATGTGACAAAAGGAGCACACTTTACTTTTCAAAATTTTCAAACATAATCTTTTACTTTTTGCATATGACAAAAGGAGCACACTTTTATTTTCAAAATTTTCAAATAAAGACATCTACATTTTGCATAAATCAATAAAAGCATCCACCACTTTTGAAAATATTCAAATAAAACATGCACATGTGAAAGATAATAATCAATTATCTTAATATTTTCAAAATTCAAACATTTAATCATGTCATGCACATGTGAAAGATGACAATCAATCATCTTTCAAAATTTTCAAATTTAATTTTCAAAATATTCATGCATATGTGGAAAATGTATTTTAATGCTTTATGATAAAATATTAATTTTGAGCCTTAATCCTAATTTTGAATTTTTAAGAGATTTACAACATTACTCTATGATTTTAATGTGAATTTGTTCCCTTCTTGCTCATATTTGCTTTCTTGATGTGCTTGATTATATTGTGTGAACAACTTGAGCTTGAGACTACTTTATTCTTTGGATTCATTTGTTATCATCAAAATCCATTTGTAGATTTACATGAAACTTGAAATCTTGGGTTCAACAGTTAATTTTATTTTGAGATTTAAAAAAGTTAAATTATTTATTAATTTTTTGTATAAAAATTTTAAAAAATATAATAAAAAATTTGAAATAAAAAAATTTATAAAAATAAATTAGACCTTTTTTTTTCTCTAAAGATACTGTAGCTTGTTTGGATTTGAAAATGAAACAAAATGAATTGAATGGAATCTATTTTTTAATATTATTATTATTTAAAAATTTTAAAAAATTATATTAAAAATTATATTTTATATAAAAATATAAAACAATATAATAATAAATTAAAATAAATTTATCACATCATTAAATACAAACAGGGCCTACTGGTGGCAGAGAATCCACGCCACAAGTAGTCTAGAGTTTCCTTTTCTTATAGAGTTTCCTACGACATTTAAAATAAGGAAGGACTCAACGCCTTTTTATCTAGTCTGAATAATCATGATTGTTGTCGGCTTCATGTCGTCGGTGGTCCTTAAATGACCGAAAAAATTATGCTTAACCCTCTCTAAGGAACTTTTGTCTTCGGCAAATGGAGCAGATTGAGAAAATAATTAATAATATGTTTTATTTTTTATTTTTAAATATTACATTTTTTTTAAAGCAAACATTAAATTTTAATATAATTTTTATTTTGAAGTCGAAAAAAATTGTATTAATTTTTATATTTTATTTTGAAAGTTGCAAAAGTTATATTAATTATTGTGTTTGAATAACGATTAGAATAAAGACTGTAGACTGGAATAGAAAAATATTTTAAGTTTAAGCCAAATTTAGAAATAAACTTATAAGAAAGTGTGAGAATTTTTATAACTACATGTCTGATCTTTGTGTCTAACCCTCTCCTTAAATCTGGAGTCCAAATATAGAAGCCAAAGCTGAAACTAACGAGTACAAGCTAAAACAACGCAACTGTAAATAAGCGGAAAGGCAATCAAGTTGAGAATAGATGGTCAGTTGCTGAGCTCATCTTCCCCGATATGATGCCATATATGCTTAATTTGGACATACAAATAATTTACAGACACACTTCCTCGAACTTCCCTCCCCTAAAACCTCAAAAAATCCTCTTATGTTAAGCGAAACAATAGAGAAGATTGAAAAACACCCTCTTCTTCCTTTGATCATAATAGAGGATCTTCATTGGCAGACAAATAATAATGGTGAACTAAGCTTATGAACTCTGAAGAGGAAATCACACACTGGCAGCCTAAAATGAGCCACTGTAAACCTCTGAAAAATGTCACACTTCAAGTGCAGGTCTGGATGTAGGCACTCCTTGTGACTTTGAGTCCTCCATCTTTGCTGCCACCTCGGCTACAACAAGCCTGGTTAGAAGCAGCCCCGCAATTAGAGCTGCCCCCATCAACATTGTGAAAACTGCACTCCAACTCGTGGAAGATATATAACCTGTTAATAGGGGTCCAATGGCAGCTCCAACAGAGCCTGTGCCATCTATAATTGCCGTCACGGTTGCCAGTGCTCGGGAATTCCCTTCCAATGAACTATGAGTACCCAAATCAGCTGAAACGGCTGTTGTTATAAGAGCATATGGTCCATTCACAAACATGCCCGTGATGAACATAAGAGCAATATTCATGGTCAAGGAAACGTGTCCGTAGCTTCGATAGAAGAACAGAGCTGGGATAGCGCAATACATGAAAGTTGCTGCTGTTATTGCTCTCGCATCTAACCGATCGGATATGTGGCCGGCAAGAATTCCTCCAAGCACACCACCAACATCAAACAATGTCGACAAGTTTCCAGCTGTTTTGCTTGATAAATATTTGCCATCAATAGCTACAAAATGAAAAACATAGGAAGATGTTACTTTTGTAATTCGATAACAAATTTTGATGATTCCTGAAAGCAAGCATGCCTTCAAGACATACGTGATTAATTCCAGTTGAAATGGGACCCAAAATTATGCTTAGTTGAAGGATACAATCATCTTTTTGTGAAGATTTTAGGCATATTTTCAATTGCATAACTTGATCATTTAGTGCTATAATTCACAATGTCCTTTTCTTTTCTTCTTTTTCTATCTTATCATTTTATAATAACAAAAAAAAAAAAGGCAAATAAGCTAATGTACCTGTGTGACTAATGTAGAATGGAAGCCAGTAGAGAAACGTATAAGCAACCAATTTGGCAAAGAAGAGGCAAAGAGCAAAAGGAGCAACTCCTGGTATTTTCCAAGCTTCTATGAAGCCTACAGCTTTCGTTTTGACCACTGACTCTGAATTTAATAAAGGTTGTGCTACTCCCTCACCAGTTTTCTTCGGAGAATGCAAGTCGTCACCTTCTCTATCAGCTCCGACAGACTCGGGATTAACAGGCAATATGAGAAAAACCACCATGCCAACAAAAGCAATCAGGAGACCCGGCACAACAAACGACCATCCCCAGCCATAGCTCAATAGAGCAGAAGCAACCAGAGAACCTGTAATGTTCCCAATTGAAGTATGGGCATTCCATATACCCATAATTAGCCCCCTCTTGCTCTTCCCAAACCAGTTACCTAGCACTGCAACCACTGAAGGCCACCCAGTTGATTGGAACAAACCAGCAATCATTTGGACCGTCAAGAAGTACCAAAAACTGTGTATGTTTCCCCAGTAACCAATGCCAAAGAGGGAAGTAAACAAACCAGTTCCCAGCATTCCAACTGTTAAGAATATCCTTAAATCCATTCTATCACCCAAATGTCCAGAGAAGTACATTCCCATGGCATAAACAGAGAGGAAAGCAACATCAAGTTCTCCAAGCAAGGCAGTCCCATCCGTTCCATTAAATGGAGCCCAACCATCCCCAAGCATCCAGGAACCTTTAGCCGGTTCCTGGAAGTAAGATTTCCTCCATGGTGCGAACTTCACTCCCACATCCGACGATTGAGGATCAAGGGTGCTCTTAACAATGCTTGCAGTTTTTCGAGTGGCATGGTAACTCGCATATGCTAAAAATGTTACAATCAAAACAATTGCTTGGTGTGTTTCGAAGGAAATTGTGGTTCCCTTGATCTTCTCTAAGAATCGGATGCCGAGGGGCTTGCGGTTGTTGCTTTCAGCGGTTGGTTCTGATGATGAACCCATGTATGTATGATTTCCTCACTTTGGAAGGTATAAAGAGGAACAAGTTTAACTTCCACTTATAGGTTTCACACTTTGCGAGCTGCAAATGGGAAAAATAAAGAATGACATATGAGATTGCAATTAAAAAAACAATAGTGCCGAAATTAACAAGACAAAACTGGGGGAATCAACCAATGTTCAATAAATTGCAATCATCCAACGAAATATATGCTGACAATTAAGTGCTTCCAATTTCGACTCCCATGGGTTCGGGCATTTCAATGCTCTTTCTTATTCTCTGGTTTACTTTTTCCTTTGTTCTTTTTCTTCGAAACATTGAAACAAGAACCAATCTCCGAAAGTTTCTAACCCAGATTTTAAACTCGTTTGGGATTTATTCCCAAAATTGTCGCGAATCTGAACCGGATAGTTCAAGATGCTCAGGGAATGCTAATGGCAACAGATGCTTCAGAACTATATGGGCTAAAAACAATTTTGCAGGTTAAATTCTCGACTTTAATAAAAAAAAAAAAAAAAACTTATAGCATAACATCTACGTCTCCAAAACAATCAAAAACAAATATAGGGAATCTGTACCGGAAGCAAACTTCTAAACTAAGGACGAGAGAGAGAGAGAGAGAGAGAGAGAGAGAGAGAGAGAGAGAGTTTCAACAATCAGCATGAAATTCAGTATATATCAACCAAAAAAGTCGATTTCTTAAAGATCTTTCCTAAAGAAATAAAACTAAGAAATGCAAGGAAGGAAATTGAAGAAGTAAAAAAACATGTAACAAAAATTATTAAAAAAAATAAAAAAATACAAGCCAAATGTCTCTTTGAGCAAGTACCCGTTATCAAATTCCTATCCTTTGCAATGCTTCCCTAATAGAAACGATTACCCAACTCTGAATAGAAACTAGAAAACTGATTAAGAAAAATGCAGAAAGCTAAACGGTCAAAGAAACCTCCCCAATTACCAAGAAATATATATATACACAAATATAACAATTTAAATATTCTGGTGAGCTTACGTCTGAGCTTAGCTGGTTCGTAATTTCTCTCACTAAAACAATGACAATAAAAATAACATCCCTCTCTGGTTTTCAGTTGCCCAAAGAACACTCTTCCTCCAGCTTCTTCCCAACGCAGAGCCTTTCGGTTTACCAACGTCAAGGTGCTTAATTTAAGGTTGATGATAATAATATTTTTATGCGTACTAAATCCCTTTAATACCCTTACTCCGCCTTTTCGACGCCTTGTGGTAAACCATTGTGCTTCTTGAAATGACAAAAGCATCCTCCATAAAGAACATTACTCATTATTCTAATAAGAAGTATTGAAAAATATTGTAAATAATAATATAAAATAAATAAAAATAAAAATCATATGTTAATTCATAGTAAAAATTAATAAATAATAATAATATATTTTGAAAATATTTAAACTATTCTAATGCTCAAACCTTCTTATGAGAAATTTGTTACGTACTGTCGTATCGACTTGCAAATATTTTATAAAAAATATTGTATATTATATTGAACTATTTTATTCTCAAATTTTATTTATATTACTTAAATGATTATAAGATTTAAATTGTAAAAGTTATATTATTTTATTATCATTTATTTTTATTTTTAATGAGGTATTATAAATATTTGAATATATTAATGTAAAAAACGAAATTAATTTGCCTTATTTGGTTGCATAGAAGAAATGATATAAGATGAAATTAAAGTTAAAAAATTGAATAATATATTATTAAAATATGACTTTATTATTTCTTTTTAAAAATTTAATTTAATTTTTTAATTTTTTTTAAATTTAATAAAAATAAATTATTTTTATATTTTATTTGTGAATTTAAAAGTTTTATAATAATAAGATAAGGTAATTTGTAAAAACAAACTTTCACAAATCAAGCCTTAATGATTAGTTGGTAATATCATAATATAACTCGACATGCCTGGATTATTTATATAATCTATTTACTTCAATGGTTACATATGAATTTATATACAAAAATGATTAAAAGTTATCATACTCAGAATATTCATATGAATCATAATATGAATAATAAATATTATTATTTATGCGAATGTGAGTATTCTAAATATAGTTACTTTATAACATTTCTCTTTTATAAACTTTATTGAATCTTAATATCTTATTTTTTGATTTTTCACTAGAATGATCCTTATCGTGGACGATGCTAGGACTATGAGTTTTGAGGGGACGAGTATTTTTAACCTTTTAAGTTTGAAATAAATAATTGAAACGGAAATTTTTATAAATACGCTGACAAGTTTTATGTTTTAACAATAACATATAGCAGCAACGTCATAGATTTAGAATATTTTTTAAGTAGCACAATTACATAATGCATAACTAGCTATCCAGTGATTGTAAGAATTATTTTTAAGAGTTATGTTATACGTAATTCTGCACATCTTACATATTAAAATTTTTTAAATATAAAATATAAAAGGTAAAAATATAAAATTACATTGAGTAGTGCTAGGGATCCCTGGGAGGGGATCCCGGTCGCGGCCACGTAGTGTAAATATTTTTTCCAATTACATTTTTAAATAAATGTGTAGAATGTACAGGCTTTTTTTTAATTTTTCTATTTTTAATATGTTTCACTTTCACCTAAATCATTACAAACTTTAGAAGAGAAAGATAATCTAATGTAAATATTATATTCTAATTTAATTTCTTAAAATAAAATAAAAAAAAACAAAAAAATATAATTACCAAAAATGAAAGCGAGATCAAGTTCTCTTAGACGATATATAACAAAGATCTATAAAAAAAATTGTTAACAATTTGTCTAGCACTACTTAAGACTGGCCGTTTAAGAGAATTGATCAGAGCCTCTTCCGAATTGTGGACAAGAGCAAGAACAAGAGTGTTAAAAGTAATATAGATGAATACTTTTTCTTATAATTTATATTTGGAAATCGCATTATAAATTTAATTGAAACGTTTTTATTTAATAAATAAATAAAATAAGTTTTCCAAAATTTTAAAATTTTTAATTTGTAAATAACAACATTTTAATTAATTTTATTATAAAATTAAAATTTATCTACTGCAAATAGAATACTGAATGCTCCTCCATTATGGAGTCACCGATGCAAAATTCTCGAAACTCGATCGCTGTAGCAAGGTCGCGGTTTCACCGATTTATCAGTGCTAAAATCGTCATTCAGCCGTCCGGCTCCATTTTAATAACATTAATGATTATTGAGAAAGATGGCGCGGCGGCGTGGAAAAAGTATATTCGCATATCGACAGGGAATGATACCAAGCAAGCGTGTGCCCTATATAGCAACGTTAGTCTTATTCGATCATGGCCCACACGTGGGCCGTGGCCGTCGGCTCGGCATATAAACGTAGATGATGTGGCATGATTAATGGATGATGTTTAAGCAGGCAAATCGTGCAAGCCCCGTGCGCCACGTCTCATAGGCGTGCGAGGCCCTTCTATAAATACCTGTCCGAATCACAGTAATCGGATTGGGCCTCTTTTTGGATGGACCCTGAAGTTTCCTTGTGCCCCGGCTGTTGTGTTCACACTGTCAAATGGGCCCTCAATCTAATTTTCTTTGAATTATTCCGCTAATTTATGTGCCACGCGTCCTCTTTTTTTTTTTGTTTTTATTTCATTATTGCATTAATTGAAGAGCGGTGGTGCATCTCCCGAAGAGATGTAATCCGAATGTGTATCGAATGGTGTAATTATTTTTTAATTATTTTTTGATTCATTTTTTACATATCTTTAAATCTTTTTAGAAAAATTAAAAAAAATATATTATTATTAAAAAACAATTACTTAATCACTAAGTAGAAAATTAAAAATATATATATTATTTTCATTCGGGAGATCTATTCGGTACAAATCTTCTGGATAAAAAGCATTTCTGTTAATTGAAGGGGACTTGTCCATCATTTTCCCCTTCGTGTTAAGACTTTTTATTTCCTTTTCCTTTCACATTTTTTATTAGCCAACCATCATCCTTAAATAAATAAATAAATATATATATATATATGTATCTGATATCTGTATTATATCATGTGATTGGTGAACAATGGCAAGTGGGAAAACGAAAGGATTCCATCTTACTGCAGCTTTATTTTCCATGGCACGTTTGATCAGAGACGTCTATTCATTAATCATAGTGAGAACTGAGAATATTCGATCCTCTAATTTATTTATTTAAGCTATAGAAGAAGAAGAATTAAATAACATAAATCAATTAAAGCAAACTAATATGTTCTGGTATTGCGAGACACGTTTTGTAAATAATCATTTAAATATTCATGCATTAGCGTGGTACCGATTAAAAAATTAGCTGTGGTATTAATTATAGATTATGACATTGGTCAAAGACAATTATTACATAAATAAAAATATTATATAAAAATAAATTTATAAATTTATATAAATTTATATAATTTATTATATATAATTTATAATAAAAATAATATTGATATATCATGTAAAGTCAGGTTAATTTATACTCTTAAATTTACATCAATTAATTAAGCAGTCTTTTATTTGAAAATGGGTGAGAATTATTTATTTAACTTTAAACTATTTTTCTTTTTTGGAATCATTTACTTAGCTTTTTTTTTAAATAATTTATTGTGTATTAATTTTTTGAAGAAATTATAGTCTATAAAGAATTTTCATTCTACTTAAATTTATATTATATAATTTTTTAATTTTATCTAATAAAATTTTACTTGCTCAAAAAAAAAAAAGTAATTACCACGTGTTTGGTGAGAAAATCTCGTGTCTCCAAGTGAAATTCTATATTTTCCTGATGTAAATGTAGTGTCTGTCTCTCTCGCAATTTCGACGTCTCTCTTTCTTTCTCTAGCTTGCTAGCTTGAAGTTGGGTTATGATTGACACATCAGAGGGCAGAATAACTCTTAGGGTCAGTTTGGATGGCTACTTTTTTATACTCTTTCAGAAGGGTTATGATCAGAGGAATAATATTTTAATTTACCTTTATTTTATTATTATAATTTTTTAATTTTTTATATATAATAAATTTTCATATATCTTTTTCAAATTTAACACTTTTTTTTAATTTTAATTTAATTTTTTTTAATTTTAAAATAATAATAATAATAAATAAATTAAACTCATCTCAATTAATATATTCATTCAGTTTAAACATTTCTAAATCTGATCTAATGCCTTTAAAGTATGGAGGAAATTTGTTTCATGCGTGTGCAGGCAGGGACAACTTCCATCGACATTCTAGCATTGACATTGACATTGACATTCAAGATGACGAAGAAAACACGTCCGAAAACGACAAATCTTCTCGCGATACATTTAAATATCGATTGAATTTAAAAATAGATGAATTAAAATAAATTTATTTTATTTTTTAATATTATTATTATTTTAAAATTTTTTAAAAAATATATTAAAATTTTAAAAAATATATATAAGAATTTATATTTTAAATAAAAAAATTATAAAAATATAAAAATAAATTAAAATAAGTTAAACTGAATTATAAATGACCTTCTAAACTTTCCATATAAATGCTTTTCTTATTGTCACAGGAGTTTCGTCCTTTGAACAACCTTTTGAAACTGGCTCGCTCGTCCTACTCATGGTGGAAGACGAAATTAAGAATAATTACCAGAAAATACAAAAGAAAACGAAGTTTCCCGTTGATGGATCAGGGGAATCGGCCATCATGTAGATCTGCTCCATTAAAAAGGAAGAAGTTGCATAGAAGTTTCCTCTTCTGGTTTAATTGGTTTGATCATGTGAACTCCCTGATCGATTAACGAGGAATATTGCACTAACATTATCTATATCTTGGTCATGCTTCAGTCCCACCCTTTTTGTTTTGTTCAATGCTCACTGCAGTATGGATAATTATTCAGTAGTTTCATCCTATCTTCAAATACCATATTATTAATTAAATGATTTCTAATATAAGTATTCATTTTTTAGGACATATATTTTATAATAAGATAAAAATATCAAGCCTATGTAACAGCTTAGATTAGTAATAATTACTAAATACTTAAGTAATCCTGTTACGCCACTCTATTTGGCCTCTGAACATATCCTGCAGCGCTGCTTTACTAACAATAATATCACCCATTGGTTGAACTACAATATTCTCGACCCTTCGAGAAATTTAAGCATTCCTAACATCGATGATCATGATTTCCAGATTTTTGTTATTGTTGTCATGAATAGTATTTGGTTCGTAAGAAATAAAATTGTCCACGATATTCAAGATTTTGTGTCCCGTACTTTAAGATTTTATTTGAATTTGGAAGCGGGAGAAGTTAAAATGAGTTTAATTTATATTTTAATGTTATTATTATTTTAAGATTTAAAAAAATATATTAAAATTTAAAATATATGTATTAAAATTTAAAATATATAAATTTATATTTTATATAAAAAAAATTATAAAAATATAATAATAAAATAAAAATAAATGAAAATAAATTTTAAATATAAACAGAACCTAAATCTGATACGTAGGGTATTAAATTGATTAATATAAGCCACAACTGGAAAGCAGTTCCAAAAGACCACTGCCTCTTAACATTCTATGTCGCTGTCAGAAATTCGAGAACCATCTGCAACTATCTGCACAAAAGAGGATGGTACTACTATGAATCTTTATGCATACACTATATATATAAAAAAAGATATATATAATTAACTAATTATGATCAAAATAATTATATTTTATTATAAATATTTTATCTTTATTATAAATAATTTATTTTTATTACAATTAATTAGTATATATACGTATTTTTTTTGTAATGACAGTCAGAATTCCAATCATGGTGAAGTTACTGCAACGTATGAAGAATTTAGGAAGTAAAGGAAAGGGATTGAAAAAGTAGTGATCGTTGGACTCTTTGAACAGTACCATGCTAGCAGTGAAGGATCTTAATACTGTTTCAAATTGGACAATACAACCTATTATTCAAGATATAAAGTTTGCTCTTGGCACTCTTTAAATTTGGAAAATCAGAAAAATACATGGAATCAATGAGCAATTTTTAAAATATATTCCGAAGCATACCTCTTAATTTAATTCTATCTCATTCACTTAATTTTTTATGGTGAAAAAATCCACCCTTATCTTTGTAATATTTTTTGAGCCTATTTGGGGTATGTTTCGAGACTTAAAAAATATTTTTAAATAGTTAAAAATATTTTTAAATAAAAAATGACATTTTTGGTAATTTTATAAAAAATACTTTAATCGGTTAAAAAAATTAAAAATCAACTTTTTCAAAAAAACATCAAATTAAAATTTTTCTCAAAAAATACATGCAAATAATTATATATTTTTAAAAAATTATCGTAATTAACTCTAAATGCACTTGAGATATATGGATATCAAACAGTAAATAGTTTTTTAGTAATAGAAATTATTATATTAAATTATAAGTTATAAACTTTAAATTAAAAATAATATGTTTCACCACAATTCCAAACATACATTTTTTTCTTGTAGGACTATGGCAGCCAACTCTTTTGTTTTATAATATTAGATGTGTTGTTTTGTCGAAAAAATAAATAAAAATAATTACTCAATGAGTAGTAAGAGCATTGACATTAATTTCATCAAAATAAATCATCAAATTTTGATTAAAAAAATATAAATTTATACACATATCTAAAAAAAAAAGAAATTATCATATTTAATTTATACTCAGAATAGCAGTTAGTAGTCCAAGGAAATAAGTTGAGCATGTATTTTGGGCTTCGCCAGCTTAAGATGCTTCGGCCAGTTTATCACCCATCAAGTTGGTTGATTGAAAGCTGGGCCCAACTTTCTTGGTTACATCTCAACCATCGACCCAAATAACATGCTCACGACTTTATCCTCAAAGATATAAAGCTGGGCCTAACTAATTTTGCTTGTATTTGTTTCAGCTCACCTGAATCCATGCACTAGCAGCACTACCTGAAACCAGTGTTCGAAGGGACTTCCAAGTTTTCAACTGCTACTGTACCGTCTAATTTTTATTGCTGGACATGATAACCAATTCATTCCTTTTTTTTTTTACTAATATTTAAAAAAAATACACAAATTTATTAATAATCATTTTCTTAAATATATCTCAATATAAATATATTAACAGTCAAATTCAAGAAGCAAAGTAGCATTTCTTTTCAAAATTATCTTTCCAACTGTTTAAATATTCATCTTTAGGTCTCGATCCATGTGGGTACAACACTTAGGCAAAAGGATCAAGTTTGCTACACATAAGTCTATATACCACATATTATATATTTTTTATTTTTATTTATTGAATTTATTCTTCTAAAACTAATTGAATTCTTTTACTCATAATCCATATATTAAATATTTTATATAAAAAAGGTATGATGTGTGATATATGAACTTATGTTTAGTTTATATATATGTATATATAGATATATATGGAACTGCAACATACAATATCGTTATTTGAAGACATTTATATCACACACTATCCATATGTTATAAATTAATTTGTAAGATTTAGATTTTAGTTTTTTTATTTTAAACCAAATTATTATAAAATGTAAAATATGTGTACTGTCAAGACATTCAAATAGAATTATCCTTGCAACATATAAGAATAAAGAGAGTTAAGAGAGTGTTTTCATAGATTAGGAGACAACCCCATTTGGATGGTGGAAGTGTTTCATTTTATTTCATTTCATCATTATAATTTTTTTAAATTTTTGTACAAAATATAATAAATACTTCAAAATCCCAAATCAATAATAATATTAAAAAATTATATTTTAATTATATTTTAATCAACTTTCGATTTTTATCTAAAACTATCTCATTTCATTTCACTATCTAAATGGTACCAATATTTGGTTAGGAAATGCTTAGAGAATTAAATGAGATTAGACTTTTGTAAATAGTATTAAGATAAATATTTATTGGATTTTGGTAAATAAAGGAAAAAAATTATTAAAAAAATATAAAGTCAAGATATTGTTAGGATATAATTTTAAATTTTAAATTTTTAAAAGAAATTTGAATTATGAATTATTTTTATTTTTGATTTGAAAAGTTTGAAAAGTTGCGATGATTATTTTGAAAGTGTTGGTGTTTGAATGATGTTCGGGAAGGAAATAAAATGAAATAAGATAAAATTAGATGTGATAAAAAAAAATATTTCCAATCATCCTCTAAATTTTATTATTTACAAGTTAATGCACAAAAGATATTAATTATTATTAGACATTAATATTCAAAATTCCAAAGACATAAATAATCGATGTGGCTGTACTATCCCATCAAAATGTTAAGATTTCGCTATTTTTTTGAAGTTGTAGAAGAATTATTGAGGGGTTGTTATCATTGTTTTTAATATTGTACCCTATTGGACTAATTGGTATGGTTGAAATATATCATATCTACCGATCGTCTAATACAGGTAAGAGCTGTGCTTCGTATTGGTCGGAACACAAAATTTTGATAAAAATATTGGTCGATACTAGTTGATATCGACATTTTAGCTATGCATTTTTTTTTATCTCGTAGATTAATTATATATATTATAATTTATTCATATATTGATTATTTTTTTAAAATATAATTTATATATGTTTATATATAATTTGTTTATGTATATAGTATTTCGAAATGGTACACGAAAGAATATCAATATCAAAATATTTTATTATAGTACATTAACCGATACACCCATCGACACAGTATTCAAAATATTAGCTGTTATTCTCTTTTTATATTAATTGATATAAATAATTTACACAATAAACAGATTTGACAAATTTATATAGTCAAAACTCTTGACTGTTTTGCATTGGAATATTCTCATGAGAAAGAAAAAAAATTATTTAAAAAACATAGCATATAAATTTATAAATTTATATAATATATTAAATTCTAAAATTATTTTCTTTGATGCTCTTGGCCACCCCCACAAGTAAATAAGTGACTCTTGCTTTATTTTTTTTTATTTTTAAAAGAACCTGGTTCCATCTAACATTAATAAAGCTAAGAGCTTATAATGTTATGAATGTATAAAGGGCATTCTTCAATGCCATACATGTCTTCTAAAATACAAATAGCAAATTTAGCAAGTATGTGGGTTGCTTGATTTGTCTTGTGAAAGACATGTAAAATTTTCCATATGCCGTGACTTGTTAACAATTCTCTAATATCTTCTAAGATTAAATAACCTAGACTCAAGTTGGGCACTGGCCGCAGCAGGTGGTTGATAACTTGCTTGAAGTCTCCTTCCAAATGCAGAGGTTGGATGTGAAGCTCCTTGCAAAAACAAACTGCTATGAGTAGCTCGAGAGCTTACCCTTCAAAAGTTGATCCTGGGAAGGGGCGATTTGCTCGCAAAGTCGTAATGACCTGATTCTTAAAATCACAGATTAGGACTTTGATTCCCAGCCTGTCAGAAACCTGATTTGTGGCAATATTCCAGTCGACTTTAAACTGACCCTCCATTGGTGGCTGTCACGATTTAGCCCTCTTTGAGGGGTTGTTCCTTGGAATAATACTATAATTAGCTTCTTTGTAGTCCCTTAGTTCCATTAAAGCTCTCTTGTACAACTCATTCGGGGGGGAGAATTCCTTGCTATGGAGGTATTCGTTCCTTCTTGTCTAGATTTTTCTTGCAAGTATCGCAGCTTCCTCAAGTTCCCATTAATCCAGTCTATGAGTAAAACTTGCCTATATATTTAAGAAATTGTCATTATACATAGCCATCTTATGAATCTTAACACAACCATAATTCCATAAGTCTTTGGAGACATTACAATCCCATAAGGCATGAGCAGAAGTTTCTGCTTCCGAGTGATAGATAGGGCAGACTTTTGTCCGAATTAAGAGATAGCCTAGACATAATTTTTTAAATTTATTTTTAGATGATTTTAACAATTTTCCTTCTTTAAACGAGTGTCGTTTTTCATTTCATATTTTAGGAAAATGTCGCGATCCCCTGAACTTCAAATAATTTCCCTTATGAACCCAAATCTCGAGAATGTTATTATTCATACCCCTCTTTCGAACAAGAAGTAACCGTCTTCTGTGTCACTGTCCCTTTCCTAACTGTAAACCCATCACCGCTCACCCTTGAAACCCTAGTGAGCTCGCCCGAATTCCACCAAACTCAGCCACCATGATGCTGGATCTAGGTCCGTTTTCAAGCGAGAACTTCGACGCGAAGAAATGGATAAACTCGGCGACTCAGAGCCGGCACCCGCAAGACTCGCTCGACAAGCACCTGGTCGATTTGGAGATGAAGCTCCAGATGGTTTCCGAAGAGATCGCCGCCTCTCTTGAGGAGCAAAGCGCTTCCGCTCTCCTCCGCGTGCCACGTGCCAACCGTGACATCATCCGCCTACGTGACGAGGCCGTCTCGCTCCGCTCGGCTGTCTCTGGAATCCTCCAGAAGCTCAAGAAGGTACCAATTGACAGATCTATGAATATCCCAATTGTTTTTGTTTGGTCGCTGAGATAAATGTGGCAATTCGGAGAAAATCGAAGTTTGCATAGTTTAAATGTATCTTTTTTGTTGGGGGTATTGTTTGGCTACTTACGAAATGTGGGCTTCTAGACGAGATTCAGGTTATAGATTCATGTTATTTGGCAATTGAGAGTATGGATGTATTTGCTAGAAGTGTGCCTAGTAGAACTCTTTGAACCCACTTTCTCTTAACAGGTAAAGAAAATATGTGCGCTACGGATTTGTAGTTGAATCCTATGTTTAGCTTTGTTTTGGCATGGAGGTGTTCTGGTTTTCGTTATTCAGAAATTGAGAATATGCAAGTGTTACCAATATGCGGACTGCTTGTAGAGAAAAATGTGGCAATTCGGAGGAAATTGAAGTTTATATGGTTAGATTTGCAGTTTTTGGTGGTTAAGATGTGTCATTTCTGTTTGATTATTGTTGGGTAGTGTTGTTTGGTTTCCGAGGAATGGGGTGACCTAAACATGATTCAGGTTTCAAGTGTGAGATTTATGTTTTTTGCCAATTGAGAGTGCCTATAGAAACGGTGTGCTTTACGGATTTGTGATTTCCAGATATATTTTAAATTATCATCTTCTCAGCTTTAAATTTTCTGGACTTATAGGAAAAGAGTCCATCCAGTTCATCTACTTAGAAAAAACTTTGTTAAGCATCATGAGTGTGGCAATGGTTGCAGAATACCAGGGGGTGATTGTTTATAAGATGGCTTTATTAAGGTTGTGATGTTTGATGTGGGCTCTTTGCTTGGGTTTGAGCAGTTCCATCCAAACCCATCATTTTTTAGGTTCGGTTAATGAAGAACAATGTTGATATGGCTTCATTGGCTCATATGTTGCGTGTCAGGCATCTTGTATTTTCGCTGGATGTGGTAGGTAATTTAGCATATTGTTCAGGTGTAAATATACTGGGTGCAAAGCACGGGTTCGATTAACCTTGTTTGGTGAAGATGCCAGCAGCTTGGAAACTGATATATTGAGAACAAGATGAGATAGTTGAAGCTGTCTAATGTTGATCACCTGGATAGAATATTTACTTTTGATGGCAATGCCAGGGTTCCAATAAAATTGATGTCCATTAGAAATTGCAGAGACCTGCGTCACATTCTTTTATTTGGAATGCTGCAACCAAATTCAGAAGGCTTCACTGATACTCCAGGGAAATTAACTAGCCAGCGAACACTCTCTGTATGATAGTTAATTCT
Organism: Platycarya strobilacea; assembly: GCA_036898215.1. Classification (NCBI taxonomy): domain Eukaryota; kingdom Viridiplantae; phylum Streptophyta; class Magnoliopsida; order Fagales; family Juglandaceae; genus Platycarya; species Platycarya strobilacea. The sequence continues at coordinate 12,533,448 of CM072546.1, read as the reverse complement.
TTTGGTATTGTTCTAGCATTATGTCGGTTGGTAGTACTTTCTGTGTTTGTTGTGTTCCTCATTACTATAAAAGCCTACTATGGTACTTAAAAAGAAAAATCTTTTTGATAATTAAACGATTGTATTAATAAGAATAGGCATAGTCCAAGTACACAAATGGTATACAAGAGGTAACACCTATCTAGGAGGGGGAAATGGAAATAAGAAAATCATGAAGATCAAGGCCATTCAAATCAACACCTTTGACCCATAAAAGCAAAGTTCTAACAAAATATAATCTCAGCTCCTCTAGTTTGCGCTCTTTGTCCTCAAACGTTTGGTCATTACGCTCCTGCCATACGCACAACAGAACACAAATAGGTACCATCTTCCATATAGCTGTAATTTGTGGAAAATGGCCAAAATTTGTCCAACTGGCCAAAATTTGAACCACTGTAGCAGGTATAACCCAGGCTAGCTCTAACCGGTTGAATATATTGTCCCATAAAGCTCTGGCAACCTGACAATGCAAGAGGAGATCATCCACTGTCTCATCACTGTTTTTACACATACAACACTAGTCCGTGATAACCACCCCACGTTTCCGTAAGTCGTCCTTAGTCAAAATCTTGCCCAGTGAAGCTGTCCAAGCAAAAAAATAAAAGCCTACTATATTCCCTATGAGCTTTCTAGCTGACGTGTCACAATTATGTCAAATGCTATATAATGGATACTGCAGTGGCATAGGGAGTTCTGCTTATAAATTGGTTAGAAAAAAAAATGTTGCATATGAACAAATATTGAGAAGTGATACCGTTGAAAATGACCTTCCCTTGGAATTTCCCTACCTTAAATTTGGCGATCACTTTATGGAAAAGCTTGTTTTTTATATTTTTGTCTGCATATGCTTGTATAACATAAAATGTTATTTATCAAGAAGAAAATGTTAACATCAAAATTTTGCAAGTGGTCCTTCTGGCAGCCGGAAGGTATCATGTTTATCTAAGTATGTATGCACGATACAAATCTCTCTCTCTCTCAAGCATTTTGTTGTCGTCATCTTCAGGCAGAGGGATCCTCAGCAGAATCTATAGCTGCTCTTGCTAAAGTTGATACTGTCAAACAGAGAATGGAAGCAGCGTATGAAACTTTGCAGGTAAAGACAAACCCTGATTCTTGTGTGTTTTAGTCACAGAGTTCATTAAGTGTAACACGGGAAGGTTGGTTGTTTGATTCATTTGTGTGTAATAACAGGATGCTGCTGGCTTAACACAATTAAGTTCAACTGTAGAGGATGTCTTTGCCAGTGGTGATCTTCCTCGGGCTGCAGACACGTTGGCCAATATGAGGCATTGCTTGTCTGCTGTTGGGGAGGTAAAATTTTTCTTTAGGCTCTTTACTTCATGTGGTGAGTTTAGTACTCATGAAATTTCATGATTTGATCTCTTTTGAACCTTCATTTTAGGTTGCTGAATTTGCTAATGTTCGGAAGCAACTTGAGGTCTTGGAAGATAGATTAGATGCAATGGTGCAGCCTCGTCTAACAGATGCATTATCCAACCGCAAGGTCAGAATTTCCTTCAGAACCTTGTCTTTTTACTTGTAGTCTTCTGTTTTGCAGTTCACTCCACGTGTCTCACACAAAATAGATTATTTAAGGTATTATCACATGCTATTATTATGCAGGTTGATGTTGCCCAAGATTTGAGGGGAATACTCATTCGAATTGGAAGATTTAAGTCTGTAGAGCTACACTATTCAAAAGTTCACCTCAAGTCCATAAAGAAGCTTTGGGAAGATTTTGACTCAAAACAGCGAGCTAATAAGCTGGCTAGTGAGAGGAATGAAGTGGAAAAGCTATCAACTAGTAATGAGTTCCAATCAAGTTCACCTTCAACTTCATTCTCCAGTTGGTTGCCAAGTTTTTACGATGAATTGCTACTTTATCTTGAACAGGAATGGAAGTGGTATAGTTCATGCTTCTCAATGTCGAAATATTTTGTGGCACCTTTCTTTGTTGTTATTTAAATAAAATATTTTTAAAATTGTTACAAAATGTTCTACATTCTTGAAGTAATGAAGTTCTCACAAACAGACTTTTGCCTCCAAACCTTGAAGTGATTAAGATATTATTTCCTCTCTTAACTCAATAATCACAGTTTTCTAAACTATATATTAATGTGGTAATGGACATATATGTGTCTTTGATTTTATATCTGTGTAATGACGGCTCTTTCCTGGTTAACAAATAGACAATTGTAGTAAAATTAATTGCCACAATTGCCGGTTAATTGCCACAATAGGCATTGCACATTGCGAATACTTTAGAAGTCTTATTCATTCAGATTAGTTGTTCTTTCCTATGTGGATTTCTTACTGCATGCTTATTGCAGTCCGAAAGTATTGCTTGATGATGTTCATACAAAAATGGTATTATTTTTCAGCTGTGGAATTTTAGCTTTCAACTTTTACTATTGTTTGCAGGTGTATGGTTGCTTTTCCAGATGATTATAAAACTCTTGTCCCAAAGCTACTAATTGAGACAATGGCAGCTGTAGGGTCGAGTTTTGTTTCTCGTATCAACCTTGCTACTGGAAATGTTGTTCCTGAAACAAAAGCATTAGCTAAAGGTTGTATCTGACATCTTCATAGTTTGTTGTTGAGGATCATAGTTATGCTTTTAAGTTTAATTGTTCTACATGATCTGATACTGTTCCCCGTATTAACCTTAATGGCATGTGTACCTAAAACTTAATGGCATGTGGTAGTAATAAAGCCCAAGCTTTCAAATTTGATTCCAAGTTGTGGTTTGATTTGTTGCACCAATCGAATTAGCTTTCTCTCTTATTTTGAACTCAGGAACAGAATATCTGACCTCCTATAACTTCAGGTATTTTGGATACCCTATCTGGAGATATGCCAAAGGGTAATAAAATTCAGACTAAGCATCTGGAGACTCTGATTGAATTACACAATATGACGGGGACCTTTGCAAGGAATATTCAGCATTTGTTTTCAGAATCAGATCTCCGAGTTTTGATGGACACCTTGAAAGCACTGTATTCTCCATATGATGCATTCAAAAAGAGGTGAAACTGTAAACTAAACTACAAAGATATTAAATTTGCATTATATGTGCATTTTTTTATCCTTAAATTCCCATTATAGCTTCATCTTTGGACAAACATGGGGAACCCTGACAAATGTGATTATGGACATCAGTATGAATATGATTAAGAATTTTTTTTAATCGATGTTATGTAATATACTATTTTCTACATTTATTTTATCCGTTTTCTCCATAATGATTTGAATATAGAACACTGGATTTCAAGCAATGTAAATGAATTCTATTTTCTCCATGAGTAATGTTAGATTTAGTTGTGGAGTGCGCAAGTGGCACACCATCATTTTGAAAAAGAAAGGGGTCCACTATTAATTTTTTTTTTTCCCATTCGGTCTCATATTTACTCACTTTTTTCAAAGGGATTGCATGGCGCTTGTGCAATCTATGACTGCAGATATCATTTATTTTTCTCCATACACCCAACTCTCTTTGATTTGCATTTGTTTTGCTTTAAATGTAATTAATTAGACAATGGATCCCAAGGTTATTAATTTGTTAATTAATCATTAAATATGCGTCGCAGTTATGGACAGATGGAGCGTGCCATCCTCTCCTCTGAGATTGGAGCAGTGGATCTGAGGGGAGCAGTTACTCGTGGTGTGGGTGCCCAGGGAATTGAACTCAGTGAGACTGTTCGTAGAATGGAGGAATCTATTCCCCAAGTTATTGTACTTCTTGAAGCAGCTGTTGAGAGGTGCATCAGCTTTACCGGTGGGTCTGAGGCCGATGAGCTAATTCTTGCACTCGATGACATAATGTTACAGTACATTTCTACCCTTCAAGAAACACTTAAATCGTTAAGAGTTGTCTGTGGAGTGGATCATGGTGTTGATGGTATTGGTTTAAAGAAGGAGACGGGATCTGACAAAAAGGATGGAAACCAAAATGTACGCAAAGTTGACTCGATCTCCAATGAGGAGGAGTGGTCGATAGTCCAAGGGGCTTTGCAAATCCTCACGGTTGCAGATTGTTTAACAAGCAGGTCCTCTGTCTTTGAAGCTTCCTTGAGAGCTACACTTGCTAGATTGAGCACAAGTTTGTCTTTTTCAGTATTTGGTTCAAGTCTGGACCAAAATCAGTCACATTTTGTCAGTGATCACGGAACTGGGGAGTTGTCTTTGGGCGGGAGGGCTGCCTTGGATGTGGCAGCTGTGCGGCTCGTTGATGTTCCCGAGAAGGCCAGGAAACTCTTTAATCTTCTAAATCAGGTAGAGAGATTTTATTTCAATAGTTTTAAGCATAAAACATAATTTTCATTTTATTCTGCAGATAAAAATGAAGATAATGGAACATAGAGAAGAGGCTGTAAAACTGCTGGACTCCAACCTAGACGTCCTAACGGAAAATAAAAATAAAAATATACTTTGTACCCTCAAAATATCATGGGTTGTTTACCTATAAAAAACTGTCATGCGTTTGTGTACTTGTAGCTGGAGGGTACAATGTGTGATGGGAAATGGCGGCCAAGATTGTGCATTATCATCTATTTTTCATCCTTCTTAACGGCTGGAATTGGATGGATGAGAATGCAAAGTGTCAAGTCTTTTGTAGCTGGAGGGTGCAATGAGTCAGTTTTGATAATTTAGATGGAACGTGCAAGATCCCTGATAGTTTGATAGTGTGAAGTGTATTATCTTAAAAAAGAAAGAAAAAATGCTTAGGAAAAAAAGCAGATCAAAAGACACCTTAAAAGAAAAGGAAAAGGAAACAAAATTAGCAAGCAACTCAAGGATCTAAGCATTTAATGGGAAACTAAAATAAAACTATATTTTTACTGGACAATCTCTGCGAAACTAAAATAAAACCATATATATATATTTTTTTATTTGGTAAGTAAACAAAAAATATATATTTTGGTAAGTAAAAAAAAATTATTGATCCTCATAATTAGGCAAGGCCCAAGTAAACAGTAGTATATCTCTCTTGTATACCATCTGTATACTTGGGTCTGGCCTAATTACGAGGATCAATAAAATTTTCTTACTTACAAGAAAAACTATATTTTAACTGGACAATCTCATATTATTTATTATCTTTATTTTACTTTATTTTTGTTCTTTTTTAGACCATAAATGATAGCCTCATTTTTCTTTGCTTGTATCCACCCAATGTCTCCATCTTTTTAAAATTTTTCTTTGGCTTGAAATTTTCTTTTTTCCTTCTCACGTATATTTATATTATCTCTTGTTGCCTTGCAGTCTAAAGATCCCCGATTCCATTCACTTCCACTTGCATCTCAGAGGGTTGCAGCATTTGTTGATGCAGTGAATGAACTTGTATATGATGTCCTCATATCTAAAGTACGGCAACGCCTCAGTGATGTATCTCGTTTGCCAATTTGGGCATCCATTGAGGAACAAAGTGCTTTTCCTCTTCCAACCTTCAGTGCATACCCCCAGAACTACGTAACTAGTGTTGGTGAATATCTATTGACGCTACCCCAGCAGTTAGAGCCACTTGCCGAGGGCATCTCCAACAATGATGCAAACAATGATGAGGCACAGCTTTTTGCAACAGAATGGATGTTCAAGGTAATCAATCAATCCCAAATAGCGAAGTTGTTAATCTCGGTGCAAAAACCGTTATGAGCAGTTGAGCATCTTTGTTTTTTTTTTTTATTATTGTTTTTAAATGTTGACTTGTAAATAAATGCGGATGTAGTATCAAATCGGTTCCGACCTTAATATATGGGTGCCATTTGGGAACCTGGGCGATGTGGATGGTCTGATTGGCTTAAAGTTCTTATTTTTTTTCTTTTTTTTTTTAAATTTGATTATTGCAAAGAAAGAAATAATTCCTTAAAATAGGACACCAGTATGCTTTTCTCAGCGATCTGTTGGTGGGTTTTCACTTAAACTTGAACTTCAAAAGGTTGGGTACCAAACCCTGACCCCTCTTCAGTAACTTCTGGACTGGCCTCAATTATTCAGATAATCTTGGCCTAGGTGGTTCATGCATTATAGACACGATGCCTTGAGATGGCACTTCAGATCCCACTGATGCGTTGAAGCTTGGATAAAAGTCTCTCCCTTATATTTTGTTCTACTAATTATTATTCTTCTTCTTGGAACACAATTCTTTGATATTATGCCTGCACATGAACTTACTGGACCAACTTGCCTGTGGGTGCTGTTTCTTCTGTGTTATAGGTTGCAGAGGGTGCAACTGCACTTTACATGGACCAATTGAGGGGAATTCAGTACATATCAGATCGTGGAGCCCAACAGCTATCAGTGGATATCGAGTATCTTAGTAATGTCCTTTCTGCGCTATCAATGCCAATCCCACCGGTCATTGCCACATTCCACACTTGCCTTTCCACTCCAAGAGAGCAGCTGAAAGATCTTCTGAAATCAGATTCAGGAAACCAGCTTGATCTTCCAACAGCAAACCTTGTATGTAAGATGCGGCGTGTAAGTTTAGATTAGTGAAGTTTTCTTTTCTGAGAAAATTTTTGATGGTCAAAATTGGATGAACTTGCCTGATAACACCTTTGTTCTGGGTTGCTATTATTTTGATCTCTATAACTATAAAATGGAAGAAATGGAAGCTTGAAGCTGGAGCCTATCTTTTGCATACAAAATTATAGGTTCTACATTGTATCACTTTATGAATTAAACATGTGAGAAATTTTTGCGTGCTGTATTTTAATCGCATGCCTGGTTAAAAATTCTTGTAAGTTTGAGCGGATTGTGGTTGTACAATAACTAATTGGTCCAACTATTGCCATCTTAATGTTGAAGGATTTTTGTGACGCATTATGATCACATGTTTTGAAGCTATAAGTGCTTGTGATCAGACAATCTTGTTAAGAGGTTAAAGGGAGGAATTCAGAGTAGGGGTGGCATTTCATAAAACAAAGTGGGCAAAATCGTGAAAAGAGAATGAATCAGTCTCCTACAGAGGCAGCTTCACACGGTTAATATGTCTTGTTTGCTCCTTTTCTTCAATTATAAAAAAAAAAAAAAAATTATAATATTTGAATGTATATATGAATAATAGTAAATAATTTGAGTCAAATGTTTTAATAATAGAAAAAGTTTCAATAAGTTAAAAAAATTGTTTGAATATAACTTTTTAATATAATTTTGTTTTAAAATTTAAAATTTATTTTTTTTTGGTTTAGATGTTTGAAAAAATTGAAAAAAAAATTTAGAATTTATAATTGAAAGTGTTTTGTATTATAATAATATTTTTTTTTATTAAATTTAAACCCATCGAATTAAAACTAGAAGTCAAAATAAAATTTAAAATAATATTATGTCTTATCATTTTTCTGTGTTTTTCAAACCGACTATAAGGGAAGGTTTGGATAGGGCAAAGTCGAACCTTCTAGGGTCTAGAAGGGATTTTTCACCTGAAAGAACCGGATATGTTCGTGTTTTGGTCCAGACTCCAGAGTCAAAAGGCATGCACGTTGGGGGGGTTCTCGGAATACCATCCCAAAACAGCTCTTATTATGTAATACACGTTCACGCCATCGTAGAAAGAGAACAAAAGGATGAGATTGCAAAACTTAAAAGACATAATATTTCATTATATTCCACTCAAGAAAGGGAAGAAAAACTTCTTCAATGTGTTAATTTTAAAAACGGGGTAATATAATGCCAAACCATAATGAATTGCACTGTCTACTATCACATATTCCTCGATCCAACACTTCACTTACTGCATAAATGTCAATCTGATAATTTTATTTTGATGAGTAAATGCAAATCAAATAATTTACAGTATCAGAAAATTCATATATTGCCAAAATAATATCATTAGCTGGTCAAAATTGCAGATAAGCATTGCACCTATGCACCCCAATTCCAAATGCAATTGTATTTGATTTTCTCATTTCCTGTATTCTTTGGATACAAGTAGTAGTTCCACAAGCAGCCACTATTCAATAAAAGTTAATTCCCCTGCACAAACCATTCCTTGGCATAAATTGTCTACTTACATAGCAGCAATCTGACCATCGAGGCTCACCAGATTATCTACCTTATCCTGCAAACTACATAGAAACAAACTATATTCTGTAGATTGTAGTTTTTGGTTACCTCCAGGAACCCACAACATCGCATCCCCACTGAAGTAGTCTCTCTCTCATGCATGTGGAAACAACATTTCTTCTAAGGAACAACTCTGCAAACACGGTAATTACCTATACCTGTCGGGATCCGAATAACTCCGAAACTCGCCCCAACACTGTTAAAAAAGTAGCAATGTTTGAATATGAATATAATATATTGATTTACTGCCCATCTATATCTATTTCCCTTAATAAATGCCACACTGCATGCACCTATTTCTATTGTCGCTCATGAAGGCAGGGCCTTTGGACCCATCAATGATCACATAAGAAAAAAAAAATAGCTAAGTGATTACCTCGTCTGGATAGTCTGCAAGTGATTACTTTGTAGGCATGAGTAAATATGGTTTAAGTCAATTTAATGAGCAGGAATAAGGGGAGCGAAATCTGACAAGAAAATATCAATCTATGGGAGTTGTGTTGATAGAAATAGGTCTAATTGTTACCTCAAACAAGAGGAAAACACCATCTCTCTCGGCAGCAGTGTCAATCAAGCAAATAATTTTTGAATCCGACCACTTAAAATACTGAGACCAAAGTATATAGCCCAAGATGACCACCAAAAAAATATGTGAGATAGTAGACTTTCAGAGACAGATATGCCAAAAATAGAAGAATTCAAAAAAAGCATAAAACATATTAAAATCAGATTCAACAATGAAGTTATACCTACCTCAACCCTTTTCTCCATTAATTATATTGATGAAAGGGAGATGGTATAGTCTCAACAAAGCTGTGAGATAGGAAAAAATAGTTTCACCCATGATGACAAGATAACTCTTCCTCAAACACGCTCATAAAAGTTTCAAGATTAAAAAATCTACCTCTTTAAATTTTAAAGCTCAGACATATGTCAAGAAATCAACTAATACAGGTGAACTGGACTTCTAGGCGATCTTCTGTGAGCACGCGTAATAGGTGAACGTGACCTGCTCCGATCACGGTACCTATCTCTGCCTCCTTCTCTGCCATTCCTGGACCTACGATCCATCTCTCTCCCTCTATCCCGACTACCTCTAACATTCCCATCTCTTGACCTTTCACGATCTTGGTCTCGTTCTCTGTATCTATCCCGCTCCCTGTCTCGATCACGATCGTGATACCTGTCCCTATCATCTGAACCACTTCTCCTGTCATTATCCTTCTCCCTCTGCTTCTTCCGCTCTTCTGCTTCTCTCTCCCTAGCCAATCTTTCCTCTTCCCTTGCCTTCTCTTTAGCTTCCTGGAATACAAGCCATGTTCTTTCATCACAAAAAAGGATTAAATAAATTTCTTCCATAAACTTATTTTGGAAGAGGTTCTCACCTTGTACTCAGCAATGAAATCTCGGACCATGCCATAGCCAATGTGTTGCTTCCCTGTGACGTGAGATTGGGTTCTCTCAGCAGCATCATTTGCTACTAGAAAAGAGCCACAGGTCTCGCATAGAGCCATCTTTTTCTCCTGTGCAAGCATTAGCACTTTATCATTTTGGGGTTCCTGGGTCAAGGCTGTCTTCTCGGCATTCAGCATCTCCACCTATAAAAGGAAGTTAACCAAAAATCTCAACATTAAACACCCAGAAACCTCAATTTGATGCAGCTTAGAAATGTTGGGACTAAAAATGTGAATTTTTCTACAATTGGGGAATCTAACGAACGAGATAAGAAAATAACATAAGGGCATCAAAGAATTGATTAGAAGTATAAGTTGACTTTCTGGAATTATTTGAGAGTGCTTTCTCTGTCTATCTCTCTGTTTGGTCAGTGCCAATAGCTTGTTCAAGAGTCTAAATACGTGGTTTTGATGCTTAACAAAACACACCAACATCACCTTTCTCATGAGTGCTTCAGCTTCATCAACCTTCCCAGCTTCACCAAGGGTCTCTACTTGTTCCAGCAGGTTCTTTATCTTTTCTTCAAGCACAGAGAACTGTTCAGATTTTTCAGCTGATAGTGGAGGTGCTGGCGTGGGTTCCACCTCTTGAGCAAGGCGAGAACGTCCACGCCTAACTCTTCTATCCAAGTCCATCACCTACAATAGGGCAAGTAATATGATGGAATTATAGACTTTTTTTTTTTTGGGGGGGGGGGAGGGTGGGGGGGGAGGTGGAAAGAAAATTTGGCACCCACCAATTTTTCGCAAAACTGAACAAGTTCAGCTTCAAATTTTGGCACATATGCATCATGTCTTGGAGACTTCTCAAAACTAGAGCCACCAAAATATAAAACGCCCGTTAATGCCCAGAAATACAGAAATATAATTGAAGAATCCTATTATAACAAAGAAAAAAAATATTATGGCAGGTTGTGAGCTAACATGATGCACAACCTACAAAAGCCCCAACCAATTGATGAAGAAATAAAAACCTAATATGTAAGACGTGCATTTACGGGTACCACATACAGCAGTTGCCAAAAATACAGACAGCAATGACCACCAATATATTCTGCACTTTAAAATCTTAAAATTTCAGGTATTGATAGGAAAGATTTGATGTAAAACGAGCAATTATTTCTGTATAAAACATATGGCATGATATATTTCAATATAGATAAAATGATGTCACATCATTGGCCACAAGTGCGGAAAGAAATATATCCAGGAAATATAGTATTTTAAAAGGTACTTATGGGTAGCCAAGTTTAGCTTTAATGTTCTATTATTGCATATTCTGGCAAGCATATATTGTTTCAAGGATTCCACTGCCATATTCTGGGAGAATAATAATAAGACAGAGACTGCATTAGAACCAAAAAAGAAGCAGAATACTCTACATCCTAGCTAAATGCAGAACTGAGAACTCAGCAACAATTTAGTTCCAATAACTGCAAATATTCAGTGCTTTCCATGGTAAGATACAACAGATAGCTGGATACATAATAAGTTCAACCTATACAGAGAGCCAACATTGCTAAGACAACATAAAATAACCATTTGCTAATAGTAAAGTGTAAACATTTTTCCTTCTCCAATGAAGGAAATGCTCCAAATACAGATCCAATAATGTGTAAAACCTCCACCACCGAAAACTATATAGCAACCATGTAAAAGGCTGCATGAATTGGGTAGTCATAACCGAACTAGGTGACTGAGCAGAATTAACATAAGGCATCCTCTCAAAACTCGACTGAATCAGAAATATGGTTGTTGGGCTAGCAACTTAAATTTTGTTAATTATTAATTAAGAGTTTCTTAAAAAAAGGTAAAATGCATAGCCCAAGTACACTAGATGTATACTAACACATAATTAGAAATAGAAAAAAATACAGGAAAATCATGGAAACTTGGCCCATTAAAATCTACAGAGGCAGCCCAGTAGAACAGAGAACTTTTAGCAAATATGCATATAGAAGCATGAAAATAATATTTGCCTTTAAACATGAAATTTCACGACCCACATTCTAAGCACAAACACGATTCAAATAAGCAGCCCGTTATTAATTTGCTGATTAGAAGAATAATTTATTCTCCTCTTCTTGCACGTATCTGATCATAATGCTTAGTTACCTCAAAAACGAAAAAACCAGCAACAGCTTAGCATACCATGTAAGGCAAATCTATGTTCCATCCTACACCACATATAAGCAGCAAACATAATCATATAAATAAAAGATCCATTGTCTCAACATAATCTGGTCGTTCTGATCAAGCGTTAAAAACTTAGGATCCAAGTAAGCTTGCTGTCACAATATATAACCTTTCACAGCTTAAAGACAATACATTTGACAATCAAACAAGTACTTTCTGATTGCATGGATCATGAACACATATAATGTAAACCCAGGAAGAAAATGCAAACAACAGTTCATAACTAACAGTCAAAATCAATCACCTTTCTTTCAGCTTTGCATCATGTATTCTAGGGCAAGGTCCTGCCACAAAAGGACAACACGCAATAATTAGTCAAATCTTACACTCAGCAAACATAAAAGCAAATGCTCCAATTGGATGCTGATGAATATAGCAAAATAAATTAAATTTAAATTTAAGAAGCCGAGTAACTAAAACATTTTCGTCACTGAGCCAAACAAACATGATTAGCTATATTAAATTAGAAGACTCAACACAGCAAACACATTCTTTTTTTATAACTAAGAAGTAATTTTATGGATATGAATGAAATAGGTACAGCCTATGTACACAGGAAGTATACAGAAGTAGGCCTAAATACATTCTAAAGAGCTAAATTAAAGACAAAAACTCATGAACATTGTTTTCATTGAGCACAATGGCTGAAAACCATAACATAAGTGTGTGAGACACAGCAAACACATCCTTTCAAATATTCTAGTTATTCTCCATTTCAATACCGAGTGTTCTCATCAGTTAAACCGGGGCAAAACTTTAATTTGTAGGTGATAAAAATTAAATTGCATAAACAAGCAATCACAAGTAAATTAATATTCTCCTATTTTCCTCTGTTTTTTTAGCAACAAAAAGAATCTCACACTAAGCAAAATCAGGGAGAGATTTCATTTCGGCTCACCTAGATCGCTCCGCGTATTGACGAAGAGATCATGCGGACAAAATCGAACCATATAGCAAGCACAAACCTCCTTATCCTCCCAAGTAATCTCCTTGAATCCCTTTCTCTCTTCCTCCGTCAAATTACGAGCTAAAAATTCGCCAAAAGCAAACCCAAAAGATCAAGATTGAAAACAAGGTTCACCATTTGATGCATATATTTAATTAAATCGGAATTAAAAAAGCATAATTACAACCCTAAATGAACCAAAAATTTCATATAAGCATCAAATAACAGATAACCGAATGGATACTTAATGTCTTAAATCATTGAATAAACGGGAATTAGGGTTTAGAGGAAAATACTTGCACCCATTAGTTCATCAAGCAGAGCTCTCTGAGCGTCCATGGCTAAGGGAGCGTTTCCAGTAAGAACGTAAGATTGATGGAATTGAACCCTCAGCGCGGGTTTTAGGGTTTTCTTAAAAATTGGGGGATTTTGTGGTGTTTGGGGCTCCGTGGGAGGCGGTGATTATTCCGGATGAGGGTCCTTGCTGGCAGTTATTGTCCTCCTGTACACCTGCTTTTTTTTTTTTATAATATTTTTTTACTATTATTTTTTTTTCAAACAGTCCTCTTCCTGTAGCAATATCGGTGAGAGGCGGTGATTATTATTATTTTTATTATGTTTTATAATATTTCACACTTACTGTACACCGATTATTCCTTTTCTCTTTCCATTCTATATAGAAAAAATTTAGGAGCATCCATTATTTGGCTATACTCAAAGCACATATAATTTAGCTTATGAATTGACCAATTTCTTCCTCTTCCACCCCAGCATATTCTCTCTCTATCTTATTTCACTAATTTGAAACTCAAAGCACCCATCCTCTCTCCATTTTCTCCCCGGTGTCGTCCATCCTCTCCCCCACAAAAAAGATGAAGGTTTCTTTTCCTGCAGTCATCTTCTTCTGAAGCCCTAGTTCCCCCTACCCCGGAGCCTAAGCACGAAGGGCAGCGTCCCTTTCCTTCAATCGTCTTCTCTCGAAACTCCAAGTTCCTCCCAACCTTGAAGCACGAAGGTTTTCATTGTGATTCAGTCCCCTCATTTGCTTGAGTCTTCAAGTGAGAAAGCCCTCAAACCCCCCCCCCCCCGGGTGCGCGCGGATGCAACAGTTGTATTAGACCTCAAGCTTGACGAAATCTCTCAGTTCCAAGCATGCGAAGCTTCCAGTCTGCCTCCAACCCCAAGAACAACAGTCTTCTTCCACCTCAGCCTGACGGAAGTCCTTAGTTCCCAAGCGTGTGAAGCTTCCAATCCGCCCCCCTGAACCCAAAAAGTCATCTCTATGATTTTTTGGTTTGCTGTGATTTCTTGGTTTTGTGTGAAGCCTTGTCCTCATTTTTATGATTTCTTCCCACTGATTTTTTAGTTTTTTTATTTGAATGACTTTGCAATTTGCCCCAAATTGATAATAATCTAGAGTTTATGTCAATGATTTGCCTCACCCCACTCGTGACTAATCTGTGATTTTCTTTCTACTGATTTTTAGGTTTTTGTAATTTGTCCCAAATTGATAATAATCTAAGATTTATGTCTGTGATTTGAATTTGGTGATGGTATAGCATTAGGGAGAGGTGTGATGCAATATGTTGGAGGGTTAAATATTAATTATTATTGGTTTATGTGCAGAGTAGATGTCATTAGTGACAAAAATCTCACAAGTTTTGCTTCACTTCTATAAACTTCATTATCTACTATTAATTAGCGTACAAAACTAAATAGACATGAATTGAAAAGTCTAAGCCTATGTTTTAAAAGAGTTGGCATTTCTAATCTTTATTTGATAACATAAGGGGGAAGTAGTGATCGGATTTGATAGAATCATAGGAGCTTTATCCTGTAATAGATTATTTTGGCTAAAATAAATAGATTGCCTAAAATAGATTTTGGGAGTTGTTAAACCCAAGATTTCAAGTTTCATGTAAATCTACAAATGAATTTTGATGATAACAAATGAATCCAAAGAATAAAGGAGTCTCAAGCTCAAGTTGTCCACACAATATAATCAAGCACATCAAGGAAGCAAGCATGAGCAAGAAGGGAACAAGTTCACATTAAAATCATAGAGTAATGTTGTAAATCTCTTAAAAATTCAAAATTAGGATTAAGGCCCAAAATTAATATTTTATCATAAAGCATTAAAATACATTTTCCACATACGCATGAATATTTTGAAATTTAAATTTGAAAATTTTGAAAGATGATTGATTGTCATCTTTCACATGTGCATGACATGATTAAAGGTTTGAATTTTGAAAATATTAAGATGATTGATTGTCATCTTTCACATGTGCATGTTTTATTTGAATATTTTCAAAAGTGGTGGATGCTTTTCTTGACTTATGCAAAAGGTAGATGTCTTTATTTGAAAATTTTGAAAAGAAAAGTGTGCTCCTTTTGTCATATGCAAAAAGTAAAAGATTATGTTTGAAATTTTTGAAAAGTAAAGTGTGCTCCTTTTGTCACATGCAAAAAGTAAAAATATTAGATTTGAAATTTTTGAAAAGTGAATGATGATGTTTTTGACATGGGAATCTTTTCAAATTTGAAATTGAAAACTTATTTGCCTATAAATAGCTCACTTGAGTTTTGCAAAATTCATAACAAGAGCTTACACATCTATTGCTAAGTTTTGCATTATTTTTTCAAAACTCTCATTCTCTCTTTTCTAAAGTTTTGAGCCTTAATTCTTGTTCTTGTTGAGAGAGATATAGGTTGCACTGTATTGTTTCTATCTCACTCATTGAGGAGTGTATTTTGATAGTCTACCTACTATCAACTCTTGTATTTTTAAAAGGGTGTGTATAACCTTTGTGTGTGTAGAAAGTGTTCTACACGGAGAATAGTTAAATCACCAAGTGTGAGGTGATTGGAAGTGTAGAAGGTGTTCTACACGGGGAATAGTTAAATCACCAAGTGTAAGATGATTGGAAGTGTAGAGGGTATTCTATACGGATTCTTTGGAGCGGTGCTGCTCAAAGGTGTAATAGGTTTCTATCTCCACCTAAAGGAGATTGAATAGTAGATTTGGGGATCCTCAAGAGGTAGCTTGAGGCGAGGACGTAGGCGGTGGGGCTGAACCTCGTTAACATACTGAGTTTGCTTCTCTCTTACCCTTACTCTTTATATTTATTATTGTTTCATATTTTGTTTATATTTTATATTATATATTTGATTTATAATTGTTATTTTTTTAAATACAACTCAATTCACCCCCTCTCTTGTGTTAGTCATCTTGGCAACAGGAATGTTAAGTTTAGAAAGAGGTTTAAGTAAAGCTAACAAATTAACGTGTTTATGCGTTATACATTAAATTTACTTTACTAAAATAATTACAACGTGATACATCATATCTGAATTTGCTTTTCTTAGAATGCACTTGATCCATACTTCCATATCAAATGCCGTAAGAGTTATGATTTAGGTCTAAGCTTTATATAAAAAAAAAAATCATAGTGCAGACAAAACAAGTTTGGCCTTTGGGGTCCCTTTTATTTACTTATTTTTTGTTAGGTTTCCCTGGATGCAGACATAAACCTCTCTTTTTGTGCCTCTATTAATTTCCAATGATTGTTGATACAGAACTAGCTACTACAATATATGAGCATCATGTAGACTAATGCTTTGCTCTGTTGTAGTATTTAGATACCAGCCCAATATGAGTAAAAGTATTAACAAATTTGAACTTGTGTTTGATTTTTCTAGAATTACGCATGGATTGATCTAATCATCATCGTTTGTAGTTGATATTTTATGATGGAACCGTCATATAGTTTAAAAGCACCACTAGAGAGGGTATGGAGTTCGTACAAGAGATAATATAGTTTGGAAGATGTGGGATAACGTATTGCAGCACGAGTATGAAGTTCGAAAAAGGGAAAGATAAAGTGGGAGAGAGAGAGCCAGCTCTTTAGAAAGAAAAGTAAAAATTATTATATTTGTAATTGGTTGTATCAATTGTAATAGTTTTGGATTTGCTCGGATGAATTGTAACATGTAAATAGATGGGTATGGTCTAGATCGTTTTTGTATAGACCAAATGTAATGGTAATCGCCTTATGTTTTTTGGTTACACTTGGACAGCAATTAACTAAGTTATGTTTTTTGGTTACACTTGGACAGCAATTAACTAAGTAGTTTCAAGTAAGAAAATGGAGGCTATCATTTTGTGTAGAAAAACAAAATGAATACATCATGTATTTTCTTGGAACTTTATATCATCTTTAATTGAATGTTGTGTTTAATGTCCATTGTTTTCAATCTATGTACCACACCTCAAACTTTCAACTGCAATAAATCTTGAAATTCCTTATGGGCAAGCTTCAACACAAGAGTCATTCACTTCATGTATTTTCAATTGCAGAGTTAATACAACTTAAACCATAGCCTCTCCAAAGAGATTATTTTTTCTGGCCTTAAAATCATTGAAGTAAAGATCACATGAGCATGGAATATATCCAACATATAATATTCCAATTGCCTTTCTTAACTCTAAATTAATTGCAAAAAGGAAAGGAACTTAGGCATTTTGGAAGGTTTAAATTGGGACTAGAGTACTGGGCGGATTAATGTGTACATCAAGCTTATGAATGAAAAACACTTGGACCCTTTTGCAATCTTGCCAAATTTTCTCATCATTTTGAAGTGAAATAAACTTACAGTATTATTACAACAAATGAAAATTATGGTCTTGTTTCTCTCATTATGTAAGATTAGTGCATGTTTAGCAATCACACACCAAATTCTAGTTATACAAGAACCAAATATATAGCCAGCTTGATCTTTATTTCTTTATTCAGATATCTTCTACCGTAAACTCTAAAATAATGTTGCCTCGAATTTGCCAGTCATGCATTTCCTAAACCAGCCTCTTCGGGCTGTTGAATAAGCCATTCATGCATATTAATGGCAGTTTTTCACTTCCAATCTTGTCAAAATCCTCCATTTGAAAGAAGTACTACAAAGTCATTTACTGTACTGGTTTATTTCTAATATTATATAGTGTAGACAATTCACTAAAACCTATACATTCAAATAATTCGTGATGACAATGTGATAAGTTTCTGATTAAACAAAGAAAATGTGAATAATTTTGTCATTGATAGAAAGGGTATTGATCACTAGCTTATTTGTTCACCATTACTTTATCAAGCAATCTATAAAGTCACAACTATCATTAACAACCTAGATAGACAACAATTATGATTAAACAAACTATAGAAAAGTCATGACAAAGAAGTCATAAGGTGGCACTATCTCATACTATCTTGACAAAGACAGAGAAATTTAAGAGGTTATATCACTCAATCCTACAATTCAAAAATGAATAGCTAGCTTACATGAAATATGTAACTCATAAAAGAAGTCATGAGTACTTCACATTGATTGAAATTTTCAAGAATAAAGAAGAGAGAACTCAAATAGGATCAAAATCTCCTCATGGCCGTTAAGAAAAATAATGATGAGAAGAAAGAAATAAACAAAAAACAAAACAAGTTGCATGGACATGGCAATCCCTTCTTCAGCTAAAAGGTCATAGATTTCTATAGCTAGCTTTTGTTAATCTAAATTAGCAATTTGCATGGACATGGCAATGTTTGGTTATGTCTATTTCTTACATTGATTTATTTTTTCTTTGCTAGTTATTCAAACGAGAATTCTGAAGCAAGAATCTTAGATGCACCAAAAGAAGCAGTAAGCATCCTTACTTGACAAATTTTAGAACATCAAAGACTATTGATCTTAATAATTCTCAAGCAAACCTAAAAAGGATTTTACCTCCTGATCTTTAAAGAGATAACACAACTTTATTCACACAACATAGCATTCCTCATACAACTTTATGTGATCACATACATGCATTACTCAGAAAAAATTTAAAATGAGTAAAAAAGCTTAATGCGATAAGGCTTTTGGCCAATGTGGGCCAAAACATAGCATTGTCGACATTGTTACAATTTTAGTTACTGTTTTCATGCGTGTATAATGCAACCATTTAGATTCTAAGTGTTCACCTCCTATGATTGATTACATTGCATCTTTTATATTTTTGGCAAAAAACAAAAAACAAAAAATTTAATAAGGATGTGCATGTACTATTCAACCAACAAAGATTTTAAAAGCATATAAACTAAACATGATAGTTCAATTATAATATAATAGAGACCTGTGATTAGAGTCAAATAAAAATGGGTTACTTCACACTCAATGAGTGAGGAGCAAGGGTCCCATTACTCGAAGGTTTTGAAGAAGTTAAGTGAGCTTTTAGCTATTAAAAGAGCTCAGTGTGTTGAACAAGTTCAAGGACGAATGAGTATTGAGCACTCCATCATTGACATTGTTCGAATAATATCTACAAACTATTTACCAAGTATTTGTTTGATTATATCTACAAACACCAAAAAGCACCGAACCCTAACCCAAGTTTTTATGTTCCTTCTTGAATTAGCTCAAATTATTAGGCATTCTGATAGTTCTCAAATGTAAAACATGTGACAACAAAAAATGACCCCCCCAAAACACAAAAAATAAAAAACCAACTAATATCGACATGAGCATTTTGGATTTCAAATTTAGAAAGAAGATTCAAAGCCAAGACATTGGATTGAAAACAAAGTGTGTTCTGCAAAGGTATTGAGGAATAGAAAATGGAATCCCTCACATTGATGAGACAGTTGAATAGATCTGAGAGAGCAAAAAGACAATATCAGTAGAAAAGTGATATTTTGCTAACCTATAAACCCTAATTCAAAATTTTTTAGTCTTGGGAGTCCAACGAGTTTCATAGAGAGTGAAAGAAAGAGAGAAAGAGGTAGGAGTTATCTCTTATTGATGAGCAGATGGGCGGTAGAACAAAGGTAGGAGTCACAGCTCTGGGCAAAGCAAGAGAGTTGCTCGGTGTCGCTGGCCAGAGAGACGGCATCGCTGGTAGAGCTAGACAGGAAGGTGACGCGCATGCGAGAGAGAAGCAATTTTGCGGGAGGAATTCGAATGGGAATAAAAAAAAAATGCACTGATTCTTGTTTTGAAAAACGCAGGTTTTGGTTTAAAATAGAAAAACAACAGCAGAAACAGTCATGTAGTGAGTGCACTATGTGCATTGCTACAATATCAACTCTGTAGAATAACTCTTTCTGGATAACTTGGGTGTGCTTTCCTATCGATGTGATTCATATGATTATGCACACGAGACATCGAGAACTTGAAAGCTAAGGAATTTCCTATATTGGTGCAAGGAGATTCTTATCCCAGGATTGTTTTATTGGTTTGAAAACAATTTTTATTTATTTATGAGAATATTATAATTGTAAAAAAAAATTCAAGAAAGTAAATTTTACAAATTAACTAGCTTAACGTAAAATATTAAGTTAGAAAATCATTCTTATTATAACAAATCTAACTTATACATGTAGCCACATCAAATAAAAAGTTATTTTGATAAGATCTTATTATTGTTATATATTTAGAATTAGTTTGTGTTTATAAATGAGATAAAATAAGTTTAGGGAAAAGTTAAAAATTAAATAAAATATTATTAAAATATGTATTTTTAATCTTTTTTTTTATTTTATTTGAAAAAATATATTATATATTTTATTTTATATAAAAATTTTAAATAATATATGATAATTAAATGAAATGTGATAAGATATTTATTCACTTTGACATGTTAATTATGCATGTAAATCATTATATGGTCATCTAATCACGCGATTTTATAACTACAAATTTCAAAAGAATCTCTCTCCCTCTAATATATATATATATATATATCTTTATTTTAGAAATAATGATTTTACAATGATGTTTATTTCGATAAAAATACGTAAATGATGCCTACAAATTGAAAGTGGAGTTATTTAAATTCATTTCTTAATATTTTTTAACCTTTTTATAATGTTAATTATATCTTGAAGAAGAAAAGGTGGACGCAAATATCTTACCTAGATCTATTAACTACATATATTTTGAAACATTTTCTTTACTCTGATCGAACCACTTCAGTATTTTATCGTCTCCATGTTGATTTATGCGAGACAATAGTTGTGTGGTTTTTGGACAACGCTGTTTTTTAGACCATAGCAATTACAGAAAGAAAAGTCTTCGCATCAGTCCCTGTTTGAATGTAGGGGTCAACAACTGTAGCAGTTGCACACTGTACACTCACATGCCACTTCTTTCCCAAGCAAAACATGTGTTATGGTCATTTCTTCTCTATTCGAATTACATTCAAATTTTGGCATCCCGTAAAAATCCATCCTCCTTTCTTGCTAGAACCCGCATCAGCTTCCTCTTCACAACGCCTCCCCGCAACGGTGGATCTTTGTTCAGCACCACCTTGTGACGCTCCTGCATCTACCACTCCTCGTGAGCTTATTCATCTTGTGTCTGCAGCACCACCCTGCGATGGCCACATCACTCGGTCTAGCGCTACCCATCTATGTTTTGAATTCCATTCCGTTCCGGCCGTTCCGGCCGAAATGTTTCGTTCCGGTGCCTCAACCGGAACATTATACCACCTTATTCCGTTCTGGTCCAAATTCCGGCCGTTCCGGTCAAATTCCGACTGTTTCGGTCAAGTTCCGGCCGTTCTGGTCCCTATTCCGGTTTAGATTATTTTTGTAATTTTTTTGTGTTTGAATAATATTTTTTTTTAATTTTTAATTTAGATGGTATTTAATTAATTTTAGAATATAAAATATATTTATATGCTTTGTAATTTTAAATACGTTTTTTTTAAATATCATTATTTTTAATATTTTATCTATTTATTTATTTTTGTATCTCAATTCAAATTTGTATTTTTTCAACTTCCAATCATTTTATAAATTTTTAATTCTTCTAATATGTATACATATATATAATACACACTTACATATATATATTTTTATTCTATTAATTGTTAGTTTATATATATATATAAATATTTATTATAATATATAATTAATCCCGAAACGGAACACCGGAACAAAACGGAACCGAAATATTCCGTTCCAGTGCCTCAACCGGAACGGTCACCGGAACGGAATTCAAAACTTTGCTACCCATTGTTCCTCCTTTGTTGCCCCCTCGAATTTACACATTTTGCGTCGCCTTAGCACCCGCATTGCGTCACCTACCCAGAGCCACCTCGCAATGGCCGTCCCTCGGCCAAGTGACACCCACCGACAACCATCGCCGCCATGGCTGATACTAAGAATTTTTCTATTCCTAAACTACTAGATCTTTTGATTATAATTTTTTATTATTTTTCCTTTATTTTGGATGCTAAAATCTTTTGGCTGTCCGATATTAAATATTTGTTTGATGACTGTTAGTCGTGTAAAAGGTTCTCTATTTTTCATATTTTTTATTGATTTTTCTTAATACTTCTTAAGTTCAATAATTTTGCTTAGTTTTTGAAAGCAATATGAGTAATGATCTTGACCTTTTCTTTGAAACCGCATACACTGACAGTTCTTAAATTACGTAGCTTTATGCACCCAAAATTCTTGATAATCTCAGATATATCTTATTAATAGTTTTTCGAAATTTGAGTTGCTGGAGATGACATAGGCGAAGCAATTCGGAATGACTCAACAACTTTGGTGTTTTCATGCCTTATTCCGACTTATTTTTGAAAAAAAAAATTATCAATTAGATTTGAATTGAGGTTACAAATTGAAAGATGCCATTAGTTTTGGGTCCAAAATTGGAAACATGTAATAATGTATAAAATGAAAAGAAAGGGTAGTTTGTGGGGGGTAAAAGACACATTTTCTCCAAAAATATAATTCAGCATTTGTCATTTTCCAATTTGTATGCAAAATATAATGTGGCGAGCCCTTATAAAAGAGAACGTGTTTGAGAAAAAAGAATTTGTTTGAATTGAGCTAAAAGTTTTGTTGTCTTTTGTACGGAGCTCCGCCAAGAGAGAGAGAGAGGCATTTTCAAAAGTTTGCACGAATGGGCGCTCTGCCCAGCCTTAGGGATAATTTCAAATTTTTAAAAATTGACACATAAAGTGTCTAGCGAATGCTCCCAAACAGGGGCTGACACGAAGACTTCTCTTTGAATATCCATTCGACTTATTTTTAACGAGCTTGGTGATCCATTATGCTTGGGTACACTGCTGCGCCTTGTGTGTGAGCATAGAGAGCCTGAACAGATGCCTCAGCTCGGAGAATGTTGTCATGTCAATAACCATCATCAACCTTCCCTGACAAACAACCACCGCACCAATTTGGAAATGCAGGCTTCGTAGGTTCCACCATTAATGTTGTTCCTCAACAAATATTTCATATATGATATCTCAGTAGAGATTTTGGTCGTGTGTGCCTCATGCACGTTTAGAATATTAGGTTATACGTATACGGCCAAATGTTTATCATGTTACCTATTGGACACTTCATTGAATTTGAGACTCTATTTGATACCTTTTTTGAAACCACCTAAGTGAATTGGTGACCCCATTTATGTTCTTTCTTTGAGAACATAACGATTTCATTCATAATAAAATCAATACCATATACTTACAAATCAGCATCTAGCAAAACTCTAGACTAAGTAAAATCTTGACATTTGATGTCACCATTGAATTCATCCACAAAACGAGCATATCTTGCAAGTAAGTGTGTTGCTTCATTCTTTTGCCTATCAACATGAAGTAAATCATTTGCCTCAGCGATAAAGGAGACATTGAATTTTAGTAATCACATTCCATTTATCTGCAGAAGACTAAAAGGTGTAACTTTAAATAAATGGATGTGTACTAAACTTTTAAATGTAGATAATGCAAAAGAGATGAGAAATGAGGAGGTTCAAGAGAATTCATATGGTAACTCAGCTAGTGATGGAATTGGGGATGGTTTATTTAGCGCTAAGAGTAAGGGTGTAAAGGAACTAGTCAAATCGACTGTCAATGTTGGGAGTCAGCCGTCAGAGTCAAGAATCGGTGGAGAACTGATCAGTCGAAGTAAGAATTTGATGAATCGATGTCAGTCGGTTCGATCCTAGTTTGAACTAGGTTCAAACGGTTGGAACAACTTATATAATATATATATATATATATTAAATAAAAGGACATTGTTTTTTTATTACATGTACATTTCAAAAAATAAAATAACATGAAATGACACCATTTGGTTTAATAAATCAAGTGGCGTTTTTTGGAATTAGGGTTTGAAAACCCCTTACCTCCCATCCCTCTTTGTCTTTAGATCTCATATCTCTTTATTTTCTCACTCCTCTCTAACTCTCATGCAACAACAACACATCTCTTTCTCTCTCCATCTCTCTCATCACGACGTGCACGCGACAATATGGCACCATTCTCTCTCTCATCGTGCCATCAACGAACTAACCGGTTTCATGTTGTCAATGTTGTCGGTTTTCTCCCTCTTAACTGGCTAGAAGCCTAGATTCGTCCAATTTTAAATATGTTTAAAATTATCAATTCGATTTCGATTTTAGAGCGAAAACCGACAACTACATAGTTGAAAGTGTGTGCATTAAAAAAAAAAAAGAAGCTTCCATCCGGTTGAGTAATAAATATACTATTACACCTTCAAATAAAAAATAGACATGTACACCTTTCATAATTCTTACAATAGACTTAGCCAAAATTCTTTGTGCCCTGCTTTCCATTACAAATGACAAAACCTTTTGATATATTCTTAATAGAAATAAGATGACAAAAACACTCGAAAATTCACACACATAAAAATCCCTTTTGACATTTTCTTAGGAGCATACAAATTTCTCCCATATTTTTCCAGCAGTCAAACAAATTCTTTCCCAGCTCTACCTCTCACCCTTTCTCTCTTCCACACATCCTTCTTCCCCCTTCATAATCTTGAAGAGGTTTTCTGGAGATCGGTCGGTCCAATCTTCTCCCAAAAACAGACCAATAATAATAGCCAATTAAAGTGTGACACGTAACATGATTGCACGTAACATGATTGCACATAACAAGCCCATGTAGCCTTTGTGACTTTCACATAACAACTCCGTTCGACAGCCCCTTCCCATCTGACAGCCAAACTTCTGTTCGACAACCTTATTTTTTTTCTTAGTTTTTTTTCTCTTTTCCATTGATGTTTATTTTTTGTTTTTCTTTTATTATTTTGTTATGTTGTCCCCGTGAAGGCGACTATTAATCAAGTTTAATTTTTACAGATCTACGTAGATCTGAATGCATTTCTTTTAGCTTTTTTTTCTTGCAATTGGGTGTATAGCTATTCTAAGGCTCTTTTTTTTTCTGCTGAGTAAACAATAAAATTCATTTCTTGTAGAATAGTTTTTTTCTTTTCTTTTTGGTTGATCTTTATTTTTGTCCATCACGAATCGGTAGGAAAATGGAGAGATTTTGTTCTTTTATACAGATTTGAACAGATTTGATTGTATTTCTTTTCTCCCTTCATTTTGTTGTTGTTCTTTATTGATTATTTGTTGTTGATATGGATTTCTACAGGAGATTTCTTGGGGACCCGTCACTGCAAGAGATGCTTGAGAGCTGCAAGACGAAGTGGCGCTTGAGAGCTGCGAGACGAAATGCGATAGGGATTGAGAATAGGGGAATGAAAGGGAAGGAAGAAGAGAAATAAAGGAGTGGAAAATAAGGCATCGAAAAAGGAAGAAACGAAGGGAATCGAAGAGATGGAAATTTGATGCGGGCAGCAGTATACTTAGTTAATGGGACGAACACGTGTCACGTCGTGATTTGTGAGCTGTTTTTTAATCCCTAACAGCCGGACCGACCCCAATGTCTTCCAATCTCGAATCTTCCCCATCCCTTCAAAGAAAATTGAACCCATCTTATTTTCGAAAAACCCTTCTTCTCCTCTCCTCTTCAATTTGAATCCATCTTCTTTAAAAAAGCTACGTATGGGATGGGTTTCAAATCTAAAGTTACCCCTTGCCAAATATATGCTGATATGTCAGCTTGTTCATCATGTATTGGATGGATTTAACATTTTTAAATTTTTAAATAAATATAATATTATAAAATAATATTAACTAATAATATTAACTTTAAATTTTTGTTGTCATCTAATTTCAACAATCTGTTCAATTAAGCCTAGGTTTGAAAAGCAAAACTTCTTCAGCATTCTTCAAAATTTTTTACTATTATTTATTATTTTATTATTATTTCACTTATTTTTATTACTATTAATTATTTTATTACTATTATTTTATATTTTATTATTATTTTATATTTATTTTTTATTACTATTTATAAATACAGATAATCCGAATATCGGTCCGGCTTACAATTCTTAAAAAACAGCTCCTAATCAAACAATGACACGTACGTGCATTCCATCATATCAGTTTCATCTGCATAATATCCGACAACTTTCCCGCTTCCTCACTCCTTCGTACCCAGCCTGCCTCACTTCTTTCATTCCATCCAGACGACAATGGTGCTTTACTCAAACGGCGACGACGACGACTTAGGCGGTGACGGCGTGCGACCCAAACAGTGTACAGGGGCCTAAATCTTCCGGTAAATTTTCCTCTTTCAATTTTTTTTTTCGTTCTCCAAGCTTCTCGTGATTTTAGCGAATGATCTCCTTTGTCTTAGTTTACCTATTTCTGCAATATGAAATTTATATTACCATAATTGTGAGTTAGGTTTTATTTGTTCGTTAATGGCTCTCGGAAGAAACATATTTGTCATTGAAACATTTATATTCTGAATTTTGAGGCCATCAGTGATGAAGAATCAGGGGTGGCAACTGTGTCTTTGATGGCCCTATCTAGTGGCTCTATTTTTGCCTAATGAAACAGAGGAGATGGAAGAACATTAAAAGAAACAAAACCCTTAACCAACCAACACATATAATACATTTTGGCGTCATTTTAGCAGGGGCGGCTTAACGTAGATTGAGGCTTAGGCAAAAAATTAAAATGAGATATTTTATTTTGTATTTATTATTATATTAAATGTTAAATTGATTTATTTTAGCTCTTTAAAATCTAAGAAGAAAAGCTACTTAACAAAGATGTTTGATAATATATTAATCAATAATTTCTTAATATATGAACGAATGCGGGATAATTTATTTTAGAAAACAGAAGTCATGAGACAATTAAAACAAACAAGCCTTATTACAAATAAAAAATGTTAACGATTAAAATAAAAAAATATTAAATAATTTGAGGATAGATTAAGTAAGTTTAGATCATTTTTCTCCTACCTAGCGAGTCACCATATATTTGTTTTGCATGTAATTCGCTTCTCTTTATATAATATAATTTTTTCTCTTTTTATTTTTTTAAAAATTTTGTGTCATTTTTTTCAAAAGTAAAAAGTTGGAACTTTTTATATTTTAAAACCTCACATGGGTTGGGACCTTAGACAACTGCCTAAGTCGCCTAACCCATGAGCCGGCCCTGCGTTTTAGCTTTGATTTTCAATATTCATAAAAGGAAGAGAAAGAACCCTTGATCATTTTGATTTGGGTTGTGAATTTCCTAGTTTATATCTCAACAAATTGGAAGGGATGGATGCATTTCTTATAATTTTTTTCTTTAATTGATGGGTCGGAGGTGTTTTTAGGGTCGAGCCAAAAAACTTGGTAGAGATGGATGGTCAGCAACGGTCAGTCTCAGATGGTGGCAGCGGAACTTAGCTCATATAGTCGCCATCCTGGGTTGAGATGGTGCTAGGCTTGGTAGCTTGGAGACAGAATACTCGAGAGTTGAGAGATAGCGATTTTGTGAGTTGTTCGTGTAATTTACTCTGGTGAGTTCCAATCTTTTCTTGTCTTTTGCATATGTGTCTTATTGTGAATAGAGGGAAGGCTGTTTTTTTTATAACTTATAAGTCGGACTGCTCTGCAGCATTTCCCTTATAAATATTTTCAAAACTCCTTAACATTCAAAAGCAAACCTTAGGCTAGGTTTGGATGTCCAAATTCTCTCAAATATTCTGAACAATTTTTGTACGGCCAACGATTCTTCATATCTAAATGCATCAAAAATATTTGAGACAAAGCTCTGCTTGAATTTGGAGATGAGATGAGTTGAGATGAGTTTGGTTTATTTTTTAATATTATTATTATTTTGAGATTTGAAAAAGGTGTATTGGAATTTGAAAAATATGTATTGAGATTTGAAAAAGGTGTATAAGAATTTGTGTTTTGTATAAAAAATTATAAAAATATAATAATGAAATAGAAGTGAGTTGAGATGAGCTTAACCCACTTCCGAATACAAGCAGGGCCAATCTATTTCGTATGACTAGCGAGTCTTCATGTCCAAGTATGATTCTAAAAAATAATCCAATCTAAACGCATTTAATGCATTCAAACCGCCTATGAACGTGTTTAATATTTTTATTTTTACTTTCCTCACATCACTCTTCAATTAAAATCTATTTTTTAGTCCGGTTTGAACGTTCCAGCACATTTATTTTATTTTATTTTTTTATTCTTGGGGTCCATGATTTTTAAAAATCTTCTATTTTAAAATAAATTCTCTAAATATATTTCATACATTCAAATAATTTAAAACACTCTACCCACAAAATTTTCTCACTCTACTCAAATTATTTATAAATACCCTCAAATGCTTTCAACTAAGGCCTCGTCTAGATTCAGAGATGAGATGAGTTGAAATGAATTTAATTTATTTTTTAATATTATTATTATATTAAAAATTGAAAAAAATATATTGAGAATTGAAAAATGTATATTGAGAATTAAACAAAATGTATAAGAATATATGTAAAATTATAAAAATATAATAATAAAATAAAACTAAATTGAAATGAGACGAGATCAGCTCAATTCCGAACTTCCGAATACAAACGGAGCTCCGGCAAAATATAGCTAAAACGAATCTCGCAAAATATAGAAAATGGCACACATAAAGTCACCCTTCCGGTCAAAAAGTTGAAACATTTCAAATATTTTTGCTGCTACTGTTGCGCCCCACACTCTCTCTCTCTCACTCTCACATGGAGAGGCTAGAGGCAGAGACTGAAAGATTAACGAGACGAGGGATATTGGCCAAGAACAAAGCAGAGGGGGTGCTACACCCATCCGGGCAGTGCGGGCACAAGTTAACTTTGCCACGACCGCCAAGGGCTCCGTCCGACGAGTTGAAGCTGGCAGCTGTAGCCGTCGATTTGAACGTACGGCCGAGATCGGCGGACATGCCTCCCATGATGCAAGAGCGTGCTTTCCGCTACACCAGAGCACTTCTAGACGCATATCCGGAGAAGAAACCCAGTCCTACGCACCTTGCAATGTGCCTCAAGAAGGTATGTACAAGTCTATATAAATCAGGATTCTCCTTTTTTCCTTTAAAAAAAATAGAATTGATGATTATTTTTTGTTTTAGGAATTTGATGCAACTTATGGAATGGCATGGCACTGCATCGTTGGGAAGAGTTTCGGATCATTCGTGACTCACTCCAATGGTGGATTTGTGTATTTCTCTGTTGACAAGCTCTCCTTTCTTCTCTTCAAGACCGTGGTCCGACAAGTCAAGTCTCCTTCGCAACTAAAACTTTAAAATGTTGATGCATAAAAATGTCTCCGTTTTATGGCCTGATTTAGCCAACATACTTTTGGATCTTACATGGAAACTTGCATTTCATTACATTCACGGGAATCGTTCTTAGATTAGCCATTGTGTTCTGCTCAGCAAGATCTCTCTCCCTCTCTCTCTCTCTCTCTCTCTCTCTCTCTCTCTCTCTCTCTCTCGATGAAGTTTCTATTCATCGATAGAGAGAGCAGTAATCAATGTTATGAGCCATGACTGAATAGCCAGATATAAGTGAAGTTACCCTTTTTCTTTCGATTGGATTTGGGAAGAAGTAAGTCAACTAGTTCTATTTTGTAATATTGTTGTTCGCTTCGCTTGGAATGGTTGGGGTTTGCCTTCAGAGTGTTTTGAAATATTTCGGAATGGAAAGGGTATTGACCTATCATGTTCCTCGCATCAGGCAAACGTGTATGAAGATGGAGTTGGGCAGGTTTCGTAACTAAATAAATAAATCAAGACCAATGTTAAACATGCGTGTGTGTGTGTGAGAGAGAGAGAGAGAGAGAGAGAGAATTAATCAAAATTTCATTAAAAAAAAAAAACTGTTCTTACAAAAACAGAACAAATGGGAAAACCAGGCCTTCTACTGATTCAATCCATGAGAAATGTTAACCAATCATTGTGTATGTTCACTCTATCTGATGCATGCCTTATGAAATGCATCAATACCAAGATCAAAGGCAGTGGTAATACATGGACAATGTGGATCGGTGGCAACATAAATTTGACCTTTGGAAACCCAAAAGTCAAATTTATGTTGCCGAAGAGGTCCACAATAATAATCAACTTCCGTTGAGATGAAAATGAATTGAGTCCATCCTTGAACTGCATTTCGAGGAGCAGTATCTTTTTCATAAATAAGAATAAAATGATGGTACTTCATATAATCCCTTTCATTTGCCAACTTCTGATTCTGCAGCTTCCTTCTGATTGCCATTGCCTTCTGTGTTGCTTTGCATTTCAAGCAACTTTTGTTGATCCTCTTCAGTCTCTCGAGCATTTACTTGTTTGACATCTTTAGGCTTTTTACTCGTAGATTGCTGATACATAACCCCACCAAGCATACAAATTAAAAGCCCCATTGTTCCCACAAATGTCGAATGCATGTCCCAAACAACCAAATTAATCACAACCGTTAATAGCTTGTTCACTATCCCAAGAACGGTAAATCCTGTTGCTGAAATGGCCCTCCGGCAAGAAAATCCAAAGAAAGAGATGGACAAACCAAACAAGCAAGATAACCCCACCGGCAAAACCACCTGGAAAGAGTACCAATCTGACTCATCCGTGATTTCATGCTTTATCTTTTTCAATTCACCCATTATAAGGAGCTCCAAAGGAAACAGTATCAGAGCCTCAAGATTGTTGTACAGCACAAGACCCCATGTATTCAGCCCAATGGTCATGACTACATGCTTTATGTACACAAAATCTATGGACATGCTTACCAGGTAAGCTAGAGCCCAGCTATAAGCCATGAACGTGAACTGGTAATCTGTTAGAACATAGAGCACACTACCTCCAAAAATAGTGGCAAGTGAGATCCACGTTCTAAATGATGGCCATGGCTGGTGCAAGAAGAGGGTCTCTCCTATTGCAACAAATATCGGAACTGCTGAACGGAAGACAATGAAAGTGTCAACATTGGCATGGAGAAGCAGCTCACTGTTGGTGAAGAGCGAGAGGTAGAATATAATTGCTGCAGGCATGAAGCGCCACATGGTCAAAAGGTCAAGCCTGTCATGCTCAATTAACTTAGCCCTGCCACAAATGAAGACCCCTGCGGCGCTTGTGAAGTACTGTAAAGCAGTTAAGGCCCCGGGATAAGGAAATTTCATGACCGCCCATTTGTTGATGATGGAAAGCAAAGATGCAGATAAGCAGTACCCAGCAGCTATACCATATACAGAGGCTTGCTTGAGTAAGCCACCATACCAGATTGTTTGGATTTCACCAGAGGGAGTAGCAGCTTCTGGACCTCTCTGGTTTGCACCAGCTCCTGGATTCTCCGTGTCATCAGTATTATTAGTCATCTAAAAGATAACAAGAAATTCTTGTTAGTCAACATATCATGGTTAAAATTCCCATCACTGGTTCTAAAGATAAATCCTTAACATTTTTAAAAGTCACCATTCTCTAAAAGATCAGACTCGATATCCAGAAGAACCCATGTTCAGATCCAAAACATTAATGAGCCAACTTCTTTTCTTAAAAGCATCAGACAGTATATTCAGGCAAGAGAAAGATGGAATACTTTTTAGTTTATTTCCAATGTTGATAAAATGTGGAACAGCTCAACAAAAATATAATAAGAAAGAGCTGCCATTACATAGAAAAAAAATTGTGGCAACAAACTATTTCTTAGGATCATCATTTGGAATTTTCCGGGCAGATCAAGCCTACATATGACAATATAATGAATCACTCAATAACTGAAGAGAAAAAAAAAATAACTTCTTTTTCAATGGTTGATGCCTGTTAGAATTCTCTCTCTCTCTCTCTCTCTCTCTTTTTCCACATAGCAAGAAACAGCAATCCTCTCAAACTGACCTGAAAGAATTGCAGTACTCAGCATTTTTCATGCATAACTACTATATGCTGGGCACGATTCCAGTCTCACTTGCATAAGAATAAACAAAATGAACTATAATACATGAAAAAGTACCTCCCCACTTCACTACACACCATTTTTGACATACTAAATCATTCTCCAATATATACTTTGTTGACCCCAAACAGAGAACCGCAATCACAAATCACACATGCTCTGACTTATACTAGTGATTGCCTTGCACTTGCTAACGAGTTATTACTTATTATGCGAATGAGCATTTTCATTAGGATGAGCAGAATATCAAAATTAGATCCCTTATAGAGAGATGTGCAAGAAAGTTCAAATGTAACCAAGTCTTCACAAATGCATTGTTACTGAATTCCAAAATCCACAACAAATCTTATACAAGCGCACAAAATCTTATTCAAGCACGCATAATACGGTTAAGCCTAAAAGGCATCTTTCAAAGAAGGTAACCCTTAACTAAAATCCACTTCAAACAAAATCCTTACTCATGACCCCAGCAAGAATAAGAATTATATAATCAACAAACACTCCAGCAATAAAGATTATATCCATGAAGACAGATGAAAAGCGCACCATCGTCTGAACCAGATAAGTACTTTGGAATCTACCAGCTCAGTTAAGGAAGAAAATCGTCATGGAAGATGATCTTACGGTTATGGACAATGTCACAATACTCCCAACCCACAT
Organism: Platycarya strobilacea; assembly: GCA_036898215.1. Classification (NCBI taxonomy): domain Eukaryota; kingdom Viridiplantae; phylum Streptophyta; class Magnoliopsida; order Fagales; family Juglandaceae; genus Platycarya; species Platycarya strobilacea. The sequence goes on along the minus strand of CM072546.1, from coordinate 12,500,945 downwards.
ACATTTTTTTAAGTGAAAACGACTGCAGTCACTTTTTGTGGCAACTAATCAACCAAATTCGTCCGAAATCTAAAATCACAAGAACCAAATGCATTCTTTGTGATCCACGACCTCTTATTCGTGAATTCATAGGCTTCCTAATCAGTTAAAAATGAGTTCACGCAAAAAGAAGGTAAATTAAAGCAAATAAAAATGTGTAACTACAACAAAGGAGAAATTCTAAGAAAACAAACTACACCGACAATCAACAGTTGGCTTCCAACTAAAAGAATGATAAACATCTACCACTGTTTAATTGCGGAGAAATGTTGCAGAGATTTCTCCGCAACCAAGCAAAACAATAAAATCAGCATGCTGATCAATGCGGGAAAGTAAAATGCACAGACAATTTTCAGATCAGCAAATGATAAATAATAATGAAAACGAAAAAGAAAAAGATAGAATAATTGCCCGTGTCTAGCTTGAAATTTGTCGGAGATCTGCAGGCGGTATTTGTGGGAGTCGATTTACTTAAAACTCGCAGTCTCGATAACCTGACGTTGGTACGGAACTGAGGCCTAAAACGCTAAAAGCCTAACAGACTACTTTAAGCAGCGAGTGAGAAAGGGAGTCGGGGACTGCCGGAATCGAAGCATTATGCTTCCGCCTGGGGCTGACTTACTTTCTTTTCCGTTTATATTTCATTTTTTGGACCGATTCACCATTTTTGTATGGATTTTCTTTTGGGAGACGCTGGATGCTCTCGGGCTGCATCCCAACAAGAATACAATCTACTTCCCAAACTTTTATGATTTATATAAAAATATAATAAAAAAATAAAAAATATATAAAAATAAATACAATAAACTAAAAAAATAAAAAAATAAAAAATATATAATAAAAAAATAAAATGAAGATAAATTTTTAAAGAAAATTCGGCCTCACCCAACTACCATTGTCGCTGCAGACTCATTTTCGGATTTAAAGTCACTAGGGGCACATCCGAAGTCGTCGGGATGGGATCGCCGGTTCCTTCCGGTCCCAATGAGGTGGGCGGTATCGCCCACCGCCAGCGACAACGACAGGGACTGCAATAAGAACATTTCGATCGGACCGAACTCCAGATTATCTCTTTTCTTTTTTAACAAAAACTTAGCATTAATCAATCCGATAAATTCACCTGCCATAACCTATGGCTACCCTAAGTTTTTATCAAGCAAAAACAAGCGAACAAATATCACTCACTTTATTTGAAAAAAACTAAGATTTGCTATTTAAAAATATTTTTTTTTTTGTAAATTTAAGAATTATCCATTTTTTTAAAGAAGTAAGCAAAATTTATATATTCTAAAACTGCTAATTTCATTTTTTATGGAATCATTTAGAGGTATTCCAATCCAATTAATAAAAAAATCAAATGGGTAAGAACGCTGGATAAAAACAAAATTGCTAGAATGCTGTTTCGAAACTTCAAGGAGACGCAAACCTTTGATTTACTTGACAGAGTTAATATATGTGTCCTTTTATCTATTATGTTAAGGTTAGTTATGAACCGAGAGAACTATGCAAAATAATGTTTGTGGCGTGTCGAAATGTGAACTAATACTTTTTCACATCAAGTAGTTATCACCTCAATCTATCTATTACCTTCGTTTTGGCTTAGCCATACCAATTATTCTGGCTGAAAGCCATAACTTCTAACCAAACAAAACTAAGTAGTGGTGCCAATTCGCCCACTAAAGTTATTTACATAACTTTTAAATTAAAAAAGTGCCGACTGGTAAAGAAATTTCAGAAAATTAAAATTCATAAAATAATGGGACTATGATATGTAACATACCATCTTTTTACAGTTAAAAAAAAAAAAAAAGCTCTATTACCCAATGTACTGCAACAACCCCGTCATTTTATAAAATTTATTTTACGACACACCTTTTTGAATTAAACATTGTTTTTTTCTAATAAGGAATTAAACATTGTTATTAAAGTAAATGATGTTGTCTTTTATGACTAAGGATGATCAAGATCAAAATGATGAATTCCAATATGACAAGATGACATTCTACCGCCGAATTATATATCCTTTAGCCCCATTGAAAAATATAATTTAGCATCACTTTATTTGTTTTTACAGATGAAATAAAATAAAATGAGATAAAATAAATGCAAAAAAAGATTTACGTAATCACTAAATACAAAAAATAAAAAAATAAAATAATAAAAAAGTTAAAAAAATATATCGGGAAAAATACTCGAGACCCATTATCAAGATCCAAGCATTTCTCAACAAGTAAAATTACAAGTTCCGCCTGTTAAGAAAACTATTTAAAAACACCACAAAACCCAAAAACATGGAAAAATCTACCCATGAACAGTACCATTGCAATACAGAAAGCATTTTAATGATAGAAATTCATGAAACTTGCACCAACTCTCGGTTATATTTGGATGATTATTACCGAAATCAATTAATCCAAGAGAAACCCCCCTAATTTATTAGTAAGGCTATGTTTGAATTGAAATATAACATATGAGATAAATTTAATTTATATTTTGATATTATTATTATTTTAAAATTAAAAAAATTAAATTAAAATTAAAAAAATATGTATTAAAAATTTTAAAAAAACATATTAAAACATGTGTTTGATATTAAAAATTAAAAAAAATATAATAATAAAATAAAAATGAGATGAAATAAGTCTATCTCACCTCCCCAATCCAAACGAAGCTAAATTAAGCTTTCCCTTTCATTTTGAAGACAAGAACCAACGCACTCCCAAAATTAATGGCATTGGAAACCAAACACAATATGCCCCCAACTCTCATATCTAACTTTTCGGTTCTAATCTCATATCTAACTTTTCGCATCTAACGACACATCCAGAATTTCTATCTAAAACAAAACAAAATCAGCTTTGCCCAACACAACACAACACAACACAAAATACCATAGATTGCACGGGATGTTGGACGATGTCGTGTCAAATATCACAAACTACCCAGAATTGCCCAAGAGGCAATTTGGAGGAAAATTTCCTGTCGGTTGGTGACAAACGGCGACGAATGAGGTTGGGGAAGAAAAATCCATTGATAGATGACCATATGTGAGAGAGACACCGGTATAGAGATAACAAGAGAAAGAGGGAGATAGAGAGAAGCTTACCGGTGTCAAGCACGGTGACGTTGACAGCAACGATGACTGTAAGGACGGCGAGGTGACGACGCAGAGTGGGAGAAAGGAAGCCGAGAGAGTGGATGAAATGAGTAATGGATCTGGAGAGTGGGTCAGAACTCAGAAGAGAGTAATGATAACTACATGACATTTCAAAATACGGAAAATGCTACTGAGCCCGAAGAACCTTACCGATCAAATTGACCGGCTGCAGTGTCAAGCCATCTGGATTTGAAGAAAAATTAAAACCAAAAAGTTAGCCTTGTTTTCTCAGCAAAGAAACAGAGAGGTACAAGATTTGCGTACAGATCTGAGATTCAGACCTCGAAAAGAATCGAGATTTCCTCCGACTCATGTGAAAAAAAGAAAGAAGAGAAAACTCTCCAAAATTTAGAAAATTTTGATCAAAAGTAAAAGAAAAAAGAAAAAAGAAAAGAAAACAAACCCAGTATGAGAATTCAAAAACAAAACGGACGGTTTATATTCCACCAAGTTCGTCGCGAAAACAGAGGCTACGGTTTGTGTATAGAAAAATTCTATTCATATGTAACAGACTGGATCTGAGGAAAGGCATGGAAGGGAAGCATGGGGTATAGAAAAATTCTATTCATATGTAACAGACTAGATCTGAGGAAAGGCATGGAAGGGAAGCATGGGAAATGAAGGCACTCGGGAAGAAGGAAGACAAGGGCGTACGACTTACGACAACACTTTCACTTTGAAGTTTGAAGCCTCCTCTGAGCACTGAACTGATGCCTTGAAGTGTTGGAATGGGCCTGGAATTGGGCTAGGCTAGGATGGGTCTCGCGGCAGTAGCCCAAAGTGGATATTTCAGTTAAACTTATTACTTTTAGCTTGTCAGTTTTTATTTCCTTTTTCTTATCTAAGGTCCACGGCCCCTTAGGGTTGTACAGTACATATATATTAGTAATTTTTTTAATGAAAAAGAAAAAGAATTAATATGAGATATATATATATATATAAAGACTATTTAAATAGTAAATTCACTCTTTTTTAAAACAATTATACTATATTTGTACACACTATAACTATAATTATATGTATCATTATTATATTTTAAAATACTTTTTAAACAATTAAATATTAAAAAAAAATCAATCGATAGCTTTTTTTTAATAATCACTTTCAAGAGTGACACTTTCAAAAAATCTTAAATTCATAATTTATCAGTTTTATTAAGGGGTGTTTTGTTTTCCAAATTCAATTCTATTATTCACAACTTATCTTATCTCTGAATTCAAACAACCCCTAAACATATCTAAGAATATTAACAACTTAATTGATGTAAAAAAATTATAAATACTAATTATTTTTTAGGAAATACTTGGGCCACCGAGAGGTGGTTCCCAGACTTTTTTTCAATTTATTTTTTTATTTAATGATTAAGAAAATATTTTTTTTAATAATATTATGATTGTTTTAAATATTTAAGAGTATAGAAAAATATAACAATAAACTATAAAGACCAAATAATCTTATCGGAAAAATATCTCAAGCTGCACCCTCAATAATTTTTTCTTCACTTCAATCCGCTTATATCCATTCAAGAAAAATGACTTTTTACGACGCCAAATTTCATCACAAAAGTAGGAAAAAATGTTACAAAAAATTATTTCCAGCGACACACGATGGTTGGAAAAATAATGATTTAAATGTGCAATTTCAGCGGAATTCAAAAATCGCTGCAAATAAGTGACTTTTTGCGACAAATAAATTTCGCCACAAAACTGCAAGCGTGAGCCAAATTTGAGGATTTAACCCTGTTAAGTCTTTTTGCGGCACAAATTACGGCCCAAAAAAATGGAATATATGCTGCAAAAGACTATTTACGGCGACTTGAAATCGCCGCAAATACTATTTTTCAAAACAATAAAAAAAAATCTCTTAGCAACCAGGTCTAACTAGTATTTTTTCAAAATATATTATAATAAGCTCTGCTAATAATTGATCACGTTTCTAAGTAATAACTACCAAAACATCCAAAAAAAAAATCCATTCAAAACAACAGAATATATCCAATTAAACTAGTTGCCAAAAAAAAAATTATAAACAACACTAGAACTTGCTAAGTACAATGTAAGAAATGATAACTATAATAAATGATTATGTAGCATCACATTCTGCAGCATTATAGTTTTCATTTAAATATAATATACAACTTTCTAATCCATAAACATGAAAGAAAGTTACCACTACAAGTCTCATTTCTTATAGTGATACAACTTTGTAGATGGTAAAAAAAGTCATACCTGATCTCGAAAAACAGTGAGACCTTCTTTTAGGCTGAGCTAGAACTAATCACAACATGTAAATCTTGAACCAACATGAAATGAAGAAAACTAGTTACAAACTGCAGTTATAAGTATAAAAGGGATGTGTACTACAAGCAAAATTAGTTCGTGCATATATATTTATTTTTATCATAAACAAAACAGTAGTTTGTGGAACAGTACTCAACTAATAATGTTTTATTTTAGATCGGAACAAAAAGAGACCTATAGCACAGTTTAAAAGTTCAATACGATTTAAACCCCTTACAAAGAACTATAGATCAATGCTACACCAAAAAAATTCAATCCAACATTCACAGACCAATATCTAAAAACTTCAAAAGATAATAGTACTGTACAACATAAAAATGACTTCGTATTGTACATAAACTAAAAGGAAAAAATATGATTGAAAATATTGACCATTTCTTAAACTATAAATAAATTAATAATCATGTGTTATATTCGATTTATAAAACATTGATAATAACTACAGATTGAGAAACTTGAGAAAGACAAAAACCAAAGTAAACTCTAATATAAATATGAAGTACTACAAACCTGCTGTATGATACAAACAACTAAATAATTCTACATAAAGAATGAACTAAAACATGGGAAAAAAGAGCAAGTCAATATATAGATCTAAAAAGCTCAAACAAAAAATATAAAGGAATTGAAGGGAAAAAAAAAATTTAAAACCAAATAGCACAAAATTTTGATACTTTTATAAAAAAATATCATATTACTGTTTTTACATTATCATGAGTGTTGTGAATTAACAGGATCCTATTTAATATAAAAAAGAACTGTTGATCCAAATGCAAAGAAGATGAATAAGAAAGATTATCAACTGATGAAAGAATAAAATTATAATAATTTATCTTGTATTTGATGATTATTACAGCAGAAAATTGTACTAAAAAAGTCCACCATCTTATGATCTAGAAAGTCTAAGTCAACAACTCATTCCAAGCACACTTTTTAAGTACTACACTTTTTAATTTGGCAGGTTAGTGGAGTCTGCATATCATTATATGCTTCTTGCATATTCCGGTATAATTGACCCAAAATATTTGGCTATATTATGAAGAAGAAAATGTTAGTCCCATATTGATCAAATAAAGTGCCGCAATTAGTTTATATTGAATCATCCTAACTATAGTATTGACTCAAAGTGAAGAACAGCAAAAAGATGATCTATTTCATTTTTTTTTATTCATCAGTCACGCATCTGTCAGCAAGCAATAAGATCATGATGGTTCAAAATTAAAAATGGAAAAATATCACTTGTTTTAAAAATATAAGTACCATACACTCTATCAACACCTTTATAATTCTAATTAGGCGATGATAAAGACAGATAAATATGTTGATCAGCTAGCTCGCTAGAATTCATCATGGTTCATGTACTGCATTTCTTTTCATGATCTTCTAGTTTAAAATATTATTCGTGGGGTTATACATTCAATCTTATACCCTTTTTATTTCAATTGATAACAACATTCAGAGCCTGCAGGCAGCTCTATACAACGTGCAATCTGTTGTGGGGAAATAAAAGGCTTAAATATGTACATTCCAGTTGAATTGTTGATGGGTGATTAAGATAGTAAGGACTTAATGCTTCAATGGAAAATCTGTGGTGTGCAATTTGAAAACGTCCCTAAAAAATTCAACATCTAATACTCACATTAACACGTCCAGAAAATGCAAGTATACAAAAGAATATCATGCAACAAAAATAATGATATTCAGACCCAAATACCTAGAAGTTAGTCTACAAACAAAAAACCTAATTTTTTATACTGCATCAAGCACGAATGAAGGGGAGCAGAAAGAAAAATTCGTTGTAGCCATACCTGTGGTGATAGAAGGTATCCAAGAGTCTCATTCGACAATCTCCACCTCTGATTTGCTCAAAATTGTGGAAACAATCCAAATGCTTCAAATCCCTAATAGCACAACACCCAGTTGTTTGGGGAGGAGAAGACAACCTAGCTTCCACGGGGAAGGTTAACAAATTCGAAAGTCAAAGTAAAATTATAAATCTGTGATTCCATAATCAAATATTTAGGAACTTTTAAATTTACAATGAAGTACCAATAAATATGGAAATGCTTGGCAAAATCGAGACATGCATGTGGGTGAAGGGGAGCTTTCCAAATGTCAAAATATAGAGTTACCTTTCCCGCAACAAAAACTCAGCCCTTTGTGTAAAGATATTCAAGAGATATACAGAAGCATGTATGAGTTGCCCACCAGACACCGGCGATGTTGTAGAGAAAAAGCCGATTCGGTAGTTGCCCAGCGTCGCGCAACCGCCAAATCGAAGGGGGATTGGCCGTAGAAATCAAAACCATTAGATTCGTGGTGCTAGGGTCTCGAATTCGAGCCAGAACCAGGGAGATGGTGAGATGAAATTGTGAGAATCACGAAAGGATGGATTGAGTAAGGGGATTTTTCTATAGAGCCCTAGGATTTGCTTCATTGGGAGTTAGATTTGAGTTCGCCCTCAAGGGGATGTCGAGGCTATGTTTTTCGAGGATTTCATTTAGGACATTTTGCACGTTTTGATGCTGAACAGTGTATACATAGCTGCCACGTTTGGTTATACTCTCGTGTTTCTATTCCAAATGGGAGGGCGCTGTTATACGTGGCCGGCGAGAACAAAGTCAATGCAATAAGGCAGCTATTGCAGTGATTTTTGTTGCAACGAAAAATAAATCGACACAATAGATAGTTTTTCTTGTAGTGATCTTATCATCTTGGTCCAGGGAATGAAAGGCCATATCCCTCTGGAACTAGGTTTGCAAATAAATATTTTCCTACTGTAGGTGTAGAGTCGTAGACGTAGTTGGTAATGTTAGTATTACTTCCTTGGTGATACCATCCACTCAATACAATGAGGATAGTTATTAGGCCCACGGGCGCTCCCCAGTAGAGAGTAGCCCGTTTCCGAAGACTAGAATGTGACTTTTGGGCCGGGCTAAGCACTTTGGAGTTTGGACGAGGGACGAGGGACGAGGGTATTTCTTTGGGCAGCTTCTCAAGGGAATACCACTGTATAAATAAACCGCACCTCTCAGTAACCTTCCCAACCATTCACACCCCGACACCTGCCTTGTGGTGGTGGGGTGGTTAACCCTTAGGATCCATCCAGAGCCCCCCACTTTGAAAGTTTGAAACTAGTAAACTACCCACAACTCCCATTTTCTCAGTGATTCAGAATATTACGTACAATATTTATATGTATGCGCTAGCTAAGCCTGATTTATTTCTCACACACGGAAACCGTACTTCTCCTTCAGTTTCCATGCATGCTTGCTAGTTGCTGGCAGTAAAATGGGTCCAACTATGCTAGCCGCTCGTTTCCAACAATCTGTCACTTCTCATGCGCTCCGATCATATCTTGCAGAGTTCATCTCCACATTCTTCTTTGTTTTCGCGGTTTTGGGATCTGCCATGTCATCGCGTACGATAATATTTACGGTCTTCTCTTAGTGGTTTCTGGTGTTGTTGATCCAGGGTGTGAATCTGTTTTCAGTGGCTGGCCGCTGAAAATGCTGCATGTTGTATTAATTAACATACAAAATGAAAGATATGATATAATTACCATGTTACATTTTTTTTTTTTGACTTTTTGTCTTTCTTTTTGATCTTTCGGGTATCTTTTACTGAATAGGATTGAATATGTTAATTATTTTCCTCCTGATCATCATGGGATATTTATAATGTTGCAGGGAAAATGATACCCGATATTGCTACCTCGGACCCATCGAGTCTGGTTGCGGTAGCCATCGCCAATGCCTTTGCATTGTCGTCTGCTGTGTATATCGCATCGAACATCTCGGGCGGGCACGTGAATCCGGCCGTCACTTTTGGAATGGCGGTAGGAGGCCACATTAGTGTCCCGACCGCCCTGTTTTACTGGGTTTCTCAAATGCTGGCCGCTGTCATGGCTAGCCTCCTTTTGAAGCTGACTGTAGTTGGACAGGTAATATAATATAGAGAAGGCCGAGAAAGAGTAATTATATGTAAAGGTGTATGAACACTCCGTAATTACGTAATTTCTTTTTCAAAATAATTATGCAAAATTTATGTATTGCGATTGTACGTAAAATTATTTGGGAAAAAGTGCTACAAACACAAAAATCTTACGTAAAAGTAAACTAACAAACTACCATTAAACTTAGATTTATTTTACAATTTGATCATGTGTCGTATTAAATTACATGACCAATTTATAAATGTATTTTTGTATAATATTTTTATCTTTAAAAGATTTCACACACACACACACACACATATATATATAACCACTTTCCACATTCTTAGTAATCTTCAGTTATTATTCAAACATCTAGAGCGGTTAATTAAGGAGTGTTTGGTTATATTGGCTATAATATTGTTGAGTTTTGCAGCATGTTCCAACGTACGCTATTGCAGAAGAAATGACAGGGTTTGGAGCGTCAGTGCTGGAAGGTATCCTAACATTTGCCTTAGTGTACACAGTCTATGCTGCTGGGGATAGAAGGCGTGGTGCGGGCACGTTGGGGGGAGCCAATATTGGAATTGGAGCCATAGCAATAGGGTTTATAGCAGGAGTTGGTGTGTTGGCAGCAGGGCCTTTTTCTGGTGGATCTATGAACCCAGCTTGCGCATTTGGATCTGCCGTCACTGCAGGAAGTTTCAAGAACCAAGCTGTTTACTGGGTTGGACCATTGATCGGTGCAGCAGTTGCAGTTCTTCTCTACGATAATGTGGTTTTCCCTTCTCAATCACAGGATCCTGTTAGGGGAGTCCAGGAGGCCGCAGTTGGGGTGTAATTATTATTATTATTTTTATTTTTATCAGATCTATATATATTATTACATTCTATTTGTTATTTGTTGTTGTTGTTGAAGTTTGTTTAATTTGAAAATTGAGACATGCCAGAAGTTTTGTGAAATGTTTCCTAAACAGCGTAATTTGGATGCATGCAGCGTCGTCAATCTTACGTTATGCACGCTACAACATATAAAATAAAGTCCTGCAAAAAATCAAAAAATTGCAATAAAAAGTTATTTATCGCATTTTGAGATTTGCGACTTAATCGCAGCAATTTAGCATGATATAAGCTTAATTTTTTGTCAAAATTGTTCCTCTGCAAATATTAGATGACATTTTCTGCAATTCCGTTTCACATGCAAAATCAAAATTAGAGTTAGGTCTCCGCAAATAGTGTTAGAATAAAAAATATATATATAATCGACTAATAGAAAGTCGAAAATGACCCGTACAAAATCAAAATATATATATAATTAAACATAATCACGAAATTCTATTACATAAATTTTGATATAAAACATAAAATTTAATATATAAATGGAATTAAACATCAATATAAAACACAAATGTTGCCCAGATGACTAACACAAGAGGGGGGTGAATTGAGTTGTATTTAAAAAAATAACAATTATAAATCAAGTATACAATATAAAATATAAACAAAATATGAAACAGTAATAAATATAAAGAGTAAAGGTAAGAGAGAAGCAAACTCAGTATGTTAACGAGATTCGGCTCCACTGCCTACGTCATCGCCTCAAGCTATCCCTTGAAGATCCCCAAATCTACTATTCAATCTCCTTTAGGTGGAGATAGAAACCTATTACACATTTGAGCAGTATCGCTCCAAAGAATCCGTATAGAACACCCTCTACACTTCCAATCACCTCACACTTGGTGATTTAACTATTCCCCGTGTAGAATACCTTCTACACTTCCAATCACCTCATACTTGGTGATTTAACTATTCACCGTGTAGAATACCTTTTACACACATAAGGGTTATACGCACCCTCTACAAATACAAGAGTTAATAGTGGGTAGACTATCAAAGTATACTCCTCAATGAGTGAGATAGAAACAATACAGCGCAACCTATATCTCTCTCAACAAGAACAAGAATTAAGACTCAAAACTTTAGAAAAGAGAGAATGAAAACTTTGAAAGAATGATGCAAAACTTAGCAATAGATGTGTAAACTCTTGTTATAAATTTTGCAAAACTCAAGTAAGCTATTTATAGGCAAATGAGTCTTCAATTTCAAATTTGAAAAGATTCTCATGTCAAAAACATCAGCATTCACTTTTTGAAAATTTCAAATCTAATTTTTTTACTTTTTGCATGTGACAAAATGAGCACACTTTACTTTTCAAAAATTTCAAACATAATTTTTTACTTTTTGCATATGACAAAAGGAGCACACTTTATTTTTCAAAATTTTCAAATAAAAACATCTACTTTTTGCATAAGTCAAGAAAATCATTTATCACTTTTGAAAATATTCAAATAAAACATGCACATGTGAAAGATGACAATCAATCATTTTAATATTTTCAAAGTTCAAACCTTCAATCATGTCATGCACATGTGAAAGATGACAATCAATCATCTTAATATTTTCAAAATTCAAACCTTTAATCATGTCATGCACATGTGAAAGATGACAATCAATCATCTTTCAAAATTTTCAAATTTAATTTTCAAAATATTCATGCACATGTGGAAAATGTATTTTAATGCTTTATGATAAAATATTAATTTTGAGCCTTAATCCTAATTTCGAATTTTTAAGAGATTTACAATATTATTCTATGATTTTAATGTGAACTTATTCCCTTCTTACCCATGCTTGCTTCCTTGATGTGCTTGATTCTATTGTGTTGCTTGAGACTCCATTATTCTTTGAATTCATTTGTTATCATCAAAATCCATGTGTAGATTTACACGAAACTTGAAACCTTGAATTCAACAATCTCCCCCTTTTTGATGATGACAAATGCTTGATAGAACCTGAAACCTGTATTAATACTTAAGCTCCCCCTGAGAATGTGCGTTAGTTTTTTCAAGCAAAAATATAAATATAATTCCAAGCATCTATAACAAGTTTAACAAATTAAACAATGTTAATATTTTAGTTTAAAACTTCTCCCAATTTTGGCATCATTAAAAAGGAATCATAATTAGCTCAATGAGATATATTCCTATAATAACCAATAGATAAATAAAACGCTGCGTTAGTAGAGACTGTAGAAGTTAGAACCACCCGTGTCCGACAAAACCTGCAAAGGTTGAAGCCGAATTTTATCATCTCGGTGCGGAAGAAGATTTAAATCCGCTTGATGTTATTGATGAATTAGATGTTCCAGAGATTTGAAATTGAATAATTAAAATTATTCGTGTCCGACAAAGATAACAAAAGCTGCAGGCCTAGTTTTGGCAATGCGGTGCAGAGCCATGCATGTCTGACAAAACCTGGAAATGTTGGAAGTCTAACTCTGGCAATTCGGTGCGGAGCCACGCGTGTCTGACAAAACCTGCAAAGGTTGGAGCCCTAACTCTAGCAGTAGGTGCGAAAGCAGATTTAAATCCGCGTGATATTGTTGAAAAATTAAATATTATCGAGATTTGAAAGTTGTTGTTTAAAAGACCGTTTTCACCTGTCGGATACTCAAATAAATTTTCACCCCATTCATTGATCCAGTTTCTGTTTATTCAAAACGATAGAATGACGGAAAAAATTTCGTTTGATAATCTTCCGGATTTGAATCAGGAACCGTCTCAACCAGTCATTTTATCTCATGAGGTTGTCAACACCATGATAGAAGCAGAAATGCATTTTTCAAATAGAACTGATTCTAAAGTTGTTGCAGCATCAAGAACTCTCAGTGCTCAATATGCTGCCTCTGTTACGACCATATCTCGGAGATTACTAGCGAGGGCAAATGAGGTTGATCGACTTAACAATTAAATATCTGTTCTGCATCAAAAGCTTGCAAATAAAGGCAGAAAGAATAAGAGGTTAAAGCAAGAAAATAAAGATTTGATAGAATTAGCTCGTGTTTTGAAACTTCAAATAGAGGAATCGAAACGAGTAAGAGTTCAAGCACAGAGTCAACATCAGCAGATAATGGCAGCGTTTCACGAGAGAAACAGGGACAATTATAATTAATCTCGCTAGCTTAGGTCGGTAACTTTTGACAATATGCATCCGGCATATCTTGTAAGCTTGACTAAGTAAGATTTGAAGAGATGACAGTTTGTCTTCTACTTATTTCCATCTTTATAAAAGCAATCCTTAGTTTTATCTAATCCGCATCAAATCTTCTTTTCATTGTTGTAGTTCATCTTCATTCTCACTTTACAAAATTTTAATGGCTCATCAATTCTCTTTCAGTGCTTCTCGTGATCAATCTATTTCTGCATCTGTCGTAAGTGCCATGAAGCAGCAAAACACCGATTTGGCTAATAAATCAGATTATGATGCCAATTACGAGCTTGTGGGTCTCGGGACTCTATACTCATCTTCCATTGTTGCTTTTTCCGCTCGGTTGCAGTCCAAAACCCGCGAGATAGTGAAACTTAATGAGAAGATCGATATTCTTCAACGACTTGTTCAAGAGTCTAACAAAAAAATAGTAGACTTAAAACAACAGAATAAGGATTTAAAATCCTTACTTGCCTCTGCATTTCGATTGCCTAATCTTTTAGACAAGGATGGCATGATGATTTATGAGGAGCAAATGCATTTGAATGATGAGGCTAAACGTCTCAAGTTTCTGTAGGTCATTTGAGATAATGGAATAAAAGTATCTAGCAGATATTCATGGCATGCATAATTCTTATTTATCTTCTAATCATGCATAGTTTATATTCTGGTAGGGGTTTTGTGAAAATTTCTACCAATTGATCATGTGTATTAGTGAATTCTAATACAATATCGCTCTTCTGCACATGATCTCTAAGAAAATGATATCTAATTTCAATATGTTTGGTCTGAAAATGTTGTATTGGATTCTTTGAAAAAATTATAGCACTTATATTTATCACATCTGATTGGAATGTGATTATACTTAAGTTTAAAATCCTCAAGTTGTTACTTCATGTAAAGAACTTGAGTACAACAACTGCTTACAGCAACATACTCTGCCTCAGTAATAGATAATGCAACAGAATTTTCTTTTTACTAAATTATGAAACAAGTGCATGACCTAAGAAATGACATGTTCTACTAAAACTTTTTCGATCATCTTTGCAATCAGTATAATCAGTACCTGAATAACTAATAAAATCGAAAGAAGTGTGTTTAGGATACCATAACTCTAAGTCAATGGTACTGGCAAAATATCTAAAAATCCACTTGACTGCAATCAAATGAGATTGTTTTGGAAATAATTGAAAACGTGTACATAAACATACACTGAACATAATATCAGGTCTACTATTTATCAAATATTATAAACTACTAATCATATCTCGATATACATTTGAGTCAACTGGTTTACCGCTTTCATCTTTATCAAGTTTAGTGGTTGGACTCATTGATGTTCCAATTACATTCGCACGTTCCATCTCAAATTTTGAGTAACTCTTTGATATATTTTGAGTCTTTGACTGATTAATAAATGTTCCACTTTTTACTTGCTTGATTTGCAATCCGAGAAAGAAATTAAGTTCTCCCATCATGCTCATTTCAAAATTTTCCTACATATTCTTAACAAAATCTTGACACATATTTTCATTAGTAGCACTAAATATTATATCATCTACATAAATTTGAATTAGAAGAATATCATTCTATTCATACTTGATGAAAAGAGTTATATCAATCTTTCCTCTTGAAAAACATTTTTCAATAAAAAAAAACTATTTAAAAAAACACTTTTAACATCCATTTGAAAAAGTTCGAAATCTTTATAACAAGCATATGTAAGTAGCATTCGAATAGTTTCTAATCTTGCGACTGGTGCATATGTCTCATCATAATCGATTCCTTCTTCTTGATTGAAATCTTGGGCCACAAGTCGAGCCTTATTTTTAGTAATGACTCCGAACTCATTTTTCTTGTTTCTAAAAACCCATTTTGTTTCAATAATAGTATGATTTTTAGGTTTAGGAACAAGTGTTCAAATATCATTTCTTTCAAATTGATTAAGCTCTTCTTGCATAGCTAGAATCTAAAATTCATCAAGAAGTGCTTCATCAATATTTTTAGGTTCAATCTGAGATAGAAAAGCAGTATGATTGCAAATATTTCTAAGAGATGATCAAGTACTTACACCTCGTGAAGGTTCTCCTAGAATTTATTCCGCTGGATGATCTTTCACATGTTTTCACTATTTGGTTGCATCTTGTACTAAGTCTTGATGATCTTTTCTTCTATTTCCATGATCTTTCATTTTGAATTGTCTCCAAATATCACACATCATTTTTCTTTAGAAGTGAAGTCAATGAATTTAGTTTTATCTTCTGTCACGTATCTTGAGCATCCATTATCTAAAAATCATTTATTTTTACCTATAGAATACTTCATGCATACCTACAAAAGCAATTAAAAAAAATTCCTGGTACCTAAATTCTTTGGGTCCTTATTTATTAGTATTAGAAGAAACAAGATGTTTAGGTACCCATATGGCTCTAATAGTCATTGTATGTTTTCTTCTAATAGGACAAGCAAGATAATTATGACCATTTCTATTACAAAAATTGTAAATAGCATGTGATATATATGAAGAACTTGAGTGATTATAATAGTATCCTTTTTTAACAAAATTATTTTTGTGAAAAGAATTTTGAATATTGGATTTTGATGTAGAAGGATTATCAAAGAAATTTTTATCAAATTTGTATTTTTGTTTTGGCTTATATCCCAAGCCTGCCTTATCAAAAACACATCTTTGACTACTAAGAAATTTTTCAAAATTTCTTTTTCCATTCGTAAAGTTTTCAATAATATTTTCTAAATCAGTTTTCTTTTTCTTCAACTCAAGATTTTCATCTTTCAAAACAATACTTTCTTTTCTTAAAATATCAATTTCGTTTGTTAAAGAAGAATTTTTCTTTTTCAAAATAATATACTTGATTCCCAATTTTTCAAATTCCTCATATACCTCTTCTAAAATATTTTACAATTCTTCATATGAAGGATCTTCAATATTATCAAGATTTGTTATCTCAATGTCATCTTTAGTCATAAGACAAAGATTTGCTGATTCTCCATTGCTTACTTCACTATCTGAGCTACTTGAATCATCATCCCAGGTAGCTTTCATTACTTTTTTGCCTTTGTTTCGATCTTTCTTTAGCAGAGGACAATCTGACTTGATATGACTAGGCTTATTACATTTATAACAAATTAAAATATCATTTTTACCTGAATCTTTTTTGGAAAACTTTTTGAAAGATTTCCTTGGAGGAGTTTTATTTTTCTTTAAGAACCTCTGAATTCTTCTTGTTATCATCGCAACTTCTTCATTTTTGTCGTCATTTTCCTCATTTTCATCACTTTCACTTTCATGTGGAACAGCTTTAAGTGCCAAACTCTTCTTTGAATTTCCTTCTTCTTCTCCTCTTTTCAATCTGTACTCATGGGTGATAAGTGACCCGATAAGTTCATTCACTTCGAGCTTCTTGAGGTCTCTAGCTTCAAGAATCGCTGTCACTTTTGATTCCCAACGTTTTGGTAGAGAATTGAGAATTTTTCTTACTATCTCCACTTTGGAATAAATTTTGCCAAGAGCTGTCAAGCTATTTATGATGTTAGTAAAACGAGTGTGCATACTAGAAATAGATTCATCATCATTCATCTTAAACATTTCATATTCATGAGTAAGAATATAAATTTTTGATTCCTTGACTTGAGAAGTTCCTTCATAAGTAACTTCCAAGTTATCCCAAATTTCCTTTGCTGTAGTGTAGGTCATTACTCTATTAAACTCATTACCATTGAGAGCATTATATAATAAATTCATAGCAGTTAAATTCAAAATATAAAGTCTATCGTCTTCACGATTAAACTCTTTTTCTTCGTTTTTGACCTTTATTTCATCAACCACTTTTGTTGGAATATAAGGTCCATTTACAATGCATTTCCAGATTTCTCGACCTTGAGCCTGAAGGAATATTCTCATTCTAACTTTCCAGAATGAGTAATTGTCTCCGCAAAAGAGTGGAGGCCGACTGCTGGATTGATCTTCACCAAATGAAGCTGCAATGTTAGCCATAAGATCTTAACTCAAAAGATAGTTAATCTTATAATAGAGCTCTAGCTCTGATACTAATTGTTGCCCAGATGACTAACACAAGAGGAGGGGTGAATTGAGTTGTATTTAAAAAAATAACAATTATAAATCAAGTATACAATATAAAATATAAACAAAATATGAAACAGTAATAAATATAAAGAGTAAAGGTAAGAGAGAAGTAAACTCAATATGTTAACGAGGTTCGGCTCCACTGCCTACGTCCTCGCCTCAAGCTATCCCTTGAGGATCCCCAAATCCACTATTCAATCTCCTTTAGGTGGAGATAAAAACCTATTACACCTTTGAGCAGCACCACTCCAAAGAATCCGTGTAGAACACCCTCTACACTTCCAATCACCTCACACTTGGTGATTTAACTATTCCCCGTGTAGAATACCTTCTACACTTCCAATCACCTCACACTTGGTGATTTAACTATTCACCGTGTAGAACATCTTCTACACACACAAGGGTTATACGCACCATCTACAAATATAAGAGTTGATAGTGGGTAGACTATCAAAGTACACTCCTCAATGAGTGAGATAGAAACAATACAGCGCAACCTATATCTCTCTCAACAAGAACAAGAATTAAGGCTCAAAACTTTAGAAAAGAGAGAATGAGAGCTTTGAAAGAATGATGCAAAACTTAGCAATAGATGTGTAAGCTCTTGTTATAAATTTTGCAAAACTCAAGTAAGCTATTTATAGGCAAATGAGTCTTCAATTTCAAATTTGAAAATATTCCCATGTCAAAAACATCATCATTCACTTTTTAAAAATTTCAAATCTAATCTTTTTACTTTTTGCATGTGACAAAATGAGCACACTTTACTTTTCAAAATTTTCAAATATAATCTTTTATTTTTTGCATATGACAAAAGGAGCACACTTTACTTTTCAAAATTTTCAAATAAAGACATCTACTTTTTGCATAAGTTAAGAAAAGTATCTATCACTTTTGAAAATATTCAAATAAAACATGCACATGTAAAAGATGACAATTAATCATCTTAATATTTTCAAAGTTCAAACCTTCAATCATGTCATGCACATGTGAAAGATGACAATCAATCATCTTAATATTTTCAAAATTCAAACATTTAATCATGTCATGCACATGTGAAAGATGACAATCAATCATCTTTCAAAATTTTCAAATTTAATTTTCAAAATATTCATGCACATGTGGAAAATGTATTTTAATACTTTATGATAAAATATTAATTTTGAGCCTTAATCCTAATTTCGAATTTTTAAGAGATTTACAATATTATTCTATGATTTTAATGTGAACTTATTCCCTTCTTACTCGTGCTTGCTTCTTTGATGTGCTTGATTCTATTGTGTAGTTTGAGACTCCATTATTCTTTGAATTCATTTGTTATCATCAAAATCCATGTGTAGATTTACACGAAACTTGAAATCTTGAATTCAACAACAAAATTTACAAATATTAGTATATCACTTCTCTTAGAAGTATTGAAGAGTTATAAAACAAAGTATGTAACCTTTTACAATTGCCTAAATTTTATTTGTACTTAAAAATACAAAAAAAAAAAAAGCTTCAACAACTGAAATAAACTAATTAAACAAAATACCCACGCTGTTACAAAAAAATTTCAAAGAACCGATAGGTAGATAGATGTTATCATATAATCACCCATGCTACTCTTTACATCTTGTTTTGTTACTCACTCATTATCAAACTTTAGCTTAAAGACAAATAAAATAAGTACAGTTAGGAAAGAGCAAAAATCATAAACCTAATAATTTTTTAGTTCTTATATGTTTTCAAAATATCATAAACCTAATAATCATAAACCTCAAAATCATGAAAATAATACCCAAAAGGCAAATGCACAATTCTAATACAAACAACTAGCTAAACGCTAATGGCAAAGTCATCAAGAAAGTAAAAAATAAAACAAATAGAAAACAACTTTAAACTATTAACCTCCAAGAGACACCCTAAAATCCATGTTTAGATTCATTTAAAATTTTCATTGATGTATACTTAGATGGCCTTGATTGTGATCCTACAGATCTTACAGATCAACTTTTTTTTTTTTATGGGTATCCTATAGATCTAATAGATAAATAGGAGATTAGAATATTAATACAGCAGGAAAAATGATAATAACAATTAAACATATTAAAACTAACTGCAATACCTGTGAAGCCAGTCCCTATTCCACCAGCTGCTTTGGACAGCACCTTGCTACTTTGGTCCACATGACACCCACATACCATTAGGAGTCTTAACAAAGTGATTTGCATCTTGTATTTTTCGAACAAGTTCAAACAGGACATCCTTAACCTACAGAAACCATATATATATATATATATATATATAAATAGGGGCATAAGAACCAACCATTTCCAACTAACTAGCATCGCACCATTCATACAATTATTGACAGCAGAATAAAAACTGATAAAATATCAGGTATCTTATGGTGGCATCCCACTTAGACAAACAGAATTATCTGAACCTGAAAAACCCTCTGTTCTGCGAGCCAGACTTTCAAAATCTGTTTAGGTTAAATTGTGGGGAGTATCTCCTAGATGCACCTGTTAAGGTTGTAAAAACCAAAAAATAATTAGCATTATAAAGCTTACCACATGAAAATGATGCTCACGTAGCCCTCTTTTCTTCTCTTATTTTCCTAAAGGAATTATAAAAATAAAAGAAGAATGGTTTGAACTTTCCATTACCTTAAATATGTGATATCGGGCCTTCAAGACTGGTAGAGAAATGTATATGCGCTTGTCGAAACGCCATCGAATGGCCTGAAATTAAAACTGCTTAGCCACAGGCAATATATTATTTATGCTAATTGAAGAAAATATGACAGGGAAACAACGAAATGTTCCCCTTACCTGGTCCAGAGCATAGGAAGTATTAGTAGCTGCAATAACAAGAACTTTCTCATCATTGTGCCCTACACCCTAAATTGTAAGAAAGAAAAGGTCCAGTAATGTTAAGATATAATAAATTGAAACAATTAATCAAATTCAAAGTATGTTGGAAGATTTATACAATGGCATGAAAATTTGTTATGGTGGCAATTCATTATTTCTCAACATCAAAACTCTAGTCTTCAGAGGCCCGACATACTCTTCAAAGCTCATGACAAAGGCAACAATAATTATGTATCACTCCACTTCGCAAAACCTCAATAAGTGCCACAATCCCCTACCAATATCATATGGTAAATGGTTTCTCTTTAAGACAAACATTAACTAAACATTGCAAATTTCAATATTAAGGCTTTGCTTTCACATAGCAACAGAGAATCAGATATTGTTAAAATGAAACAAAATCTGAAAGAAAAATGAATTAAAAAAGACGTGGCCATAACAAAAACTAACTAGAAATACTTAACTTGTGTAAACTTGATACACCTTACAACGATAAATCTCTTCCGTGAAAAATCGTGAATATCAATTACGAAGATGCACTTGTACGGAGGAGGTGCAAGCGATAATGGCAAAGCAATGTAACAATGCAAATAGACAAGGGTCATGGGTATCAAAAACCCAACTTTTAAATGGGAACAAATAAAGACTTGTAATGGCTAGGGGACGACTTAAGGGTGTTGGTGAAGTAATAGGTGGTGGTGGTTGGTCGTGGGTGATAGTGTGGGCGGCGACACAAGGTGAAACCAGTGGATTTCACGCCCATTACGAGTGGAGAGAAAAAGAAGGAGATGGGGCTCGCTGGCAGAAGGTTATGTTCGCCGGTAAAAGGGAAGGATGCTAGGAAGTGGCCGGAGGCAACGGCAGTGTGGCCTGGAAACACAAAATACCCATTTTGGGTTAGGAGGCCGCACGAGGAGGTGAGGCCGCTGTGAAGCACATCGACGGCAGAGGAGGCTTACCAGCGTGTGGGGGTGGGGTTTGGGCTGGACGGTGTCGCCGTTCGCACACAGCGGGGTTGGGCGTTGGGCACACGGAAGGGAGGGTGAAGGGGAGGCCGAGCGAACGGCTGGGGGGGGGGGGATAAGGAAAAAAGAAAGAAAAAGAAAAAAAAAAAGAAAGAAAAGAGAAAAAAGGAAAAAAGAGGAGAAAACAGATAAAGAGAAGGAAAAAAATGAGATCCAATTTTCATAACTTGGGTCATAGAAAAAATTTAACGAAAAGAACTTCAAGATAATAACTTGAATAAATTAATTTAAATGTAAAGAATACTTAAAATAAAATAATAAATAAAATTCCACAACACCATAATTTAAATTTTAACAATAAACTAATTTAAATTAAGGAGCAATTTAAATACAAAACATTAATTAATATAAAGAAATCACAATTTAAAATAAAACATAAACAAAATAATGAAAAATATATTGAATTTAAAACCTTAACTTGACTCCTGGCTAGAAAAAAGCAACAAATGCCATTATTTGCGACAGAATTTGACTCTCGACTAGAAAAAATACAACAAATGTTATTTGTTAATGGCAGATAGTGGAGCGACGGTGGTGCTGGAGCACTTATAGGCCACGGTTTAGGAGGTGCATGTGAGGGCGAATGGCGGCATGGGCTAATTATAACTAGAGCACAATAAAATAAATTAAAAGATAAACTACAACACTTCAATATAATATAAATAAAATAAAATATTTAAAACTCAACAATAAACTACTTTAATTTAAAGAACAATTTAAATATAAAACACTAATTAATATTAAGAAAACACATTAAGCTTTTGCTGTAAAATTAAAAAGGCCATCAAAATGTACTTTTGCTTTAATTTACGATAGAATTTGACTTGTGGCTAGAAAAATACAGCAAATGCCACTATTTACAGCAAAGTTTGACTCCTGCCTAGAAAAATGCAGCAAATACTACTATTTACGGCAGAATTTGACTCTCAACTAGAAAAAACACAGCAAATGTCACTATTTACGACTGAATTTGACTCCCGATTAGAAAACATAGCAAAAAGTCACTATTTGCAACAAAATTTAACTCTCGACTAAAAAAAAGGTAGCAAAAAGTCTTATATATTGTAATGACACATAATTCACGACTTATTTGGATATTAAGAATACTAGCAATGCCATGTGTACATGGTATTGTATATCTTTTATGGAATTGATGACGTGATATTATTATCACATTAGTCGAAATATTAAAAAAGAAGAAGATAAAAACATGATGAAAGAGATCAAACAAAAATAAAAAATAAGAATATTTAAATTATAGAATAAATAAAAATAATATTTATATATAGCGTGTATATAAAAGTTACACAACTATGTATAAATAGTATTTTTGTAAGAATATTTTAAACTATTTATCATTAATCGTAAAAGGGTAATAAATACTGTATAAATAATTTATTAATAATAAAGAAATAATTTTAAAATATATAAAAGTAATCGCTTTTCCAAAATTACTAATTAACCTATATATGCTTGTGCTTAGTCCCACAAAGAAATAATTTCAAATGCTTCAGTTGGAAATAAATGTAGTTCAATTTGATAAAGATTTACACCCACTTGGAAAATTTTATATAATACATCAGTATTAATTTATTTTCATCTCACAAATTAAATAAGATGTAGTATATTTATTATTATTAAGTATTTTTTTTTATTTAATAAAAATAAATATACTACATTTTAAATAATAGAATGAAAATAAAAGAGTACTAGTATGATCACTGTGATGTAAAGCATGATTTCTCTAATTAAATAAAGAAAGACTAGAAAGTTTTTTTTTTCCCGAGAAAATGATTAACCTACCTTTCTTCTATCCTCATTACGAGGATTTGGTGGCTCTAAACTTGGCATGGTCTTGGATTCTGCATGAGAGAAGGTACGAGTAGTAAGTAATTAAGCTCGATCAGTAATTAATTAATCTCCCATGAAACAAACACAATTAATTCGCTGGAAAATTCAGATTTTTTTGCATTAGAAAATTGACAAGTTGGCAAATTGCAATGATCTTCAGATTCTGCTTGCTGCGCTCAAGTGATTCGTATCCAACATCTGGAAACGCGTCCCTATTTAACTTTTGTAGCAAATGCCGAGTACGGAGAATCTCTATCGCTTGTCTCAGATTCTCAAGCATCCAATCTTTTTTTTTTTTGCAAGATATATTAATCTTTGCGCAATGCAACAACCTCGAGCCCTCCCTTGTTTTGAGGTTGAGATCTTCTCCGGTCAATGTTGGAGTTTTCAAATTTAGAATAGTAGTTTTCTTTTGACATTATAAAAGTGAAACTTACGTGCATTTAATTATAGACACCAAATTCATTTATTTGTAAGCTTATTTTTAGTTCAGTTAATTAATTAAACAATAGATATTTTCGACGTCGAGAACGGAATTAGAATTTAAAATTTAGAGAGGTAATTGATAAAATATGTGATATATGTAAATATAAGTATTTTTTTTTCACATGATTATATATAAAAATAATAATCATATGTTATAAAATTATATATAAAAAATACATATCTATAAATTATATTTTTCTTAAATTTTTTGCAATTTGTTGTAGACTATTACAAAAAAAATATGAACTTAGGATTATTTCTCCTACAAATTAAGCTCGACGACGATTTTTATGGCATAAAATTCGTTTATTATTATTTCTAAAGTAAAATTATTGACAATTTTTTTCTCAATATAAATTAGCAAATAATCTGTAAAAAATTCATCTTTCATTTGAATACGCAATCTAATTTTTATAAATTTCATATTAGAAAATACTCGCTCAATAGTAACAATAAAACATGAGAAGTTAATATTAGACGAATTAATCTGTCAAATGTCAATTAAGTAATAAATATTTTACTTTTTTGAAATTTCTAATAATCTACATAATTTAGGTAATCTAGACATATTTTAAAATTTTAGTTGCGTTAATACATCAAGCTAGAGTGGAGGAGATAATTTAGGTATCAACCGTTAGTGAAGTAAAATTTAGAGTGAGACTAAGTAAGTATTAAAATTTGAAAAAATAATTTTAGGAAAATTTTTAGAGGTCCAAGGATTGGGGGGCAATTTTTTTTTTTTGATAAATTGGTGTGGAAATTTTAATTATTTTAAAAAAATTATATATATTTATATAGTATGTATACTTTTTAAAAAGTTTGGGGCGGAATGCGGTAACCCACCCTAGCCAAGGGATCGTTTCACCCCTGGTCATATTCTTTCTTCCTTTTGCAAAATACACTTTTCACCAATTAAAATTTAAAAAAAAATTTCGCGACTGTGATGGGGGACAAAACTTCGACTCTGTTCCCTCTTCCAATCCTTTATTTTTTTTATTTTCTTCTTTATTTGGCCAACATGGTTTAGGGTGGTTTTCAAGCCTTTTTGATTGTGAATGTTGGTTTGGTAGGTATGAAAGACTAGGATGGCCAAATCCCACCACGCGCTGTGCCGCTGATCTCCCCATATGCCAATCATGGTGTCATCCGAAATTTTTGCTGAACAAAGCAGCGCATGTCCCTAACGCGCGAGGTCCGTTTTGAACTTGACCTTCAACACGCCTTTCTTTCTAGTGGATCTTTCTTGTCGATGGCCATTTTTGAGTGAATTTGAGATATCGGTGCTTCTCTATTATACGGCTGCTCATTCTTAGTGTGGCCCACGCGCCACCACAGACGACCTTCCTTTGAATTGTTTTCTATTTTTATTATTTGGTTGTATTTTATTTGGTTTGTATAAAAATAATTATATAAAGAGAAATAATCTCTTGGACGGTAATCTGTAAAGTTATAGTTATCTCCTCCTTTTGGAGGAAGAGACTTAAGTTATCGACCTTCGAACAATGTTTAGTCTCTCAGTCGATTGGTCAAAATTAGAAGTTTGTATCCTAACTACAGTTAATTGACTATTATATTGAGTTTTTTCAATTCATATTGGTCATATTTGTAAAACTTTAAGTTCTTAAATCGAATGAAAATAGACATATTTCTCTAAAAAAAAAAACTTATTTTTATACAAATCAAATGTTTTCAAAATAAACTCTTGATATATAGTAGGGAGGGACATTTTTGTCAGGATTTCGTATTAAGTATTAAAATTGTAGTAACCTTTCTATTTTTAAGTCTACGAGAGATATATTTTCATCATGTACCTGATATATTAGAATTTGATTTCTAAAAAAATTTAAAATAAATTTTGATACAAATTTATATGAAAATATATTGAATTATTCCATTATTAAATTTGTGTGTAGAGTATATCTTTCATATAATTTAAATAATAAGATTTTATTAATAAAATTTTAAATTTTATATTTTATAGAATTTAAATTATACCATATAAATTATAATACTATGATACACAGAAAATTTTCAATCCTATTATAAAAGCTACATAAAAATTATATATGTTCTTTACTCAAATTTGGTGCTACATCTCCCGGAAGATTTAGTCTGAAATATCTCGAATAGGCAAAACTAGTTTTCTTATTTTTCTTGATTTAGTTTCATTCATTTTTTAATATTTTTAATATTTTTTAAAAAGAAAAAAATTGATATCATCATTAAAAAATACTTCTAAATTATTAAGTTAGAAAGAAATTAAAAAATAACTATTTTGTCATTTGAAAGAAATTTTCGAGACAGAAATTTAAGAGATAAAGCATTTCTTTAAAGAGTAGTGTTAGGGATCTCCACGAGGGATCCCCACCGCGACATCGTAGCTGACGTGGCTATTGCCACTTCAGCCACATAAATAAATAAGAAGAAGAGAGAAATGAGAAATAAACACGATCGAGGGAGGGTAATGTTCATTTTCATTTCGGCTCTGCTCACGATAATCAAACCCAACCAATCTTCGCCCAAACTCATCTCTGATCTCTGTCTTTAGTCGCCGTACGTGGTCGCCGAACAGACTCACCGTCCTGGTGTTGGTTTTGCCGGTTGTGCATTTCAGCTCTTCCATTTGAAGCTCACTGTAACGAGAGCCATCTCCGCCCAACTAATTTCTGGTCCCCGTCTTTTGTCTCCATTTCGCCAGTTCGTTTTTGCTTCTATTGTTTGTTTTTGCTTCCATATTTTAGTGTGGGTTTGCAGGTCCGTGGGTTCGTGGATTTGTGGGTTTTGTGGATTTTCGTGGGTTCATGAATTTCGTGTGTTTCGATTCGAGTATGGACTCTGGTTCATGAGCTTCGATTCAAGGCCTTAGGGTGGAAGACAACGGGTATGTAGGTTCAAGAGAGATGGAGGAAGACACGAGGGAGGGAAATGGAAGAGTAAACAGATGTATATTGATAGAGAAATGAAATGAAAGAGGAAGGATCGAAGGAAAAAGGAGGGATGATGGTGAAAATAAAAACGACTGTTTCATTAGTGTGCCACGTTTTGGACACGAAGTCGCGACGGGTTATTGACTCGGTTGTATAAAAAATTTTCCTTCTCTAAAATATATGTAAGTTCTCGAATCTCAAACTGAAGAGAGGGCAGGTATCACGGGGGTCATATCTCTCTATTTTTTTTTGGCTAAAATTGCCTGTTGGGGGGGGGGGGGGGGGGCGAGGGACTACAAAGTACAATACTGTCTTTAATTATAAAAATATGTACACGCACCTTATAGTTTAATCAATAATTACAAAAAAAAATTGGGGGTACAATATGGGAATAGTACAGATCATCAAATGCTTACCTTTGATTATTGTAGTGCTGAACAAATATTTGGACCGACAGTCTAACTGCCATAATTGAGATCCAGATGTACGGTATTAGCAGTTATTGGAACACAACCCCGGCACTGCCAGTCTGCTAGTGGTGCACTACTACGTAAGTAAAATAACAAAATTAAATGATAAAAGAAGTTATAAATTAGAACTCTAAAATTATAAGAGAAATGGTATTTAAATAATAGAATATGTAATTTTTTTTTATAAATACGAATAAATACAGAATTTATATAAATAATAACTTTTTAATAATAAAATTCATTTTTTTTAAAACGTTTATGCAATATTTAAATAATCTATAATAGTATATAATATTACTCAAATTATAATAAAAAGAAGAAGAAGCTGGATATGGGTAAATTAATTAAGATCGTTGGAACATGAGAAAATCCCATTCCCACATGATGGGATTTGTAAGATCCCGACACGTATTGGGGCGGTGCTATAGAAAAATGTTTTATTGTGTTGGGTGTCCCCTGCGCCCATGCAAACTACAGCAATGTGTATCTCCTTTAACAGAATTATATATCTGCATTTCGATTTCCTTCGTAACTTTTGCCCCAAATTACGAATAGATCAGGGGTTGTCCGATCTTACACGTGCAGATCAATGTTTTTCTTTGAAATTTTTTTACGAAGATGAAAAGAAGATGTTGTGTTATTTTTACAAATAATCTTTGAGTAAAAGACTAGATTTGAGATAACCTTTATTAAGATTTTCAAAGCTTAACTAAACTTAATCAGAAATTAAAACTGACAGTGAACAAAACCAAGAATAACAAGAATTAAAAGATCAAAATAGAAAAATACAAAATCAAAAGCAACGGATGACAAATACAAGATTTAATGTGACTTGATCCTAGTGATCTACATCTACAACAAGAATACCTAAAAAAAAGTTTCATATTAACAATGATAAAAGAGTACAGAAATCAATCTTAATGCTTTTACAAAATATACCTCAGAAACCTGTCTAAGAAGAAAGTCAAACTCTAACCCTAATTGCCAGAATCCTCAACACCTCTCTCTCTCTCTCTCTCTCTCTCTCTCTAACTTCGAACGACAAAAAATGAATTGCCTTAAGTGTACAGTAGTCATCGCTACATATATATACATGCCAATACAAATTACACAAATACTCTTAAATAATCGTAAAATAGATCGGTAAAGTTATAATAAGTGTTAGCCGTTGGATCAACATATATTAAGCAGCATCATTGGTCTGGATCTCTGCCAAGTGTCTCCAATCAAACTTGACACATTGTAACAAAAGAGAAGAGAAAGAGCTTAATGTTTTTGTTTGTTTTGTGTTTGTCATCTGTAATCACTACAAGAAATTTATCTATTTGTAATTAACTATTTTTTATTAAAATAATTATTTTTTGTCAAAATAAATTTATTTTTATTGTAAATAATCATTTTTATCATAAATAATTCGTTATAAATACTCATTTTTCTTGTAGTCATGAGTTATACTGGTTGATATATCCATTTCAAATAAATTATTTTATGATTGAAGATATGGTAATTCTTCGTAAGCTGAAAAATCAAATTACTACGAAGCAATACATGATCAAAACGTACAATTAATTTTTAGCTTTTTGGATAAAGTCAACTCATAGGAAACAAAATTAAATAGAAGAGTTATGGCATAATGGCATGCAAGTAAGTTATATTTAAAAACTAGTTGACTTGATTCATTTTTAAGCATAAAATCAAAAAAAAGAAAAAAAAAATCATTTGATAAACCTCCAAGTCAATCACTGGTTGTTTTGATGATTAATTAAAGTTGTCTAATAAGTTAGGAGTCAACGATCCCATTTAAAACAACTATTCTGCACCGCCAAAAACCTGAAATTCGTGCTTTGAAAGGGAAGAGGGAATGACCGGAGATCAAACATGCAACATATTATATTTTCCTTCTTCCTTATAATTATCACCCATATAGGTGTTTCTTTGAGAGTTGACACACACACACACACACACATATATATATATATATGTATATATATATGATAAATAACATTTTTAGTTTTAAAATGTGTAAATTCGTAAACTCATTTAAAAAAAATTGATCGATAAATCTAAAATTCATATTAAAATATTATTTTTTTAGTAATGAATTCTACTTTTTTCAAAATGAGTGCTTGAGACATGTACACCTCAAATTGTATCTAGTATTACTATCTCTTTATATATATGTGTGTGCGTGTGTGTGTGTGTGTAAAGGTACAATTTAAGAGTGTAAAATTATATATGAAACTGAAAAGCCCCTTATTAGGATAATGAAATGGGGGGCATTTGAGAAAATCCCTAGAGACAAGGAAGATCATCCCGTGCTTTGATTTGTGTACTTCAATTATTTTAATTTAACTTCATTTCCACGTCTTTCATTGACTTCCACAAAAGAAAGAAATATAATATTGCTACCTAGTGCTGTAAGCCTGTAAGTATTTTGTGGATGAAGGGTCATAATAAGCAAATCCTTAATGATCTTGACTTCTCGTCTGTTTGTCTATATATATAGGTGGAGATGGAGAGCTAATCTGTGTTGTGCACAAAAACATACTCATACACTGTCACACAGAGAGAGAGAGAGAGAGAGAGAGAGAGAGAGATGAGGAGCAAAGAGGTGCGTTTGAACTGTGGAATAAGAATGCCTGTGATGGGTTTAGGCACTTATTCCTCAGAAAATGATAGGGAGACAACAGAGCTAGCCATCCATATGGCCCTCAAGGTACAAAACGTACACTCGTCCTTTCCTTGAAATAAATAAATAAATAAATGAATAATTAAAAAGATCCTCTGTGATTTTTGTTTCTAATTTTAGTGATTTTTGTAAGGGGCCTTGCAGTTGCAGAACATATTAAAAAATGGTCTGTGGGATCCGTATCCTTGTCATGAATTTGGATCTTTAATTTGGATTATATGTTCCTTGTCTCCCAAAGATTTAAACATGAAAATGCTAATTAATAAGGTTGTTTGTGTATAACGTGCAGATGGGTTACAGGCATTTTGATACTGCAAAAATATATGGTTCGGAGCCTGCTGTGGGCAATGCTTTGACAGAAGCAATCCTCCATGGGAGAGTAGAGCGAGACGACATTTTTGTTACCTCTAAACTCTGGGGAAGTGATCACCATGATCCTGTTTCTGCACTCAACCAAACTCTGCAGTAAGCACTAACAAGCATGCATTAACATCCACAAAAACACACAAAAAATCAAACGTTGTTAAACACTGGAGTAAAAACCTCGAATTCAGCCCAAAGAAACCTCGTACATTTACCTTTCCTTCATTTTCAAGCAACACAGAAAAAGAGTGCTGATAATAATACCCAAATTTTCCCATTTAAAAAATCCAAGTGTGTGTGTCATTCTGCAGGTTTTTCAGCTTGTTTAACATGTTTTCTCAAATATATATATATATATATATACATTTTATTATGAGAAAATACAAAAAAAGTTCTAGCTTTCTGAGATTTTTGTTTTGGAATTGAAGGAACATGGGCATGGAATATGTGGACATGTATCTGGTGCATTGGCCAGTGAAGTTAAAGCCATGGGCTTGTGATGCAGTCCCAAAGGAAGAGGAGTTTGAAGAATTGGAGATGGAGTCCACCTGGGCTGGGATGGAGAAGTGCCTAGAAATGGGGTTGTGCAGGTGCATTGGTGTCAGCAATTTCTCCAGCAAGAAGATAGAACATCTGCTCAATTTTGCTTCTGTTCCTCCAGCCGTCAATCAGGTATACCCCCATTACACCAACATAGTTTGGCAAATTCAGATTTTGGTGATTTCGAAATTCAAACATCTTGGGGTTTGAATATGTCATTTGTCTTTGTGGTCACCAGTTGTCTTCCATGGATAAAATACAAGTTCTGCCAAATTCTGGCGAGAATCCTGTTTTCTAGTCCAATGAATAAGTGAAGTTGTCATGTTTGTGAATCTGTGATGTTTAAATTTGAATTTTAGTCCATAATACCAATCAAAATAAAAGCTACAAGTCAACCTTGTTTTTAGGGAAAAAAAATCCCTTTTGTTTTTTTTTTCAAATTTTTGGGATTAGAAGTATATCATGCTAAAGAGACGTGAAATGTATATTATATAGTAAGGTTGTCTTTTAAGTCAACAATGTCAATCCACAAGAATGACACACACGTTCAAAATGTCCTTCAATCCTGCCTTCAAAACTGGAACTCATAAGAGCTTTTCGGTATAGTGAGAAGTGTTAAAAAATATTGAAAAGAGTTGTGAATAGTAGTAAAATATAATGAAAATATAATAATAAAATATTAAATAGTAATGAGAAATAATTAATAATAGTAAAAAGTAGATAAAAAATAATAATAAAGTAATGAATCGAATAGAGTATCACGAGAATATGTGAGAATATTTTGCTTGCCAACCCTTGTAGTAAATCCTTTCGTATGCTTAACAATAATCAATGAATTCAATTCCAAACTTGGTGTGATTCGGGAACTTGCTGAAGAAAACATGTTACGAAATTAAGCAATTCAATTTCTTTGAATAGGTGGAAATGCATCCAATGTGGAGGCAAAGCAAGCTCCGTGAGACATGTGCAAGCCACAGAATCCACGTAAGCGCCTACTCACCGCTCGGTGGGCCCGGAAACATATGGGGATCAACGGCTGTGGTTGATAATCCAATCATCCAATCCATTGCTCTTAAGCACAAAGCAACCCCAGCTCAGGTAGACACCCAACTCTTTTAGTTTAACATTACTCTACATTGTCTCCCACCTAAATTAGCTACACTTGATTTGAAAAATGTGAAGTATATTATTTAATCACGCACCATAACACATGCTACCAGCTGAATTGACCTGTAATTTTTAAAAGATTGTCTAAGTTTGCTTTTAAACTATGAAGGTTGCTCTGAAATGGGGACTATCGAAAGGATCAAGCGTGATTGTCAAGAGTTTTAATCAAAATCGGATGAAGGAGAACTTGGGGTCCTTTGATCTGAAGTTGGACGATCAAGATTTCAATGACATTGACAGGTTGGAGGAGTGGAAGATCATGAGAGGGGAGTTTCTTGTTAATGAAACAACAAGCCCCTACAGGACAATTCAGGAACTTTGGGATGATGAAATTTAAGTAAAACTACAAGGTAGAACGATCCATTTGAGATGTACGATTAAAAAATCCACCCACTTTTTTTTTCCCGGTTGTACAAGAATGCTGAAAGGTGTCAGTATTTATTGATCCTTATGGTTCTTCAAGAGTAGATATGAAGGTCCATTTTCAAGAGCACAGATTTCTCAATGCGCATAAAGAGCAGTGGCAAAGTTAGCATTTTTTACATCAACAATAACAAGAAAAACATGAACAAAAACAATCATATCCTGTTCAACCAATCTTATTTATCTGCAAAGGTGAACATAGAATGCATTTAAAGATAATTACATTATAAGCAAAGGAGATGGATGATCAAGAAAAAGACGAGTTCAATGCACATATCTTACAATTGGATTTCATAGCTGTCCCTCCGTTTCACAAATGATGAACCGATTAACTGGTGCCAATATCATCAAACATAAAGATATAAGTAGCATTTAGTGGGGCTCTGTAGCATCCTCTCCAAAGTCATGATCCAGTCTAAAAAATTGGGCAGCCGGATTTGGGGGATCACAACGGGCTGGGAATTGGTCACTGAAATAAGATTGCAGTTAAAAAGATGACAGACCTGACTCGCAAAAAGCTTCATTTAACCGGGAAAATTTTCATCCAGCTAGAGGCTCGAGAGAGGTTCCCGTGAAAAACTTTACTTCCATTCATTTCATTGATTTGGTCCTCCAACTTTCAGATGCTTTCCCAGAATCTTTGTATCCAAAACCCTTACGGATTTCGTTCTCTCTCCCATTTGCATAGATATTATTACAGTGGCTATCTACACAAGGGAAGGAAAGTTAAATTATAATAGAAGCAAAAGCAAGCAATAACTGTAAATAGTACTCAGTTTTCGTTATAGTAAACAATATGTAGCTTTAGTTATCACTTTTTTACAGCCATAAGAGAGGTATGCTTGGAAGGTAAGAGCAGTTTAATTCCCCCCACCCTCTCCCAATTGTTTAAAAGGCTCAAAACAACATGCGAAGCAAAAGGAAATGAAATAAGGATAAATGTGCAGGTTCTAGACGTTGGCAAGCTGCACTGTTGGCTAAAACTGGAACAGCATTTGCATACATATGGTTGGAACGCATTTATTTCACGCTGCTTATTCTGCTAATATGGATCTCATAAATATAAATAAAAAGGGGAAAAAAGAGAAGTTACCATTCATATTGAACGAACATAGGATTGGATCAAGAAGACACCCATATTCAGCGGACAAGCCAAAACTTATATAAGAAGTGAAGATGCAAGTGTTTGGCTAGGACTAGGTGACTAAGGTGATACTAGGAGTGTTCAACCGGATCCGGTTTGTTGCCGGATCCGGTTATAAATCCGGAAAACCGGGATATCCGGGCGGATATCCGCCCGGATTTATTTTAAACGGATATAAAAATATAATATCCGCCCGGATTCATAACTGAATCCGGATTTTAATCCGGATACCAGTACCCGGATGTATAGGTTGATGAATCAGTCTTTCTCATCTCAATGTCTCGGACTCTCTCGTCTCGACCTCTCTCAACGTCTCTGACTCTCGTCTCAAACTCTCGTCTCGAGCTCTCTCTTGATTTCTCTTTCGTCTGAAATCGTCTCGAGCTCTCTCTCGATTTCTTGGTAACTCTCTCTCTCTCTCTCTCTCTCTCTCTCTCGGTTTAGTTGGATTGTGAATCTCCATTTCTTGAAATCAGCAGGAACCCTAGTTTTCTGCGAGAAGTGCGATTGCGAGTTGCCATCCTTTTGTTCCGTCGCTGTTTGTTCCATCTTTCTCTATCAACTCCGAAACCTAAGGTATGTTAATCTCTCTCTCTCTCTCTCTCTCTCGGTTTAGTTGGATTCCTTTTTTCTAGGTCTGTGTTAGATTTTCGTTTGTGTCTGTTTGGATTTGTGTTAGATTTACAGATTAAGTATTTTTGCACAAATGATGGAACATTTTAGTTTTAATTTCATTTTGAATGATCTAGGTTCATCTCAATGACTCGAGAAAACATTTTAGTGTCTTGAATCAATTGACTTGTGAGCAAGGATTTAGGAACAGTTGGAGAAGAAAAGAAATATAAGAAAAACGAGGTTGAATATCTAACCCTAGTCCCTGAATACATATCAGTAAGCAAATTTCAATGCTAGAAGAACAATATAATTAAAGATAACTCATATAATTTCAATGCCTAAATACATATAATTTCTTTTTATTATCAATACAGTTCCTTCTATATCCTTACAGACTCAAACCGGATTAAATTCCAAAACTGACTCCACTTTAGAAAACAGAGACCAAATTGGAAGTTAATCCAAATTTGCGTGGATTCAAGTGTGCCCTTATTTTAAATTATAGGACTTACCTTAAAATTGTACAAATTGTTTTTCTTTTCGTTACAATTGTTTCTTGGCTATGTTTTGGTCTCTGTTTTCTAAAGTGGAGTCAGCTCAAAATCATTTGCAATAGCTGGCTATTTTTTGGTCTCTATTACCTTATTTTTGCTATTTTTTTGGTCTCTGTTACCTTAAAATTGTACAACTTGGCTTTTTGTATATGTAGGCATGTAGCAAGCTAGATTACTATATTATAATATTTGGCATAATAGAGACATGCAGAAACGATCCCTTCCATGCCGTTGCTTCTCTGTATCTGACAGATAGTGAGGTGGGACCTCTGCAACTTCAACTCCCAATTCAACTTGATTTGCTAAAATCTCCTTGAGTTGCTGAAAATTAATATTATAAGACATTTAATTCTATACGGAAAATAAGTTTATAGAAATATATATATATATGTATGTATAGCTGAAAACTAATAGTAACCAGAAATAAAACTAACACAGACCAATGAGAAAATGAAATGCCAAGGTAAGTGAGGATGTTTTAGACATTTCTCTCTCCTTCACTTTCCCCCTTTCAGGGAGAGAAATATACTTTTTACACATTTCATGAAAAAGCAATATACATGTTGATGTCATTTCCTGGGCTCTCTAATTAAATTGACATTATGAATATGAATAGAGGGGGAAAGCATAAGTCTATAAATAAACAATGACTACTTACTCCAGTTATTTTTTCAAAAGAGTTGGTTTTACTTTATTTGTGTTGGATGATTTTAAGTGGGGTAATTTTTTTGGGTTAGATTGAACTTAGCAGAATGGAAAATGTTTGGTTTATGTCTTGCACATGTGTGTTTGATAAAATATATGTGAACACTGATTAATTTCCTTCTAATTACTTTACTCCTATGGATTATCGGTTTATAATCCATTGATGGGGGCTCTTGTTTTTTTTTTTTTCTTCTTATGTTTAAAACAGATGGAAGGTAGTTTTAGTGATAGTGCATGGGGTTCTAGTTCAGCTCATATATCATTAGATATGGAGGAAGCCACCACTCCTTTAGTACCTTCTTTCACGAATATCTCAAATCCTAGGCCCACACCATCTCTCCCCCCAAGGTCAAAAAGAGCCCAAAAGGCTACAAACCAATCTAGGGCATGGGATCATTTTAATAAGATTGAACCTGCTGATCCCGATGCACCTAAAGCTCAATGCATGCATTGCCTGAAGCTTCTTGGATGCCATTATAAAAATGGCACTTCATCATTGACACACCACCTAGAATGGAGTTGTCCGAATTCTCCCCTTAGACGGAATAGAAATCTTGGGATAGATGAATCACCGCCACACATTGGAGTTAGGATGGAAGGTAGAGGATCTAGTCCTCAAGGGTTACGACAATATGACCGTGAAACATTAAAGGCAATGATTTCCAATTTATTTATCCAGTGTAAAATGCCATTTAAAGTTATAGAGCATTCGACATTTGTTAACCTTATGGGTTATTTAAAGCCTAGACATAACTTGCCATCTCGAACCACCTTCCAAAGAGAGTGTATTGGTATATAAAAGGAGGAGAAGCAAAAGTTAAAGACTTTGTTGAGTAACCAAAGAGTTTGTTTGACCACTGATATATGGTCATCGTTACAAAACAAGAGTTATATTTGTGTCACATGCTATTATATTGATCAAAGTTGGGCATTACACAAAAAAATCATAATGTTTTCCAGGATTGATAATAGTAAGGGTGAGACTATTGCTTAGATGTTGGATTCTTGTTTGATAGATTGGGAGATTAATCGCCTTTGTGCGATCACTGTGGATAATCACCCGGCTAATAAAGTTGTTGTTACTCGTGTGAAGAGGAACTTCAAATATAAGGAGTTCACAATTTTGGGAGGTGAGCTTATACATGTGCGTTGTGCTGCACATATTTTGAACCTTGTTGCATATGAGGGTTCAAAAATTATAACTAATGCCATAGATAAAATTAGAGAAGCAATAAAATTTGTGAGATTTTCACCGGTGAGGCTTGATTTGTTTAAATCATGTGCAAAAGAGATGAATATTGTGTGGGGAAAATTGGTGTGTCTAGATGTTTCTACTAGATGGAACTCAACATACCTAATGCTTAGTGTTGCTGAAAAATACGAAAAAGCTTTTGGACTTATGGGATTGAAGGAGTCTACGTTTTTGGCACCTCCATTTAAAGATTGGAAACTGGCTCGTAATTTAGTCAAGTATCTAAAAGTTTTTTATGATACCACTTTGAAAGTTTCAGGCTCATCATACATGACCTCTAATTTATTATTTCAAGATATTTGTGTAGTTGAGAATACTTTGAACAAAATGGGTCAGAATGAGGATGATGATATGTTGATACAGATGGCGTCTGCTATGAAAGTTAAATTTGATAAATATTGAGGGGACACTGTTAAGATGAACTTGATCATTTATGTATCTTTTGTTCTTGACCCTCGATATAAATTTAAAGCCTTGTCTTATTGGTTAAAAAAGTGCAAAGGAGATGAATGTGGAAAAAGAATTGAGACCAAAGTAAAATTGCTCATGAATCGTTTGATTGAGCAATACCACAAGTTTTTTGGGCAAAACAGTTCCTCCTCAAGTATGGCCTAACAAAGTTCCTCAAGTATAATTGCTGAAGACATGGTCTTTGAAGATTTTGATACATCCCTAGATCAACATTTTCAAGAGGAAGACAGTTCGGTACTTAGCGGAGACATGGAGAGGTATTTGTCAGATGTGATTGAGCCAAAAGTACCTGGATTTGATATTTTGGATTGGTGGAAGAGGAACTCATTCAGATATCCTATACTTGCGGAGATCGCACGTGATATATTAGTCATCCTTATGTCCTCTGTCGCATCCGAGTCCGTATTCAGTACTGCTGGACGTGTAATAGACCCATGCCGAAGCTCATTAGCGCCAGAGACTGTCCAAGCACTAATCTGCGCCCAAAATTGGTTGAGTTGTAAGCCACTTAGTCCTTGGAAATGGGAGGAGGATGTAGAAAACGTTGGCATCGAAGGTAAACGTGTTTATTTGTTAACTTTATTTTTTTTATTACTAATTTATTTATTTAACTTAACTTCTACATTTTTTTGTTTTTTTTTGTTGAAGGTAACTCTCTTTCTTCAACTTCAACAACATAAGCATATAGACTCACACTAATGCATTAAAAACTTTCCTTTTGCAGTAAGTTGGATTTCTTTTATATATATATATATATAACATAAGTATGTGGACTCACACTAATGCATTGAAATTTTATTTTATTTTTTATTCTTTTGCAGAATTTGGAGAAAGGAGCTCAGTAGCTGAGTAAGCAAAGAGTGGGAAGGAGTGATGGCATAAATGGAGAGGTCGTAATCTTAATTTTACGAGTCTTGCATTTGAAGGAGAGATGAAGCACTTGTATTTATAGGAGACAAATAGAGCTTTTATAACGTTTTTATTGAAGTACTATTACTATGGCTTTTGAAAGCCGTTTTTCTTATATAGCTCCTGAAAGTTTTCTTTTCCTCATAATTTGGGTGTCTTTCTTTAATTGCCTAAGCCGTGCCTTTTGAAAAACTTCAGTTATAAACTTTTGAGTTGTTAGATGTTATGAATTTTATTGCAATTAAATGATGTTGTTGTTTTTATTATAACTTTTAACTGCCAGTGATCGAATCAGTGGAATAAGTAAATAACGTCAACTTTTGTTTAATTCTTTTTTTTTAGACAATGTTGTCTATTTTTTTTAGACAATGTTGTTTGATATTATAAGAGCATCAAGGGGATTTCATGAACACTATGATATTATAATTTTTTCCAAATTTTTTTTAGTTTTAACTCTTATTTAAAAAATAAAATAAAATAAAATCCGGGTACCCGGATTTTAAGAGAGAAAGAGAAAAATCCGGTTATCCGGATTTAAAACCGGGTATCCGGATATGATCCGATTATTTATCCGAATGGTAACCAGATTTAATCCGGGTGAATAACCGCCCGGTTTTTAAGATCCGGATCCGGATCCGGTTGAACAGTCCTAGGTGATACAATTCATCTTAGGTTGGGTTTTGTAATTCGGATGAATGTAAAACACTTTGACTCTATTTATAGTCATTTTGATTTTATCTAGAAGTTGTTAGGAATTGTTTTAGATAAGTCAAAACTGTAGCGTCGAGTCCAAAGAGTTTTGGTCTTATCTAGAGAATAGTATGAATGGAAAACTACTACTGCTGAGAAGATAAAGTGTTAGGTGTCAACATTCCATCAGCAGAGTCTGTCACCATAGAGTCACTCCATCAGCAGAGTTATGCAGTATTTCAAACTGCTTTTAGATAGAATATTTAAGTGATCTTATTAGTTAGGATTGGTAGAGATTTCGGCCTTGAAGATTTTGGAGTCTTTCTTAGTGCATGTGTGAGAAAATTCTCGAGAATTTTAAGTTATTTTCTCTCATAAAGTGTGATCGTGCTCCTTGTTGGAAGTTGAGTGATCGTGATTCAGCTATTGGAGTTCCGGGAGAAAATCCAATATTTGAAAATTGTCAAAGTTTCTAGCTGCTATTGTGATAAAGACAAATAAATTGTTTGTTGTGTCAAGTAAGAGAGTCAATTGACCAAGATTTTTGTTGTGATTGTGCGACAATTACAATTAATATACGGAATAATCAAAAGAGAAAGCAAGAAAGAAATAACACAAAGATTTACATGATTCGGCAGTATACCTATGTCCACGGGAGTGAGCGGCGGTAATTTCACTATATCTAAAGTAGGGTTACATCATTTATATTTATACTAACAGTAATTATACAGACATACGTCAGAAAATTTATAAAAAATAATCTCGTACCATACCGCCAGGGCTATTCATAAATAACACGTTGCCTTTGACTTGTAATTTTCTTCAATATTTTTCCCTCCCGTTTCTTTGAATGGCTAATCATCTTCCATTAATATAAGTGCTTCTGTACATATAATATATGCCCTGTTTTGTCATAAATAGGTATGACTACCATTATATTCCAAAAATTATACCTGCCAATAAGTAATTTCATGCTGAGAATAGTCAACCATGTTTCTTATATGGTAGGAACACATTCTGTTCGCGAAATGCCATTACCAAAGCATGGCACCGAGGATTTGCAAAACTGGGAGCTTGGGATAAACATTCGATTTCAGCATCGGCTCCTTAATTTGAATTTTGTCCAGACAACCAAAACATAATATATCAAGACCCAATTATGCAGTGTACTCACTCTATATTACTTTACAGCTAATCCATATTCTCTCTTCTATTTTTTCTCTCTCCTACACTTTCGTCATGGATGATTTTTTCAGGTGAGTTACAGTGGAATCACATTAACATTTTTTTTGGGTCTGTAATACTTTCGGTGTAGGATGGGTTTGAAAAAACAACTACCAATTGAAACCACGGTTTTTGTGCCATATTTGGAGAGGAGAAGCTACTTTCGTATTACTGAAAGTAGTAGGAAAGTCTTAAAGGAGATGGTCTTCAGCCATGCCAGTGCTCGTTGGTTGGCAATCACAATGGAGGAGTACTATCATTCAGGGGGTAGGAAAGAGTTCTTCAAGACTGTTCGTAGTGAATTTGTGTCACTGGTTGCCATTTGGCGTTCCAATACTTCCGACACAGGCAGTTCCACATACAAGAATTACAAGAGGTACTCTTTGATGGTGACAAAAAACGACATTACAATACAACAGAATAAGGAAGATTTTTGAAATTTTAATTTACCATTAAAATTGAAATTAAATAAAAAAAAATGATGAGTGACAACCCCAGAAAATAGAAAGTATATAAGAGAAAATATGAGCAAGTGAAAAAATAAAGATGCAAAGAATCATAAGATCAAGAAACATGGTTTCTCAGAGAACCTAGCAAAAGGGAACTTTGAAAATATGAATTTTGATCAAGAAAGAATCTTTAACTCCCTCAATGGACCACCCTTCTCAAACCAAGCACAACACTGCAATATAACACTGCCACATTTCATGCTATTGCTTATGTCTCTGACCAAAACTAATGCCACCTTGTCCCTCAGCCTAACTGTGGCAAAGCCCAAAATTATCCAAAAGAAAAACACCAAAGGAACATAGCTCCCTGACAACTGAGCGATGCAAAAAGATAGTGATTAACTGACTCCCCAGCCCATTTGATGGAACACCAGTTCAAACGAATGTAATATTTATTCATTAAGTTGTGACACTAAGAATTTTCCAAAGAGAGGCTTTTCACACAGGCCAAGCTCAAAGCCTATAAAATCTCCAACCCAACCCTAAGAGTTAACTCGAAAAGCTCACTTTCTGCACAAAATAGCATGTTGCAAATAGCCAGTTAATAAGATCAGCCATAAACGCCAAACCAACAAACACAAATGATGAGAAATAAAAATATCATTAAATGAATCAGCAGAGAGCGCATAACTTTTTATGAAAAGTAAGGCATGAACAGTACTATACAATAGCTAACTGTGAAGAGAACACCGAGCGAAAGACTTAATCGGAAAAGATTTAGAGTTGTAATCAAAGAATGCTCACTGACCCGGTCATCTTCTTTTATTGACTAATGTACTCCTCCCCATAACCCCACCGCTCCATCAGCTGCACATCAAATATTGTTAGAATACGTTTGTAAGCCAATATGTAGGAAAAATAATTTATTTCTCTTGGTAACCTTAGTTAAATCCAACACAATCATGATACATGAACATTTCAACTAAATGCTCCCTCGTCTAAGAAAAGGCCCATTTTGCCACAACTAGTTAAGATTGATCATAATCAAAATCGAAATCAAATTAAAATCTAAAACCTGAACACTAAAAACCCTTGGAGGGCAACTATGAGGAGAACAAACAAAATAATAATGATTCTAAATTTAATGGAGGCAATAATACTAATTTATCATAAATGGGGGGAAGAGCATATTGCAACAGATGTGAATTTTCATTTCAGGAAACTCACACACCAGGCACATTAACTCAAACACAATGGGAGGCATATACCACGTGGCATTTGACTCAAACCCAACATGGTCAAGCGAAGAGATCAAATATGCTGAGCATAGATGGGGCATCTTTGTTTAATAGGGCAAGATGAGACCACTATCACATACAACCTAAACCACTGCTGCAACCAGAGGAAAGAACTGAATGTCCACACAACTTATTACAGTGACCACAACTTAGGATTTTTTACTTGACCAACATTTAGGAAATTGTGACCTAGTTTTGGAACGAACCATCTGACTTTCATTTTGACGAAGAAAAGTATAATCCAACTAATAAAACATAACATTTCAATTCTCCAATCCTAAAATTATGGAAAGAAAGTTAGAAACAACATAATGGCTCACTAACACTAGCAGTTCTAGGAAGGGAGCAAATCCCATAACGTAAAAGTAACTCAGGTATCTCATATGAAACAACTATACTTCTCTCTCTCCCTCTCTCTTTCTCTCCGCTTCGAACATGAATGTTGAAACCTCCGCTTCGAACCTGAAACAATCATGTCAGACTGCATTCAAAGTAGCATAAATTTCATAATGTCAGCTCTTAACAACTTAACACTTAAAGAAAAATTTATATTACAAATCAACACCAAATATCATGGGGGGAATTTGTCAATCATTTTAAATATAAGGTGGGGGATGAGACAAGGATTCATTTTTGGCACAATATTTGGTGTTTTTTTTTTGGGGAGGAGAGGGGGGGGGGAGATTCAGCTCTAAAGAATTTTTATCCCACCCCTTTTAGGATTGCTAGAGATCAAGACACTGTTGTGGCTGATTTCTTTACTTTTTTAAATAATAATCCTCAGTGGAATGTCAATTTTATTAGAGAAGTGCATGACTGGGAAGTGAATGCAGTCTCTGATTTTTTTGGAAGTTTATATAATATGAAGAATGTTCAGAGAAGAGAGGATAGTCTGCTGTGGATTCATGCTAAAAATTCCATACTTTCAGTTAGCTCCTTTTATTAAGGCATTACCCTATCATTGTGTTAATAAATACCCCTGAAAATCCATTTGTCGATCTAAGGTGCCTAGTAAGGTGGCATTTTTCTGGTGGTTGGTGTTTCTTGAAAACATTTAGACCATGGATAATTTGAGAAAGCTTGGATTATTAGTCGCGGATTGGTGCTATGTGTAAGAAAGATGGGTGAATCTGTTGACCATCTTTTTCTTCATTTTGAGGTGGCTAGGCTGCTTTGGATATAATCTCATCCCAAAATTTTCAATCTCATCTCATTTCCAAGCATAATTTAAATACAAAATTTTCAAACTAATCATTACAATTTTCCCATACTTCAAACCAAAAATAAAAAATAATTCAACTTTTTCAAACTCCCAGATAAAAATAATATTATAAAACTAAATTATAATTTTTATTCAACTTTTTCTCTATCATTTTCTAAAACCTAAAAAGTACTCAACTCAAACTATCTCACTAGTATTCATAAACTATCTTATTACCATTCAAAAAATTATCATCTTATATCACTCCCCAAATGAGCCCTAAGACTTCGTGGGATGAGATTTTTGGTAGGAAGGGTATTGCTTAGGTGATGCTTAAGCAAGTGGTGAATCTTTTTGCATGTTGATAAGGTTTTAAGGGGAGACATCATATTCTTGCCATATGGAAGACGATTCCTTTGTGTTTGATATGATGCTTATGACTGGAAAGAAATGGACGGTACTTTGAAGATAAAGAACGCTCGATGGGAGAACTTGGGGTGTTTTCTTTAATACTTTGTCTATTTGGGCTAAGGCTCTAGTATTGAATGGAGATAATCTTCATGATTTCCTTTTAGCCTTTTCTAGTTTCTGGCTTCTATTTAGGTGTTTTTTCTTGTATAGTTATGTGTACTTGGGCTATGCCTATTTATTTGGTAATAAACTTCTCTTATAAAAAAAATGTCCTAGGACCTTCACTTCGAAGTTGCACACTTATGACTTAACCTAACCTATCAGTTAGCTTACTACCAAAAAACAGTGCAATGTAGTTGGATTCCCACATACAAGGAAATATTTACCAGAATAACAAACCGAATATCATAAGGGAAACAAAACCCTCAAACGTATAAATGTGGTTAAATTGTACACATGGCATACCTTAAACAGATTAGCTTCCAGATCTGACCAAAAGAATATAGACAAAATAAAGAAGCAAAGATGACATACATATCTATAAGGCTGTTGTCTATGAGCAG
Organism: Platycarya strobilacea; assembly: GCA_036898215.1. Lineage (NCBI taxonomy): Eukaryota > Viridiplantae > Streptophyta > Magnoliopsida > Fagales > Juglandaceae > Platycarya > Platycarya strobilacea. The sequence continues at coordinate 12,457,078 of CM072546.1, read as the reverse complement.
CTTCTTGAGTTCGAGAGCAATTTTAATAGCTACTTGATTTGGTATCTGCAAACAGCAGGCATAACTATCCCAACAGAAAAGGGCAACGAATATTACATGATGCTTAATCATGTTGATGTGAAATGAAAGAGACACGTTCATTGCAACAAGCTCACTATCAACATGATGTGATATTCATTTTCAACAACTCGATGCTAAAACATTAAATATTATAAACAAAACAAAATAAGGACTATCAGAAAATTAAGATTCATACATGGACTTTGGAGTCAAAACTAAGCAATATATAAAAATGATTGACTTGGGTGTGAATTAGACCTTAGTGACAGTTAGCATTCTAGCGAGCAAGAATTTGGATAGAACGTAATAGTGATCAACATTGTCACCCAACCAAACATTTACCCATAAGAAGGTTAAAAAAAAAAAAGAATTAAAGATTTCATAGTTTTCCCAAGAATAGAAGGAAAAGTAAACCTTGATGAAGTCGTATTTGGAGTAAGTAGTTCGGGAAGAGAGTCTGAAGGTTGTTACGGGTAAATTGTTCACGGTATCTTTCCCGCTTTTAGGGCTTGAAACTGCCACTTTATTCTCCTTCGTCACTCTCTTTCTATCACTAGGAGAACAGCCAAAGGTTCTCTCTCGCTCTGTATCGCTTGCTCGCCCTCCCGTTCAACTTCAAAGTTTTTACCACTATAAGTTTGCCACCTCAACTGTTAAGAAAAAATTTATGTACGTATAGAGATTGAAATAAAAGAACAGTGAGGCGATTGTTAATCTGTCTCTCAGACAAATATTGCCTCATACTCGTATAGAGTTCTGCAAAAGGGAATCATAAGTAATTATGTCTTCAGAATACAACACTATTTATATAGTGTGCAAATTGTAAATTCTGAACACTAACTTTTTGAACAAAAAGATGCAATAGCAACAGACATAATGTTTCAGTTAAAATAAAATTATGACAGTTATTGTCTGAACAGTTACAAAAATAACTGTAATTGATAGTTAATCACAACTGTCAAAATAGTGATCAAACACATTTTTTCACTTAGTAAAAGAATTCTGTCACTTGCGACGATGCGTACATACGAAGTGCTAAGTGCGTCTAAAGCGTCAATACGTCTATGCGTCGTGCGAGCGACGCGCGTGCGTACGTACATGCGATCAGTACTTCGCACTGGGTGACGCTTCTAGACTGTCTATCCTTTTATTTATTTTATATATAGTGAAATACATTCACTTATAAACCATTAAATATTTCACTGTCTAACCAATGTGGGATTAAAAAAATATATATTAGAGAAATTTTCAAAAAAATAAATAATTTGAAATTTGAAATAATATTTGAAAATCAAATTTGAAATATAATTTGAAATAATGTAACATTCCCCCACTTATTTCAAATAATGTATATATATTTTTTTAAATACTGCTATTACAATTATATGTTGACACATAAATGTAAGTACCTTTTGGGTTTGAACTTTCATGTAGCATATGATTCTCAAAGTTTTATCAATATGATAGTAGACATAATATCTTTGAACTATCATATCGTGTGATAAAACCGGAAAATCAATGCATGTCAACACATATTTCTATCGTTCTTAATAGTCTCGCATTAAAGGCCATACGCGTTATCCCGACTTCATGAGTGCTATAAGCGGTTTACCAAACCCCGACAAAAGCGGCCTGACTTTACACTCACATAGGTAGATTTCTTCTAGGTGCTCTTGCATAAATACACCTTTTATACGAACTCACTAAGAGTTATACTCAACCTTTCCTTTTTCATTGTAAGACTAGCACTAAATTATATATAATAAATATATATATATTATAAATGACGGTCTAATTCAGTGTTATTATCATCACTAATAAGATTTTGTTTTTCCCATTAAACCTAGAATTTAGAATTCTAAATCTAGGTTAGGTTGCCATCTTTTAGTGATCTATTCCATAGGTTTTAAACCCATCTCAAGCGATGTTTTACGAATCATATCCTTATTTAAGCCTTTTGTTAGAGGATCTGTCAAGTTCGTACTTGATTTTATATAATCTACTCTGATTATGTCTTCTTTCAACAATTGTCTCACAGTATTATGTCGAAGACTTATATGTCTTGATTTTCCATTATATGACTTGCTATACACTCTTGACAATATAGCTTGACTATCACAATGTAAGGAAATAGGAGGCATCGGACTTGGCCACATAGGCAAGTCTATTAGGAGGTTTCTCAACCATTCAGCCTCTTTTCCAGCAGCTACTAAAGCCACTAATTCAGACTCCATTGTTGAGTGAGTTATGCAAGTTTGTTTCTTGAATCCCCATGAGATGGCCGCGCCACCAAAGGTGAATACCCACCCACTTGTAGATTTAGATCCATCATCCACACAATTCCAATTAGCGTCACTAAATCCCTCAATTACAGATGGATAACCTCCATAATATAGAGCATAGGACTTAGTTCCTTTCAAGTAACCCAAAATAATGGAAATTGCTTTCTAATATTCCACGCTTGGACAACTTGTGTATCTACTCAATTTGCCCACGGAAAAAGCTATATCTGGACGTGTGCAATGCATTGCATACATCATACTTACAATAACACTAGAATATTCTAGTTGTGATACACATCGATATTTGTTTGGTCCAAACTTTAAAGCAGGGTTGTATGGAACCCGAGATATTTTCTTATGTAAATGATTAAATTTACTTAAAATTTTATCAATGTAATGACTTTGTGATATAGCATAAGTGTTATCATTCCTATATATTTTAATACCAAGTATAGTATTCGCAGCACCCAAATCTTTCATATCAAAATGAGATGATAGAAATAATTTTGTATCTCTAATGCATGAACTATTATCACTGAATATCATCATATCATCTACATATAAGCATATTATCACAAAATGATTATCACATATTTTAGAATAAATACATTTGTCTGCTTCATTCAAACAAAAACCATTAGACAGAACTACATTATCAAATCTTTCATGCCATTATTTAGGAGCTTGTTTTAAACCATACAAAGATTTGACTAATTTACAAACTTTATTTTAATGACCCCGAACAATGAAACCCTCTGGTTGCTCCATATATACTTCTTCATTCAAATAACTATTTAAGAATGTTGTTTCTACATCCATTTGATGGATTTCAAGATTAAATATAGAAGCCAAAGATATCAAAGTTCTAATTGATGAAATCCTAGCTACAGGTGCATATGTATCAAAGTAATCTATACCCTTAGATTATCTAAACCCTTTGACTACTAATCTAGTTTTATACTTATCAATGGATCCATCAATTTTTAATTTTCTCTTGAAAATCCACTTACAACCTATAGGTTTAGAACCGGAAGGTAAATCTACAAGGATCCATGTCTTATTAGACATTATAGATTCCATTTCATCATCAATAGCCTTCTTCCAGAAAGTAGCATCCCTAGATTTCAAAGTTTCTTGTAAATTAGAAGGGTCATTTTCCAAATTGTAACACAAACCAAACTCTTGTAAGATTGTTTTAGAATTTCCTTCTATAAGATATGTTACAAAATCAGAACCAAAATTTTTTTCTTTTCTTATTCTTTTGGATTTTCTGATTTCCAAATACTTTTCATTTTCAGAACAAGTCTTTTCAATATTATTATTTTTATAGGAAGTGTTACATTCAAAAGATTTTTTAAAAAAGTTATTTTCAAAAAATTTTGCATCTCTTAATTCAATAATTACATTAGATTCTTGATCCAGAAAACGATAAGATTTACTATGTGAAGCATATCCAACAAAAACACATTTTGAAGTTCTTGGTCCTAATTTAGATCTTTTGAGATCAGGTAATCTTACATATGCCTCACACTTTAAGATAATTTAAGTTAGGTTTACGTTTAAACCATAACTCATATGGTGACATATTATTCTTTTTAGAAGGCACTCTATTTAAAATATGAATTTCAGAAAATATAGCTTCTCCCCAAAAATTGTCAGGTGGGCCTGATTGTTCAAGCATGGCATTGACCATATCCATAAGTGTTCTATTTTTTCTTTCTGCTATATCATTATGTTGTGGTGTATAAGGTACTGTGCATTGGTGTATAATACCACTATCTTCACAAAAATGATCAAAATCATTATTAAAATATTCACCTCATCTATCATTTCTCAAAATCTTAATGTTGCAATTAAGAAAATTTTCTACCTCTGCCTTAAATATTTTGAATTTATCTAAAATTTCATCTTTAGTTCTAAGTAGATAAATGTAAGCATATTTTAAAAAATCATCTATGTAAGTAATAAAATATCTTTTTCTGCCTTTTATTAATTTACCATGTAAATCACATATATCTGTATGTATCAACTCAAGCAAAGTTGAAGATGATTTATTAACATTTTGAAAGGGTTTTCTTGTTAATTTAGTCTTAACACAAGTCTCACATTTATTTTTATCATCATGTAAATTTGAAGGTAATAAACCTAATTTTGTCATACGAAAAAGAGAATTATAATTTACATGACATAATCTAGCATGCCATAATGAAAAAGAATCAACAAAATAAACAGAAACATTATCCTTTATTAAATTAAGTCTGAACATCCCATCAACAGCGTATCCTTTACCCACAAACATGTCATTCTTTGTCAATATAAATTTATCAGACTCAAATACAAGCTTATAGCCATGTTTGGACAAAAGACCGCCAGAAACCAGATTCTTATGAATTTCTGGTGCATGAAATACATCAAGTAAAGTGACTATTTTGCTAGAAGTAAACTTCAACTCGACGGTGCCTTTTCCAACCACTTTCGTGGTAGAAGAATTTTCCATGTATAGTTCGATCTCGTCACCAATCTTCTCATATTTCTTGAAGAGATTTTTGTCTCCACAAATATGACGAGTTGCACCTGTATCAACCCACCAACCAGAAGTATTGAATACCATGTTGACTTCAGACACTACAGCAATAAGATTCTCTTCAATATTGTTTGCTTGCTCTTACTTCTTTCGAAGTCTACATTCTTTGATGTATTGTCATATCTTTTTGTAGAAATGACAAGTTCCTTTCTTTTTGAAATTACCCTTACTCTGTTTGTTAAAAACACGAGTATCAATTCTAGGCTTCTTTCCTTTCTTGTTGTCTGTTTCAACAACATGAATTGATTTATTTATTTCAGCACTTTTTTCAATTTTATCCCGCAATCTCGACTCTTCTTCAATTCGGAGTTGTCTTTGAAGACCTTCAAGAGTGAAATCATCTCCTTTTCTCTTCAAAGACTTACGGTAATCCTTCCAAGTTAGCAGTAATTTGGCAACAATAGCACCCACTTGAAGTTTCTCATCAATAGCAATACCATCAGAAATAATTTGTTGGACAATAAGTTATAAATCATGCACTTGATCAAGTATTGGCTTGTTATCTACTATTTTAAAATCAAAATAATTACTAATGAGATAGCTTTTGTTACTAGAATCTTCGGTTTTGTATTTATTCTCCAGAGCATCCCTTATGTCCTTTGCATATTTCTTTGGCGCGTACATATCGAACAAAGGATCAGTGAGAGTGTTGAGAATATTTCCACGGCAGGTGTAGTTGTTATCTTCCCATTTTTTTCTCGCTGCAATTTCATCTTCTTGTGGAGTTTAAGTCGTAGGAAGAACCGGACAAAGGATATCCAACACATACCGCACTTTCAAAGTAGTAAGTAAGAACTCAACTTTCTCATTCCAACGTCTATAGTTATTTCCATCAAATCGATCCAACTTTGAAAAATATTTGGTACAATGCTTAAAGAAGTGATCGCAGGGTTTGCAGAAGAAGATGCCATAATATTTGTCTGAGAATTGTTAGAAAAAATTTATATACGTATAGAGATTGAAAGAAAAGAACAGTGAGACGATTGTTAATCTGTCTCTCATACAAATATTGTCTCTCACTCGTATAGAATTCTACAAAAGGGAATCATAAGCAATTATGTCTTCAGGATACAATAATGTTTATATAGTGTACAGATTGCAAGTTCTGAACACTAATTTTTTGAACGAAAATATACAATAGCAGCAGACATAACGTTTCAGTTAAAATAAAATTATGACAGTTATTGTCTGAACAGTTACAAAAATAACTGTAATTGACTGTTAATCGCACACGTGCGTGCGTGCGTGCGATCAGTGCTTCACACTGGGTGACGCTTCTAGATTGTCTACCCTTTTATTTATTTTATGTATAGTGAAATACATTCACTTATAAACTATTAAATATTTCACTGTCTAATCAATGTGGGATTTAAAAAAAATACATTAGAGAAATTTTCAAAAAAATAAATAATTTAAAATTTGAAATAATGTTTGAATATCAAATTTGAAATAATCTAACATCAACGACAACGAAGTTATCGTAGAGAAAAAAATATAGTCAGCAGTCCAAACTGTCGCAACAATCTTGAACGGTGGTTTTACTGTTTATGTCAGCACGCCTGTAAAAACCCAAAAAAGTTAAAACTTTACGTCAGGAGTTCGACATGATGAAAATGAAATTTTCAAGTTTACTTTGCTTCATTGCGTGTTCATAACGAGGGTTTGATGGACATTTCACTCGTTCACTGTCTACCCGAAAAACAAACGAAACAATGAAAGCGAATGCTACCCAAAAAACAAAAACAAAAGATAAAGATACTTTCAAACAGCCGGGTGATGAGTAGAAAACACCGTGGTAACAGATTATGGTTCCCGTTGTACCGAATGAATTATGTTTAAAAAAGAAGACAGTTTACACTCGCAGCGTTCTGTCTCTCATCATGCCAACCTCAAGATTGAAGGGTAATGAATCTCCAAAAACCAATCTCTCAAGATTGATTTAAAAATCTTGTTTCAGATTGCACAATTCTGGCATGCTTAAAAAGCCACCTAGATAGATAATGAAGTGCAGCAAGCCATTGCTGTTACAGGCATGCTTGAGTATTATTGATTGAAAAGTGTCTAAACATGAACTAGATAATCTGCCCTGTTGAATCAAAATTGTGGTGTGTGGGGGGAAACCCAGAAAGTGGGTCAGGCAAAATGTACGATGTTTACAATCTTTCTTTGTCAACATCTATATCTATTCTAACCATCTAAATTAACGTAATGATTACAGAATATTGGTACAGTTCTCTCACAACTCCTTTAACAATGTTTGCCTGAATCATGTGTAAGATCAAGCTGCAGATTCCAGTTATCAGCTTCATGTCTCACATCCTCTTGAAAAATTTACCACCTTTCTTTCCCATGCCCGTCCCCACAAGACTCGATGGAAGAAGGGACTTCGTATCTGGCCTCCATTTCAACTCTTTAAAAACAGAAAACAGGGTTGAGAGTGAAGGAGATATTTCACTATCCTTTATATTCTTGCAGGAGACGACTCTAAGTCTTCGAAGTTCTTTCCAGGAAAGAATTACAGAGGCCAGACCTTCGGTTGTCAGCAGTGAGCATCCGTCCAAAGATAGGAACTCTACCCTCCTGTTAGACAAAGCAAAACCCATAAATCTTCCTATCAAAGAACATTTCCCTGCAGATAATCAAATCCTTTGGATAGCATCTTCCGAGTCATCAGAACCTTCTCTAATGATATATATATATATATATATATATATTGCGAGATCTAATGATATCTTGATCTATTCAATAGATTGTGATCCGTCAAGCAGAATTTTTTGTGGGACCGGTTGTGGACTGTCAAGCAGATATGCCATAACCTTTTCTACATAATTAAGACTTGGTTTGGCATAACAGACTTAAATGGAAGAGAACCTAAAGCATAACTATTCCCATTTCCAGGTGAGCCCGTGACAAGAAATTGGTAGGCATGATAGCCCATCTACCATTCTTACTGTGTGTGATCAGCATGGTACGCATAAAAGAAAAGAACATAGGAATCCCATGGTTCTCATGCTTTATGTGCAGAGGTAAGTGCATATACACTAGAATTAAAAAGCGATACGCATAGACAACATTCAATTTGAATTATACATCTAATATACACAACTTACAACAATATTAAAAATGTGATAATGGGCTACGCCTTATCATTCCTGTCAATCAAATTTATCTTTTAATTATCAAAAACAAATATTAGAAATGTGAAAATAAATATAAAAAAGAAAAGACTTTAATCAGCAAGGGAATCTCACCAACTGTATACTAAAAGTGGATCCATTATTATGAATTCATTGTCACAGAGCTTTAAGGAGAAAACAAAAAGTACCCACTAAACAGAGTCAAATAACGATTACCTGCAAGTACTAGCGAAGATGAACATGTCGTTGTCCAAGCCCCAACAGTCCTGAAAAACCATCTCCCTCACAGCCCCACACAACATAAACAGAGCTCGGAGGCTATTCTTATCCCGCAACTGACACTTCTGCAAATGTAACCGTTCTAGAGCCGGGCAACAGCCCAAATACTCGTCTGGCCCCGGACTCGGATCGATCCCTTTACAGGACTGAAATTTTAAAGTTTTGAGATTTTCACAATATGAGAGCCCCGCTAACCACCCACTGTCCATCCTATGATCACAAATAGTCAATTCCTCTAACATTTGGCAACACTGCCCAATTGCCTTAATCCCATCAAAACTCCCCTCACAACCATGAAGCTCGAGTGTCACCAACCTCTTACACCCTCGTGCCAATATTGTTAACCCAATATCCGAAAGCACGGAACTATAAAACCCATCCACATTGCCAACCAGCTTCAAGACTTGCAAATTCGTAAACGCAACAATGCTGCGCAATGCATCATCACCACACTTATGCAACTCCAGCTCTTGGAGCGTCGAGCATTCCTCAGCCACATTCAACAACCCCACTTCACTAGCGCCAATCACCGCGAGTTTGCGCAAATTGGGGCAACCACTCGCCAACAAGTTTAGCCCCATATCAATAACCTCAGCGGGCAACAGACTATCTTCGCATACCTTCCATGTCTTGGAGGTGGATCCGATATGAACCGAAAGAACTCTATGGCTCAACAGGATACCCGAATTTCGGGGCGAAACCAAACACCCAGAAACCAAATCTACATGGGTCAGATTTGGGAACCGAAAAATCAAGCGACCCGACTCGAGAAAATGCCAATCCAAGAGCTTCAGGGAGCGGACAAGGCGACCTTGGAGGTTAAACCAGCGCTTGCAAACGAGGGAATTGGGTTTGTGCTGGAAATCAGGGAGTTCGGCAAGGATTTTGAGGAGGAGTGGGTCGGGGAGGAGGAGGGTGGGGTCTAATTTGGATAAACTGGGTGTTAGGGTTTTTGAGATTTGGGGGGGATTGATGGTGGGGGGAGAGAGGGACTGTAGCTGCATGGTCAACATCACATGCTTGAGAGACTTCTTGGTGTTCTTGAGCCAGAGGTCGGACCAAGTTGCAGACCGCTTCTTCACAGTTGGGGGGCTAGGGATTGCAGATAACGGTATTGTTTCTTCCAGACTCTTCAATTCAAAAGACGAACTTTCTCCCTTCTTCTGGCTCTTCTCTGCTTCTAAATTTACATCACCAGCCCCCAGCCCCAACACGCTCTCTCTCTAAAATCTTTTTCTCACGAGAAGTCTCTTTTCACTACCTCTTACTTTCTTTCTGAACCAGCTTCCCTTCTTCCAATTTTCTTCACCCCCAAGATTTTCTTTCACGGACCCACAATTCTCTCTCTCTCTCTCTCTCTCCCGTTTCTCTGCGGATATGCTTTTCTTCAACTTGTCTCTTCTGCCATGAACAAGTTCTCTGTACGTGCGCGAAGACTTGAGGGCCAACGGAAGGCAATGGAAGCGGTGGGGAAATGAGATTTGAACATCTCCCAGTCATTTGTTTTCATCCTTGGAAAATGTTTTGAATTTTGGGTCCTACAAATTTCAGAAATACAATTTTTTTAATAATATGTTATATATAATATTAGATTGCATATATTTTTGAAAAAAATTTATTTATTATTTATTTTTTTTATATATAAATATCGTATTTACTTATTTTTTTTTTTAAAGAAGTACAATGCTTACTTGGTTGATGGCTATAAATATTACTTATTTATATTATTTTTTATCTTAAATGTATTTTTTTAATAAATCTACTTAAAAGTTTGTTCTAACTCAAAAATTTTCAATTATATTACTTTATAAAAGGAAAATTATTTGTATAAATTTAGAAGGCGTAGATTTTGAATATTTTTTAAAAAACAAATGATAAATTATATTAAGAAAATCAATTTTTAATGATAACTTTAATTTTATTTTAAGTGGAGTGTGCGAGACTTTTGTTTCTTTTATTTACTATTTTTTTCTTTTACTTACACAATTGACATGTCTACTAAGTTAATGGTAGTTATGTACCGATTTCCACTAAAATTGTGAAAATAAAACAAGAAATTCCATAACAATCCAGCGTTGAGTTGTGATCCATCGATGAAAACAACCTGTTTGATGACAGCATTCAAAAATTCTCGTATGCAAATAAGAACAAAAACTCCATATATAGACAAAGCAAATGCATAACAAACGATTCACAGACATCAATCATTGAAGGGATACGATCTGATGATGTCTTCGGCCTTAAAAAAAAAAAAATCATCAGAAAATGCTCACAAGATTCACTAGCTTACAATAATGTTAGCTGAAAGTGTTTGGATCTCGGAAAAGTGTGTGTGCTGGAATAAATTATGAAGGACAGACAGGACATGGCAAGACTCGATAATTTATTTATTTATTTTAGCATGAGAAATAGACAGACACACACTCTTCTTAGCTGGCCCTTTACTGGCCTTTTTCGTGTGGGATTATTGTCTAATTTGATTGCTACAATGGGGAACCGATGCTGTGAACAATACCCAACTTGACCCATAAAATAATGCCTAAATCTTACAACAACATTCCAAGAAAGGAAAATATGAGAAAAAAAAAATGTCACTATTTAGTATTTACTGTTCATTATTAATTTAACCTATGCACTTGTGGGAAATAAAGTACTCCATTTTCTGTTTTGTTTTTGGACCTAATGGGAATGGGCGTTTATTGAATGAAATTCATGTAAATGATCTGAAAGTTTTGGGTAATGCGAGAGAAAAGATGTGTCTCTTTGTGCTTTGTTTTTGGATCAAAACCCTTTTCTTTTTATTTTATTTTTCTCGCCTTTTTAGGTGGTGCGATTAGCCTAGCTTAGTTTCTTCTCATTTTAGCTCTTTGCTTCTGTACCTTTCGTAAAGTTCTTTGATTGATGGGTAAAAATGGTTCCTTCGAGGTTTTCAATACCAAATCCAGAATGTCTATTCATTGTCCATAATTTAAAAGTATTAATATTAGATTATTTTTTTTTAATTTGATAAAAAAATATAAAAAAATTATTATTTAAAAATCATATTAAAAATCTTTTTTATTTTTATTTTTATTTTTTACTCTTTATTTTTTTCTCATTTTTTGTCAAATATGATAAAAAAAATTACTAGTTTAATGTAATTTTTTTGTTAAATATTAACTTTCTATTAGATTATATTTTTTATCAAATTTTCTTTAAAAATTTGATGAATCTAATATTAACTTTCTTTTATATATTCAACGCATCTTGATTTGACGGTAGCAAAGCTTCTTGCCTTTATCACAGGGTCTATCAACAAATGAAGAGAACTTTTGCACTTTTCTATGCATTATTAAAAATATATATAGAATAATAAAGGGGGGTGAAACTATAAGATTATATATATATATATATATATATAAAGCATTTCAGATTTTTATATATGGGAACACAGATCGTTTTCAGCCTTACAAGTGGATCACTTCAAAACCATATAACAAAATCTTTTAGCAGAGAGAATTGATATTTGTAGAATAAATTTTATAGATTCTTTTTTAAAAAATTAATTGATTTGAAATTTCACGATTTGGATTAAAATTCATCTTAATTTATTTTAATTTATTTTAATTTCATCATTATATTTTTTTAATTTTTTATATAAAATATAAATCTCTATACATGATTTTCAAATTCTAATACACATTTTTTAAATTTAATTCAATTTTTTTAAAATTTTTAAATAATAATAATATTAAAAAATAAACTAAACTCATTTTATTTTTGAATTCAAACAAGAAATAAGCTAAAGACAGGCTTAAGCTAGTGAGAGAGACATTGAACTATTTTTGCCGTATCCTTTGCTTCTATAGACCACATCAAAGGAAAATATTTCTCAATAGATATTTGGATCATCTATTAAAAGACACTTTCCATTAAAATGATGCCTAATTTGAGATAATCTCGAATGTTAGAATTATTGAGGGGGGAATGAATGACCCCCCTCCCCACCATCATGCCCCCATTTCCCCACCAATAACATTTTTTTTTCTCAATGTGCACAGTAATTTACACAATAAATTACACTTATAAATACAAACGTTTTTGTTCAATTTTTGTACAAGTAGAAAAAAGAAGAAAATAAAAGAAAAGAAAAAAAGATGAGAGAAAAAAATAAAGGAAAAAAGATGAAAAATTCAATTATTGAAAAATAAAGAGTTTCAAATATTTTCTCTTACAATAATAGTTTTTATTCTAATTTTATAATACGTTATCAGTATGACGGTTCTACCAATTTTGAACCTAGTGGTTTTATTCCTTTGTAAGTTTTTTAATATATTAAATGTAGTATTTGATATATTTTATTGATGATTATTATTTAAAATATATGTGAATTTATAAATATATTTATGAGATACACATATTTATTTCATTATTTATATGTGTAAAAAATGGCAAACTATACAAAATTGAAATTCGTTGCTCTTGATATTTCTGTGAAAAATTATTTAGCATGGATTTTTGATGCTGAAATCCATGTTGATGTAATGAACCTGAGTGAAACAATTAAAGAAGAAAATCAAACGTCCCTACAAAATCGTGAAGCAATGATTTTCTTTCGCCACCATCTTTACGAAAAATTAAAAACTGAATATCTTACAATAAAAAATTCATATATTTTGTGGAATACTTTAAAAGAGAGATATGAACACCAGAAGACTGTCATCCTTCCAAAAACTCGTTATGAATGGTTGCATCTGAAGTTGCAAGATTATAAAAGTGTTAGTGAGTATAATTTCATAATTTTTAAAATAAGTTCAGTACTAAAATTATGCAGTGAGAAATCACCGATGATGATATGTTAGAAAATACTTATACTATATTTCATGCATCGAATGTGCTCTTGCAGCAGTAGTATTAAGAGAGAAAGTTCAAGAAATATTCTGATTATATCATATTTTCTAATAGTTGAGCAGAATAATGAATTTTTATTTAAAAAAATCATCAGTCATGCCCTACTGGCTCAATATCATTCATTGAAATTAATGGTAATATGTTTGCATCATTCCCATAAGCGAATGATACATTCTTTAAAAGAGATCGGTGTGGCGTGGACATGGTAGGATAAATGATAGAAATATTAGTCCTAGAAATGATCACAGTAAAACGGATAATAATAATATACCGTATCACCAGAAGTGGTATAACTCAGAAAGGAGTAAAAATTTTCAGAATAATTTTTCAAAGAGAATTGAAGAGGTGTGTCACAAATGTGGAATGACTAGACATTGGTCACGTATCTGTCGTACGGCCAGACACTTAGTTGATTTATATTAAGCATCTATTAAAGGAAATAATAAAATATTTGAAACAAATTTAGTATAACTATCAGATAATTTATTAAATTCAATAGATGTAGATGTCACTCATTTTGATGTTTGTGATTTCTTTAAAGATGCTGATGATATATTGATCACCTAATTGGAGATGGAAGTATTTCACTCAATTAATGTATTTTTTTTTATTATTTGTAATAAAAGTTTTGTATATTTTGTAAAATCATGAGTCACATTGATGAGTTTTTTTACCTCTGAGTTGAATGATAAAGATGTATGCCTGACTGACAATGCTACAACTCACAATTTTTAAAAATAAGAAATATTTTCAAAATCTCACATTAAGTAAAGCCTATATCCATACCATATCAGGTTAATCAGATTTAATTAAAGGTTCTAGAAGAGCTTATATTGTGTTGCCTAATGACACCAATTTTTGTATTAATGATGTTTTATTTTTCTCACAATTTAGAAGAAATTTATTGAGTTTCGAAGATATACGTCTTAATAATTACCATATTAAAACAACTAATGAAGGCAGTAAAGAGTATTTTATTATTACTAAGACAATATCGAGCCAGAATATAGTATTAGAAAAACTGTTTGCTTTATATTCTAGATTTTATTATACAAATATGAGAACAACTGAATCATATGTAGCAGTGCACCAAAAGTGCATTTACCCCAAAATATTTATGACTTTGCATGATCACCTTAGACATTCGGAATCTATAATGATGAAACGAATTATTGAAAATTCACATGGGCATCTCTTAAAGAATCAAAAGATTATCTTACCTAACGAATATCTATGCTCTGCATATTCTCAAGGTAAGTTGATTATCAGATCATTCTCTCAAAAGTTATTGTTGAATCTCTATCATTTTTACAAATGATTTATAGAGATATATGTGGGTCTATTTCATCCATCAAGTTGACCATTTAAATATTTTATAGTTTTGATTGATGCATTTAGTCAATGGTCACATGTTTGTCCGCTTTCTATTAGAAATGTTGCATTTGCTAGACTTCTTGCTCAGATAATCAAACTACGAGCATAATTTCCTGAATATCCAATTAAAACCATTTGATTAGATAATGCAGGTGAATTTTCATATTAAGTTTTTTATGATTATTGTATGTCAATAGGAATAGATGTTGAACATCATGTTGTCCATACACACACTAAAAACGGTTTAGTTGAATCTTTATTGAAAAAATTTCAGCTAATCGCTAGACCTTTACTTATGAAATCAAAACTACCTGTTTCTGCTTGGGGACATGTTATACTTCATGTAGTATCATTAATTCAAATTAGACCATCTGCATATCATAAATATTCTTCATTACAGGTTGCATTTGGTTAACAACTAAATTTTCTTATATTCGTACTTTTGGATGTGTTATATATGCTCTAATTGCACCTCCACAACGTACAAAAATGGGTTCTCAACGTAGATTTGAGATATATGTTAGTTTTTATTTTCCATCTATTATCAGATTTCTTGAGCCCTTACAGGGGATATGTTTAAAGTAAGTTTTGAAAATTGTCACTTTGATAAATCTACTTTTCCATTAATGGGTAACGAAAAATCGGTACCTGAAAGACGACAAGTAATTAGTTGGGATAATAAAATTTTGTCTCAATTTGATACTCCTACAAATGAATGTAAACTGGGAGTTCAGAAAATTATTCATTACAAAATATTGCAAATCAATTACCGGATGTATTTACTGACACTAAAAGTGTAGTAAAATCCTATATTCCTGTTGTTAATACTCCAACAAGGATTGAAATTCATAAAAAACAAATTGTAAAAATAACAATAGGTGAGTTTGAAGTGGGGAAGACCTATTGGTGCAAAAGATAAATTTCCCAAAAGAAAAGGATACAAAATGAATTTAGTATTCCTGAAGAACACATACCCACAATACAGGCTAAAAATATAATTGATGTTCTAGAAGAGGTTAAATCTCATATCCCAAAATCTCCTGAAAATGAACATCTTGAATAGGTATTTCATGAAATATTTTCCTCTAAAGAGTAACGAGTACTTGAAAATAATGAGATCTTAATACATTTCATGAGTTTTGGAGAAATTCTGGATAGAAATAAAACTGTTATCGACAACATATTTTCATATAAAATAGCACTTGACATTACCAGAAATAATGAAGAAAGTGAGTCAAAAACTGTCAAAAAATGTCGATGTAGAAATAATTAACTAAAATGGAAAGCAGCTATTGAAGCTGAATTAAATTCGCTAATAAAGCAAAAATTTTTGGCTTGTTGTCTAAACATCAGAGGGTGTAATGCCTACTAGATATAAGTAGGTTTTTGTACGAAAATGCAATGAAAAAAATAAAATTGTGCGGTACAAAACACGACTTATTGTACAAGATTTTCTACAGAAACCCGAAATTGATTATGAAGAAACATATTCTCCCGTTATGGATGTAGTCACATTTAGATTTTTGATTAGTTTGGTTGTTAGAAAAATATTAGAAATGCAGTTGATGACTGTGGTCACTGCATATTTATATGGATTCTTAGACCATGACATATCTATAAAAATCCCTGAATGATATAAAATACCTGAAACATCTACATGTACATCTAAAAATATGTACTCTATCAGACTACAAAGATTTTTATTTGGATTGAAACAATCTAGACGCGTGTGGTATAATTGCCTAAGCAAATATATTGAAAGAAGGATTTGAGAATAATCCTATATGCTCATGTGTTTTTATTAAGAAATCAGAATTTTGATTTGCCATTATTACAGTTTATATTGATGATTTAAATATTGTGGGAACTCCTGAAGAGATCTCAAAAACCACTACATATTTAAAGAATGAATTTGAAATGAAAGATTTTGGCAAAACAAAACTTTATCTCTGCCTCTAGTTCGAGCACTTACCAAATGAAATTTTTATTTATCAGTTCATGTATACAGAGAAAGTCCTGAAGCATTTTTATATTGACAAAACTCATCCCCTGAGTACTCCAATGATTGTTTGATTACTTACTGTGAAGAATGATCCATTCCGTTCTTGTGAAGACGATGAAAAAATTATTGGTCATGAAGTATCATATCTCAATGCAGTTAGAGTTTTGATATATCTTGCAAATTGTACTTGATCTGATATTACATTTTCAGTTAATCTGCTTGTAAAATATAGTTTTGCACCAACTCGAAAGCATTGGAATGAGATTAAACATGTCTTTCGTTACTTTTATGGTACGGTTTATATATGTTTATTTTATCAACGTGGATCAAGTTTACAATTGATTGGGTATGCAGATACATGTTATCTTTAATATCCACACAGAATAGATCTCAAACTGGATATTTATTTACTTATGGAGATACTGTCATATCATGGAGATCTATTAAGTAGATACTATCTACTACATCTTCAAATCACTCAGAAATTATTGCAATTTATGAATCAAGTCGAGAATGTATTTGGCTGAAATCAGTAATTCAACATATCCAAGAAAAGTGGAGTATTCTAATGATCAATGATAACCCAACAATTTTATATGAAGATAATACTGCTTGTATCATTTAAATCAGATGAGAATATATTAAAGGCGATAAAACCAAATATATTTCACTTAAAGTTTTTTATACTCACGAACTGCAAGAGAAATGTGAAATTGATATCAAGCAGATACGATTAAGTGATAATCTGGCAGATTTATTCACAAAAGCATTACTAACTGTAACATTCAAGAAAGCTGTGCAAAACATTGGAATGCAGAAACTCAAATATCTATCGACATGCACTTTCAGAGGGAGTAAATGTCTTGAAGACTTGTGCTGATTGTACTCTTTTTCCTTCGCTGAGGTTGTCCCACTTGATTTTCCTCTACAAGGTTTTAATGAGGTAATCTTAAAGCACTTAGAGGTACATAAGAATATTGTATTCTTTTTCTTTCGCCATTAGTTTTTCTTCCCACTAAATTTCTCATTGGCAATGTTTTAACGATGCAAAGTCTTTATGGGCAGTCATTCAAAGAGAAGTGTTAGAATTATTAAGAGAGAGAGGAATGAATAACCCCCATCCCCACCATCATGCCCCCTCTTCCCACCATTAATATTTTTTCTTAATGTGCATAATAATTTGTATAGTAATTTATACTTATAAATACGAATGTTTTTGTTCAGTTTTTGTATAAGCAAAAGAAAGAAGAAAAAGAAAGAAAGAAAGAAAGATGAGATAAAGAAAAAAAAAAAGATGGAAAATTTAGTTCTTGAGAAATAAAATTTCTAAAGAGTTTCAAATATTTTTTCTTATAATAATAATTTTTATTCTATTTTTATAACATCGAAAATCTTTTTAAGTAGGCAATAATTTTAGGGTAAAAAACGTAAATGGTTTGTAATTTCGATTAGCAATTTTGTTTGGTCAGACAAGGACGTGACAACGTTTTTGGTATAACAACCAAAAACAAAAAGCCCATCAGCCCTTCAAACGAGCAAATTCAATCAACATTAGATGCCAGTTATTATCATTTTGATATGAGCATTTTCGTTGAATTGGTCATATATTTTTAATTAATATAACACTTATTTTAATTTTTAGTCATTTTATTTTTATAAATCTTCACATTAAAATGTTTATTTTTTTAAAATATAATAATAAAATATTATAACTAATTTTTAATTTTGACTATTTACATCAAATCTTCATATTGAATTATTTATTTATGAGAATACATAATAATGAGTAATTAATATTTAATATTTTAATTTTTTTATAATTATTAAATTAATTAATTTTATCATATTTGACTATTCTATTTATTATATGTTAATTAATAATCATAATTTAATTAAATTATAAATTTGAAAAAGTAATTAGTAATCATATTATATTTAAATTAAATTACTAATGGATATTTTAAAAAAATCTACTTGTTTCTCATCCAACTATATTATTTTACTAACTTAATTTTCTCTACCCAAGAACTATAAGAAGAGAGAGTAAAATAAAAAAAGAAAAAAAAAATATTTGGCCATTATCTTTGATTGGTCATTTTTAATATTTGGTTTGGATTTACTATTCACAAAAACCAAATTATTTAACTTTTGAATAATTTAATATAGACTTAAAATGAGTTTTAATGTTTAGATTCTCATTGAATTTAACTTTTAATCAATCTAATAATAATACTTTAAAGGAGTTAAAAGTACAGTTACTAATATTTTTGAATTTTTTTTAAATAGATAGGAGAAAATTCTACCAAGTCATTTTTATACTATTGTTACTTATTCCTATAAAAGAATTATTAAGTCTATAAATAAATTATATAAAAATCTTTTTACAATAAATATAATTGTATAATTTAATATATTACATAAATTATATTAATTTATAAATTTATTTTTATGATATTTTTTTGTCATTAAAATAAATATTCTTCATTAAATACAAAGCAGATTTTTTTTTTTTAATTTATAAAATGTATAGGGAAATTCTTTGAATCGGTGTATTCTATAAGTAATGTTTATCAAAGATCAATAGAGTTTGGACACATTAACTAAGTACATAAACACAACTAACTGCATGATAGAAATGGTCAACTGCCTTCAATCGCACACCCACAAGACCTAACCACACAACTGCAACCAAGAACTTGGAAACTGGAACCTGCCGCATGCCAGACCACGCCGTACGCAAATGGACAAGCAACTCTTCCGACAAACCTAGAACGCCCCCAAAATTTCAACAAAGAGGAAAAAGTATTTGACACGTGTTCTTGCAAAAACAGAGCTTAAAGAATCATACAAAAGTGACAAAAGTGCTGCTTAGAAGCTCTTCAACATTGGTACTGGAATTTAAGGGATCCCTCGTCTCATTCTTCCCAGAAAGCCGTTCAAACAATTGAATGGCTAATTAAGGCAACTGGCGGCACTTGACAGTCATGTTTGGCCCACAAAAGGTCTAGTATGAATTGTAGTGGAAGGGGAAGGAGGCATTCAGGGATTTCTCATCCCTCTTCTATTGAAACTCCAATTTGTCTCTGCTAGGCTCAATAACTTAAATGTATAGAGATGCGATTTGAGGGGCAAAAAAAAAAAAAGCCTAATAGGATGGGGAAAGAAGACAAGGCGCCCCCCACGGCAGAAATGTCTGATTAATAGTCCTTTTCCTCTAAAATAATAAGTAGAGAGAATGAGGGTGCCACTGGAGGTCCATTTCTAAGCAATGGGAATTTTATTTTAGATAATGCATGTCTTCTTAATTCAAGTTCTGCTTCTGTTTTGGATTTTTCCCTTTTGGGTTCATCTCATTTACACGGGAATGGGTGAAGGGGGCTGGTTCTCAAAACTTAAGCACAAGGAATTCACTACAAGAGGGTTAACACGATAATTTTGGGGGAGGGCTTACGTGGCATGTGGGGATTGGCTGGCTGCAAAATAAGGTTTTGAAGACATCCGGATGAGAGCTTTTCTCTCCATGATTATATAAAAGTACTATTAGTAACTTATCACTAGTTATTAATGTGAGAATCCAAGCTTAATGTGTTTTAATTTATTGGTACTATTATTATTTATTTTATTTTATTTTATTGTTATTTTTACTTATTATTATTATGGGTTAGGTTATTTTATTTTATTAATATTGGGTTTTAGTATTTTGTTTTTATTTTAATGTGCCTTCTTATTTTGATTTTGTAATGTGCCTTTTGCGGTTTGGGTCCATGGTGTTTGGTGAGATTTGTGTTGTGTTTGGATGTGTTTAATCTGTTTGGACCGTGTATGTGAAGGGCCCACCGTGTGTCTTAAAGTAGCCCAGCCCCTAGCCGAGTAAACGGCGTCGTTTTGGCCATTTGTTTTTCTTCTCCTTTCTTCCCCTTACATGCCCTGACCACCTTCACCTTCCCAGTCGTTGCCTTCCACCCCTCCCCCCTTCGACGTCTCCATCGCACCATCCAACACCTCGAATCGTCTTGACCTTCATCGGAGAACTCTCCGGTAGCTAACCGAGACCTCCTGTCGTGGTGATGTTTCAGCGGCTATCCTGTTGCCGCCTTCGTCATGGTTAGGAGCGGCCACTTCTTCTCGCTGAACAACTTCGGACCTGGTAGGTTTCTCTCTCTCTCAGCCATCCCCTTCCCATTGGTCTCTCTTGCCCTCTGTCTCGAATCCAATTATTCCATAGTCTTTACCAGAGAAACAAGGCCGTCTGTGAGAGAGATGTGATTGAAAAATGGTAGCCTTTTCTTCTGAGATTATCTTTCTCAAAACAATAAGCTCCTCCCTTAATAATTATGCAAGTTTTTATCTCTGGGTTTCGGTCACTAGTCCATAGCAACAACCTGATACTATCTACCACAGCCCAAACCAAATTTTTCTTCAACACAAGTGGCGTGGAGCAACTCTCTCAATCTCGGTTCATAGCTGAGAAATTTGCTTCATTATTGGATAATTGTTCGGATGTTTTCTATCTGAGAAAACTCCATGCTAGCATTTTCGCTCATGGGCTTGGAGACAGTAGTTTTTTGGGTTCTAAGCTCCTGAGCTGCTACGCAAAGTTTGATCATTTAGCTGACTCCAGATGGGTATTTGATAGAATTGTAATCAATAATCTGTCTTTCTGGAACTCAGTTCTTGTTGGGTATTTTCGGACGGGTCACTTTGATGAAGTTCTTAGACGGTATTCAAATTTGAGACGATGGAAAATTGGTTTAGATAGTTCGTCCATTACATTTTGTTTGAAAAGTTGTGTTGAGCTGGGAATTTCAGAATTTGGAAGAGGGGTTCATGTGGATGCTTTCAAGTTTGGGTTAAATGCAGATGGGTTCGTGGGTTCGTCGCTTATTGGGTTGTATTCCAGGCATGGAGATATTGAAGATGCATGTAGAGTGTTCGATGAAATAACTAACAAAGATATTGTGGCTTATACATCAATGATCACTGGGTATGCTCACAGTGATTACCGTGGGTTTGAGCCTTTCTGGGTAGCTCGTTGCATGCAGAAGCAACAATTAGATCCTAATCGGGTGACTTTGGTGAGCTTACTTAAAGTTGCGGCACTATTGGAAGCTCTAGAAGAGGGTCGTTCTATCCATGCTTATGCTTTAAGAAGAAGCATTGGTTGTTCTAATGAAGTCTTTGAAACTAGTCTTATGGACATGTATATCAAATGTGGGGCCCCAAGAACAGCGGCATGCATCTTTGGGAAAATGGAGGTTAAAACAGTTGGTTCTTGGAATGCAATGATTGCTGGTCATCTGCAAATGGAGCAGCCCTTGGTAGGTTTCAACCTCTTCCATCAAATGGTGGAAGAAAACCTCCTACCTGATTTGATAACTTTAGCAAATGGGATTTTGTGTTGTGCTAACTTGAAGTATTTGCGTCAAGGAAAGAGCATTCATGGATACATAATTCGAACAGGAGTTCACCTGGATTTGGTTGCCATCACTGCCTTGGTCAATCTGTATTCTAAATGCAACAACTTAATCCAAGCCAGGGAATTGTTTGACAGCATGGAGAAAAGGGATGCTGTTTTATATAATGTGATGATGGCGGGTTATCTCCAAAATAAGTTAGCTTGTGAAGCTATAAGGACTTTTATTGAAATGGTTGGAACAGGTATTAAACCAAATATAAGTTCCATTCTGAGTGTACTTTCTGCGTCCTCTGATCTGAAAGAAATAAAGCGAGGCAGGTGTATCCATGGATACATGTTAAGACATGGGTTTGACTGGAGCACTGAAATTGTCAACCAAATGATCTCTATGTATGCAAAATGTGATCTTATGGTCTATGCGAGGCAAGTCTTCAACAGGATAAACTATAAGGACCTGGTCTCTTGGACTTCAATGATGATGGGTTATATCATTCATGGGCATGCAGATGAAGCCATTATTTTGTTCCGACTGATGCAAAGAGAAAAACTAGAACATGACTCAGTCACCGTAATTAGTCTGCTACAGGCATTTTCTCAGCTTTCATCTGTAAGTTTAGCAACGGAAGTTCATTGTCACTTGTATCGAGTTCACATGGACAGAGAGATACCTGTAATCAATTCTCTGATCACTACTTATGCCAAGTGTGGTAGCTTAGATATGGCCAGAGATGTGTTTGAGCACATGAGTGAGCGGTGTTTGACATCATGGAACACAATGATAGCTGCTTATGCCATGCACGGGACCTGCGGGGAGGTGCTAAAACTATTTGATCAAATGAAAGAAGAAAAGGTCGAGCCTGATGAGGTAACGTTTACGTCAATACTCACTGCTTGCAGTCATTCAGGCCTGCTGGAAGTGGGTCTGCAAGTTTTCAGGTCTATGACCGAAGAATATAATATGGTTCCATGTGAAGTACATTACAGTTGTATGGTAGATTTATTGAGCCGTGCCGGACGGCTTGAGGAAGCATCTGAAATGGTTAAGTGGCTGCCATCACGAAAAAGTGCTTCGGCACTTGGTGCTTTGCTTGCTGCTTGTAGAGTACATAGAAATACAGAAATGGGGGAGGTTATAGGGAGGCAACTGTTGAAACTGGAACCTGAGAATTCAAGCTCTTATTATTTGGTGTCTAATTTATATGCAGAGAGTGAACAATGGGATAAAGTAGTCAGAATAAGAACCATTGTAGAGGATAAAGGCTTGAAAAAGATACCCGGGCATAGTCTGATTGAGATAGCTAGATAAGTAGTACAAGATGTGAATCCCTCCTTCTGGAAGAGATTATTTCAGTGACCATTTAAACTTTTCGTATTGAGCCGAGGCTCAATATCAGTGACTCGGGTTTTGCTCGCTACGAAGTTGGTGTACATTGTAAAGTTTTTAATACCCACTTGATTCCCTCCCTCTCTCTCTCTCTTTCTCTAAATGTCTCCAGAGCTGATTTTTGTCAAAGGACTCCCTCTCCTTCCCTTCATCTACCCACTTGTCAATCAAGGTAGTTTTATTATCTTAGTTTAATTCTGTTTTCTTCAGTCAAAAAAGACATATCTATAGTCTTTCGACAACTCTAGAGAACTGTGTAGGACAAGAAGACTCTTAGGCCGCAAATCGTTTGGAGGATGGTGATGGTTTTGCAAAAAGCACCCTGCGTGGTCCTTATGTGCCACCCTTTCCAGTAGTTTTTCTCGCCACGTGTTGGATCACTAGAATTGCCACCATGAGGTCTTTCGAATTTGATTTTTGTGGCTGAAAAGAGACAAACGTGTTGCCTGCACGCGCCATCAAAGATTTCAAAGTCTCCTTGAGTTTGTCCAAACTGTAATCCGTTTTTTTTCGCATCTATCTTATTGCTTTCCTTACTGAATTTCTTATTTTTTAGTAAAAAATGGTTTGTTTCTTGGACGCTTGTTTGTAGAGGTTGAGTCCTCTGTTTAGGTAGAGTACTGTCTCATGGACACTTGTCTGTATAAGTATTAGCAGTGGTGAAGATCAGACCAGTCACAAAAAGAAAAAGTGGACTGGTAGAGCTTCAAATGTACTGGTTAGTTTATTAGGTAATGGTTGATATGGAGAGATCCTTGCATGCATCCAGTCATGTATATAAGTTTTTATGATAAATGAATGATGACAATTTCTCTTAAGAAAAAGAAATAGTTTTGCTAGGAATCAGCCATTGTTCACGTTATACACTCTACGCCTGACGTGTAAAATAATTTTTCTTCCCTGATAGAAACAAACGCTTATTTTACCTCATTTCGAATCATGCAGTGCATTTTGAATTTTAGGTTGATCTCGCGTCGCCCAGCACCTGCGTCGCCTGCCCAGCGCCACCCTGCAGTGGCCATCCCTCTGTCACGCGCCTCCGCTCGTTCTTCCTTTGTCGCCCCTCAAATTTACACGCATGTTTTGAATGTAGAAGAGGCCATTCAAATTTTCTCAGATCCAGTCTCACGTACGCCTCTCCCTTTGCACAGTCCCCATCCCACGTTCGCCCCCCCTCCCCCCCAACTCCTCTGCCCAGCGCTTTAAGTTCGTCTCTCACCTCTGCCCAGCACCCCTGGTCTCCAGTTTGTGGCTGTTTCGCTGCCCCCTGCGCAGGTAAATTTTTTCCTTCTGTATTACGGTTTCCACTACTATTTTTCCTCATGCATTATGGTTTCCGCTATGGTACGTGAGAGAGATGACAGGAGACGCGTTTGTTAGACTTAGTGATTTTGTGAGATGGGTACTGCACATTTTGAGGCTTAGGCCATGGAGGTGCTTGAATTTTTTTAGAATTTCTTAATCACGCTATCTGTGGTATTAGATCTGGAAAATCAAGCAGTCCAATATTTTTGTCCTCTTGTTCTCGTGGATTTGTACAAGTCGAAAGGATAATGAAGCAGCAAGAAGTGGTTCGATAGAAAGTGTAGAAAGTGGGATTCCTCTAGAAATTTTAGTGGGTAGTAGATAGTTTTTTTTTTCCTGCTTGTGCATGGGCCAACATAGACCTTCAGTTTCTTGTAAATTGCCAACGTGCTTGCATTGTGAATTGTGTTTTCTTGTTACTTTGTCAGTTCTTCAGCTTGTATCCTAAACTCTATCCTGATAGCAGTACTCGTCATGATCCACGTTTCGTGAAATCATGTCAGCTAACTTTTGCTCTTTTTATGATATTGGAAATGCGTAGTTAAGATGCTGCATTATGAAACTGATAATTGGCTCCAATCCACTGACTGGGCGATCAAGAGCACAAATGACGTCAGCTCAACGAGTATAAGTTTCGTAGCATCGACTGAGACCGAAGGAGTTTCTGACAATGCCAAGGCAACATTCTGTTTGTGAAGAATTGCCTCTGTAACTTAGTAGTCAGTTTTTAACATGCTAGACTTGAGATGCTTGACTTGTCACTAGTTATGCAGGTTCAGTGTCTAAAACAATAGATGGTTTGTACTATGTATAAGGAAATTGTATATTTAGATGGTTGCTTTTTATGTGCTCCATTTTTTATATCTTTAAAAATTGATAGACCTCGGAATTTTAAAAATTTGCTTCACGCGGAAATCCTTGATTTTAATGCTCTAGGAGATCAGTCTTGGAATTATTAGAAACTTGCCTGCCATGAAGTTCCGCTGAGACGTGTAGTGTCTACAAATGGATTGGTTGAGATACTTGTGAATCAATTGTTTTTAGATGATACTAAATGCCTATGCGAAGCTTGCCGGTAATATATAGTCAAACACTTGTAATTCCCATAGTTAGTCTTTTGACTAGAATATTTTCAGATTTTGGTTTTAGTACCACTTTTGGTATAAACTTGCATATTTTGCAGACAGTCTTGGTTTCTCCATTTATTAACTAAACATAGAAGTGCATATCAGTACTCACTGGTTTCCCACATTTGCATCAATCGTACCAAATATTTTTCATATGTTTAACCATAATGGTTTTGAGACCCACATTATATCCTTCTTCTTTTCCATGTGGATGATGCCGAAGTGCTTAATCAGACCTTTGAAATACTTTTTGGCACTGTCATACAAAACATCTATTTTTCTAGAGTAATTTAGTCATAAAGCCCTTAATCACACCCTATGTTAGGCAATGTCATATAGCTACATGTCACCCTAGCATGTAAAATATTCTATTTTGTTTAAATACATATACTTTTCTTATGGTAATATTCTTGTGCAGTCTGTTGACTTTGGGTCTTCAACGTTGTGAACCTATCCCTTGGGCTGAAGCATTGCTGTCGGAAGGCTCGGAACATATTTTTTGTCGTCTTTTATGGATTGCAGAAAATACCTTAAATTTACAGTTCATAAAAAAGGTAGCAAATTGTCTATGATTTATTTTCCTAGAGACATTTTGGTAAATGTGTACGCATTCTGCATCTATTATGATATATAGTTTAGAAACAAGGAATTTTGCCCTTGTTTAGGAATCCAAGGTAATCGTCAAATTGCAGTCACAACTTTAAACAATCTGTTATTAATTATAATGCTATAATTTATTATGTGTAGCAAAACTCTACTGTATCATCTGTATTTTAGTTTTTTAGTGGACAATCTGTAAGATCTGTTTATGTGCAAATTGGTGGAAGGGAGTTTTTTGATGTGCAGATTGGTATAAGGGACGTTTTTGACTATTAAAGTTTGATCATTACAGTGTTTGTGTTCCTTTTCTGATGAGGTTATGATGGTATTCTTCTAAGTCCAAATTTTCCCGTTTCTTGGTCTGTGAATGGCAGGAATAGCTTGAGCTACATCCCTTTCGCGAGGTCCGTGGTTTCAAAGGTCGTGGTTTCCTGTTTCGATGCTGATTTTTAGAGCGATGTAAACCATATATAAGAGACCATGATGTAATCCATTCAAGACCTTAACATGATCACCCTATTTGTCATTTTTGTGAGCTGATGCACACGGGGAGTCTAGTCCACTCTGAATGCAGCAGAGCTGCATAATTGAGACTTGTATATGCTGGACTGAGATTGTGATCAACTTTACCTAATTTTTTAGGTTAAGAGAAGATGAAAATTGTGAGAAAACAATGAAATGAAATACTGCTTTTGTTAAATTAACGTGAATACTTGGCATTCAACTTGCTTAAAATAGAGGAATACATGGCTATTTAAATATGAAAAATAAATAACTAATTACAAGAAAATTGTATGACAGATAAGATAAATTTTAAGGGATTGCATGATATCTTAGAGATTGATCCTCCTATGCGGTTGCATGAAACACTAGATATTCAAATCCTACTGTTATAATAAAAATCTGACTCTCCAAAGACATGCTCTATTATCATCAAGTCCAAGATTCTCAATAAGTTTAAAATTCAAACATTACAAGTGGACTAGTTTTCAGTTGAATCCGAGATGTGTTTATCATTTTTTTTTTTTGAAATTTCTTCATCTTGTCGAATTACCATTTTGGGTTTGAACTCATTGCTTTTGAGACTCTTTACCCTTCATCGTCTCTCCATCAATATTGCATGATTTGCCAGATTTATCATCCTTATCTTTTCAATAGTTTTTGGGCACCTTATCGCTCCATTGAATCTCATAAATCATGCCGAGCTGTTGGGTTGTGCTAATACCCTCCTTCAAACTTTGTTGAGATTGGAGGCAGAGTTTGATTCGAAAGTTACTGAGTGTAGCCTTTGACATTGGTTTGGTGAAGAGGTCTACTACTTGATTTGTTGTGGAGATGTGTTTAGTGATGAAGAGTCCAAGTGCAACTCGTTCGTGCACAAAATGGTAATCCAACTCGATGTGTTTACTTCAAGCGTGGAACATCGGATTTATTGTTATATGCAGAGCACTTATGTTGTCATAGTAGAGAGTTGGAGTAGAAGCTAACGGAATGCGCAAGTCTTTGAGGATAAATTTCATCCACGTGAGTTTCGCTGTTGTGTTTGCCATGGCTCGATACTCCGTTTCGGTGCTGAATCGTGAGATAGTGTGTTGTTTTTTTGCACACCAGGAGATGAGATTTTTTTTCAAGAAACATGCAGTATCTAGTGGTAGATCTCCTTGTAGATAGACACCCCGCCTAATCTGCATTTGAAAAAGCACAAAGATCAAGTGTAATATTGGAAGTAAAATGTAATCCTATGTCAATTGTGCCTTTGACATATCTTAAGATACGTCAAACTATTTTAAATGAAAAAGAGTGGGAGAATGCATGAATTGAGACATATAATTAACATTGTATGAGAGGTCTGGTCTCGTGAGTGTTAGGTACTATAAAGAACCGACAAGTCCTCCAAAGTGACTTGGGTCTTTCCATCAAAGTTTCATTAGAAGAGATCTTCGTTCTTGCTTCAAGAGGTGTGCTCACTAGCTTGCAATCCACCATGGTAGCATGTTTGCGGATGGTAAGTGCATAGTGTGTTTGTACAAGGTGAAGACCATTTATTGTCTTAGAGATTTCGATGCCAAGAAAATGATGGATTGGCCCCAAGTCCTTCATTGCAAATTCGGTGCTCAAAAGTTGAATGAACGTTCAAACTAGAGCTGTAGAGGAACCAGTTAAAAGCATGTCATCTACATAAAGAATAAAAATCAATGTCCTAAGGTTAGAATGATAAACAAATAATGATGGGTTTGCTAAGCTACAAAAAAATTCATATTTTAAAAGAAAAGCACTAAACCAATCAAACCAAGCACGAGGTGCTTATTTGAGTCCATAGAGGGTTTTTTGAAGTTTGCAAGCATGTTTTGGATATTGTTGGTCAGCCGTTCCTGGAGGTTGTTCCATGTATATTTCTTCTGAAATTAAACAATGTAGGAAAGCATTTTTTTACGTCAAGTTGACGTATGGACCAATCCTGAACAAGAGCTATGATGAGAACAATTTGGATGGTTCCAGGTTTGACAAATGGAGAGAAGGTCTTGGTGTAGTCCAACCCGTCAACTTGATGATACCCCTTTACCACAACTCGAGCTTTAAGTCTATCCAATGAACTATCGAGTTTGAGTATTGGCTTGAGCACCCATTTAGATCCAATAACATGCATGTCCGAGGTGCGTGGAACAAGTTTCCAAGTCTGATTTTTGTGAAGTGCCTCAAGTTCTTCATCCATTGCTACTTTCCATCCAAGATCAGCAAGTGCAGATCGTATGTTATGAAGTTCTCGAGGGATGTTGGCTGGGGATGTGACGGAGGTCAAGGCATATTTTGGATTGGGTTTAATTATTCCTTTTTGTGATCGAGTTACTATAGAACGTGTGGGTGGTTGTGATGTTTGAGCTGCTAGGTTGTGCTCGGGATGGTTTGTAAGTTGTATATTTGTTGGTTCAGTTTCAAAAGAAGGTATGTGTATGGGTTGGCTATTTGTATCGATTTGTTGTGGAGGTATTGTGTGAATTAATTTTTACAGATGCTGCACTTCTTGCTCATTCTGGGATGCGGATTGCAGTTATTGGTTGTCTACCTTTGTTCTAGACATGTGTTGCTGACTTCCAACTATTTCGGGAGTTGAATATGGAGACAAATGTAAGATGGAAGGAGGCAATGGTACTGCTGGTAAGGGACTCGAGCATGGTGGTGTGGCTGTTTGTTGTTCGATTCCTACAGTAGAAGAAATGTTAATATTAGGTAACCATGAATCAAAGATGCTAATGACATGTGATGTTGGTGGTGAAACACCTTGGTCCTGTGTGTTTTTATAAGGACAAAATAATTCATCAAAGACCACATGGTGAGAAACAAAAAATTTCCTCCTAGAAGGATGAAAGCATTTGTATCCTTTTATGTTTATTGTTATACCCAAAAAAGACACATAGAATTATTTGCAGATCAAATTTGTGTTTCCGTGTATCCCATGTGTAAGGAAAACATTTAGAACCAAAGACACGAAGTGAGGTGTAATCTGGGTGAGTGCCACGCAATTTTAAGTATGAAGTTTCCAAGTTTAGAGTAAATGAAGGTAAACGATTTATTAGGTAAACAATCGTGGTAAAGACTTCTGCCCATAAAAATAGAGGAGCATCACTATAGAATAGCATGGTCATTCCAAGTTCTCTTATTATCCTATATCGCCTTTTGAGCATACTTTTTTCTCTAGAGTATATGGACATGATACCTGATGAACAACTCTTGTGGAAAGAAAGTGAGAAGATAATTTGGAGTTTATGAATTCACCTCCCCCATTCGAGTGAAAAATCTTGGTTTTTTTGTTAAATTATCGATTAACGTATCGTTCAAAGGTGAGATAAGCATTCACAAAATCAGATTTATGTTGCAAGGTAATGATCCATGTATGTTCAGAAAAATCATCGACTAAACATACATAATATTTGAATTTTCCAAGTGATGAAATGGGAGTGGGTCCCTATAAATCGCAATGAATTTTTTCAAATATACTAGAACTTGAATGTTTGGAGCAAGAAAATGGTAATATACTAAGCTTCCCTAGTTGGAAACTATCACAAATGTGTGTTGTTTTTACAATGCCAATAACATCAATGAAGCCTTTATTTTTTAAAAATTGTAAAGCAGAAGTATGGGAATGTCCCAAGCGTTGATGCCAAATTTCTGTGGAGATGGATTTGAAATGATGAGAAAAATAGAGTTTCGGTGAATTAGGAAGAATATAGTGATCACTGGAAAGAATATACAATGCTAATAACCCTTGCGCCTCCCTGTGATCACTGGTTGTCCTGTTTGTCATTCTTCAACACAAAAATCAACTTTAGTAAATTCAAAACTAACTGGAAATTGAGATGTTAGTTGACTCATGGAAAGTAAGTTTTTTTTTTTCAAGTGAGGAACTAGCAAGACATCATTAAGAGGTAAGATTTTTTTTTTTTTTGCTTAATGCTTAAGTCTCCAATACTGAAAATTGGTAGAGAAGAGCCATCGCCAATAAGAATCGAATTTGCATCTAAGTATTTTCGAATATTAGTTAACATACCTGGCTTACCTGTCATGTGGTTTGAGGTGCCTATGTATAAGGTCCATTTAGTTTCAATGATGGTGTTATTCAAGGTGAGTGCCGCCAGAGCTTGTGGTACGTCTTCATGTTGAGTTGGTTTCTTTGGCACCCACCAACATATTTTCGCAATGTGTCTCACCATGCCACAATATTGGCATTTTTCTTCTTGATAGAAGTTTCTTTTAGCAGGCATCATTCGGCATTTACCAGGTGGTGGAGGGCGTCTTTGTTGAGTGCTTTGTGTGGGGCTGGAGTAGTTTCGATTTTGATCATTTGGTTGTTGTGCTTGAAATCCTCTTCCATTTGAAGTGAATTTTTGTTCGTTGCCTTGATATCCTGAGGAGGATTGCTAAAATTAATGTTGTTGTTGGCCATAGAACGCCATTTGAGGAGTGAAAGAGTTGGTGGCATTTGTATGATTTGAGAACCAATTACGTCGTTGATCAAGACTTTGAAGTTGTGAGACTAGCTCAGAGTATGATGGTCTTGGTGGTTTGAGCATAGTAGTGGTAAAAGTTTCATATTGAGGACCAAGACTAGTGAGAAGACGAAATATCTTTTCTTTGTCTGGGATTGGTTTTCCAATTGCTGCTAGACTGTCACATAAGCTTTTGAAGGTTCAAATTTGCTCCCCAATTGTTTTGTCATCTTCTTTTCGAAGATATGTCACTTGTTGTCTGAGTGTGAATTCGTGTTCTTGTGAATCTTCTACATAGGCATTCTTCAACGCTTCCCAAATCGCAATTGCTGTTTCAAGGCCTACAACGAGACCAAGTGTTTCTTCTAAAAGTGTACCGATTATCCATCCTCGGAGAAGGCGATCTGCCTTTTGCCAAGTTATGTAGGCTTCGGTCAATCTTGGTGCAGAAGTGTCTGCTTTTGTGGGGTTATTGATTTATGGTATGGTGTATTTAGGTGGAGCTGGGTCTTTATTGGTGAGGTGATCTAGTAGTTCTTGGCTTTCAGCAAGAGCCAAGGCCTGTTCACGCCACAACGGATAGTTGGTGGGACTGAGTTTGAGTGTAATGAAATTTCCAACATCGAGGGATAGTGAAATCATGGTTGCGTATGGCGAGCTACTGGGTCGTGCTTATTTGTGCCGTGTGTTCACTTTGGCTCGTGATACCAAGATAAAAATCAAGTAAATAATGAAATGAAATACTGCTTTTATTAAATTAACGTGAACACTTGGCATTCAGCTTGCTTAAAACAGAAAAATACATGGCTATTTAAAGATGAAAAATGAAATAACTAATTACAAGAAAATTGTATGACAAATAAGATAAATCTTGGGAGATTGCATGATATCTTAGAGATTGATCCTCCTAAGCAGTTGCATGAAACACTAGATATTCAAATCCTGCTGGTAGCATAAAAATATGAGACTCTCCAAGTGCTCTGTTATCATAAAATCCAATATTCTCAATAAGTTTAAAATTCAAACATTGTCGGTTGACTGATTTTCAATTGAGTCTGAGGTGTGCTTATCCTTTTTTATTTTTATTTTATAGAAACTGAGCTGTTATTGAACTATGTAGTCTTTTCACCTAGGCCGCTAAACTCCAATGAAACCAACTCCACTTTTGCATGTTGACAAGGTAGATTTGCTGAAATTGTGATGATCATTAATGGAGATGTATATTATTTGTGGAAGAAATGTTTATTTGTAATAGTGTTGAATGTCAATTTCCATTAAAATAGAGCTAGAAACCACAACTTATAGGTGTATGTATTTTGGTCAAATGCATACTATAGCAAGTCTTTATTGTGATTGTTTTTAGATTGGCTTGCACTTCTACACATTTGATTGCAATTTTAGGACATGTCAGTGTATGCCTACTCCTTGTACTCAAATTTTATGTCCTCTTCGAAAATTTATAGCTAAATTTAGAGTAATGAATTTGAGGTGTTTTGAAATCTTTTTTATTGGAAATAATATTAGTGAGTTGATCTTAGACATCCTCTTAGTATTGAAGATGTCAATGGAGACAGAGCATATGAGGATCTATCATTTGTTGAATAGAGGCAAAATGTTAGAGCATATTCACAAAAAGCTCAAAGAGTAGTAATGTCATCTCCCTCCGACGTGCTGAACAAGCATTATTTATGAGAGTGAAATCAAATAAGTTGGCTGCTTCTTTCCTTTGCAAATTGCAATCCGTCTACTTCTCTGTCACGCTCTTGTATCGAAGAAAGTTATTGCCTGGACTTTGGATTCTTTGATAGATGACATCCAAGTCGAACGAATCAACCAAATTAAGATAATCTTCATGCCATTTTTTTAAGGTACTGGCGGTGATTTTAGACTACCATGTTTGATTGATTGTGGTTGGTTTGTTGGCATAGCAACTTCATTCTATATTTTTACCTCGTTAAGCTACCTCTTACACAAAAACCAAGCCACTTATATTTTTAGTTTCTTTCTTTCTTCTTGCGTACACGACACCAATAGGTTTTTTTTCCTTTCAATAATGGATTTCATTTATTTTTTAAAGTGCAGGACTTGCAAACTTTAAAATTTTATCTAGCATAATTCATATGTATCATAACATACTGAAGATATTCGGCTCAATAATGGACCGCATTGCATACTTGCCAACCCTAGGTCAGTAATCATTGATAACCTTTTAGAAGGACCCTAACCAAAACACAATTGTCACATTCTCAAACTAAATCGATTCTTGACCATTGCAATTAGAAAAAGATTACAAATACTAAAAGAATATCCAAAAGCCATTATCCAAATGTATTCAAATTCCGATTCTTGAGTCCATTAATAATATTACAGGAGGCTGATGATAATGATACTGAGTCGGTATAGGTTAGTTTTTAGCTTACTATGCAGAGAATTTTTTTCTTATTGGTTTGAAGTTGTGAGAGGTCTGATTTTACATGTCAAGGCTGAGTTTGCATCACTCTGGTTGCAGATTTTATGGTTTTATATAGTTGGTTTGGTCATTGGTCATTGGTTTATCCTTTGTATAAATCACTTCATTTATTGGTTTTTTTATGGTTATTTGTAATAAGGCTGTAGGCTGATTTTATTGGTGATGATGCAAGGTAATGTTATTGAATATTTATTAATTCTTCGTGTTTTGATTGTTACCACAGTTTTCCTTTGCCAAAAGTAAGGGATATTAATAAATTTGGGAGGAGGTAACTCTTCAACATGTAACTATCCGTCTCTTCTAAATAATAATAAAAAAAGATCCTATACCTCTGAAGCCACCACCTTGGGGAAGGCCACCTCTGCCACCCCTTGGAACCACCCATTCCACTAAAGCCACCACCCCCACGACTTCTACCTCTACCACCTCTGAATCCACCACGACCATCTCTAGTTGCAACTCATGGCTGTCCCTTCGGTTACGGCAAAAATCTTGCAATAGGCAAAAGCTTTGCAGGGTCAATGTAGAATCTACCCTGGTAAATATGAAGTTGCAACAATTCATTCCATTCTTTTAATTGGAAAATAAGATTCATTGATAGGGTTGAATATTTCATCAACTTTCCTTATCTAGGTTTTGTTCTGCAAATAAATTGGGATGTTGAAAAAGGGGATCTTCTCGTTTGTGAGCCTTGTGACTACATCACCCTCACATGGATGAAGAATGTTGAAACATCAATGACTTGGTTTGGTGGCCCTCATTGTGAAAGCCATTGCCGCAACCACTGAAATGGCCACCTCTACCTCTCCCTTTGCCACTGCCTCCATGTCCATTATCTCGGCCTCCCTTAAAACCACCACCCCCACCGTTGCCTCTTGGGGGTCGCATTGTTTACGAATTCAACAGAGATTTCAGAACACCAATAGACCATATCGCATTATAGTGCAAGAAATAAAACAAAACAGTTATCCATATTGTCATATTGACTTAAACACATGAATAATATATATGAATCTAATGTTCCGATTAGCTCCCAGAGGGTATTTACCGTTGAAGTCAAATCTCTTATTCCCTTTTAGGAAATCATAACCACTTTTTCATTTTATAGAGTAAGTAAAAAAATATATTGTGAGAAAGAAAAATAATTGGGTTTAAACCCAACCACCCAAGGCACTAAAAGACAATGGAAAAGGGGTTGTCTAGAGGACATGATGGGACAAAGAAGTGTGGGAGTGAGGTAGGGTGGTAAAGAGTAGAATGAAGGGGGTGTCAAGGGAAAGAGGAGGGGGTGACAAAAAACAAATAAAGTCAGGCACGTAGTAGGGAGGAAAGGAATTGACACACGTAAGGGGGGATCCCAACACTCCAGACCGACACGTACGCAACACGTAGATCTATAAAAATCTCTAGATGACCAAAAGGGGTAGGATGTCCTTTAACTTCTATATCTTCTTCCTTAGACACTCAACTTCTTCCACCAGGAGGTCTTTCTTCCTAACAAGCAGTTTATGATTTTCCTATATAGTGAGATATGAGAGGCAATAAAAGACTGTAAATAAATTTATTTTAGTGGATTTCCCTCTTCAAATGCCTTTGGACGTAGACAATATGACGAATCATGTAAACTTGTGTGGCCATCTCTTTTTATTTTATTTGTCATAGTTACACGCACCGTCATCGCATAGCCACACTAGAACACTTCTGGAGGCTCCAAACGATATCGAATGAGGCTCGAGTTGCCGCAGTGAACCTGAAATGATTATTTCTCTCTCTGGCCCATTGAGCGGTTTTTATCGTGTTAACAATGACGTTGTTGTGGAATCTAATTTTCATTCTTCATCGAATTTGGGAGAATGAAGATTTTTCGGCATACTAAATAAATCACTATACAAGCAAACAACCTCTCCCATATGAGTATTCTCAATTTTTAAAATTTTAAGGTTTTACAAAAATGGGTGGATAGTGAGGAAAGATAAGTCTATCCCCGTCTAGGCGAGAAACCAAGCTTCTTGCCATTACTTTCAGTCCATTTTAACGCATTATGCTATAAAGAAGCACACGGCCTGAGAACTTGCATTTTCGAGTCTTTAGCATACCAATAACATATAGGACAATGTGAAAATGTAGTACATTAAGTGCACAGTGCCCTGAAGAGGGCCACACACGTGGGACGTACATGCATGCATAGGGCTCGGGAGCAAAAAGCTTGCACCCAAGCCTTGTGGCACCACGCCACAAGTTCAATTAGGTTGTCGATAGTTTCTGGCTCCATTACCAACCCCCCTTCAAGGGCGGCGAGAATAGTGCGCTGTGTGTGCACCATGCCATGCACATAGAGACAACGGTGTTGTAGTAGACAATGCTGACGTCCATTGTATGTTTCTGGCAGCGTTAGTTTCAGACGGCATATCGCCGACCACCTCTGGGTATGCGGTGACCAAGCACACACGACCCATGCACCCTGCTCATCATACCGTGCTTGAAGAGCTTCTTGAGCCCCGCTCTATTATAGTAAGAGAGGGTGTCTGCATTTACCACATGGATCGCTGGCATTATCTGTCCCCACTGGCACGTTGTCGACCCCTTCCCAATGGTGGTAGTTCCATCGCGGTAGCCACATACGTGGCCTTGCGTGTGGGAAAGAACTGGGATCCATCCCCGATGCCAATCGACAGGGTTGATTGAGTCCACGTAGTGCCTCGTTGGCGCATTTTGTTCCCCCGAGAAGGTCTCCGACCACTTGGTCCTCACTCTTACACTTTGCTCAAGTGATCTCGGATCAAGCAACCAGAGGTCGGCATCATGAGCTTGGCACATGGAGCTCAGACTATCAGCCTCAATGGACTCGACACGGGTGCTCAGACCAACAACCTCCATGGACCCGACGTTGGGAGCTCGGATGGACTCCTCCCAGTTGTAGAGCAAGGGAGCTCAGACCTGGAACCATGTACGCACCAAATGTGGACCAACTGCCTTTATGAACTCAGACCAGTTGCACAGACCACTCAGACTTGACAAACAACATGCTTAGCTCGGACTTGACGTGCATGGACTCAAACTTAGACCATGCATAAAAAGACATCGGCCACTTAAGAAAAAGGTCTCACTCATCCCAGGTCGGTCACTGGCAATGCTCGGGCAAGATTCAAATTTCTCCCAAACGGACTCATAAGGGTTCACCCCAGCAGGCTCACCCGAACTCTCCTAGTGGGCATGCACGAACTCCTTCCAGCCGACAAAATTTTTTGGCTTATCTCTCTTAAAATTTTTTTGAATTTTGTTTCCATTAATGAAACCAATTCCTGTAGCACTAAATGTCAGTCATGTGACCTTATGCTCCAGTAGAACAATTCTTCACATGCGAAAGTTTCCACTAATAAAGTCGAGTCCTTAGACACACCTTCGAGTCGAGGCTGGGTACTAGCTTTTGAGCTCTGGGTAAACCTTAATGATTTACAAAGTAGGGTCTATTGACTCGATGCAGGGTAAGGCCAAATCCCTAGACTCACCGACCTCCCATATAATAAAGTTGAGTTCTTAGGCTGGCCACCGGGTCAAGGCCGGGCACAAGCTTCTGAGTCCTTGATAAGCCCCCGCGATGCATGAAATCAGGTCCCTTGACTCACTGCGGGATAAGGCCAAGTCTCTAGACTTACTGACCCCCCCATCCAACAAAGTCGAGTCCCTAGACTCGTCGCCAGATTGAGGCCGAACACTAGCTTTTGAGCCATTAATAAACCCCCTGATCCATAAAATTGGGTCCCTTGACTCGCTGCAGAGTAAAGCTAAGTCCTTAGACTCACGTTGAGTGTCAAAGCTCGAGCCATAACCACTGGCAGTGGGTTACCTTCAAGAACGAGACTTCAGAGTTAACAAGCCTCCGAGTTCCATAACCACCATACGTGAGTTATCCTAAGGGGGTCAACAGACCTTCTGATCACTTTACGTGGGTTAGTTCACACAAACTTCAATCTAATAATGACAAACATATAAACTCTTTGCTTCCACTATATGCCATTGAATAACACAAGCACATTATTTGATTTTCTTGTTGACAACTTTTATTGCATATTTTATTTTGAAGATTCTCAAGGTTCTTGGTTGGGGTAAGTAGCCCTTAAAAATCGTGAGGTATTGTGAGGGGAAAAATAGTTGGGCCCAAGCCTAGCCACCCAAGGCACTAAAAGATAAGGAAGACGTTATCTAAGGGACATGATGGGACAAAGGAGTGCATGGGCAAGATAGGGTGGCAGAGAGTAGGAGGTAAGAGGTGTTTGGGGAAAGAGGGTGTGACAGAAAAAAAAGGGTTAGGTATGTAGCAGCGAGGAAGGGAATATATACAAGCAAGGGGATATCCCAACATTGCAGACCGACACATATACAACAAAGAGATCTATAAAAACCTCTAGATGACTAGAAGGGGAAGGGTCTTCTTCAACTTTTTCTTCAAACACTTGACTTCTTCCTTAAGAGAATCTTTCTTCCCAGCAAGAAGTCTATGATTTTTCTTCTACAATGAGATATGAGAGGCAACGAGAGACTATAAATAAATTCATTTTAGTGAATTCTCCTCCTCAAACGCCAGTGGACACATGCATTATGCCAAACCACATAAATCTGTGTGTCCATCTCTATTTATTTTATCTGACATTAATACACGCACTGTCATCGCACAGCTGCATCAGAATACTATCAAGGGCCAAATAACACCGAACGAGGCCCAAATCGCCTTAATGGATTGAGAATGACTATTTCTTTTCCTTTGGCCTATTAAGCAATTTTTATTATGTCAACATATATCTTATTAGAAAAATCAATCTTAATAGAGGTGTAACAAAAAAAAAATACATTCAATAGTCAGTCACACAGATGAAGGGAGGAACTCTAGAAAAAAAATAATGGTTGTACCAATATTTTTCACACCCTATTCACTTAACCCATATTAATCTCCAGGTTGCTCATCCAAACATTCACCTTTCTTAGATTAGCTTCAGTTTCCATCTTATTCTCTATTGAATTCTTGAGATTAAGCGATTAGTGTTGCAGGCACTACTGAGCAATTGGTCGCTTCTCTGGTCCAAAATCAAGAAGGGGACAAAGAAACTTTGCAAAGTCCCCAACATCATTCTTTGAAAAATTGTACTTCTCAACTAGCAACAAATTAAGTGGCCAAAATTCCAAACTCCAAATCCTTTTTAGATCACCATGTTTGTCAAAGTAATCCTTGGGTTGTGCTCCTCCAATGGCTACTTGTCAACCAAAGCACAAGATAGAAATCAAAATCAAACTTATTGGACAACTATGTGAGGAAGGGTCAACGGAGATGTGGGGGGTGGGGGAGTGGATGGACGACGGCTCAAAGAAGAATTTCAAATGGGTAAGAGAAATAGGTGATGTGGAAAAGGAGGAGTGAAAAAAAAACATTGACATCACATTTTCATGTATGGTGTGCTTTGGTTGATACAAAATCATGGATGATGCTAATAGTTTTTCAGAAAGAAATACTGCCTTGATTTTTCAATTTTTCTAGCAACAACGTCATTTTACTTTTATTTTAATAAAGTTATTTAATTTTAAAACTTCTCTTTTAAAAATAAAAAATACCTAAATGGGATAAGAAAATTATATTTTATACAGCAGGACAAATTTGTGTTGCATAGAATGAGCTGCCAATCTGAATTAACTTTGGTGCATTTGTCTTAAGCACTCCCAATACCTTGTACTAGGCATAGCTATAAAGAATAAATCTACTATAAATAATTAAATATACAAATTTTTATACCATGCAAGCTACTATTTTATGAAGAATAATCTACAATAAATATATAAATTCTTATACCATGCAACTAAAAACACATTAGTTAAATTTTGCAGTACATAAGTTGGTGTATTAGGCTATTAGGCTATTAGCACGTTATTTATAATGTGATTTATTATAATTTAAATACTAAAAATTAATATTTTTTTTAGATGCAACTAAAAATTAATATTTGTTAATATAGTTAACACGAAAACAGTGGCAAAGCCATGTTGGGGTTGGGAGGGCCATCCCCCACCCTTCGAAATTTGAAAAAAAAAAATATATATATATATATATATATGTTAATTTTTTTTTAATTTAGTAAAATAATATTAATTTCTCATGCATTGGCCCCTCCTCTAAATATTATTTTGACCCTCCATAAAATTTAATCCATCTCATATAAAATAAAATACATATTTTTATTATAAATAAAAAAAATCTAACTATAACCGGCATTTCTATCCCCTTTCCATTTTCCAAAGCATTTCAATCACCAAGTATGGCTTACGACAGTGGGCAATCTACTACTTACAGACTGACATTTCTTTCACACACGGCAACACATCATGCTTTACATCTTGTCCTTCAAATTTTATTTTCTCCATTTTCCAACATCAAAACAAAGAAAAATAAAGAAAATAAATAGACTGACGCTTTACCTGCCCGATTGAGAGATGTGAAGTGAGGCGTGACGAACACATTTCGAAATTTTCCATTTTTTTGATCTCCAGATTAACCCAGAAATATTCTCAGTTCTCACTTCTTTGCATCATTGCATAAAGAAAATATTAAGAATTTTGAATCTCGCAGTCGCATGATTACCTCTTCGCATGTCTCTCTCTCTCTCTCTCACTGCTCGCTCTGCCTCTCGCTCTCTCAAAAGGTTTGATCCCTTTAGCTTTTTTGAAACTTCCAGAAATGAGAAATGGGTTCACGGCCACTAGTTACTTGTTTAGATTTGACATTTACTATTTCACAAGAATCCAATATTATTTATTTATTTTATTATTTGTTTAATAGTTTAATACATTTTTCTAGTTAGACTTTTTAGCATACGGATTAGACTTTTAGATCATTTATTTATTTCATTATTTATTTAGTAGATTAATGCTTTTTCTAGTTAGACTTTTAGTATACAGATTTGACTAATGATTTTTTAAATTTATATTTAATAAACTAAGTGCTAGTTTTTGATTTTATTTTTTGATTTAGTAAATTAATGACTTTTTTTTTCTATATAATTGATTTTTTTTCTATATAGTAAACTAACATTTTGTTTTTTTTTTAATAGATTAGTAGTCGCATTTGAAAGCTCCTACCAATTTTCACGGTTCACTGGACACCATTTTCTTACTCCTTTGTCTGTATGCCGTATGCGGGTATGTATTTTTTATATTACATATTGGTGTTAATCATATTATATATATTACATATATTAATTGTGTATGGTTGTATTTATTGTTATTGATTAAAGTTATTTTTTTATAGCATTATATGTATTAATAAATTGTTTGATTTTTAATTTAGGTTTATGAATGATGTCTAAATTGAAAACTATCGACTCATTCTTCAAAAGGAAAGAAGTTAATCTTCCAGAAATTTCTTCTAAAATTTCAAGGATTAAACTTGGAAAAATCCGGATCTTAACTCTTCAATTTTGGAATCTGAAAGAATTCATTTTACATCACCAACACTTGATTTTAAAGATATTGATATATCTTCTCTACAACGAGATCCGGGATTATGTCCTCCTATATGGGATTATCCAGTCAATTAGTATGATGAAATAATAAGAGCTTATTTAAAAATGAGTCTATATCAAATACGTCTTTCAAAATATCCATTTTTTGGTTCTGAAAAGCATTCTCGTCGCTTTCAAGCTTCATGGTTTGAACAATTTGGATCTTGGTTAGAGTATTCTTCATCAAAGGATGCTACATATTGTTTACCTTGTTATCTTTTTACAATGAAACCATCTCAACGTTCCGGATGGGATGTATTTACAGTTATAGGATTTAGAAATTAGAAGAAGATTAATGATGGAAAACATTGTGCTTTTTTGAATCATATTGAGGAGGATCCTTGTTCTTGTCATAATAATGCTGTGAAATGTTGTGAGGATTTATTAAAACAATCACAATATATTGATAAAGTAATAAATGTGCAAAGCTCTGAACAAATTCTCAACAATCGACTCCGAGTAAAAACATCTATTGATGTTGTTCGATG
This sequence comes from Platycarya strobilacea, assembly GCA_036898215.1. Lineage (NCBI taxonomy): Eukaryota > Viridiplantae > Streptophyta > Magnoliopsida > Fagales > Juglandaceae > Platycarya > Platycarya strobilacea. The sequence goes on along the minus strand of CM072546.1, from coordinate 12,415,151 downwards.
ACTTGCATTTCAAGGATGTGCATTTAGAGGTCATGATGAGACCCTTAATTCAAAAAATCGAGATAATTTTCTGGAGATGCTTAAACTTTTGGCTTCGTATGATGACAAGGTTGGAAAATTTGTTTTGAAAAATGCACCTAAATCTTCAAAATATACTTCATCCCAAATCCAAAAGGAGATCTTGGAAGTTCTTACAAATAAAGTAAGAAATAAAATTCATAAAAATATTGGAGATTCTCGATTTTGCATTATTGTTGATGAGGCACGAGGCGAGTCCAAAAGGGAGCAAATGACTATAATCTTGAGATTTTTTGACATTGATGGTTTTATACAAGAACGATTTTTTGATTTTGCACATGTTAAAAATACATCGGCATTGACCTTAAAGAATGAAATATCTTAAATTCTTTCTCGTCATTGTCTTGATATTTAAAATATTCGTGGACAATGATATGATGGTGCTAGTAATATGCGTGGTAAATAGAATGGATTGCAAGCATTATTTCTTAAAGATTGCCCATATGCATATTATGTTCATTGTTTTATTCATCGATTACATTTAGCATTAGTTGCTGCATCAATTGCAAGCTGCTTAGGCAACACATATTGCACATATGATAGCCATTGATGAACTTGAAAGTGAAAAATGAGCAAACCAAATTGGCACTATCAAACAAGTCGGTGATTCTTGTTGGGGTTCTCATTTTTATTTTATTTGCAATCTACTGCGAATGTTTGAAGCCACTTACTCGGTGCTTGAAACCATAATAAAAGAATGATCCACTTACTCTCAGCGCGGAGATGTGAATGCTGTTTATAAGATGATTAAGTCATTCCAATTTATATTTATTTTACATTTAATGAAGGAAGTCATGGTATTACTGATGTTCTTTGTCAAGTTTTGTAGCAAAAATCTCAAGATATTTTGAATGCCATGAATATGGTTTCTACTACAAAAGGACTCATTCAAAAGTTGAAAAATGAAGGTTGAAAAAATTTGCTTGAGAATATTGTCTCTTTTTCCAAGAAATTTGATATTGACAATCCAGAATTGAGCTCTTGTTATGTACAAGGTCGTGGTCGTCATAAACAAGATAACATTATGGTAGAGCATTATTATCATTTTGAAATAGTTAATGCTACTATAGATTTTTAAATGCAAGAGCTTGACAATAGGTTTGGTGAAGGAACAACAAAATTTTTAACCCTCAGCTCGGCTTTGGATCCAAATGATGGGTATAAAATCTTTAATATTGATGATATATGTTGTCTAGCAGAAGAGCATTATCCTCTTGATTTTTCTGAGAATGAGAAAATCAATTTAAGGTTTCAACTGAAGCATTTTGAAGTTGATGTACTTAGCAATCCGAAGTTTCAAGATTTGAGATCCATTGCAGATTTATGTCGAAGATTGGTAAAAACAGAAAAATCAAAGATATATTATCTTATTGATAGATTGATTCGTCTAATTTTAACTCTTCCAGTGTCTACAGTCACTAGTTTAAATATTTTGTTTGTTTAAAAAAACGCAAGTTACAATTTTAAATATTTTGTATTTCTTCTATTAAATATATTTTTATGAATGTCTTTATGCTATTTTAATGATATAATGTTCTTGACATATAAAATACTTTTTAATACATAAGTTGTATTAAACTTATTTTATTTTTATTGTAATTCTTCTTACCAGATTATTATATATCGTAAAAAAAAATGTCTAAAAGTATAACAAAAAATTCTTTATGTAAATTACTTTAGTTTTGTTTGACCCCCTAGAATAAATTCTTGACTCACTACTCATGAAAACTTCAACATTAGCAACATGATGAGTGGGTAAAATAAGATTGAAAAATAAAATTTCTTTTTAATTTTTAGACCAAATAATAAGAATAATAATAATAATAATAATACTGAAATGAACGAACGAAATTTATCAGCCGCCCCTATCCCACCACTAAATTATGTGAATGACCCCACCACTATTATTTTAAATTCCACATAGTGACTTGCATAGTGACTTGCATAGTAACTTGCATAGTAATTTCAAAGCCTATAAATAGGGGTTTCAGTTGTAATGAAATTCATAAGAAAAAATAGAGAGAGAAAGAAAGTTTTAGTTCTTAAGAGTTTCAGAGAGAATTTCTTATTTCTCTTTTGTAATAGTAGTTCCTTTCTTTAAGTTTCATAACACGTTATCAGCACGACGGTTCTACCAATTCTGAAGCTAGTGGCCTTATTCCTCTGTAAGTTTTTCAATATATTATTTGAAATCTTTGATATATTTTATTGATGATTATCTGTGTGAATTTATAAATATATTTTCTGAGATACATATATTTATTATTTATATGTGTAGAAAATGGCAAATCTTACAAAATTGGAATTTGTTGCTCTTGATATATCTGGGAAAAATTATTTATCCTGGATACTTGATGCTGAAATACATCTTGATGCAATGAACCTGGGAGAAACTATTAAAGAAGGAAATCAAACATCCCTGCAGGAACGTGCTAAAACAATGATTTTCCTTCGCCACCATCTTCATGAAGAATTGAAAACTGAATATCTCACAGTAAAAGATCCCTATATTTTGTGGAATAATTTAAGGGAGAGGTATGAACACCAGAAGACTGTCATCCTCCCAAGAGCTCGTTCTCAATGGATGCACCTGAGGTTGCAAGATTTTAAAAGTGTTAGTGAGTATAATTCCGCACTTTTTAAAATAAGCTCAGTATTAAAATTATGCGGTGAGAAAATCACCGATGAAGATATGCTAGAGAAGACTTTTACTACATTTCATGCCTCGAATGTGCTCCTGCAGCAGCAGTATCGAGAGAGAAAATTCAAGAAATATTCTGAACTTATATCATGTCTTCTAGTAGCTGAGCAGAATAATGAGCTCTTATTAGAAATCCACTAGTCACGCCCTACTGGCTCAATATCATTCCCTGAAGTGAATGGTAACAGGTTTGCATCATTCCCAGAAGTGAATGATGCATCCTTTAGAAGAAATCGGAGACGTGGACGTGGTAGGAGAAATTATAGAAATGTTAGTCCCAGGAGTGACAACATTAAAAGGGATTATAATATACTATATAACCAGAAGTGGTACAATTCAGAGAGGGGTAAAAAACCCCAGAATAATTCTTCAAAGAAAAGTGAAGAGGTGTGCCATAGATGTGGAATGACTGGACATTGGTCACGTACCTGTCGTACGGCCAGGCACTTAGCTGATTTATATCAAGCTTCTATTAAAGGAAAGAATAAAGTGCATGAAATAAATTTAGTAGAACCATCAGATGATTTATTAGATTCAGTAGATGTAGAAGTTACTCATCTTGATGTATCTGATTTCTTTAATCATCCTGATGGTAGTATTGAACACTTAATTGGAGATGGAAGTGTTCCACTCAATTAATGTATTTTCTTTCTATCAATAATAAAAGTTTTGTATATTTTGTAGAATCATGGATCACATTGATGAGCTTTTTATCTCTGAGTTGAATGATAAAGATATATGTCTGGCTGACAGTACTACAACTCACACAATTCTCAAAGAAAAGAAATATTTTCAAAATCTAACACTAAGTAAAGCCTATGTCCATACCATATCAGGTTCATCGGATTTAATTGAGGGCTCCGGAAGAGCTTATATTATGTTGCCTAATGGCACCAAATTTTGTATTGATGATGCTCTATTCTCTTCACAATCCAGAAGAAATTTATTGAGTTTCAAAGATATACGTCGTAATGATTACCATATTGAAACGACCAATGAAGGCAGTAAAGAGCATCTTCTTATTACTAAAACAGTATCGGGCCAGAAGCTCGTATTAGAAAAACTGTCTGCTCTATGTTCTGGATTGTATTATACAAAAATGAGAACAATTGAATCATATGTGGTAATGCACCAGAAGTGCATTGACCCTAAAGTATTTATGACTTGGCATGATCGTCTTGGGCATCCGGGTTCTATAATGATGAGATGAATTATTGAAAATTCGCATGGGAATCCCTTAAAGAATCAAAAGATATTTCTACCCAATGAATCTCCGTGCTCTGCATGTTCTCAAGGTAAGTTAATTATTAGACCATCTCCCTCAAAAGTCATTGTTAAATCTCCATCCTTTTTACAAAGGATTCACGGAGATATATGTGGGCCTATTCATCCATCAAGTGGACCATTTAGATATTTTATGGTTCTAATTGATGCATCTAGTCGATGGTCATATGTTTGTCTTCTTTCCACTAGAAATGTTGCATTTGCTAGACTTCTTACTCAGATAATTAAACTACGAGCACAATTTCCTGAGTATCCAATTAAGACCATTCGATTGAATAATGCAGGTGAATTTTCATCTCAAATTTTTGATGATTATTGCATGTCAATAGGAATAGATGTTGAACATCCCGTTGCCCATACACACACACACAAAACGGTTTAGCTGAGTCTTTGATCAAAAGGTTTCAACTAATCGCTAGACCTTTACTTATGAAATCAAGACTACCTATTTCTATTTGGGGACATGCTATATTTCATGCAGCATCTCTAATTCGCATTAGACCATCTGCATATCATAAATATTCTCCATTACAGCTTGCATTTGGTCAACAACCAAATATTTCTCATCTTCGTACTTTTGGATGTGCTGTATATGTTCCAATTGCACCTTCACAACGTACAAAAATGGGCCCTCAACGTAGACTTGGGATATATGTTGGTTTTTATTCTCCATCCATTATTAGATACCTTGAACCCCTTCCAGGGGATATGTTTAAAGCACGTTTTGAAGATTGTCATTTTGACGAATCAAATTTTCCGTTAATGGGTAAAGAAAAGTCGGTGCCTGAAGCACGACAAGATATTACTTGGGATAATAAGACCCTGTCTCATTTTGATCCTCCTACAAATGAATGTAAACGGGAAGTTCAAAAGATTATTCATTTGCAAAATGTTGCAAATCAGTTACCGGATGTATTTACTGACACTAAAGGTGTAGTAAAATCTTATATTCCTGCTGTTAATACTCCAGCAAGGATTGAAGTCCCTGAAGGACAAATTGTCAAAGCAGCAATAGGTGAATCTAAAATACGCCTGAAGCGTGGAAGATCTATTGGTGCAAAAGACAAAATTCCTAGAAGGAAAAGAATACAAAATGAATTTGGTGTTCCTGAAGAACACGTACCCACAATACAGGCCACAAATATAATTGGTGCTCCTAAAGAGCTTAAATCTTCTATTCCAGAACCTCCTGAAGAGGAAACTCTTGAAGAGTATAAATCTCCTAAAAAGGGACCTCCTGAAGAGGTGTGTCATGAAATGTTTTCCCCTGAAGAGGAACAGGTACCTGAAAATAATGAGATCTCAATACATTTCATAAAAACTGGAGAAATTTTGGATAGAAATAAAATTGTTGTCAACAACATATTTTCATATAAAATGGCCCTTGACATTACCAGAAATAATGAAGAAAGTGAGCCAAAAAGCGTCGAAGAATGTCGACGTAGAAATGATTGGCCAAAATGGAAAACAGCTATTGAAGCTGAATTAAATTCGCTAGCAAAACGAGAAGTATTTGGACCTGTTGTCCAAACACCAAAGGGTGTAATGCCTGTTGGATATAAGTGGGTATTTGTACGAAAACGTAATGAGAAAAATGAAATTGTGCGATACAAAGCACGGCTTGTTGCACAAGGTTTCCTGCAGAAACCCGGGATTGATTATGAAGAAACATACTCTCCCGTTATGGATGCAATCACATTTAGATTTTTGATTAGTCTGGTTGTTACAAAAGGATTAGAAATGCGGTTGATGGATGTGGTCACTGCATATTTATATGGATCCTTAGACCATGACATATATATGAAAATACCTGAAGGATATAAGATGCCTGAAGCATCTACAAGTACATCTAGAAATATGTACTCAATCAGACTACAAAGATCTTTATATGGGTTGAAGCAATCCGGACGCATGTGGTATAATCGCTTAAGCGAATATCTATTGAAAGAAGGATTTGAGAATAATCTTATATGCCCATGTGTTTTTATTAAGAAATCAGAATCCGGATTTGTCATTATTGCGGTTTATGTTGATGATTTAAATATTGTGGGAACTCCTGAAGAGATCTCAAAAACCGCTATATATTTAAAGAATGAATTTGAAATGAAAGATCTTGGCAAAACAAAACTTTGTCTCGGCCTGCAGCTTGAGCACTTGCCAAATGGAATTTTTATTCATCAGTCCATGTATACTGAGAAAGTCCTAAAGCACTTTTATATGGACAAATCTCATCCCCTGAGTACTCCAATGATTGTTCGAACACTTGATGTGAAGAAAGATCCATTCCGTCCTTGTGATGACGATGAATAAATTCTTGGTCCTGAAGTACCATATCTCAGTGCAATTGGAGCTTTGATGTATCTTGCAAATTGCACTCGACCAGATATTACATTCTCAGTTAATCTGCTTGCAAGATATAGTTCTGCACCAACTCGAAGGCATTGGAATGGCATTAAACATGTCCTTCATTACCTTCATGGTACGATTGATATGGGATTATTTTATCAACGTGATTCAAGTCCAGAATTGATTGGGTATGCAGATGCAGGTTATCTTTCAGACCCACACAGAGGTAGATCTCAAACTGGATATTTATTTACTTATGGAGATACTGCCATATCATAGAGATCTGTTAAGCAGACACTATCTGCTACTTCTTCAAATCACTCAGAAATCATTGCTATTCATGAAGCAAGTCGAGAGTGTATTTGGTTGAGATCAGTTATTCAACATATCCAGGAAAAGTGTGGACTTCCTATGATCGATAATAACCCAACAATCTTATATGAAGATAATACTGCTTGTATCACTCAAATCAGAGGAGGATATATCAAAGGTGACAGAACCAAACATATTTCACCGAAATTCTTTTATACTCATGAACTTTAAGAAAAAGGTGAAATTGATGTCAAGCAGATACGATCTAGTGATAATCTGGCAGATTTATTCACAAATGCGTTACCAACTTCCACATTTAAGAAGATTGTGCATAACATTGGAATGCGAAGACTCAAAAATCTTTTGTCATGCACTTTTCAAGGGGAGTAAATGTGCTGATTGTACTCTTTTTCCTTCGCTGAGGTTTTGTCCCACTGGGTTTTCCTCTGCAAGGTTTTAATGAGGCAATCTTAAAGCACTTGTGGATACATAAGAAAAATGTACTCTTTTTCCTTCGTCATTGGTTTTTCTTCTCACTGGGTTTTTACTTGGCAAGGTTTTAACGAGGCAGATATTTTATTGGCGGTCATTCAAGGGGGAGTGAAATGAACGAACGAAATTTATCAGCCGCCCCTGTCCTACCACTAAATTATGTGAATGACCCCACCACTATTATTTTAAATTCTACATAGTGACTTGCATAGTAACTTGCATAGTAATTTCAAAGCCTATAAATAGGAGTTTCAGTTGTAATGAAATTCATAAGAAAAAATAGAGAGAGAAAGAAAGTTTTAGTTCTTAAGAATTTCAGAGAGAATTTCTTATTTCTCTTTTACAATAGTAGTTCCTTTATTTAAGTTTCATAACGAGTACAGCATTATCACACAACAAATACAGCATTATCACACAAGTGAGAACACAGTTGGTTTTTTTTAGGGGGAGGGGGGGGCGCGTTGTTGGTGTTTAATACCGACAGCAATTCTTGAAACCGAAACCGAAACTGAAACCGAAACCTAGGTTCTGAAACAATAGTGTCGACAGCAATTCTGAAATATAAATACATAAATAAATAAAAAAGCCTGAAACTCCCATCTCAGAACAATGGAAGAAAATCAAGAACGAAATACTATCCTCTACGAGCTGATAATTCTGGGAGCCTCAGGCTTCACAGGCAAATATGTAGTGAAAGAAGCCCTCAGATTCCTCGATCACCCACCACTGAAGACCCTAGCCCTAGCTGGGCGCAACCCCACTAAACTGACACAAACCCTTCAATGGGCCTCACACCCCAACCCCCCACCCCGCATTCCCGTCCTCACCTTCAACACCTCCGACCCCCAATCCCTTCTTTCCCTTTGCCAACAAACCAAGCTTGTGCTCAATTGCGTCGGGCCGTTCCGCCACTACGGCGAGGCCGTGGTGGCCGCCTGCGTTGAGACTGGCTGTGATTATTTGGACATATGTGGGGAGCCCGAGTTCATGGAGCGGATGGAGGCCAAGTACGGCGAGAAGGCGGCGGAGACCGGTTCTTTGATCATTTCGGCATGTGGGTTCGATTCAGTTCCAGCTGAATTGGGCTTGATCTTCAACTCGAGGCAGTGGGTGGAGCCGGCAGTGCCGAACCGGGTTGAGGCGTATCTGAGTTTGGAGTCTGAGAAGAGGATTGCCGGGAATTTTGGGACGTATGAGTCGGCGGTGCTGGGCGTGGCCAATTCGGAGAGTTTACAGGAGCTGAGGCGGTCGAGGCCGAGAAGAGCTAGACCGGTGGTAAGAGAAGTTCTCTTTTCAATTATCATATTTATATGTTGGATTCAGTTTGTAATTTTTTTCCTTATTTATTAGTAGTGGTTCATTGAATATAGGTTTGATTTTAATGGTTTGGCTGTGTTGGTTTTGATTTGGTTGATGCTAAATTTCGCTAGGTTAAGGCAGTACTTGCAGAAGATTTTTTTTTTTTTTGATAAGTGAAAATTTTTATTGATAGAGATGAAATAAGCATAGCCCGAATATACTAGGAGTATACAAAAGAACACCTAATACATTCTATGAGTGGTTAATTAAAGACAGGAAATCATGAACATTATCTTCATTTAATACAATAGTGGAGAACCAGAGCAAAGTGTGGAAAAAATAATTTTTCAGCTCCGCCATAGTGCGTTCCTTGTCTTCAAAACAGCGAGCATTCTTTTTTGTCCAAATTCACCACATGAGACACAATGAAATCATCTTCCACACTACTGCCACTTGAGGATAACTTTGCATCTTCTCCAACACCCCAACAAGTCCACCACCCTTAAAGGCATGACCCAAGCAATATCAACCTTTTTGAAGATCTCATCCCACAACACCCTTGTTATCTCACAATGTAGTAAAAGATTAGCCACGTATTCGCCATCCTTCTTGGACAAGTACTACCAATCCATCACCATGCCCCCTCTTCCTCAAGTTGTCCGTAGTCAGAATCTTCGCAAGAGCGACATTCCATACAAAGAAGGCTACTTTAGAGGGCATCCGAGATCGCCAGAGATTCTTCCAAGGGGTTCTTCCAAACTTGCTGGGACATTGTGAAAGGTGCATAAGATTATGAAGTTAGAAAATGAGATATTATTGTTATCAGCATTATCTATTATACATTCGTCAATAACTGAGGTCATACTGAATGATGTATGTGTAGTTATGAACTGGAAAGGTATTTTTTTAACTCGAAGGATATATTTGATATGGTCATTTCTTTTCCCATTTAAGTGTAATTAACAATTAGTCTAGTCTTGAAGTATTTATGGGAGACTTTATTTAAAAATGGTATCTTAGTGGTGGCAAGTATCCTAGGTTATTAGCAGCTTTGGAAGTTGGAACTTCTAAGAGAAGTTGGGATATTGGTTGTGCCGAAGGTTTTATCGGTAGAGGCAGTGGAGGAAATGAAGCCAGAAGGAAAGTAGTGGCAGTGGATTGAATTGTACCACCACTTCTATTACACACTACCATTCACTCTTGTGCCTTTGCCACTGCCACTGTAAGAGGTAGTTAAGGCAAAACTCTGGTTCAAATGATGTAGTGATATGGTGGGTAGTCATTGTGGTATATGGTGGCCATAGTGGCAAGTAAGACTCAAGGATGGGCAGAGCAGTAAGGGTGCAGGTTAATGGCTATGCTCATGGTAAGATGATAATGGTGATAATTTTATGGTAGCAGTGGTTGTAGAATGGGGGTGTCAAAAGTTAGCTTGGTTTGTGATGGTTGCAGTAATGGAGGTAGTGACAAAAAATATAAATATTTCAATTTTGTATTCAATACTGTTTGTTAATAAACATCGGAATACCGTGTATATGTGCCTGACATTGAATATATATCTTTTAATTTTGCAGTCGATCTGTACTTTTTTCTTTAACAAGTTGTGTACTCAATTTCTGCTTATACTCAATACTGACAATCTCACGACTCCTGCCTCAGAGATTTGTGTGGCATGGGACAGTTGTATACTGAAATTATCATTGTGATTCCTCTGTGAAGATTGATGATACTATTAAAGTAGTATCCCTGAACTAGCACGATAACTATAAGGCGGCGCTCTTGTAAATGTCCTGTATACCTGGGCTTTTGCCTATTCTTAAAAAATTTTGTTTACTAATAAAAAGAAAAGTAATGTCCAGATATTCTGCTAGAAATTATCTATATTATCCCATCAACAAGTTTTTTGACTGGAAATGACAGTCATTTTCATTCATCATATAATTTATTCTGTAACACTATTGGAATCATGATTTTGCTGGTTATCTACCCATTTTGTAATAAATAACAACGTATAGACTTTTGTATCACCCGAAAGTAAGATTTAATTTGTCTTGCTATATGGTCTTGCTAGTTGGCCCACGAGCTGCTTATGTTGTATTAAATGTTTCTGTATTGGTTGTAGATTCCTGGTCCTACACCTCCCAAAGGACCTCTTATAGAGCATCAGAAAAAGATTGGGCTTTGGGCCGTAAAGCTACCCTCAGCAGATTCTGTTGTTGTTCGACGAACACTGGCATCTCTGACAGAAAATCCCAGTGGACTTCCAGGAGTTAATGAGAGTGCTGAACATATTGAGAAGAGGGAGGCCTTCTGGTCAACTGTGAAGCCAGCTTATTTTGGGGTAAAGATAGGCTCCAAATCTGTACTGGGAATCTTGCGATTCATCATTGTTGGGGTGATTATGGGGCTTCTGGGTAAAACCGTTATTGGAAGGTGGCTTCTCTTAAAATTTCCCGCAGTTTTCAGCCTTGGATGGTTCAGGAAGAAGGGTCCCTCTGATGATGAGGTCAGAAGTGCTTCATTTAAGATGTGGTTTCTTGGACATGGTTTTAGTGATGGCAGTCTTGCTTCTCAGGGAAACAGGAAACCTGATATGGAAATAATAACAAGAGTAATGGGACCCGAGATTGGCTATCTGACCACCCCAATAATTCTCCTTCAGTGTGCGCTTATTGTTCTGAGCCAGCGAGAAAACCTACCAAGGGGAGGGGTTTTGACTCCAGGAATTGTATTTGGTCCAACCAATCTCCAAGAACGGCTTCGAGAGAACGGAATAGCTTTTGATGTCATTTCGAAGACCGCTCTTTCTCCATGACTCGCGTGAATGCAAGCCCCAGGATATGCCAGGAAATTACGTTTCATTTTCCCCTTTTATAAACTCTGCCCGGTTGTGCTCGTGTCATGTAAAGCTACAATATGGTTTGCATCTTCGTAGGGAATCTGATATATTTTTATGTTCTTTTGGGATCTGGATGCTGCAGTGAGGGTTTATATCTTTTGAATCCAATCTGCATTCGGAATGGAATGAGTGCTTTGTAAGAATGAACTGCCTTGCCTAGCAGTAGCAGGTCTTTTTCCCTGATCTCTACTTATAATCTTTATCGAGTTTTCTTGTCTTCCCGAGCACCTACAGAATCTCCTTTTTTGATAATTTGAGAAGCTCGTTTAACTTTTAAAGCTCACGTAAACTAAGCATTCTACTGGATGGTGGTGTATCCATGGCAGGCTAAAGCATTTCTCAAAGAAGGATGAAATCAGAAGATCTCAAGGCAATTCGAGGCTGCCTTCTCCTCCAAAACACGCAATGACGTGGTCGAGTTTAATTAGCAAAATAGATCGTACTTTTTTTTAAAATCTTCGAAAAGGTAAACTTCATTGATAAAATCATAAAATGTGCTTAGTACAGATAGACTGAAGTTGTAACTACATACTAGTTAGCTACTACATACAAGCTAAGAGCATTAGTAGTGGGTTAGTTATAGCTTACTGCATCTCTAAAATTTAGATTTAAACTCAAAATAATGTCTATATTGGTCTGGCTATCCCACTTCCATCTTAGAATTTTACTACGGTAAATTATAAAACCTGGCTATGTTTGGCGAGTTCCTGTTCACATCTTCATCCATCTATTTTATTGTGTTTTAATTAAAATAAACTACGGACGGTGAAATTTTCTCATTCCCTCGAAATATCTTTGTGCGTTGCTGCCCTTCTCTCAGACGGAAGCGATTGTCGTCGTCATCGTTATCTTCTCCCAGGCCGGTATTAAACTCTTCCTTGCTCTTCTTTCCCTCTTCGAATAAACCTAGAACAGAGGCTCTTTTTAGAGATTTTTGTTATCTGGGTTTATTTATCTTGGTGAGATTTTTGAGTTCTGGATTTACCTATTTTGTTCTGATTTTTGAGATTTTGTTGTGCAAATCACAAGGGTTCTTAGGGAGCTTTTGTTGTGCTAATCTGTTATACATCGGTGAGAAGGTGAAAAGGAGGAAAGCCATGATCTTGTGGCTAGGGTTTCATGTAGTTGGCTGAAGGGTGGAATTGAGTGAGAAGCAAAACCTAACTAGATCTTAGGAGCATTCTTTTTGAATTCTAGGTTTACATTTTTAGGCATTTTTGTTGAGCTTTTGTTGTGCTAATTCACACTTGTTTACCTATTTTCTCACTCTTCTCTCCATCTTCCCTCGACATTCAATTATTTATCCCCTCTTATTTATTTAATTTTTTTCCTTGGTCAGATTTCCCAGATAACTTACAAGTGATTTTATAGAATATTTCCTATTATAAAGTGAGAATTTGTTTAATTTTGAATAAATCAATCGAGAGAGGTTTTTTCCAATCTGGATACTTCATATTAGTAACATTCATCTGAATGGTACTAATTCTGATTTCATACAAACTATTAGATTAATGATACTAATTCTGAAACTGTCTTTTTAATTGCATGCATGGCTGAATGTTTCTCATGTATACCTTTAGTCTGTTTGCATTGATCTGAATTTTATTATTTTGGGTTGTTTTGTGGATTGGAGACTGAATTTTTATTGACTGGGAGCTGTATTTGGAAAGTGATTGGATTGGGGTTGAGTTGAGTGATTCATTTGATTCTAGAATAACTTTTCAGTAGGTTATTGCAGATGATAAGTGCACTTGCTGAATGTTTCTGTTGGTCTTATTTTTCTCTAGTCTTTCATCTAGTTTTGTTGGTTGTTTTGATCTTATTGTTCTCTAGTCTTTCATCTAGTATTTGGTAGATGACAATTTGGTGACGTTTTATTTGGCAAATGACTGCTTGGCGGGAACATCTTTTTATTTGTGTTGTGAAGTTTTTTTTTTTCTTTTTGGTTCTAAGTGTAGGAAAATATATTTAATATATTAAGTGTATTTGCAAAATTTTAAAAAAATATATTAAAATATATAATATTATATTATTATTTGAGTTTCGATTTAGCTAGACTAATGTGAACTCATTGACTAAATCATATAGATTATAGCCAAGAGAACAAAAATAGATTTCATTTTAGCCAAAATTTTAGTAACATCATTGCTAATGGCTAATAAGAAACTATGAAGGTGGGTCGTTGCAAGATACATGCAATAATCATCAAAACTTGAGATGAAAATTCACCTGCATTATCCAATCGAATGGTCTTAATTAGATATTCAAGAAATTGTATTCGTAGTTTAATTATCTGAGTAAGAAGTCTAGCAAATGCAACATTTCTAGTGGAAATAAGACAAACATATGACCATCGACTAGATGCATCAATTAGAACCATAAAATATCTAAATGGTCCACTTGATGGATGAATAGACCCACATATATCTCCGTGAATCTTTTGTAAAAAGGATGGAGATTCAACAATGACTTTTGAGGGAGATGGTCTAATAATTAACTTACCTTGAGAACATGTAGAGCACGGAGATTCATTGGGTAGAAATATCTTTTGATTCTTTAAGGAATGCCCATGCGAATTTTCAATAATTTGTCTCATCATTATAGAACCCGGATGTCCAAGGCGATCATGCCAAGTCATAAATACTTTAGGGTCAATGCACTTCTGGTGCATTACCACATATGATTCAATTGTTCTCATTTTTATATAATACAATCCAGAACATAGAGCAGACAGTTTTTCTAATACGAGCTTCTGGCCCGATATTGTTTTAGTAATAAGAAGATACTCTTTACTGCCTTCATTGGTCGTTTCAATATGGTAATCATTACGACGTATATCTTTGAAACTCAATAAATTTCTTCTGGATTGTAAAGAGAATAGAGTATCATCAATATAAAATCTGGTTCCATTAGGCAACACAAGATAAGCTCTTCCAGAACCCTCAATTAAATCCGATGAACCTGATATGGTATGGGCATAGACTTTACTTAGTGTTAGATTTTGAAAATATTTCTTTTCTTTGAGAATTGTGTGAGTTGTAGCACTATCAGCTAGACATATATCTTTATCATTCAACTCAGAGATAAAAAGTTCATCAATGTGATCCATGATTCTACAAAATATACAAAACTTTTATTACTGATAGAAAGAAAATACATTAATTGAGTGGAACACTTCCATCTCCAATTAAGTGTTCAATACTACCTTCAAGATGATTAAAGAAATCAGATACATCAAGATGAGTAACGTCTACATTTATTGAATCTAATAAATCATCTGATGGTTCTACTAAATTTGTTTCATGCACTTTATTCTTTCCTTTAATAGAAGTTTAATATAAATCAGCTAAGTGCCTGGCCGTACGACAGGTACGTGATCAATGTCCAGTCATTCCACATCTATGGCACACCTCTTCACTTTTCTTTGAAGAATTATTCTGAGGATTTTTACCCCTTTCTGAATTGTACCACTTCTGGTAATATGATATATTATAATCTCTTTTAATGTTGTCATTCATAGTACCAACATTTCTATAATTTCTCCTACCACGTCCACGCCTCTGATTTCTTCTAAAGGATACACCATTCACGTCTGGGAATGATACAAATCTATTATCATTCACTTCAGGGAATGATATTGAGCTAGTAGGGCGTGACTGGTGGCTTTCTAATAAGAGCTCATTATTCTACTCAGCTACTAGAAGACATGATATAAGTTCAGAATATTTCTTGAACTTTCTCTCTCGATACTGCTGCTGCAGGAGCACATTCGAGACATGAAATGTAGTAAAAGTCTTCTCTAGCATATCATCATCGGTGATTTTCTCACCGCATAATTTTAATATTGAGCTTATTTTAAAAAGTGCGGAATTATACTCACTAACACTTTTATAATCTTGTAACCTCAGGTGCAACCATTGAGAATGAGCTCTTGAGAGGATGACAGTCTTCTAGTGTTCATACCTCTCCCTTAATTTGTTCCACAAAATATAGAGATCTTTTACTGTGAGATATTCAGTTTTCAATTCTTCATGAAGATGGTGGCGAAGGAAAATCATTGCTTTAGTACGTTCCTACAGGGATGCTTGATTTCCTTCTTTAATAGTTTCTCCCAGGTTCATTGCATCAAAATGTATTTCAGCATCAAGTATTCAGGATAAATAATTTTTCTCAGATATATCAAGAGCAACAAATTCTAATTTTGTAAGATTTGCCATTTTCTACACATATAAATAATGAAATAAATATGTATATCTCATATTTATAAATTCACACAGATAATCATCAATAAAATATATTAAAGACTTCAAATAATATATTGAAAAACTTACAGAGGAATAAGGCCACTAGCTTCAGAATTGGTAAAACCGTCATGCTGATAACGTGTTATAAAACTAAAGAAAGAAACTACTATTGCAAAAGAGAAATAAGAAACTCTCTCTAAAACTCTTAAGAACTGAAACTTTCTTTCTCTCTATATTTTCTTATGAATTTCATTACAACTGAAGCCCCTATTTATAGGGTTTGAAATTACTATGCAAGTTACTATACAAGTCACTATGCAGAATTTAAAATAATAGTGATGGGGTCATTCACATAATTTTAGTGGTGGGACAGGGGGCGGCTGCCGTTTCGTTCGTTCATTACAACAACATATTTATTAGGATTGTAAGAAAAAATTGAGAAATTGGAAAACTGGACCGAACTTATTTGAACCGATAGAATCGGTTTGGTTTTAAACCGGTCCAATTCAAAACCTGTTCCCATAATATCAAAACTGGCAGGTACACGTCCAGCTTCGATTCTAAGCTTTTTAGGACCAAACCCATTCTTATATAATATATATTTTAAATTAATTAGTTTAATATTATATATAATATAAAATTATTTTTATATTATATATAATATTTTATACATTAGTGTAATAGACTAATATTATATTACTATTAATAATATACTATAAATCTATATATAAATTATTATATAAATCACTATACTAAATAATTACATATGAAATAATGATATAACAATACTCAACTATCAGTATCAGTATACTAAAACTATTTCTAGCAATAATATAGTTAAAAAAATTAAACCCATTATAATAAATACTAATATATAGTTATTCTAATCACTATAATTAATACAAATATATATATATATATATATATTAATACTAATAAACTAATATAAATTAATATTAAAATTGAAAAATTAGATCGAAACCAATAAAATTGAAAGTACCGTCTTAAGGGGTAATTTGTACATAATTCATTTTCAAAAATACAAAAACCAATACATTATGGTTTGATTTTAAATTTCATTTAAAATAGAACTAAATTGAACCGGCTATCTCTTTAGTATTTATACATCCCAAAACGGTTACTTATCTAAATAATAACACTAGGTATTGCTCACTTTCATAAATATTCTTATTTTATCTTATTTTATCTTATCATTATTATTTTTTTAAATTTTTATAAAAAATAAATCATTCAATTTTTTCAAATTTTAAAATAAAATTAATATTAAAAATATATATTATAATAATATTATATTTTAATTTTAATTTTTATCCCTTCTTATTTATAAAAATAAATTAGGTTATATTTGCATGACTATTATTAACTGTTCTTAAACTGATCTAAGAACACGTTTCTTGCAATCCGTACGTGCCAACTTATTATTCCCTGCACATCACATAACATGACACGATTGAAATATGATAGACGATTTGACATTCATCATCTTCAAAATTTACAAATCATATATTATTTTTATTTTTGTTTTTATTTTTATTTTTATTTTTATTTTTCTAAATACATATTTTTTATTTTTCTTAAACTAATTAGACTTTTTTACTCACTATTTATATACTAAACATTTGATAAATAAAGAATAAAAACCATGTGGTATGTGGTGTATAAGGTTCAAGAATAAAGTCCAAAAATAATAAATAAAATTTTCATGAGAAATACTTCATCGTTAATATGGACACGTGGGACATTGGTTCTTTTTCAGCTTTTAAAGCTTGGTTGTTTTTTAAGTTAACTTAAGTTGTGATAAATATTAAAAATTGAATAAAATATTATCAAAAAATATATTTTTGAGATTATTTTTATTTTAGAATTTAAAAAAATTAAATTGTTTATTTTAATTTATATTAAAATTTAAAAGAATTATAATAATTAAATAAAATAAAATAAGTTAAGTTGAGATGAACTCAAAAAACAAACAAAACATAAATAATCCAATTAACTTATGAGATCTCAATTACACCCCCATAAAATCTTCTAAAAAGTACAATGTTAAGTAAAGGTGGGTAGCGAGACCCCACTACCCTGCCCCTACATGGCGGGGTGGGCAACTCCCTCCACACATGTGGTGGCGGGATATCCTGCCCTGCATCTAGCCCCAGCTAGGAGGCGGGAGACGGGGAGGGCCCAACTCCACGTCATCCCGCCCCCGTTTATATATAATATATATATATATGTATATGTCTGTAATCATAATATTTATATCTTATAAATTGTATATATAAAATATATATTATAATTTGTTAGATTTGTTCACAAAGTATGTACTAGCAAATTTAAAAATTATATAGTTTAAAAATTATTACACTACAACTTATACAATATATGCATATCAAATTTAAAAGTTATATAATTTCTAAATTATAGTCATATTTATAAAATTTAAATTTATAATTTGGGTCTAAAAATGAACTTTTGATCACGTTAAAACTACGTATAATTTTTAAACTTAGTAAAATGTAATCTTTTTTTTTAAATGGACATGAAGCGAGATAGATTCACATCCACCTATCAAGGTAGGGTATTCCGCCCTTGCATCATCGGGGTGGGATTGAAAATCCCACCATTCGCTCTATGTGGGGCGGGTGTGAGGAGGGAGTTATCCCGAACTGTATGCTGCAGGTAACAACTTTTAATGTTAAGCATACTATACATTAAACGTGGATTTTAAATATGCACACTACTGTAAATAATTTTTTTTAAAAAAATATTTTTAAACATAATTAATTTAAAAAAAAAAGTAAAATAAAAATAAAACTGTATTAAGAATTACTTGATAATAAGCATATTTATTATTTTCCGTTTCGAAAATGGGGGAACAAATCCTGTATCCCTACCGTCAAAACGTCACCGTTTATGAGAGCTTTACTAACAGAGCTGGGAAAAAAATCCCGAGACGCTATCCATCCATCCATCCAGAAAAAGCCCTCAACCATCTTCCATCGTCTCGACTTGTTGGCGCCAAACTCCTAGTCCTCTCTCTCTCTCTCTCTCTCTCTCTCTCTGCGTGTGCAATGAACGCCTACAAAACCCTGGTTGGTACATCTCTTACTTCGTTCGGATGCAGTCTCCGAAGCAACCAAGCAGCCTCCTCTCCAATCTCTTTTCGACCTCTTACTTCCTTCACTTCCTTCCTCTCTCTTCCTCTCGGTACTCTCTCTCTCTCTCTCTCTCTGCGTATACTTACATTTGGTTGAAATATTTTGCTTTTAATTGTTTTTTCTTCAATTTTGCATATCTATAGGGCTCAGAATCGTATGCTGCAGAGTTCCTTCCAGATCTTATGCTTCTTCCGCTGAAGGAGCCGCGTTTTCAATTGAAGCCACAGGTTTCCCGGAACAACTTCTTTCCTCAAACCCAAACCTCGAGACACCGGATGAGGGTCTTTTAAACGACACCGTCGAACAACTCCTTGCAAAACCGGACGACGTCGCAAGACTAATGAAGATGGAGCGCCTGCCCATCAATCTTGATGGAGGCCAATCCGTACGAGCTAATCGGTGGTTCCCGTACCTCGACAGGTTCAGGTGCGGGGCCGATGAGTATTTGAGCAGTGGTGAGGTGCTGGAGGCACTTAGTCCGTACATATCGGATGTGAGGAAGGAGAGATTCCGGAATGTAGTTAGGAATCGAAGCTATTCGGTCTGCTTGGTAGTCGAAGGTCTTTCTGATTTCGGCAATGTTTCAGCTGTGTTTCGGTCCGCCGACGCCCTTGGGTTTCAATCGGTTCATATTGTCTCGTGCGACTCGAAAAGGTGCAATGCAACGACGGTCGAGGTGAAAAATAAAAAATAGAAGCAAAACGTATCTCTTTTAATTTCTTTCGAATAATAATTTCTTTCGTTTTTGGCAGTTCAGTTATTTACTCTCTTTGTTTTTCGATGTTCATTTACTTGTTTGATAGTGAGTTTCTGTAAGTGATCATTGCTAGTTGTATGCCTATAATATCTTTGGTCATTTGCTTATTTCAAACGCAAGAGAGAATTGAAATGTCATATTTGTTTTATGAGGATTTTTGAGAAGTTATTTCTGAGCCTTGGTAGGATGTTCTTTTCAGTGGGAAAAGAAAAAAAATTCTTTAATAGTATTTCATTGTAGAACCAGTAGTGTGTTACATTCCATCAAATGATTGAAGAGTGTTAGTAATTTTGGGTTGCATTCAAGTATCTCATGGGGACTCAGCAGTCAGCCCCCCCATCTGTTAGTTTTGTGGCTTTGGATTTAAACCCCTACTCTGTTTGGGAATTCCATCAAAACATATGGTCCATATGGGTGGTCGTGTTTGTTTGGATATTGTTGTTAACTTGGTCATTTTGAATGTGACCAGACGTGAAACTGCCTTGAAAACTGATGCTGCGGTGCCATTTCGTGGATTGTTTGAATTGATGCCTGTTCCAAAATTGCCTTCATTTGTATTGATGGGTGGTGTTTCTTTTCAGTTCCTCTTGTCAATTACGATTAGGTGTTGAATCTATTGATCCAAAACTGGCTTACTTTGCCAACATTACATGCATTATGGTTGCAGGTATAGAAACAACCGCCATGTTAGCATGGGTGCAGAGAAATGGTTAGACATTGAACTTTGGAACTCCGCCCTAGAATGCTTTAATTTTCTTAGGTCGCGTGGTTATCGAATTGCAACAACTCATGTGGGAATGGATGCGGTATTGATCAATATTTCCTTTTGGGCCATTTTACTCCTGAACTATCGTCATTTTTTTTTTCAATTTGCCCCCTAAACTATGATACCATCAATCTGGAGTCCTGGACCCTAAACTGCTAAATTAAATTTTTGCAACTTGAACACTTGGTTGAGATCTTAGCCAAGGGTGCAATTCCCAAAATTTGGTAGTTTAAGGTGTTCAATTGGCAGTTTATGGTGAAAATTGAGAAATGGTTTGGGGTTGCAAAATGTAGTTTCTCTTTTTGAAAAATTTCCCAATGAAAAATGTGCTTTGAGTATATATATTAGGTAGAGAAATCTGAGCCTGTGTTTGGCTGAATCTTTGCTACCATACTTAGGTATCCATTTACGAGATGGATTGGTCATGCCCAACTGCAATTGTGGTGGGGAACGAGAACAGGTAATTACCTTTTTTCTAATTAAATTTATTATAAAAATATGGAGATATATTACGGTTTCATCAATTGATGTTTCAATGACCTATGGAAGAACTTGAATTATCTATAAAACAAGTGAATATAAAAAAAGGAAACTAGTATGCATTAGAGTCTTTTATATGATCTCTTATGTTCAGTAATTGTCCCATTTTTATATTTTTAGTTTTTCTTATAAGAGAGAGAGTAGAAACAAAGGGTACGCTCTCTAGAAGATTTTCTCAGGGCTGTTCACTTTCACTTGATTGCCTGGTATCTTGTAACTCTTTGCTTGCGGGGGCAGGAGTGGAAATGTCTGAGACAGTGCTTCTCAAAAGAATCACGTGGCGTGGTGAAAGGTTTCCCGTTGGGGTTTCTGGCCCTCTGCTCTTCACCTAATTGTGGAAGAGGGGAGGTGAGTTGAGTATCAACTCTCTCTCTTGCCCCTTTCTTCAGTTTGTCAATTCGGGATGGGGCTGGAGAAGGAGATAGGATAAGCAGAGAGGGAGAGAAAAAGGGGGGAGGGATTCCTTGAGATTAAGGTGTGAAGGCGGTCTAAGAAGGCCACAAGTGGAAGCAACTGATGCTTTGGTCATTCAGTTGACTCATTTTCTTGAAAATCATAGTTATCTAACATGTATAAATAAGTTCAATTGTAACATGTATATTAATAGGTTACATTGGCTCATTGCTCTTGCAGGGGGATAAGTAAGGAGGCCCTGGAGTTATCAGACTTGCATTGCAGTATTCCAATGAAAGGCATGGTAGACTCTTTCAATGTGTCAGTTGCTGCTGGCATCCTCATGCATCAAGCTGTTTGCAACAGAACGTCACGCTTGGTAATGACTATTGCTGTACAATCTGCGGCACATTATATAGTTTGAACTGTCTCATTTTGGAAAAGATTCATGGCTTCTAATTTCAGCTATTTTGGTATCTTGATATCAGTTTAGATTCATTTATATTCAAATCAAAGGAACCTTGAGGTTGATGCCTTTGTTATTGGGCTTTTTTGTAAAACTTCCATGCTAAAACTCAAAACCAGATACAGCTATTCGACCTAGTTAAAAGTTGTAGCACATTTGCTGCGTCTATGAAAGGAGCCAATTGCAAATTTCAACCTATTTTGAACGGATTTATGTTTACAAGTCACCAGAGCTTGCTGGAGTTGTTTCTGTGTATGCCCTTTCAAACATTATAGGGAGTGCTTTAATGTATTCCTAGTAAGCTGGGATCACCATTGTAGGGGACTGGACTATCTTGAATGCTCAGTGAATAAGTTCATATTGCACACATTGTCAGAAATAGAAGTTTCATGCCCTAGAGTTATGTTATAATAGTAAATATTGGGTTAGATATTTTGCATATGCTCTCTATTTCCAATTTTCTGAAACTAAGAAATGTTGCACCATGTTTTACAGGGCTATCATGGTGATCTGACAACGGAACAAAGCCAAATCCTACTTGCAGAGTTTTCTCTGCGTCATAGCAGGAGTGCGATTAGCATTGCCAATGAGTATGCAAAGCGAAAGGCCGGCATGTTCACCCCTAAGCTTTGATAGAGAACCACCTCTTGATTTAATGTATGATTTTCCTCATGAAGGATGTGACTTTGATAATTTCTGTAGAAGATGATTTTTTAAAAAAATGGCACAAAATATAAAAAGAAAAAAGGGGGGGAGGAAAGAAACTTTAAACCAATCCAAAAGGAGCAAGCACTTTCGTTTGAGAAAATGTTTAGTCAGCTGTGGTATGAGGCACTCTGATTAGTTTAAATTAAGTGTACTGTATAGCATTCTAATGCTTGGATTGGGAATTGTGGTTATGAAGTTATCCAAAGGAGACATGTTTTTGTGTTATACACTCTCTTTACCGTATAATACCATGAATGTTGGGCTTTTCATGTGATCCATATAACTTCCAAGACAGCAGTACCTGTACCACTAGGGATGCAAACGATCCGATCAAAGACGAGTTCGAATCGAGTTGAATCGAACTAGACTCAAATAACTCGAGTTCGACTTCAAGTTGAGTTGAGAGTTTGCCGAGTTGAGTCGAATTCAATCCGATCAAAGATGAGTTCGAGTCGAATTGAGTTATTTATCGATATTTGTTTTTACTCTCTAACGAACGAACCGAGTTTAGTCGAGTAATTACTCGAGTTTCTTACTCTTTATAAATATTTGACTCAATAATTTTTTTTGTAAATTTATTATATTATTATTGGAAAGAAATAAAATGCTACTTCTACATAAAGTAATAAAATATATTACTTATACAAAATATCAAAAATAATATATATAATACAGAAAATGTATATAATAAAAGAATATATGTAAAAATATATGCAAGATTATATATATGTATATAGAAATATTACGAGTATTGTTACGAACTCAAAACGAGTCGAATCAAGTTTATACAAATCTTGTTCACGAACACAAATCGAATTTATATGAGTCGAATCGAGATTATATGAGTTTAACTCATTTAATATTCGAATCAATATTAGTACTCACGTACAACTTATTTATTAAACGAATTGAATTCTAATCGAGTTTATACGAGTCGAGCTCAAATTATTCACGTACAGCTCTATTCATTTGCAGCCCTACGTACCACCTTCCCCCTCCACTGAAAATCACTCTTCCTTGGGACGAGTAGTTAGTTCGAAATGAGCGTCTCCTTTGCAAGGAGGTTGGCTTTAACGGATTTTAAACTACAAAATTTCCCCTACTTTTGGAACTTTGGTTTATCTTAAAAGGTAACAAAGTAAAGGAACACGACTGTCACACAAAGCCAGGCCTTCTCTTTTTCCTCAGAGAGGCACTTGCTGAGGACCAAGACTGATTTGGCAAAAGATTTGGAAAACTGAAAATATCCTCATGAATTGAATTCCTGGCATCAAATTTTTAAAAAAGAAAATGTCGAACTCTAAAAAATGTAAATGATAAATTAATGGGGGCATTAATTACAAACCACTTTCCATGACTTGATATATAGAATGTATTTCCACCGTCTTGGCATGTATATATGTATATGAACCTCCGATTATATCATTGGGAATTTCAGAATCATATACCAATAATATGTTAATCAATTAACATTTCACTACTCGTGGTTTGTATTGTCGCCTTTGTTCTGTCCACGCCAAGGCTTTCCCCGTGCTGCTTCTTCATTTCTTGGGACTTGATGAACTCCTCAATTCTTGCCTTCAATTCATTGTCTGGAATCAGCATGTCCGCAGTAAGATGGGAACGGTTGAAAGGGTCAGTCTGCACATCAGATACAATATATATCAGAACTATTATTATTACTACTATTATTATTATTATAACATTATTTCTCTTTTAATCAGGTACATTATTATCATTATTATTTTATGCGAGCCATGGAAAATTAAAAATAAAACGCAAGTGCAGGATGTACATTATCACTAAGCAGATGCCTTTGAATAACATGTCGGTCCACTGTGATCGTTGAAGAAGGCAATATAACTGGATCCTTCATTAAAGTGTACTGCAAAATAAAAAGGAGAGAGAGAGAGAGAGGTCAGCGAGGAAAGAGGGGGGAGGGAAATAAGCATAAACAATAGATCAACGAGGAAGTAAACCCCTTGGCATACCCCAAGGGGGGCACGAGTAAATAATGAGGCGGGGGCCTTGAATTCATAAAAATGTCTAGTGCAATTGCACATAATTCACATGTTCAACACCGAATGGGCCTTGATGATTTCTGTCTTCTAATTCCCTATGGGCGAACCTCCTTTCCCATAAACACATAAATAATGTTCACTCTGTGTCTCATTAAGGCTAAATCTGTCCGCTCCAACTCTTGGAAGATTGTTTGCAACCATCTGCCTAATATTCATCACGAAAGCCAATGGAAAATTAGGGAAGGCGCCCTAAATTTTTGGCATTATAACTGAGCATGGAATGGTTTGTTGGCCCAAAAAGGTTTCAATATCTCTAACCCTAACCTTCTTAAAGACGTGTACTCTTCCACAGATTGGAACATTGAAAAGCTTATGGCCCTTGTGACCATGCTCTCCTTCAAGAGGTCTGTATTTATCCAGTGAGACTTAAGTAGGGCCTTGATTCAAGGGTTTGGAAACACACAATGAAGACAATTTTAGTTCCAAATCTACTTGGAACCTTTTTTGGGATCACTACCCCTCTTTCCCATTTGCTACTTATATATGAAATACTGTTCTCCCTATCAAGGTTTCTGTTTTTGTTTGGAAATTATGGCATAATGGCATTCCTCTGGATGATAGGATCCAACATTGTGGTATCTTTTTGGCTTCCAAACGTTCTTGTTGCTCTTGAGGGCTTTTTTTTTTTTCAATTTTTTTATATAGGTAAGCGGTAAATATTATTAATAAAGATAGGCAAAACCCAAGTACACAAGATGGTATAGAAGAGGTAAGACCTATCTAGGTCGAAGTATTGGAAACTAGAAAGTCATGAAAACTTAGGCCATTACAATCTAAAGCTATGGCCCATTACAATCTGAGGGTTTTTTGGAGACCGCTAACCATGTCTTTGCAGACTCTGTCCTCTCCAACGGGTCTAGCACCATTTTTCCTCTATTTTTAGTTTCAACTTCACCACCCTTGGTAATTGGAGGAATCAAGTCACTCAATGGTGGCTTGCCTCTATAGCTTCGGACCAATTTCATATTCTTGCTGGCCTTCTTCCATCTCTCATTCTTTGAGAGATTTGGATTGCAAGGCACAGCTAGATTCGAGGACATTCTCACTAACTCTAATACCATCATTTATAAAATCCTCAATTGGCTTAGGAATCTCAACATCGTCCTAAAGCCTTGTTCTCTCCTCCTCAACTCAAAGACTCCCACCCTTGAATCTATTCACATTTCTAAAATTACCATCCATGCTAAGAGGCCAATCTTGGTGAAATAGATTCCTCCTCCTTTTAGGACCCTCAAATTAAATATTGATGGCACTTCCGAAGGCAACCCTGGTCCTTCTGACTGGTGGTGGTATTTTAGGTCATCTAATTGCTCCAATACTGTTGTTTTTTCTTGTTTCTTGAGCTTTGGTACTGATACTCTTGCAAAATTGTCAGCTCTAAAAATTGGTCTTACTATGTGTTATCAGTAAGTAATTCTGAACTCATTATTGAACCGGATTCTCTCCTTGTTGTAAATTGGTTTAATACTGAATCCCAACCTCCTGGCAATATTTTGATATTTGGGATGATATTTTACAGTTCAAGCAATATTTTCCTTTTCATCTCAAACATGTTTACAGAGGGCAATGCTTTAGCAGATAATCTTGCCTCATTTGGAGGCCTGGGCAACATGGTAAGGTTCCCTTCTCTAGTTCAATTGCCAAAGCATATGCTTGGTTTGCATGCTCTGGATCGTGTAGGTGCTCCAAGCTTTCAGCATTGAATCTAGTTCTTTATTCCTTTACAAACTCTTTGTATTCTTCGTTTATTAATTTTCTCATTTCCTTTTTTTTTTTTTAGGAAGAGGATGGTACTCCAATTTTATTGCTAACTCACTTATGGCAAAGGAATGCCATATACAAAGAGAGCATGGGGTTACAATAAAATCCCAAAACCAAGCTGTCGGCAATTTAAATGCAAAAAAGAAAAAAGAAGTGAACTTACTTGAATTGGGTCAAGGAATTCATCTGGTATCTCTCCAAGAGCAGCTTCAGTGTCCATTGCTTCAGAAGCTGCAACTTTGGCCTTAGCACCTAGCTGAACAAACTCCTGTATTACCCTCCCATTTTCCCCAATTCTTTGAAGAACATCTGCTGCAGCGCTAAATAACTGGCACAAGCTCCAATCGGAAAATTACATTAGGCCAACCACGTGTTTCAGGGAGAACCAAAACATGTTCTCACTAAGTATAAACAATAGTTGTCAAATAAGCAAACCTAACCAACTCTTTGCCTCCGCTAAGTTACCTGCTCATTGTATGAACGGCCATCTTTTGATATAGCAGCTGGGAAAATATTTTCCGTATCACCCCTTGCCAGATGGACATATATGTAGACAATCTTTGAAAAAAAAGAAAAGCATTTAAAATCAGCGGAACCTTTTTACCAGGATGTAAAAGCTTTATTAGCTTTAAAAAAAGTTAACGTAGTGGAATGATCAATAAAACAATGTCATTCCCAGGCAGCCTGTATATATCCTTTTTTTATTGCACTAAGAAACCTAAATAACCAGAGTCAGACCTAGTTCAGTCATATTGGTATTAGATATATAAATCCACCGACGACTTTTTTATCGGTAGTAAAACTATAAACCAACTGAGGATACCCTGATTATATGGCTTGAAATCATATATCACTCACCAAAAAATATAATCCATCTAACAAGAAGCAAATGTTAAATCTACTGGAAACCAACCTGCTTCAGCAACTGTTTTGGACGAAATTCATATTTCTCCGGGTCTTTCAGAGTAAGAGATTTCCTTTGGGGACCCACAAGTTGCAACAAAAAGTAATTGAGCATGCTGGCCACTCTTTCAACCTGAAGAGAAAGAAGGGTGCAAGGGTGGATAGGCAATCAGCAATTGTTAAAACATATATGAACATCAAACTCGAGAAAAGAAATTTAAGCAAATGAAACTGAGGTAACATGCGTAGGTGAGGAAAACAATGAAAAGATGTTACCATCTCAGGAAGTAGGAAAGGCGCTGTAATCTGTTCTGAAGTAAATGACAGCATGCTCACATCCTCGTTTGCCAATTTCATATCGATCCGGATAATCTACACACCCAGTAACATACATTTTATAAGGTCTCCGGAACAGAGTACATCGTGCGCATGTGCACACGCGCACATAAGTATATTATCAGAAGTTAAAAAAGTCAAACTAACATTCTCTTGGGAGTGGAATAGTCGAGTTCTCTCCTGCCTCTCTTGAGCTGGTCTCTGCTCCCATTCGGTGGTATTTGACATCTCAGCTTCCAACTCTTTGAGTTCAAGAATTTTGTTAAGACTTTCATCAAGGAGATAAATGCTATCATTGATTAGGAAGTTTAAGAAAGTCAGATAGACACCCTTTTCCTCCTCCTTAGCAATCTGAAAAGGTGAGATATTCAAAGCAGTTAAGCAACAAGGATGTTTATAGGTACTTGTGCATGTGCAAACACACCACCTACACACTTTCCACACGGCCGCCGTGCACCGGGGGGGGGGGGGGGGGGGGTGATGTTACAGGTACAAGACTGGGGAATTAGGGATGGGAATTTTTCCTCAGTACTTTTAACTTTTGGGTGAAGAATCTTGTAAGGAATGGGAATGATTGTAATGTTCTGTTTTAGTTGTATTCCGCTTAAGCTTGTAAGTAGGTGTTCTCATTTGTATACTTTGTGTACTTGGGCCATGCCTATTTACTTGGAATAAATTTCTCTTATTAGTTATAAAAAAAAAAAGGTACTTGAAGAATATACCTGTCTCCAAGCATTACGATGACTAGGGACCTGCCACAGGTACTCAAGAAGCTCGGCAATATTATGACGGATGTTAAACTTGTCATAGAACTGCACAGGATGAAAAACAAACAAGCCTATCAACAATGAGCTTCTGAAACTCATCAACACAGAATAATAAATGAGAACCCAAACGCTTGAGACTAGAACCAAGCTTTGACAATGATTTTGATTGAGTTGGTTGCAACAGTAATACATTGGCATGCTTTGAGAATTTATTCAAAAAGCAGAAAGACCACTAGTCTGAACCCAATTGTCTTCCCATATTGCAAGCAAAGCAATCTATATTCCAGAGTCAAGCAAGTACAGGATCATCAGCCAAGAACTAATGTCACGAGAGATATTTGAATTTATAATGTACCAAATCAGTCAATAATACTGAGCTCCTCTAATTAAACAGATCTGAGACAGCAGCATAAAACTTATTGTATCATTGAACTTGAACTAAAACCTAAGGTGCTCAAAGAAATCAATCTATACATTCAGATCAGAACTTTAAATTCTCCCTGAACACAAGAGTAAGCAAAGAGTCTTAGCCATTGGTGACCAGCTGTATTTGCAACACACAACTCACTTACCTTTCTAATGATGCATTTTCATCAATTTCCCCTCTTCTTGGCCAGATAAGTCGCATTCAGAGCCCAACTACGAACTAGTCATTAAAAAGATTAGGTGGGCTTTTCATATATGTATCCTTCAGGGTGACCCTTGCAAGGGCAGATTTGACTCTGAACCTAATACCTACATCAGTTTTCCCAAGCATAATTTCATCTCTTTCTTTTGGGTTGAGAGAGAGAGAGCATATAGTGAGTTGAAGAGCCATAAGAGACTCCGGTACATTGTGTCTAAAGGAACGTGCAAAAAACTCATTGAGGAAACAATCTTTAGGGTCTTTTTTAAGGAAACAATCTTGAGAAGCAAATCACCATGATTATAGAACTGTATAATCAACTGAGTCTTCAAAGAGAAGTAAGATATCTTTGTTGCAAAAATTTGATGGGGTATAATGATTTCATTGTGCGAACAGCCTTAAATAAATTTGCCTACAAATTCCACCTTTTCACCCTCTCAAAGCAATTATTAACAACAGTTGCAAGCAAGTAAATAAAAAAGCATATTTCCTGCGTGCATCTAAAAAAGTATGCTGTCATAAAACCAAGTGACTAGTCTAGGCCACCATGATTGGCTCAAACTTCAACTACCCCTACACCCATAAAAAAATGTCTGTAATCGATTACCTGTGTGTGAGAACCAGTGAACTCAATGTCAACATAAAGTTTCAGAAGATTTCTCACGAGATACTCAAGAGATAGTTGGTGTCCTTCAAACAGAGTAGCAGTAACAGAAGAGCCACTGCACATGCAATAGAAAAAAAATGAGCTAAGCTAGGAAATTTCTAGGGGCACTCAATAATCTCTCTTTTGATTAAAATTTCTCAAAAAAAGATAAAGAAAAAGGAAAGATGAAAAATCACCTTCTACGGGGCATCCAGCAGTTCAGCACTTCAACCATCTTTGCTCTAAGATAAGGGTTTCTAATAAACTCAGGACTTGCCATGAACATTATAATAAAGTTCATGAAGTCATCCTGCCAAGCCAAAAAAAATGCATTTTACCACAGATTGGAAGACGTTCTGTAGGGATGTCAAATCGTGTTAATACATCGTGTTCGTATTGTGTCAAGGCGTGTATATTATATTATATGAGTCAATCATAACCCGATCCATTAAGCTTATCGTATCAAGATCTCAAAGTCTAACACGATCCGTTAACATAACGGGCCGTATCGTGTTAACATGTTTTGACCTTTTAATGAATATTATGAAATAAGTTAACACGACACAATTCGATCCGATTCAACCTTGTTATGTAAACAGGTTGGATAAACCCAAAATTAACCCATTTGACCTGATTAAATTTAGCATAATTTTATATAAATATTAAAATCACAATATCTATAAAATTATAAAACTAACTACAAGTCCAAAATTACAATCTAAATAATAAAAATATCAAATTAGAATATTAATAATTTTATTTTTAGATATAATGATATAATTTTAATTTTAACTTTCTTAACATGTCATAACGTGTCATAACGGATCAAAACAGGTTGCCTCGTTAAGCAATTGTGTTTTAATAGATCAGTCTGTTTTGACCTGTTACCCATTAAGACTATACCCTAACTCGTAATTATCGTGTCGTATTCGTGTCGAGTTAACAGGTCGTATAATATATTGTCACCCCTAACGTTCTGCAGAGAGCTAAAGGAATAGATTGTGAATAAAACTATGCAACAAAAAGCCTACCAGCAAGACCCCGTCCAAAGCTTTTGGAATCCGTGAAGCAAATATAAGCAACTCCATTGCATCTTCCACAAAATGCTCTGGCATAGCTGCAAATTCCATTGGGCATGTGAATGGTAGAGGCATCTTAAATCCGCCAACAAGGCTAACCAACCAAACCACCATTAGCCGGAAGAAAGAAAGAGCATTCTGAATAAGTGCTCCATCCTAAGAAGAAGAAGAAAAAAAAAAGAGATTCATAAGCTTAGCACATTAAATTCATATTGAAAACGCCTTTCAAAATGTTGGGAGCCAAAGGAAAAGGGAAAAAAGAAATAACACTAGAACGAGTCAACAATCCCATTTGAGGCAGGTACTTTACAGGAGAACTGTGAAACAGAGACATTATCTGATACTTCAATGTATGATAAAAAAAATGTAGTATGTGACAAATCCACACTTCATTGGTACAAGACATAATTTTTAAACTTTTGATCCTTTTCCCAAGGTAACATAATACTTTAATGGAGGAATGGAAGGAAAACAGGAAACAAAGATTAAAAAGAAAGCTGACCCGAAAGTACCAAACCCTGGCCTTACTACTATGAAAATTAGGCTCGATTGATTCTTTGGTGTTCGGACCTCACATGGATGCTAAAAATTTCCATAGTCCAACCTGAAGCTAACCCAAACAGTGTTTTCAATAACAAATTTCCAAAAAAAAAGACACCATTTTATCGTTCTGTAAAAAACATCAACAAGCAATTAATTTGTTCCAATCTGACTTCCCTATAGTCATTGTATGACAGCCAACAATTTTGTTGGGTCAAAATGACAGAACTACTGAACCTGAAACACAGAGGCTACTAAATTTGAAGTGTTGGCCCAGACTGAACATTCAAAGATGTACAATGACTATATGGACGACAATGACTAGAAGATACATTGAGCACCCAACCAATTGCCCTGCTAGAAAGTGACCTTCCACCACATAAAAGATTCAAACCTTTGCCCTCCGTGATCCACCATAATATGAATCAACTCAACTTCAAGGAGCAGTAGAACATCAAAATCATTAGAGAGGGGATATATATAGAGAGAGAGAGAGGGGGGGGGAGAGAGCTGACATACCCTCAACATCTGAGCTTCATAACAAAGCTTCTCCTGTGAATACAACTCTATTTCTTTCTCAAGGCGAGATATGTCCAGTTCTAATGTTGGTGTAGGAGGATGCCCTTGCATGGCTTTAAGAGTAGAGAGAGTATCTTCACACCTTTGAATGTCCTAACATAAATCCACTCAAGAATAATTACAAATGTGCAATGGAATTTGAAAAATGGGCATTTACAAAAGATGCATTATTACCTGAACTAGATGTTTAAAGTCAGAAAATGCTTTTAATAAACCCAAGTGGAGCACCCTTGCAGTCATAAAGAAGCACTCGCATATAAATGAATATTTAGTTTTATCACCAGTTGATGCCAGCTTTAAATTAGAGGATCCACTGGCAGTGCTGCCAGAACTGGTGGCGTCTTGAGATTGTAGCAACCGATTTTCAACTTCAGTATCTTGTCTAGAGCCATCAGTTTTACCCAAATTGTTTTTATTAAGCCATTCAGCAACTTCTTCTGATGATGCATGGAGAGCAGTCAACCCTCTAGTACAAAATCATCATGAATAACCAGGAGAAGAGAATAAATATCCATCTAAACTTATAGAAGAAAATCAATGTCCATAAAACATAAAGCTCTCACCTTAAATCCAATCTGTTACTGTTTAATACATATTTGGGATCGATCTTATCCCTTTTTGTTAAGTTCGCATCTAAAAAAGGCTCACACAGGCGAAGCATGACAGCACTGAGACTGACAAACATGCCTGAGCTTGCACAAGATAGAGGATCAACCTATTACAAAGGTAAGAACAATGCCATGTAAATTAGGAAAATAAAAAGTGAAAATATTGCCTTTAGCATTCTTTCCATTGAAAAGCATGGAGACATATATCAGTTCAGAAATGTACTACAGCTGCAAATTGAGCAATCTATGAGAAATGGCGAAATACCTGGATATGAGCCCTCGACGAGTTTTTATTGATCACCTCTGCAAGATACTCAAGAACATTTTCACGGGTGTCCATATTTTTAAGGAGAGAGAGAAGAACTTGGGCCAGACCATCATATAAGTTGTTCATGACAGTTTTAATAGTGGTAAATGATGATAATAAATCAGCTGGTCGGTGAGTTGAAGCTTCAGAAAAGCATTGCACCCTGGTGTTTTAGAGAGAGTAATAATGCAGGAGTAAGAAATCATTCTTAGACATCACAGCCAAAAGTAGTCCATAGCTATAGGTTCACATGTTCAATAGGCATAAAATCCAGCAACAATGAAGAGGTTAGGTGTGCCACTGCACCCCCTGGGGGTGGGGTGGCCCCTTCCCTGCCCCCACATGGGCGGGGGGTGGGGTTTGTCCCCCCGGAATCTGCTTCTGCACACTGTGGGTGGGCCCCCCATCCGGTAGAGTGCTGGGGGCGGACCCCTAGTCCATCCACCGGGGTCCACCACATTGTAGACAAGTACCGGGAAAAAAAAGATTCACAACAAAATCCACAAAATAGATACAACAACAACAACAACAACAACAACAACAAAATCCTAAACTAGTAAAAAAAATCCATCGCAAACTAGTAACAACGACTTGGAGAGAGAGAGAGAGAGAGAGAGAGAGAGCAGAGGGGGTCTGAGAGAAGAAGAGGAGGACAAAAAGAAGAGGATGGTGGACACAATGACTTGGAGAGAGGGAGAAAAGGAATGAAAGAAGAAGACACCATAAGAAAAAAAAGAAAGGGGGGAAAAGAGACTGTCCGGGGGAGGGGGGCTAGGTTTAACTTAAACTTGACCCTAAAACGACACAGTTTCATTGTTTACTTCACATATAATTATATACATTGGTGCGGGCAGGGTTGCTGGATGCGAGGTGGCTGGGGGTGGTGCCCCGCTGCCCACCCCTAAAAGATGCTAAGAAGGGTGATCAATCTCCTACCTTCATGGAGAGGCCTTTAGGACAATTTACAAATTGCAACAATTTGAAACACAGTTCCGCTTTGCGTATGGAGGTGTCTTTGGGGATGAGGAACTAGAGAATTTTGAAGGTCATAAATGATCAATGGATGCGCATAGAACTTTCTTTTTTTAATGCTTTGTTCCATTTTTCTTTTTTTGATAGGTAATCATAGAAATTTTGACCACGCATTCCAGATTCTTTTCGATTTAAAGGATGCCCCCAACTGTAGACCAAGGTACTTTAGAAGCAATGAAGATACCTTGCATCCCAAGAGTGTAACTAGAGACTCCACGTCATGGATCACCCTCCTGATACTAATTCAGACTTGGAAAGGTTAATTCTCAAATCTAATACAACTTCAAAGCAAAGGAAGAGCGCCCTTAAGGCTTGTTTGCACCACAAAAAATGAGAGTATCATCTGCAAACAAGTGAGTGATGTTAAGGTTGCCATTCCCCACCGAAAAACCATGAAGAAACCCCCTGTCCACCAACCCCTCAATCATCTTATTTAGAGCCTCCATGATAAATAAAAAGAGTAGCAGAGAAAATGGATCTCCCTGTCTCAATCCACGAGAAGAGTTGAAAAAACCAACCGGAGACCCATTCACCAAGATGGAGAATCTCGCTAAAGAGATACAAAACTCTATCCATTTTTGCCAATTACCCCCAAAGCCACATCTAGCAAGAAAATAGAGTAAGAACCGCCAGTTGACATGGTCATAAGCTTTCTCCATATTTAGTTTACAAAGCAGCCCGGGTTCTCTAGATTTCAGTCTTCCATCCAAAACTTTATTTGCAATGAGAACAGAATCGAGAATTTGTTTACCTTTTACAAATTCATTTTGCAGCTTCGAAATTAGCTTGTCCATCACCGAGCTCAATCTATTCACACGCACTTTTGAGAGAATCTTATACACCCCATTCACAAGACTAATGGGGCGATAATCTCTAATGTCCATAGACCCCATCTTTTTAGGAATGAGTGCTACAAAAGTAGAATTAAGAATCTTTTCAAAACTAGTATTAGAATGAAAATCATGGAAGACTTGCATAAGGTCTTCCTTAACCACCTCCCAACAAGTTTGAAAGAATCCCATAGTAAATCTGTCCAGATCTGGAGCCTTATCATTTGCCATGCCTCTGATTACTTTATACACTTCCTCTTCTGAAACGGCCTCTCTAGCCATCCTGCACTATGCTAATCTAGAACAGAAAAGTTAAACCATCCACTTGAGGTCGCCAATTGTGTTCTTCAAATAAAAAATGTTGATAAAACTACTCAATATGATTTTTGATGATTTCTGGTCTAAAGAAGCTACCCCATCTACGATCAATAAATCAATAGCATTGTTCCTCCTATGAGAGTTCGCCACCCTATGAAAGAATTTTGTACACTTGTCCCTCTCCTTAAGCCATAATGCCCTTAATTTATATCTCCAATAAATATCCTCCATCAGAGTAACTCTTTCAAGTTCAGCTATGACCTAAGTCTTGCAAATGGTTTCATATTCGGAGAGTGTTCTACCTTCCTCCTCACCTTCCAAATCTTGTAACTCCTCAACAAGAGAGCATCTCTATTGAAGTACATTGCCAAAAACTTGTTCATTCCATTGCTTCAGGTCCTGTTTCAACGCTTTCAAATTTTTTGCCATTATGAAGCTCGGAGAGAGCCTTGAATGTTGTAAGCATTCCACCATTTGTCTCACCCTGTCTACACCGTCAGTTTTAAGCCACATTCTCAAATTTAAAATACCTTCTACCCCCTTGGATGCCTCCGCAATCTAGGATGATGGGGAACTGATCAAAACATAAACGGGGTAATCTCCTTTGAGCAACATCCAGATAATGCGACTCTCATTCAGGAGTTAACAAAAATCTGTCGATCCTAGACCAAGATGGAAGATTTTAGTTGTTGGACCAAGTGAACGTGCCTCATGATAGTGGGATATCCATTAGCTCCTGTTCTGAGATAAAATCAGAAAAATCTCTCATGGCAGGAGTGATGTGGGAAACACCTGACCTTTCGCTTGGATAGTAGGTTATGTTGAAGTCACCCCTAATACAGCTTGGTAACTCCCACCAACTAAGTAGTCCCACAAATTCTTTTCACAAAAGCTCTCTCTCTGAGTCAAGGTTTGGACCATAAACTCCAATGAATGCCCATTTAAAGTTGTCTTCAAGATTTACAAAGGAACAAGCTACGATGAATTCACCCACACATTCTTCTACCCTTGTGTCAAAGATAATTAAGACTCTCTCTGATGCACCATTGGATGGCAAGTAAGACCACCCGACATGTTGCCATCTCCATAAGCTGCAAACTAGTTGGTTTGTGATATATTCCAACTTGATCTCCTGTAAACAAATAATATCTTTATTCCATTGTCTAAGTAAATTTCTTACTTAGAGTCACATATTAAAATCATGCAGCCCCCGCACATTCCATTATATTATTTTTGACTTCATGGAACAACCATCTTACCCCTCCCCTTGCCACGCTCCCGATTGAAGCTCTTCTCTCCACCATCATCATTCATATCCCACGTAAATCTCTTGAATTCTTTATCCTTGTTCTTAGCCAAGTTGCGAGATTGCTCTGATTTGGAATGAGCATGGCCGCTTCATAAGCAGTAAGTAACGCCCTAAATTCAACTTCAAATCCCACACAAGGCATTCCCACAACATGTTTAATATCCATAACTGTTTTGAAAGTCACATTCGTTATGTGGCTGGAGAGGGCACTAGAATAAATTTTTGGAGAGACGTTTGGTGCGGTGAGGTTGCATTGGATAGAGCATTCCCAACTTTATATCGTATTGCTGCTAATAGGGAGATCTCAGTTGCTGACATGCGTTCACTCTCCCATGGTTCTCATCAATGGAATATCCTCTTCCATAGAAATTTTTATGATTGGGAATTATCCATGGTTGCAGATTTTTTTAGTATACTACATCCTTTGAGGACTCCATTGGTAAGGGCAGATAGAGTGAAATGGAAACACAATGACCACAAGCAGCGTACACTTAAGGCCTACTACAAAATCTTGAAAACACATGGGCATGCTCCTTTCCTCTGGAAAAATATTTGGAGATCTCATGTGCCTTCTAAGGTTGCCTTTTTTGTATGGACCGTGGTCCTTAGGAAGATTTTGACTACGGATAACTTGAGGAAGAGGGGATGTATAGTGCTAGATTGGTGTTATATGTGCAAAAAAAAAATGGAGAATATGTGGACCATCTTTTATTGCATTGTGAGGTTGCAAGGGTGTTATGGGATGAAGTTTTTCGTAGCGTAGTCATTGCTTGGGTTATGCCAAGGAGGGTAGTGGATTTGTTGGGTTATTGGAAGAAAATGTCAGGTTATCTGCAAGTGACAGCAGTGTGGAAGATGGTTCCGTTATACATAATGTGTCGTCTTTGGATGGAAAAAAACGAACGTTGCTTTGAAAACAAGGAGCGTAATTTGGCAGAGTTACATGAATTTTTCATGTATACTTTATTGTTGTGGTTTTCAGCTATTATATTAAATGGGAACAATGTTCAAGATTTCTTTTTTTTAACTTCTAGCTCTTAGTTTGTACTTAGGTACTCTTTTGTATACTCTCTGTATACTTGGGCATTGCCTTTTTCAATCTCATTAATGAAATTTACCTCTTATTTATAAAAAAAATATATATATATCCATAGCTGTTTGGATTACCCAATCCGACATCTAAGGACCAAAGGTGTTCAGTGGGGTAGGTTCTTCCACATTGTTAGCCTCAAACAAGAACAATGGACCAAAGTGGGCTGCTGAAGTGTTCAGGGGGGGCCGAACTGCTAAAAAACTGCACTCGAATTGCTGAAACTCAGCAGAAGTCGAAGTCTGGTTCGTCACCGAGGTCAATGCCAGAGTAATCACTGTCGTGGTGGCAAGTGGGGGTCCAAGCATCACCAGCAACCAAGTCTGTGATGCCCTGATGTCAGATGGCCCCCCTTTGAGCTCTGTAATCCCCTGCAAAAAAAGTCTTTTGCAGTAGCTGTCACCGAGATGACCGATGCCGAGAGATCTACCGT
Source organism: Platycarya strobilacea (assembly GCA_036898215.1). Classification (NCBI taxonomy): domain Eukaryota; kingdom Viridiplantae; phylum Streptophyta; class Magnoliopsida; order Fagales; family Juglandaceae; genus Platycarya; species Platycarya strobilacea. The sequence continues at coordinate 12,377,449 of CM072546.1, read as the reverse complement.
CGAGATAACTAGTGGTGACCCAAACAGTGCTAGCGACAAAGTCTGTGCCACCCCGATAGGTGGTGGCCCACCCATGAGCTCCATAGATAGCAACAAGCAAATATGCTCTGTTTCGACTGGACCCAACGAGCATTGGCCAGCCAAAAAAGTTGTCGGCGTCAAGGGGAGAGAGACTGCCAATCGGCAACAAGGGTTCGTGGGCTCAGGCCCAGCTATTGCAATGGGCCCATGCCCATGAGGTTCCTTGGGCCCAGAAGAGCCCTTCTCAAAAATAACCCCTCATTTGGGCTTCCATTTCACGTTATAGGTTGGGCTTACATGGCCTAGCCCACTTTTGGCTATCTTAATCCCCTTACCTTAGCCCAAGCCCAGGCCCGAGTTCCTTCTTAAGGCAGAAATCTCCTTACGTAATAAGACTACTTCCTCCTTCACTCTTACAAGCTCCTTTTGCAGACAAGAGAAGAACTCCTGCATCACGCTTTCTACTGGACAAGCATGGGACAGAGACCCATTTGCCATTTCAAGTACATTTTGACTGCCACAACAATTACCAGCCTTCACGTCTCTTGCCTTCCCCCCTTTTTTGTTTTTTTCAAACCCTGCAAGGTGACTCTTTTCTCCATGCACAGCCACCTTAGAGCATTAGCAATGGTCTTGCTAAAATTTCCCTTCCCTCCACTTTCTTCTCCCCACTATTAATTAAATATAATCAAATTTTTTTGAAAAGTATGCAAAATTGTACTTTTTAAAGGAAAATTTTAGCAAGACCATTGGTAGCGCTCTTACTCCCTACTCAACCCAACGCCACCTCTGCATAGGACTTCATCTGCCTCACCACCTCCTTCCCCTTGTCCATAGGGGTATAAGATTTCATCTGCCTCACAATCTCCTTCCCTGCACCACCCAACACAGGCAAGGCATTTTTCATTTCCTGGAGAGGTACATCCATCCCCCTCCCCCCATGCCTTCTGGCATTACAAGAGGATCCCACTGCTCACTGCCTCCATACTCAGTTATTTCCAAATAATGTCCGAAAGCATTTGCTTGACAATGCACAAAAACAGCCTTCGAGCCATCCCCAAATGATTTGTAGAAAGTTTTGTTGCCAACCAAAGAGCTACATTCCTCCAACATATTGGCCATCCAACGAGCACAGCTTAGGGAAAAAACCATCTCCTCGGCGGTCTTACGAGTTCTCTCTGTGATACGAAGACAATTCCCCCCATCCAGAGATAATACAAAAATTTTAGTCTCTATCAATAATTGTTTCAACATGCCCATCTAAAAAGATCATAGAACTAAGAAGAAAACCAGCAAAGATCACTAGAATGATTTGCCATTGAGAAGAGCACAAAAAAACTCAAGTGTACAGAGAGAAAAGTGGAGAGAGAGAAATTAAAAAACGTACATTCTTTCTTACTTAAGTTGGACCGAAATCAAACATGATCACTAAACATATATTCTTTGTTCCATTGATAGATCGTAATTTTAATTTTATGGCATAAACATTCATAAATTTCTTGTATCAATAGAACATCATGCACAAGTGTTGCTCTTGTATATGTCCCGTATACTCAGGCTCTTTATCATTCTTATGATCAATAACACCGATTAAAAAAAAAAAATCCAGCAACCATGACAGAACGTAGGGAAAAAATCAACAGCATATTGAGCATAGGATTTCAAACATAAGTAAATCATCCAAAGGAATCAGCAAAAATCAAGAAACAAGAATCAAACCTAAACTCTTCACAGCCAATCTTAACCGTAAAAAAATTCTATATTCAATTGCATCCAAGTGGGCCTAATCCTTTCAGTTTTCCTTCTTCCAAACGTTTGAATTCTAATAGAGAATATAACTTCCTCGCTGAAGACCAGAAAAAAGATCTGGAGGTACGAAACCAAGAAAAAGAAAAGGCCCACAAAAACTAAAAGAGATTGAATGTCTTTTTAAATTCAGTGGCATATGCACAACTGTTCAGTAATTCATAACCTAGCTTTAAGATGGTATATGGCCCACATCTTGTTCTGATAAACGGATCATTCAATCAATCAAAATAGAAGATACAATAAAACCAATTTTGATATATCAAAGAGACATTCCCCTGATATCATCAGTCACTGTTTGACTTAGGGAATCTTTCCCAATATCGATAACACCCAAGAATGTAGTATAATTGCTATAACAACCCCAATTAACCTTATAATTAATTTGATCAGCCTAACTGCAGCCCCTAATGCTGTCTACATAAGCTAAAGAAGATCCAACCCATAACACTAGTCATCATTTTAGAGCTCTTCAACCCAGAATATCACATTGATGAAAAATATCCCATTCTTAAGTTATTTCACCTTCCCGACCAACCCACAGCCAAGCTGCAGTTTACTGAAATCACAAAAATGCTGCGCAGATTGGGAGGTTGAAGAAGTGTGATAAACGTGGCACAATATTAGGCATCCATATTTTCTTAATTAAGTAATTTTTTAAGACGACCGAATTGAATACAGGAGCCAGCTTCCTAACATACCCAAAACACGTAACATGCACTGCCCATATACTATTCATTCAGAAACTAAAGAAGCGAGGGAAGTGCTGGAAACAAGTAAAAGTGACTCCTCTACTACTACTGTTTGTGCTCTGAAAAAAATAAAACCCCACAATTTGAGCAAGCCAAAAACACATGCATTATGTTCAGATGGAAAAGAATTTCTGTTTTATACAAATATTAAACGATAAGAAATAAAATATTCTACATTCTGATTGTTCTGTCTCTTCCCACATTTCCTAGCCACTACACAATACCAAATCAAAAACACGATAACGATAAAAATTGCAACCTAGGATAGCACAAGCACCAGACTTGAAAACTAAACCAATAAACGCATAACTCCAAGTCTCCAACACTTACCCCACATCAGGCTGGCTCTTGAAAATAGCATGATCGGGCAGAGCGCTAACATGAAAAAAGGGGCCCAATATGCTTGTCATCTCAATAACCCGGCCGTTCAAATAAATGCCTTTTGGAATCCACCACGGGTGATTCACTAATGATTTGGCGCCAACCGGGAAGCTAACCAAATACAGCAAAGCCCTTAAAGGCTGCTGAAAGTTCCCCAGCGCTGAAACCTTAATAACACTGCCCCTCAAGTCCTCATATAACCCCTTCAATATCGAGTCCAGGCTATCGAAATCCGAGTCCCTAAAGAACTCCTCCAAGAAACCAGGTGGGCATTGAGTGCCCCCAGCACTACTACCTCCGAACCCGTCCACCGAGCTCCCAACCTCAGAGAAAATCAGAGGCAACAAAGGTGATTTACTCAAATGTGACTTCTCATTCGAATTAAGCGGATTCGGGAACAAATCAGGGTTCCCCAAGTGAATCCTACAATACGAGACCGACAATTTCTTTGCTTGCTTCACCACCGACTCCATCTCGGACTTAACATTCTTGTCCTTCATGGAAGCGATCTTCTTTCCCTCCTCGGAGGCGCGGCGATAGCAGCCGATCAGGTACTGGAAGGGTGGTTCTGCCGAGGAAAAACTCCCAGAGAGCCGATCGATCAGGACCCGCTCCATCAAATCCCTAGAAAGCCTCAAGTCCTTGCCCTCGCTCAGAACCTCGGCCGCGGTCATCTCCAAGTACACGATTCGGGAATCGGATGATGACTCCGCGGTATCGGTCAGAGACACGAGGAACACTTTCCGGAGGAGCATGTCCTCGATTTCCTCCGGCGACCTCTTTTGAGGTTTTGGGGCGGCCATAGAGGGCAGAGGTTCTTTCCTTCTCCGTTAAACGGTCCTAAAAACACAGAAATTTACCCAGTAAAGCCAAAAAAATCGTAAAACCTATTATTTAAGGAATTCTTTTGAAACTTCCCCGAGAAACAAACAGATGGATGAGTGAATTAGATAGTGAAATCGAAGTACAGCAGGAAAAGTCGCGGTATATGGACACTGTAATCGGGAGGGTAGGAGCGGACACACAGCAAAGGGTGTGGCGTTTTTATATGGGACACTCGCTTTGCGTCTCCAAGAAAGACCCGGTCGTCTCAAATATTGAAACAAAAAATACCCTATAATTTACGCAATTTATCTCTTCTATATGCTGCCTGTTGTATTTCACTACTCTTCAAATTAAGCATTTAACTATAAGTCTAGAGGACAGAGGTTTAATTTATATAGGAAAAGGTTGATAGGATGCAAGAAATATAGAACAAAATTAAAAATATATATATATATATTTTGGTTTCTATCTGGCGTTGCCTCGTTGCTTTATGACTAGAAGTCACTTCAATTTCAAAAGCAAAATTTATAGAAGCAAAATAGGATAATTATTTTTTTAAAATTAACGAACGAAATTTATCAGTCGCTCCTGTCCCACCACTAAATTATGGGAATGATCCCACCACTATTATTTTAAATTCTGTATAGTGATTTGCATAGTAACTTGCATAGTAATTTCAAAACCTATAAATAGGAGTTTCAGTTGTAATGAAATTCATAAGAAAAAATAGAGAGAGAAAGAAAGTTTCAGTTCTTAAGAGTTTCAGAGAGAATTTCTTATTTCTCTTTTGTAATAGTAGTTCCTTTTTTTTAAGTTTCATAACACGTTATCAGCACGACGGTTCTACCAATTTTGAAGCTAGTGGCTTTATTCCTCTATAAGTTTTTCAATATATTATTTGAAATATTTGATATATTTTATTGATGATTATATGTGTGAATTTATAAATATATTTTCTGAGATACACATATTTATTATTTATATGTGTAGAAAATGGCAAATCTTACAAAATTAGAATTTGTTGCTCTTGATATATCTGGAAAAAATTATTTATCCTGGATACTTGATGCTGAAATACATCTTGATGCAATGAACCTGGGAGAAACTATTAAAGAAGGAAATCAAGCATCCCTGCAGGAACGTGCTAAAGCAATGATTTTCCTTCGCCACCATCTTCATGAAGAATTGAAAACTGAATATCTCACAGTAAAAGATCCCTATATTTTGTGGAATAATTTAAGGAAGATGTATGAACACCAGAAGACTGTCATCCTCCCAAGAGCTCGTTCTCAATGGATGCACCTGAGGTTGCAAGATTTTAAAAGTGTTAGTGAGTATAATTCCGCACTTTTTAAAATAAGCTCAGTATTAAAATTATGCGGTGAGAAAATCACCGATGAAGATACGTTAGAGAAGACTTTTACTACATTTCATGCCTCGAATGTGCTCCTGCAGCAGCAGTATCGAGAGAGAAAGTTCAAGAAATATTCTGAACTTATATCATGTCTTCTAGTAGCTGAGCAGAATAATGAGCTCTTATTAGAAATCCACTAGTCACGCCTTACTGGCTCAATATCATTCCCTGAAGTGAATGGTAATAGGTTTGCATCATTCCCAGAAGTGAATGGTGCATCCTTTAGAAGAAATCGGAGGCGTGGACGTGGTAGGAGAAATTATAGAAATGTTGGTCCCAGGAATGACAACATTAAAAGGGATTATAATATACCATATCACTAGAAGTGGTACAATTCAGAGAGGGGTAAAAATCTTCAGAATAATTCTTCAAAGAAAAGTGAAGAGGTGTGCCATAGATGTGGAATGACTGGACATTGGTCACGTACCTGTCGTACGGCTAGGCACTTAGCTGATTTATATCAAACTTCTATTAAAGGAAAGAATAAAGTGCATGAAACAAATTTAGTAGAACCATCAGATGATTTATTAGATTCAGTAGATGTAGACGTTACTCATCTTGATGTATCTGATTTCTTTAATCATCCTGATGGTAGTATTGAACACTTAATTGGAGATGGAAGTGTTCCACTTAATTAATGTATTTTCTTTCTATCAGTAATAAAAGTTTTGTATATTTTGTAGAATCATGGATCACATTGATGAGCTTTTTATCTCTGAGTTGAATGATAAAGATATATGTCTGGCTGACAGTGCTACAACTCACACAATTCTCAAAGAAAAGAACTATTTTTAAAATCTAACACTAAGTAAAGCCTATGTCCATACCATATCAGGTTCATCAGATTTAATTGAGGGCTCCGGAAGAGCTTATATTGTGTTGCCTAATGGCACCAAATTTTGTATTGATAATGCTCTATTCTCTTCACAATCCAAAAGAAATTTATTGAGTTTCAAAGATATACGTCGTAATGATTACCATATTGAAACGACCAATGAAGGCAGTAAAGAGCATCTTCTTATTACTAAAATAGTATCGGGCCAGAAGCTCGTATTAGAAAAACTGTCTGCTCTATGTTCTGGATTGTATTATACAAAAATGAGAACAATTGAATCATATGTGGTAATGCACCAGAAGTGCATTGACCCTAAAGTATTTATGACTTGGCATGATCGCCTTGGACATCCGGGTTCTATAATGATGAGACGAATTATTGAAAATTCGCATGGGCATCCCTTAAAGAATCAAAAGATATTTCTACCCAATGAATCTCCGTGCTCTGCATGTTCTCAAGGTAAGTTAATTATTAGACAATCTCCCTCAAAAGTCATTGTTGAATCTCCATCCTTTTTACAAAGGATTCACGGAGATATATGTGGGCCTATTCATCCATCAAGTGGACCATTTAGATATTTTATGGTTCTAATTGATGCATCTAGTCGATGGTCACATGTTTGTCTTCTTTCCACTAGAAATGTTGCATTTGCTAAACTTATTGCTCAGATAATTAAACTACGAGCACAATTTCCTGAGTATCCAATTAAGACCATTCGATTGGATAATGTAGGTGAATTTTCATCTCAAGTTTTTGATGACTATTGCATGTCAATAGGAATAGATGTTGAACATCCTGTTGCCCATACACACACACAAAACGGTTTAGCTGAGTCTTTGATCAAAAGGTTTCAACTAATCGCTAGACCTTTACTTATGAAATCAAGACTACCTATTTCTGTTTGGGGACATGCTATACTTCATGCAGCATCTCTAATTCGCATTAGACTATCTGCATATCATAAATATTCTCCATTACAGCTTGCATTTGGTCAACAACCAAATATTTCTCATCTTCGTACTTTTGGATGTGCTGTATATGTTCCAATTGCACCTCCACAACGTACAAAAATGGGCCCTCAACGTAGACTTGGGATATATATTGGTTTTGATTCTCCATCTATTATTAGATACCTTGAACCCCTTATAGGGGATATATTTAAAGCACGTTTTGAGAATTGTCATTTTGACGAATCAAATTTTCCATTAATGGGTAAAGAAAAGTCCGTGCCTGAAGCACAACAAGATATTACTTGGGATAATAAGACCCTGTCTCATTTTGATCCTCCTACAAATGAATGTAAACGGGAAGTTCAAAGGATTATTCATTTGCAAAATGTTGCAAATCAGTTACCAGATGTATTTACTGACACTAAAGGTGTAGTAAAATCTTATATTCCTGCTGTTAATACTCCAGCAAGGATTGAAGTCCCTGAAGGACAAATTGTCAAAGCAGCAATAAGTGAATCTAAAATACGCCTGAAGCGTGGAAGACCTATTGGTGCAAAAGACAAAATTCCCAGAAGGAAAAGAATACAAAATGAATTTGGTGTTCCTAAAGAACACGTACCCACAATACAGGCCACAAATATAATTGGTGCTCCTAAAGAACTTAAATCTTCTATTCCAGAACCTCCTGAAGAGGAAACTCCTGAAGAGTATAAATCTCCTAAAAAGGGACCTCCTGAAGAGGTGTGTCATGAAATGTTTTCCCTTGAAGAGGAACAGGTACCTGAAAATAATGAGATCTCAATACATTTCATGAAAACTGGAGAAATTCTGGATAGAAATAAAACTGTTGTCGACAACATATTTTCATATAAAATGGCCCTTGACATTACCAGAAGTAATGAAGAAAGTGAGCCAAAAAGCGTCGAAGAATGTCGACGTAGAAATGATTGGCCAAAATGGAAAACAGCTATTGAAGTTGAATTAAATTCGCTAGCAAAACGAGATATATTTGGACCTGTTGTCCAAACGCCAAATGGTGTGATGCCTGTTGGATATAAGTGGGTATTTGTACGAAAACGTAATGAGAAAAATGAAATTGTGCGATACAAAGCACGACTTGTTGCACAAGGTTTCCTGCAGAAACCCGGGATTGATTATGAAGAAACATACTCTCCCGTTATGGATGCAATCACATTTAGATTTTTGATTAGTCTGGTTGTTACAAAAGGATTAGAAATGCGGTTGATGGATGTGGTCACTGCATATTTATATGGATCCTTAGACCATGACATATATATGAAAATCCCTGAAGGATATAAGATGCCTGAAGCATCTACAAGTACATCTAGAAATATGTACTCAATCAGACTACAAAGATCTTTATATGGGTTGAAGCAATCCGGATGCATGTGGTATAATCGCTTAAGCGAATATCTATTGAAAAAATGATTTAAGAATAATCTTATATGCCCATGTGTTTTTATTAAGAAATCAGAATCCGGATTTGTCATTATTGCGGTTTATGTTGATGATTTAAATATTGTGGGAACTCCTGAAGAGATCTCAAAAACCGCTATATATTTAAAGAATGAATTTGAAATAAAAGATCTTGGCAAAACAAAACTTTGTCTCGGCCTGCAGCTTGAGCACTTGCCAAATGGAATTTTTATTCATCAGTCCATGTATACTGAGAAAGTCCTAAAGTATTTTTATATGGACAAATCTCATCCCCTGAGTACTCCAATGATTGTTCGAACACTTGATGTGAAGAAAGATCCATTCCGTCCTTGTGATGACGATGAAGAAATTCTTGGTCCTGAAGTACCATATCTCAGTGCAATTGGAGCTTTGATGTATCTTGCAAATTGCACTCGACCAGATATTGCATTCTTAGTTAATCTGCTTGCAAGATATAGTTTTGCACCAACTCGAAGGCATTGGAATGGCATTAAACATGTCCTTCGTTACCTTCATGGTACGGTTAATATGGGATTATTTTATCAACGTGGTTCAAGTTCAGAATTGATTGGAGATGCAGATCCAGGTTATCTTTTAGACCCACACAAATGTAGATCTCAAACTGGATATTTATTTACTTATGGAGATACTGCCAAATCATGGAGATCTGTTAAGCAGACACTATCTGCTACTTCTTCAAATCACTCAGAGATCATTGCTATTCATGAAGCAAGTCGAGAGTGTATTTGGTTGAGATCAGTTATTCAACATATTCAGGAAAAGTGTGGACTTCCCATGATCGATAATAGCCCAACAATCTTATATGAAGATAATACTGCTTGTATCACTCAAATCAGAGGAGGATATATCAAAGGTGATAGAACCAAACATATTTCACCGAAATTCTTTTATACTCATGAACTTCAAGAAAAAGGTGAAATTGATGTCAAGCAGATACGATCTAGTGATAATCTGGCAGATTTATTCACAAAGGCGTTATCAACTTCCACATTCAAGAAGATTGTGCATAACATTGAAATGCGAAGACTCAAAGATCTTTTGTCATGCACTTTTCAGGGGGAGTAAATGTGCTGATTGTACTCTTTTTCCTTCGCTGAGGTTTTGTCCCACTGGGTTTTCCTCTGCAAGGTTTTAATGAGGCAATCTTAAAGCACTTGTGGATACATAAGAAGACTGTACTCTTTTTCCTTCGCCATTGTTTTTTCTTCCCACTGGGTCTTTACTTGGCAAGGTTTTAACGAGGCAGATTCCTTATTGGCGGTCATTCAATGGGGAGTGAAATGAACGAACGAAATTTATCAGCCGCCCCTGTCCCACCACTAAATTATGTGAATGACCCCACCACTATTATTTTAAATTCTGCATAGTGACTTGTATAGTGACTTGCATAGTAACTTGTATAGTAATTTCAAAACCTATAAATAGGGGCTTCAGTTGTAATGAAATTCATAAGAAAAAATAGAGAGAAAAAAAAAGTTTCAGTTCTTAAGAGTTTCAGAGAGAATTTCTTATTTCTCTTTTGCAATAGTAGTTTCTTTTTTTAAGTTTCATAATATTTTTTTAATTATTATTAAAAAAAATTGATATCCAAATATGATAATTTAATTTAGAAATATGGATACAACACGTGGATTATATCATTAAAATTTTAATGTCAACAGTGTGATTATCATGGGTGATGTGATACACATTATCTCAAATAAACTTTCAATATTTTGTCTCTATTTTCGATTGGGACTATAAAAACAGATTTTTGTTGACATAGATTAGTAATTAGGTAGCTGAGTTTGAATAAATTAGAAAACTAAAAAAATAGGATTTTGTTATAAAACTAAAAAGAAAACTACTACTATTGCAAGAGAAATGTAAAAGAAACTCTCTGAAACTTTCATCATTTTTTATATGTTCTTATTAATTTCATTACAACTGATATCCCTATTTATAGGCATTGAAATTACTATGTAAGTCACTATGCAAGTCACTATGCAGATTTTAGTGGTGGGACAGGGGCGGCTGCCGACTCTAACAATTCATAACACTCCCCCTTGAATGACCACCCATAAAGAATCTGCCTCGTTAAAACCTTGCCAAGGAAAAATCCAGTGGGAAGAAAAACCAATGGCAAAGGAAAAAGAGTATAGTCTCTTTATGTATCCACAAGTGCTTTAAGATTGCCTCATTAAAACCTTACAAAGGAAAACCCAATAGGATAAAACCTTAGCGAAGGAAAAAGAGTACAATCAGCACAAGTCTTCAGGACTTTTACTCCCCCTGGAAAGTGCATGACAATAGTTTTTGAGTTTTCACATTTTAATATTTTGCACAATTTTCTTGAATGTCGCAGTTGGTAATGTTTTCGTGAATAAATCTGCCAGATTATCACTTGATCGTATATTTGATATATCTTTCTTTGATTTGAGTGATACAAGCAGCATTATCTTCGTATAAAATTGTTGAGCTATCAAAATACCACATTTTTCTTGGATATGTTGAGTCATTGATCTCAGCCAAATATACTCTCGACTTGTTTCATGAATTGCAATAATCTCTGAGTAATTTGAAGATGAAAAATAATATCTGGTTGACAAACTTAATAGAAATCTGATACCTGCAGTAATACTTAAACTCCCCCTGATAATATGCGTTAGTGTTTCAAGTAATAAACAAATATGATTTCAGTATATATAACAAGTTAAGAATTCAAACACGATCTCCAACTAAATAATGAATTAGAGAGAGTATGATAATATTTTCATCTAAAATTTTCTCCCTCTCATTCGGCGTTATTAGGAAGAACTTGTTTATATACGGCGGAAATAACATTGGAAACCATCTATGTATGATAAAACCTGTAAAAGCTTTGAGATTTAATATTATCGGTTCGGCAGAAAATCAAATCCGCTTGACATTGTGGACAAACGAGATCTTGAAGAGATTTGAAGGCTTCGGGTTGTTGTTTAAATATAACCAATTTTACCATTGGTTTACTCCAGCAAAAAGATTTCGCATTCCTCATAGATTCAGTTGTTGTTCATCCAGAACGATATTATGTCTGATAAAAATTCTAATGTCCCAGATTTAAACCATGAACCTTTTATATCTCAACCACTTATATTTTCTCGTGAGGCTGTAAACACCATGATAGGAGCAGAGATATATCTATCTAGTAAATCTGATCCTGAAATTGTTGCAGCATCAAGAACCCTCAGTGCTCAATATGCTGCTTCTCTTACAACCATGTCATAGAGGCTATTGGCGAGAACGAGTGAGGTTGATCATCTTAAAAATCAAATATCTGAGTTGCATCAAACGCTTGCAACTAAAGATAGAAAAAATAAAGATTTAAACAAGAAAACAAGGAGCTGAAGAAACTTGTAGACTGGTATTCTCGTGACTTGAAAATACGAGTAGAAGAGCTGGAACAAGAAAGAGCTCAGATACAAAGTCAACAACAGCAGCTAACGGCAGAGGTTCAACATTTACAAGAAAATAGGGATAGCTGTAATTAATCTCGCTGGCTTTTGAGATTATGCATCCAACATATCTTGTAAAGTGAGATTTGAAGAGATGATGGTTTGTCTTGTTCTTATTTCCATTTCTATAAAAACCGTCTTTAGTTTCATTTAGTACGCATCAAATCTTCTTCTCATATCTATAATTCATCTGTATTTGTATTCTTATTCTACAAATTTCCAATGGTTCATCAATTTCCTTTTACTATTTCTCACAATCAATATATGAAGTATCCTTCACCTCAATTACAAGTTGATCCTGCATCTTCCGCAGGTGCAATGTTGCAGCAAGCAAATGATCTAACTAATAAGTCAGATCGTGAAGCTGTTTATGAGCTGGTGACTCTCGGCACCCGATACTCCTCCTCTATTGTTGGATTTTCCAACCGATTACAATCCAAAAATCGTGAGATTGAGGAGCTTAACGAGAAGGTTTCTGTACTTCAACGACTCGTTCAAGAGTCTGACAGAAAACTTGCAGACTTAAAGCAAGAAAATAAGGATTTAAAATCCTTACTTGCAGACTTCTGGTAATATCAAGTGTTATCATATATGTTGTCGACAACAGTTTTATTTCTATCCATAAAATTTCCAGTACTCATGAAATGTATTGAGATCTCATTGTTCCTCTCCAGGGGAAAACATTTCATGAAACACCTCTACAGGAGGTTCCTCTTCAGGAGGTTTATACTCTTCAGGAGTTACTCTTCAGGAGTTACCTCTTCAGGAGTTACACTTTTCAAAAGTTACCTCTTCAGGAGGATTAGAAAATACGGTCTCTTTATGAGCACTGATTTTTTTTTCTTGTGCACCAATAGGTTTTCAACGCTTCAGGTGTATCTTAGACTCATTTATTACTGTTTTAACAACTCGTCCTTCAGGGACTTCAATTCTTGCTTAAGCATTAACAGCAGTAATATATGATTTTACAACATATTTAGTGTCAGTAAATATATCATGTAATTGATTTGCAACACTTTGCAGATAGATAATCCTCTGAACTTCTGGTTCACATTTATTTGTAAGAGGATCAAATTTAAACAGGGTTTTATTATCCCAAGTAATTTCTTGTCGTGCTTCAGGCACCGATATTTTATTATTTCAAAACATGATGAAATATTAATAAGCTTATATATAAAAACTTAGTATAAATAAATCAAGTGCTTGGCCGTATAACAGGTACGAGACTACTGTTTAGTCATATTACATCTATGACAAAAAATTTCATCTTTTTATGAAAAATTATTCTGAGGGCCTTTACCCTCTCTGAGTTGGATCACCTCTGGTGATACGATATATTTTTATCATTTTTAGTGTTGTCGCTTTTGGGACCAACACTTCTATAATTTTTCTACCACGTCTACGTCCTTAATTCCCGTTCACTTTTAGGAATTGTGTAAATTCGATATTATTAATAGGACGTAACTGGTGTAACAAAAACTCATTATTTAGCTCAATCACTGGAAGACAAAACAAAAATTCAGAATATTTGTTGAACTTTCACTCTCGATATTGCTACTGCAGGAGCACATTCGATGTATGAAAAATAATGTCTTCTTTTATATATCATCATCAGTGACATTTTCACTGCATAATTTTAATATTGAGCTGATTTTAAAGAGTGCAGAATATTCAATACCATTCTTAAAATCTTGTAACTTCAGGTGCAATAAATCATAATGATCTTTTGAGAGGATTACATCTTCTAGTACTTATATCACTCTCTTAATTCATTTCACACAGCAAGATGATTTTTCATCATGAGATACACAGCACGGTCCTTCAGGGACACATGGTTTCCTTCTATGATTGTATCTTTCAAGTTCATCATCATATCCAAATAGATCTCATCAAGGATTTTGGATAAATAACATTTTTCAGAAATGTCAATAGTAATAAATCTCAATATTTGACATTATATTACAAAAATAAATCTGTAAATTTAATAAATATATTCATATTATCATGAGAATAAAAATAAAATTTTATCAAGTAATATTTAGCAATATTACCTTTAATATTTATCTCAAGGACTGTAAATAATATATTGAAAAACTTACTTGAAGTAGAAGACCACTAGCTTCAGTATCGGTAGAATCTCGTGCTGATAACGTGTTATAAAACTAAAAAAAAAACTACTACTATTGCAAGAAAAATGTAAAAGAAACTCTCTGAAACTTTCATCATTTTCTATATTTTCTTATGAATTTCATTACAACTGATGCCCCTATTTATAGGCGTTAAAATTACTATGCAAGTTACTATACAAGTCACTATACAAATTTTAAAATAATAATTGTAGGATCATTTACATAATTTTTAGTGGTGGAACAGGGGCGGCTGCCGACTCTAACAATTCATAACAGATTTTATCTTATTTTTTAATTTTAATTTTAGATAAATATAAATTATTCATAAAATTTATCCATAACATAAAAAACTTCATGGACCATTCAATTTAAATAAATAAATAAAATAGAGAAGATCTAGCTAGTAGCTAGGCAAAAAGGGCTGCCTCGCCGAGACGGTGGTGCCATTCACGAATCACGATTGATAAGAGGAAATTCACTTTGTAATGCATATTTTGGATAAATCTACCAAAAGAATGTATTTCTCACCACATGCTCTCAGATTATCTTCAATACAAAATACCAAATAAATAAATAAATAAAAATGAAAAAAGAAAAACCCTCCTATTAGGCTATTCACACTGCTTCCCGCCAGTGAAAAAAAAAAAAGGACGGCAAGACAGCCAGATGTATGGCGGTTTACAGTACTACTGTTGAAAGACTGGAGGGATTTATCCATCTGGGGAGAAGATTTTACAGGGAGAATATGTGTGTATAAGTTTAAAATTGTAAAGTGACCCAACGTAATTCTCTAAATACAGAACCACTGTAAAAATTTAATAAAAAAATTAAAATTAAAAATGATTTCACCACTAGTTATCGCTTTCAGCATCATCCCCAGATGGAGTCCATGATGACTGCTTTGCATTAGCGGGACCAAATAGCAACTCCAAGCAGAAATTAGGGCCACATATTGATTTTCCCTTTTTTCCAACTTTATCCAACTCCCTCACAGTAAGCTGCAATGTTTCACAAACTGTAACTTAACTGAACAACTAATTACAAACAAATCCAAGAATTAATGTTTAGTAAACACCAAAATATCCCACCATTTATTTTAGTTGGGTGTAAGATGAGATGAAAATGACTCGATGCTATATTTCTAAGGACTCCCCCAAAGTGACTCTAAGCCCTGTGGAGAACCAGAAAAGTACCTGTATCAAGCTGTTCTTAATAAAAATTGTATTGAAGCAACAGTAGAAGAGACGCCCTCCAAACATTTTTTGGTAGAATATAATGCGCACATCTCCAGTTACCTGTCCGATAAAATGAATGGTCAATTACCTAGTCTTGGGTATGGAACAAGTGGACAATGATAAAACCTTACCCACACGCATAATGTCAATGCCATGTTTAGATGTAAAGATGAGATAAAGATTTGTGAAATATTTTTGTGAATAGTTATAAGATGCGATTCGCTTTTGAGATCTTTGATGAATAGTAAAAAATAAGAAATTTAAATTTATTAACAAAAAAACAGCAATCTGGTGGCAGACATGGCTGCCACTGTCTGGCCACCGCAGGTGATCCACTTGAGCAGTCCACGACGGCCACAATCTATGGCTGCTATCAGCAGTCTGATCAGGAGCACCGGTGACCACCTTGCCATGAGGTGGCTTCCACCCCCCCCCCCCTCTCCTCCTCTTTTTTAAATGATTTTGTTTAAAATATTACTTTTAAAATCTATATTTTTTTATGAAAATTTCAGTCAAATTCTTATGTTTAGGAGTAAGATTAACTTTGACTGAGAAAAATCATTGACCAAGATGAAAACTCCTCCCATCCAAACCTGGCCATGTCATCACAAAACTTCTGGCAATCATATAAAAAAATTGTGATATTGTTTCTTTCCGATAGTCACAAGCTTTCTGATGAACGCTTACTTGTAAAGGTTTATCAAAATAATGATCGAGACAGGTCTTCTGGTAGATTATGGGACTTTCTGTGTCCATTTGGACTACAACATGTTCTTCATTTGATTGTGGTTTGTCATCCTTATTGCCATTGGTGAAAGAGATATAGTACCGAGGACTGTTTGCTCTTTGGTAACCCTTCTTAATTGGTCTGCAACAATTCCGAGTAACTTCAACAGACGGATGATACATCTGGTTGGGTTTCTGACAAGAAGGGTGAGAAAGGTATTGTGAGCAGATAAAGAAAAACAGCTAACGAAATAACATTCAGACTGGCTAAAGTTTAGAGGAACTAAATCAATAATTGTGGTAAGTAAATAAAAAATAAAATAACAAAATATATATATATATATAGCAACAACATGCAATTTTTCAAGACCTGCTGAACAACATAACCCGCCAATAACTAGATAAAAACTAGATGAATTAAGAAAGTTCATGTAAATTATGTCAAAACTATTTTCCCTTCACATTCATACGGATATTGTATGTTGTATGTTACTAATCTTGAAAAGCACTGATTAAGATATGAGGTAACACGTTCATAAAAAAAAAAGATATGAGGTAACAATTAACCAAGAGAGAAAGTAAAATAATATTTCATTCAATTTAGTGTGAACACAGAAAATCTCAAGGAAGTTTTAGAGATATCAATATTTCCTTTGAACGTTAAGCAGTGAATTCTGCAGATGAGAAACAAAATACATGCCAAATTATAGATTATAAAAAGCCTTTCTGTCTAAAAGATTTTGCTAAGAAAGAGCTACCTCTTGCAATTCTGAGACCACAAAGAAGATTCTGTCAATGTCAACCATGTCATGTAGTCGGATCCGACGCAATTCTCTGCTACATGGTTTAGGCAAATTTACACCTGGCGGTTCATGGTCAGTTCCCCTGGGAAAAGAAACTATATTTTCCCAGTATCCCACATAACGGCGTTGGCTAGGTATTGAAACCTGTTCGACATAATGTGCTTGTTTACTAGGTTATGATCAGAAATGGATACATAACATTAAAGAACAATATAAAATACATTACCCTACCAAAAGTTTTTTTTTTTTTACAAGTAAGAAAATTCTACACAAGAGTTAACAAAAAAAGAAATGAATTGGCAAAAAAATATCTCCACACGGTTGTCTGTTTGCAACTTGAACCTCTCTGATATAACTTGTATCAAAATTCATTTCATTTTTCTTTTCAACGTTTCTTAGTGGGAGTAGGTTTGGCTCCTATAGCTCGGATGGATCTGCTCACTAAATTCTAAAATGACTTTTAAAAAATGCTTGTGATCTAGATCAACACGTTTGTACTCAGATGGCCTTTGTAAGAAATTTTGGTTTTCTGGTCAACTCAGGGCTGGCAAAACTTTCTCCTTTTTTCTTTCCTTAAAAGAATAAATAATCATATGCTAGATGGGTTTTTTATGATATATCAACCAACAACCAATTTGGTCTTCTCTCTTGTTTGCATCAGCTTTTAATCACGCTATGGTTTTCTAACTGGTGCAATGCTGGTTTTCATTGAACTTGGCAAACCGTTAATTGTATTTGGCATCTTGGTCACTACTGGTTCTTTCTTGTCCACCTCAACATCTGCATTACATAGATAAACAGAGGAACAGATCTAGGGATTAATTAATTGGAGGGTCCCTTGAGAGAACCCCAATTTAGCTCTTTTAATATATGTCAAAACCATGGGGTTAAGAAAGTAAAAGCTACTTCTCGGTGGGGAATATGTGTAAATAAAGCCAACTTTAATTAAGAATTTACTCCAGAACCACATGCAGATGAACAGCAGATGAACAGAAAAGAATTGACTCCCAATTGATAGTGTGTCAACTTCTGACCAATTTGAAGTAAATGCAAAGCAATACATAACTTAAAACATTATCCATTATACAACCAACTTCCCAAGTATTTTAAACAAAATTAAACCGGTTCAGCATCTGAGCTGTCCTTTGAACAACTATGTCATTTGATTATTTCCTTTCTATAGCACCCATGTTTTCGTGCTGATCAAATTATATTTAGAGTTTCTGAATTCACAATGTTTCCTGCCTAATTCTTATCTCCCAAATCATCCTGCTGGCAAACAATTCCAAATTTTCCACCAAACAAGTCAGATTCAGTGAGTGAAAGGGAGTTGATTCTAAAATTATCAAGCAGCTGACACTGCATTCACTACCATGCTTTAAAAATTCAGCAGTACATATTGGCCATATTAAACCTACAATAACTTACTCCTTCATTATTGGTGGTCCGTCTGTCTGCATATAACTGAAGAGCCTCATCTGCCGACATGCCAATGTAAACAAGATAGGCGCATACCATTAAGCCTGTTCGGCCTTTGCCCGCCTGCAAAAACTTAGTGAGAACCACCAACAGTAAGTCCAAAACAAAACATAGCATATGAACCTATAAACATATGATATTCAGGTTGCTTGAAAGTTAAATATAAATTTTCATACTCTATACTTCCTAATTTTGTGAGATCAATGGACCGTGTTCAGCAGTCATTAAAATTGCACTGATGAAACCATGGGAAACATTTTTGCTAGGTACAGAACTGTTCGGATTAATAACCCGTACACTGCCGCAAGGATCTTAAGCTCACTACTGAGCTCATTGAATGTCATACAGCCCCGTTTTTGTAACTAGAAGAGACCAGTCTTGACATCACTGACCCATATACAAACAGAAACCAATCTGTGTTATGGTCAGCTACGTAAGCATATGTTAATGTGCATATTCTATGCATAGACTGTTATAATATGACTCTTCTTAAGCTCAAAAGGATATACGGAAGGTGAAACTACAAAAAATGGTGAAAGATGACAGATAAATGAACCCTTTGAAAGCTAAATGGCAAGTGTGCAACCAATACCATGCAATGTATGACAGCAATATTTTCCGGGTCACTTGATAGCCATGAATGTACACTTTCACAGAAAGTCTTAACCATTTGGAGAGGTGGAACATGGTTGTCATCAAAAGGATATGCATCTACACGGCCATGAAAATGTGAGGGATCATAAGATTCTTCTATACAGAGATTGTAGATCTGCAAGACAATTAAAGAAAGAAACATTATATATATTACGCACGCATATATATATACCAACCCTATTCCAGCCTATCCCAGTAGAGAGATGGAGAAAGAGAAGAGATGAGGCTTTATGATCATTGTTATGCCAAAGGTTTGACAAGTAAACAACTCTAGATGGTGAAGTTTTGAGTAACATTGGTAATTGTGGACATCAATAAAATCATAGTAAAGCAACCCTTCATATGGCTATTACCACTAGGAGAACCCCAAAAATTTTATGTAATTCCCATTGACCAAGCGAAAAAAGGGACACAAAGTTTACATTTACCTATATGCAACATAATGTTTAGCCATCATCATATAGTTTATGCCATACAAAGAACATGAAATTAATACAGCAACATGTCGCAAAATCCAGAAAGGACTGTTGAAGTGATATTGAGGCTATATCCAATTTCATGTTTTATTAAATGACAAAAATGAGCCGCAGGATCTAGGACTAGCCCTTCACCTACTAATTAAGAAATGATCATCCTGTATATTAGTTGAAAACCTGAAAAATGCTTTCTATTGCATTCCTAACGGATCGAATTTCATATCTTTAATTATTATTTTTTTATAAGTCTCTTTAATTATTTATAAGAAAATTGTTGTTCAAAAGCAGGATTTAGGGCATAGACATTCATCTACTAGTTTATGAATTGTCCCCCCTTATAATAGTTGAAAACATGACATATGCTTTTTCTTTTGCATTCCTCGTGATCCAGTATTTAACTACCTATAAGGAAAATATTGTTCGAAAGACGAGGCAAAATTTTCTTTTTGTCTGTCAATAAGCCAAGAATACAGTTATGATATAACGGAAAAAATAAAAATAAAAACAATCTACTCCAGTGAATGATACAACAACTGATACAACATCTGGAATATCACGGAGTCCAACATAAAGGATGGAAAATCATGGAATATAAAGTGATAGAGCCGATTATTCAGGGTTGAATAGTGCACCTTATAGTGCCCCTGATGTCTCATGTCAAGCACGGACTGGACTTGCCATAGAGGATTACGATACATGGCTCGCATTCGTTCTGCAGGGAATGACATTGCCAGAACCCGATCTGTGATATATGACATGTCAAGATCATAACCAGCTACGAGCATACGCCTTCGCTGCTTAGATACCAATTTACGGACATAAAGACTTTTGCTGAGACAATTAATCAGATGATTATGTAAACTTAGCTCTTCAACCCTCCTTGGCCCCTGCTTTGAAAGTTTCAATCCCATTTGGCTGAGAGGGCGGGAAATTTATGAATGGGTAAGAGACCTGTTAGAAAAATCAAAGAAAAGGTATCCATAAATTATGAGGTCTAAGTCCAAAAGATTCGATGTATTGGCATTTTACAATTATCAATCATGCTCTGAAAGTGACACATTCCCCTTGTTGGTACTTCTGAGCATTGTTCTTTCATTAACATGAATAGAAACAGAGTGGTAGGAGAAAAATGCTACAATCATCATACACTCCATGGAAGTCTACTGAATGATCTCATTCAATGCCATGTGCCATTCAGCTTTCATTTTATCATTATGACAGATATGAAATACAATGAAGAATTAAAACCTATAGAAGTTGGAGCATAAAATGCAAATCATTTCACATCTATTATCTATCCAACATATCTCAACCTCAACAAAGCAGTTAGTTTCATTTTTATGATCATGTAAAAAATCTTACCATTACTTATCATAAAAAAATAAAAAAATAAAAAAAATCTTATCATTAGAGTTGAAAAATAATCCAATAACTACTATTTCAATCCAGCAATATAAAGTTCAATATATTATAAATTTAACAATAAGGTTAAAAAATTATTATTCCGAACAATCTATCTAAAACAACTTTAAAACTTGGATGTAAACCTTATGGAACAAGAAAATGTGGATGTAAATATAAAAAAGAAAGTTATACCTGAGCTGAACATGAAGGTTGTGATTCACTAATATTGAATTACCTCCAATCCAAAGAAAGAAGTAATTATGAATGTAGAAGGTAAAGTAAAAAACAAAAAAAACAAAAATAGAAGCAATTCTAGGGCACCGAAGATGAAATAAAAATTAAGATTTAGGGAAACCCTAGAAAGTGCTGGTAGAAAATATGGAAAAAATGTTTGATTGGGGGTGGGCAATGAGCGAGGGCGGGAGGTGACGATGATCTCCATTTTTGGGGAGTTGATTGTCTGTGCCAAATTTGGAGGGCGTTTTTGCACCATTTTACCTCAGCCCCAAATTTGGAGCAAATTTGGCCGAGAAGTTAGGGTAATGTTTTGGAATTTCGGACCATTTTTTTCCATCCTATGTATTTTGTAATACTCCAAAGGTCTTCACTATTGGGTTGGCGGGGGAATTTTGGGTCTTCCAGGTAACTGAAATTTTGACGACCTGTTTGACAGTTGGGAATTTTCATACCTCTCAATGATTGGGTAGTTAACTTAGGCCTGATTTTCTTTGAAGACACATACAATTTTATTTTATTTTATTTTATTATTATACATTTTTCAACTCCTAATATAAAATAATTTAAACAATTTAATTTTTTCAAATTTTAATATAAAAATTATATTAAAAAATATTTTATAATAATATTTTATTTAATTTTAATTTAATTTATTTTATCTTAATCTTATTTCTAAAAATAAATCAGGGCTTAGTTTTATGCCCCTTTTGCAGGAGAAATATAGTACTCTTTATTTCTCATTTTCAATTACACTAACTAGCATGACTCATTTTAAATAATTTTCAACTATATTAAAGAATAAATAAAATATCTCTTTTCTATGTAAAAATTTATAATTACGCAACAAAATTATTCAAAGAGAAAAACTATCCCTAATTGAAAATATCATGATCATTTACCATTTGTAAGGGTTCTTAGATCCTACTCATTAATTTTTTTTTGGATACTTAGGATTTGCTTAAAAACGGTTGGTATGGTTAAGCTAAAGCAGAGATAGTAAATAGATTAGGATGATTACTTGTTCACTATTCAATGTAAGAAGGTTTGGCACATTGGTCGATATTGAACCGGAATTATGAATTATCGAATCAAGTAATAGGTTCATGTTTTAAAAATATTTTTGTTTATTTTAGAGATACTATAATTACAAAAAAAAATTCACAAAACTAAATTCACAAAAACTAGAATAAAAAACTAACATAATTTAATAAAATACGTTAAGTCTATTTTATAATTTAAAATATCAAATTTATGAGATTCTTTCTTTGTCCTTTTTTATCATTACCCATATGTAGGTGTGATAATGTAGACTCTGAATATTAAATACGATACAATGTGTGTTAATATCGTATTTTGTACGTCTTGGGTCTAAGTTTCAACTATTCAAATCTTCTAGATTTGGACATCCACAAATGAAGAAGGTTGGGAAAGGGTAACTTTAGTGAGGACGAAAAGTCTCTTATACCTAAATTAATGTCATATTTTGGAAGCTGGTAAATAATTTGGAGAGTCTAAAGAGAGTTTCATTTGGAGAATGATATTTATATCGGGAGTTTGAGGAGACAAATTGTGTCTGCTCTCTTGGACCCATGTCATTTCAGTCATTTCCTTTGTCAAGATTCTTTAATGCAATGTAGTAGTCTCTATGATGGTATTATTAACGTAGTGTGTAATTTGTGCAGTACTGCTATTAATATGACATGACTTACTGGATGTTTTATTCTGCGAGCGTCTTTGATAACTCATCGATATTACTTGTCAGAAGATTATGACCTCTCCTTACTTTTTGTCTACCTATTACAAGTTTGCATTGATAGAGGGTCATGAGGAGGCGTCGGGTCTGTATATCCTATCAATTACTTATACTTATTATACCCTTTAGGTAAATGATTTCATGGGCAAGTTTGGTCCCTGAACTAAATACTCCGAAGAGGCCAGCTAACCTCCTTCAATGATACCCCTAGATTTGATCGGGCTCGACCAAGGGGTCTGGCGGCCCACTAACATTTCAAGGTACTCTATGGGCTTCCAGGGGAGGGGGAAATCCCCTTAAGAGTGTGAAGAGAAGAGCAATCAGAATTCAAGTGAAAGAGTGGAACCTTAATTTCTTCTATTATTCTTAAGAGGAAGAAGTAATTTTCTCTCAATTTTTTTATACATTCAATGAGATTGCCATGCAGCTTGACACAAACAAGATTTTTATTGACTCGTCATGGGAGGCGCCGACGAAGGACCAAAAAAAAAAAAAGGTGAAAGAAATAAGAATTATTACAGACAATAATTTATTCTAAATGGTCGTGGGGCCTTATAGACATGAACATTGCAGCATACTGCAGAAGCCTACGCTCACTGCCTTCATTTATAGCTGTGGCAGGAATCACGGGACCCCTCGTCCTCTTCCTGTACCGGCGCCAAGCTAACTGCAGAATAACAGCAGCCCATGTCCGCCAATTTGATGAATAGTATCTTGCCGTTCGTTTCAGTCTTTCATTGGCAAATTTGTAGCGGAAATGATCTGTAATATATCTAAGATGTTCAGCATCAAGGCCAAATGCTTCCGTAGATTCAATGCAAATGAATGTTGCAGATGAAGCCGGAAGCCGGTCGATAAATGGGCGGCGAAGGCAGTAGGAAAGGAGCTCATCCCCCAAAAACCCTCCAGGTTCAAGTGTACTCGTTGCTACCATGCCTTTGCTTAGGCTTTGGCTGCGTTTTACACGTCCACGAACGATGAACATTATCCTTATAACTGGATCTCCTTCTCTGATTATCTGTCTCGATCGATGTGAATATTAGCTTTTAAGTTAAAACAAATCTCGTGGTAGTTTGTCATGAAAAATGACAAGATTCTGAACAGCAATGATTATACGCACCTTTTCATCTTTAGAGAAGACAAGAGGCTTGACCCGATCACAGATGTTGTCAAGAATGAGATCATCCAAGTTGTGGAATAGAGGAACCTAACAAAATAAGATAAATTACTATTAGTTTAGGCAAAGTTTCAAATCTTTTCAGGGTGGTCCAGGCAAAGATGGGCAATTTTGTTTACCTTTTTGATGAGGTCAAGGCAAAGATAGCGCTTGATGTCTCTTCGAAGGCCTTGGGGAAGGTCTTTGATCATTTCCATCTCGTCTTCACCTCCCATGGTGGCCCATCTCTGACGTTCGAAATGGCGAACTCTTGATCTCAAACGAGACGGTAACTGTCTCCGACTCATCCACCATTCCATGTCCCGACATCTCAGTTGCATTTTTCTCTTCTTCGCCATGACAGCATGCAAGAATACCTTTGACAGCAGCAACATTAACAGGTCCCCAATGTTAGACTACTACTTTTATCTCCAACATTCTTGTTCAAGAAATTAATGACTACTTTAGTATATGATAAAAACAACTATATATTTCAATTAATGTAAGACGTACGTATATTATACGCACCTGGATATTCCCTATCAACAAAGTGAAAAGCATCAGCCCGCTAAGCACAATGATTATGCTGAAAATGACTTCCAGCCACTGACTTGTAGGCTCAAGATCGTTGCCGAACGTGCTGAGGGTCATCAAGCCCCAAAAAATTGGATAAAGGATCTTAACAGCCACAGAATTGCTAGAAATGACTGGAAGAGCCCACTGGTAGATCCCATAATTGTAAGGGCCATTAACATCTAAGCACAATGGCTTTCTGACCGTCGTTGTCGAGTTTCCACCACATGGATTTCCTACTGTACCTGTCGGCAACAGAAACTGGTAACAAACCTCCTCGGAACAAGACAAAGAGAAATTGCAGTTGTCACTTCTCTCACACTGCTGTCGGAGGCATGATGCTACACGTTGTATTGCCAGGACATACCAGCATCCCCCAGCAACCTGATCGAATGAGATCATGAGAAAACATTGACCACCCATGTACAAGAACAACCCAGCCTAAGGGGTGTAAAATGATCACACTCTTAAAAGTGTGAAATTATCACTTATTTTAAAATTTTAAGTTGATAAAAAGATATAAATTTTATTATTTATTTTATATTTTAAAATCCATCCTTACTTGCAAGTCAAATAATTTATTCTTAATAAATAAGTTTAATAAATAAAATATTTAATTTAAAGGAGTAGAATGTATAAGAGTTAGAATTCCAATTCCAAAATTTTGTTCTAATATTATATGAAATTATTATTTATTTTAAAATTTTAAATTGATTACAAGAGATAGATTTTATTATTTATTTAATATTTTAATATAAAATTTAAAATGAGATAGATCACTAGTACGTATAAGTAGGCTTACGTGTGAGGCAATGAAATAGGCAATGAGATTGAGGCCAAAACCCCACCAAATGGTGCCAAAGATATAGCCTGTGACTTTCTGCATTTTTCTCATCAAATAAATACTGTGGTAGACCTTCGGGAGGAATTGGAACAAAAAAATAAGTAGAGTATTGTCATTATTACTTTAATACGCTCCTCTCTTATCAGTTTCGGTACTACTAACCAAAATACAGCCTGCAAAACAGAGAAAATAAAGAGTAAGTGTTAGAAACAACATTAGAAAAAACAAAACAAAAACAGAGAAAACAGAGAATCTAGGTACCGCCTGAATAATTCGACCATATCTAGTTTATTTTGCTAATTTGCTATCTTCTTTATATTTGTACGTGAAGTTAATTACGAGCTAGAAATTATTATAAGCTTTCGTGATATTTAATTATATGAAAAATCTCTTACACATTATGTTTCTATTTATCCTTGTACGTTATTTTTTAATTCGGCAATGAACAACGACCACCTATAAAGTAAGTCATTCATTATTAATAATCATTTTATAAATATTTACCAAGATATATTTTAAGCACGTTCATTTTTAAAATTCGAGAAAAATTATCTAAAAAATCCGCATATATACGAACAATCTTTTGAAATTTCGTAAAGTTGAATCATTTTTGGAGTTTACTACCCTACGTCCCTATTACAAAACATCACAAATAATAATAATAATAATAATAATATAATAAAGCGAAAAATGAAAAGCAGCATAATTATCACATGCAGTGACCTTTTTACTGATAGTAAGTAAGGTGGTGTGATTTTCACCTTCTTTAAAACACAAAAGGCAAAAAAGGTTTTCTGAGCTGGGCGATGTACGATGTTCAATATCTCTCTGACAACTGAGAAGACATTCACGGTTTGAGGCCAGTCTCCTAATTATACTCGGATTGGGACTGGATTCAGTTAAAAATGTCTGTAAAATGTGTGTGAAAATTCAATTTCAAAGGAAGGAACTGCGCAACGTGGGGCGCTGTTGCTGTTTTTCAGTTTTTATATCTTTTGGCAGAAAGGTAGCCTAAAAAATGGACAAACCTGAGGAACTGGGAGGATCACGAATGCGTCGAACCAGAAGCCCTTTAGGGACCGCACGTAATGGGATGCGATCGCACGTGAGTCCCACACCAGTTTCCCGCACCCGACCACCAGCGACTCTCTCGACACGTACGCCAGCCGAAACTGGAGCCAGAGGTGGCAAAGATGGACGGCGTCCACGCAAGTTCTGAGCACCGTCACTATCGCTGCCAAGCCACCGTCCATGTAGAGGCAAGGCGCGCCACCCCTTCCGATCGACAGCGCGTAGAAGAACAGTGGGTCCACCGCCAGGGCCATTCCACGCGCCAGCAGGAACGCTCGGTTCCACCGCTGCACGCGCTTGCTTCGCGGGTCCAGGACGCGCCCGAACGGCCCTGAAGGAGGGCGCCGTGGCCTTGGTCCTTGCGTCTGTTTCTTCCGGTGCGGGCGGTTCTTGATGGGGACTAGGTAAGAGCCGGCGGAGGCCTCCCACTCTGGTTGGTGGGCGTGGTCGCAGCTGGTTGAGTGGAAGACCGGTAACCCGACTTGGGTGCAAGCGTAACATTCGACGGAGTTGGAGATAGGGTTGTCATCGTTAATGCCGTTGCTGTGGTTGCTGGTGTCGCTGTCGCTGTTGCGGTTGGAGGAATTCTTGGAGATGAATAGCCCAATAAATCTGAGATCATCATGTTAGACCAACGAAGTCAGAAAATATGAGAAAAAAGATTAATATTTTTTACATAAATATATAAAAACCTGAATAGTGTATTCTAATATAAAAACGAAACAAGCTCATGTATACTGCGTCTTAATGATCAAAGAAGAAGAAGAAGAAGAAGAAGAAGAATGCAACCTTGAGAGGGAGAAGTGGAACTTTGGAAGGAAAGTCATCATCGGAAAAGATTGAGACCATGGGAGATCAGAGAGAGAGAGAGAGAGAGGAGAGAGGCGTTGGAGACGGAGAAGAGTGCGAGTGTTATTGTTTCTGTAAAGTAAAAGAGAATTGGTAGAGAGAGAGAGAGATTGGATGGAGGTTAATAGAGAAGGGTGTCGGGTAGCAAATGAAGAGGGAGGATACGTCATGTGCTGTTTCGTAAGGACGAAGAGACAGGCCGGGAGCGATGAAAGAGCGTGGTGGTGGTGGGGTTCCTAAATTGTCCGATGAGGCTGGGCCCAATTCCACGACTTACTACTGACTACTCAAGCCAAGGTATATTATATGCGCAGTCACCAACATTAATTTTACGTAGGACCACTCCCAAAGGTTTTTACCATATCTAGTATTTGATATTAATTTTATGCCCAGACTCAATCAAATTTCTTGATTTGTAGTTACCTGCAGGCCTTTTCCCATACTCACTTGTGCCATCATGATCAATTTGCTCAATTAACTCCGAATCATCATTCTCATGCTGCCACTCAAACTCATTTATGGACATGACAGGTTAACCATCATATCAATAAAAAAAGAACAGTAGACTTAGAGTAATATATATATATATATATATATGGGTAATTAATACTCCGTCCACATATATTTTTTTATACTAATTTCTTACCAGTTCACTGTACTTAACTAGTCATAAAAGCTTTTACCATGCACAAGTAATATATAAGTATATATATGTATATATTGCTCTAGAGATTTCCTATGTATAGTACTATATACTGCCCACTAAATACATAATTGCACGCGGTTTACTTCAATCTACCAATCTCTTTTTGATGAAGAAGAATATTGATCGAGGTAATCCCGACCAACATCTTGCCCATATCATGTGTCTGGTGATCAAATATATCTCACCCAGGATCAATATTCTAGCTTGAATAACAAGTGCGCCATTATCGATCAACCTAATTCCCCGGAAATTAGAAGCGTTAACATGAATGATTAGATTTAAAAGCCCGATCGAGCGTTTAATTTATAACGTAACAACTGACGCATTGGAAACATTAATGATGAAACCCGACTGAACTTGATCTGGCCGAGTTGGCCGCTAGAGAAGGCATTCAATGCGCAATAAAAGAAACTATAATTAGGGAGGATTTTAAAAAGATAAAGTAATTAATTAGGGAGGATTTTAAACTTTTATTTTCATATACAAACTATATTTTATATCCATCAAAACTAATTTTAGCTGCAATATCGAAGATATCCTCCAATATCCCACCGAGCTAATCATTCATGAATAATTGCTATATATATTGTCTGATCCCCTAACGCAGATGACTCGAATGTAAGCAACTGGTTAATGGCATCCCAAAACTATAATATCAGATATGATCATGTCTCTACGTGTGTTGCGGCACTGAAGTACTACTACGCACTGCAAAAAAATTAGTATTTATGTCAATATGATTATTTGCTGGAAAAATTGACAGAGAATAATTATTTTTACAGAAAATAATTAATCGTAGATACGTGATTTTTTTTTAGTGATGAGAGTTTATTGGAAATTAAAAATCCATTTAAATAGTAAGATGACATAACATATCAGACGGATTGAGATGTATAATTTGTAATCAATAATATATAGTGATATTGTTTTTTGGAATGAGTTGAGATGAATATCCAAACGGACTCTAAGTCTCACATGATGTCACGATCTTTTCACTTTGCCATGATTTTTATGTGTAAATATATATCTTATATGCTTATCGGTAAAAAAAAAAAAAATATCACGCTTGCTCAAGTCATGCGATAAAAAAGTAGTGCAAGTACGTCCATTAACGTTCACTAAACACAAGGCCAGCCCCGCCGATCGAAGATGCAACGGTACAGTAATACCATTCCACCTGTGACCTAGTATAATTCATAGCTTAAAATAACCCGATCGAGTGACATTAATTGATTTTAGCTTTGTTGGTTTGATCACATGCACTAAAACATCATGATGTTTTATATGGTCCACCATTCAAAGTAGCGTCTTTTTAACCCATCCTTACGTAGGAATGAGAGCCAATATTCCTATTTAATTCACCCCTTTGTCGACATGCATGCAAGGAAAATAAACTCATGTTTAAGACGGTCGACCAGGTAATTAATAAGACAAGTCGAAAAGAGCCACGAGCTCAAATATTTCCAGTTCTCCAAATAATTATTCTACAAAGCCCGCACGCAGCGCCATCATGCGGTTAAACTAATATGGATGCAGTATGATTCTTGCAAGTTATATAAATGAGTAATTTTATATACAAGTAATATTACGTATTTATACGTATATTTATATATTTTAATTGAATATTTTTATATATTTTTATTTTAAATTGGAATATTTTATTAAGTTCATCATCTTTTTATCTTAATATTAATGCACATATGAGTATTCAATATTACTTATATTTATAATTTTTCTATATAAAAGAGATGTGTACTGGTCTTCTCCCATGCATTCGTGGTTTGAGAAAACATTTTAAGTAATATTTTAATTTAATTGTATTCACGAGGCAACACTAAGTCTAGTTTGGATTTTCAAACTTTGTTCAATTTATTTTATTTCATAATTTATTAAACTCTTATATAAAATATAATAAATAATTTAATTTTTTAAATCTTAAAATACTTATATATAATATTAAAAAATAATTACATTTTAATAATATTTTATTAAATTCATTTCAACTCAATTTAACTAATCTCGACGTTGAAAGACACCCTAACTCACTGCAGTCTCCTTATTTCCCAGTCGGGCCACACCCACAACTTTTCGGCCACTTTCCTTGATCTGTGCATGCCATATAATTTCGTGATCAATATGTTCTCAGTTTGCTCTCGATCTCCACTACGAACGTGCGTGAGTGGAAGGTTCCTAAACCTCGCAAAACGACCGTATCCCTCATATATTTTCGTGATTAATTATTAACAACGATCCAAAAAACAGCACATGATCAGTTTGTAATGTATCTCACAGCGAAAAAGAAAAAGTAAATTAATCATGCGTGGGGCCTCACGGCTCACTCACGCCCGTAGTTGAGGGCAAAAAGATAGAAAATAAAGCTTTTAAATACTATTCCCCGATTCTCTTCAAACATGGGGATCGAGTTGTTTAATCCTTGGGACTTTCACCAAAGCATCTTTTTCCGTCAAAAGTGGATTTGATAGGCTGATTCAGCCCGTTTTAAATTACATACTCTTCTTGTGGAGGGGGTAAAAGTAGTAGAGGCCTAATCAAATATTTATGATTAGAAAATAAAAAAATAAGTGATGAACATAAAAGATAGATTAATAAACGTATGAGATAGAGTACAAGAATTAAATAAGTATATAGTAATTAAATAAAGTATATAAATTAAAGAAGTCGATTGACAACACGCAAAATAAAATATCTAATCAAACAAATTAAAAATTAACGAAAAAATGACTCGAACAGATGAAAGAAATGACTCTCTCTCTATTTCTAGAACGATTTTGACAGCCTCATCTTTTCTGAAATCAGCTTCTTAAGACTTCTTTGAGTTTCAACCAGCTGATTTTATTCACATATTTATGTATATTTTTTCTATATAAAGTGAATTATGAGAGACTGTAAAAAGACATATTATAGTAGATTCTCATCCTCAAATACTTGTGGACGTAGACACTTATCGAACCACATAAAATTGTATCTATCACTATCTATTTTATCTGATATCTACGTACGCACGGCTCCGCCAGACCCTCATTGGGAACCCCAAACGACCTCAAACGAAACCCAATTCACACCAGTGGCTTGAAAATGATTCTTTCTCTCACCCCGAACTGTTGGCAGATTTTTATGCCCTCAATAGTGGCGCCGTCTATGGGATTTTTGAAATCGGAGGTAGAAGAAAGATGATTTTTTCAGCCCACTAAATAAAAGTTTCTGACCAACTCAGCAAAATTTTCTCCAGATAAATGTGCTCGTCCACCTCCTTCTTATTTCTATTTTTTATTTTTCTATCACTGACACAACGAATAAATAAATGCTGGTACCAGCTCAATCAGTATCAAGCTCTTATCCTATACCACCTGTTCGTTTATCATCCCAGCTCGGGTGCTCAAGAGAGTCACAAACGCCTATACTAAAAACGTGATGGCCTTGGACGTCGCTCAGATGTGTAGTGCACAAACGTCCATACATGCACGCATGAACTGTGCATGCACAGTAACCATGCATGTAGTGTGCACACATGCACGTATTGTGTATGCATGCACAATACTCGAGACTTGACGTCGTGCACCCCGAGCAGGACGTCACCCCAACACTCACGGCCCACTGCTGATGGCACAGTGGGCCTGCCAGCGGTCCCCACTAGGACCGCCGGTAGTTTTTGTCACGGCCAAAATCTCGGTGATCAACTTTCATCACCGGCGTTGACCCCACTGGTTTCACTCCCAAGCTGGCACCGAACACTAGCCAGTGTTAGCCCAAGGCCGCCGTAACACTGCTGGGCCTCTGGAGACCACCAAGATGGCCGTCGGAATTTTCTGTCCCCGACGGTCATGCCTCGGAAGGTGGCGTTGCCGGTAACTCCATCACAAGCACCTCCACCACGAACGGACTTCCGGCTCGGGATGACAAAAGCTCAGAGCTGTCATGGTGCTACTGGGCCCCTGGCGACCACCGAGAGAGTCGCCAGCATTTTTTGTCGCTAATGGACACTCCCACGACTGGCGGTTACATCGGTGGCACTTCCATCCCTTCTATGTCTCTCATGACAAGGGTGCTTGGCCTGGCACAACTTGGGAAAAGTCCCTCAGAGTCAACGCACCACTAGCTTGAGGTTCCCCAACCCTGGCTCCTCTAGCTAGGAATTCTCTAATCCGAGCTCCCCTAGCTCAATGGTCCACCAACTCGGGCCCAATAATAGCATGAACTCCATCGCTCGAGATTCCACCTGCTCGAAACCCACCAGCTTGGTCGGGCTATCTCTTGAACACTTTCAGCTCGGATTTACTCCTCTTAGACTCCTCATCTCGAGAAAGTCACCCTCGAGACCTCACCACCCATGCTCGGGAGCCCATTCACACTAGCTCGAATTATAGGCTTACCAACTTTGATGCTCGGGTCTAAGCCCGAGCACCATGAGTCGCCTTCAAAGAAACACCACTCGGGCACTCAGGAAACACACTGGGGATGACGCTCACCAACTCAAAACTCCCACTCCCAAGCTGACCTCCTTCCATATTCAGTACATCACTTGAAAAAAAAAATCATCCGGGAACCAGGGGTACCAGAACACGGTGTCCCACGACTCAGGACTGACATATCAAACACTCGGAAACCACCTCCTACACCAACTCCAGTGTTTGACCTGCTAACTTGCATGGACATAACACATAGGACCCACTCCCAAGCACAGCATCAAGAAATTGTTCACTCAGCACTTCACAGTACAAATTCCCTTCATATTCCATGACCTCGGTAGTCACCATTTGGGAACATTTCTAAATACACTCATCACGCACTAGCTCGCCACCTTAGCCCAGATCCTCTCTCAGGATTTATTCATTCGGGAACCAAGTTTGAGCTCGATTCAGCTCACAACTCCTCATACGGGAACCCACTTGTCATACTCCCTCACACACGAGGCATCACCTTGCTTTATCATGCTTCACCATCCTTAGGCTGCACCAGCCTAGGCTTCCTCAACTCGGGCTCCTACAGCTCGAGGTTCCACTGGCTCAATCGCCCACCACTCTGACCACTTTACCACACCAAGGTACGCAGCGCACATGCATGTCCCTAGCACCTCACGGAGTGCATGTATGCATAGAGACTATGCTGGTGCACGGTAACTACACCATTGCAGTCTCACGGTAACACATCCTGTACATGAGACACTCATTCTATCACGACTTCTCATATGCACAGCTCACCGAGTCGCCACACAGGCTAGCATACCCTTACTTACTCAAAACTCGCCAGCTCGGGAACCTGACTATCACGGACACTATCTCAGATATCAACCCAACTCGCCATCACACGGGCTCACACGCCCCTCGCCTCATCCAGTCGCATGACATACCTACAACTCACCCATTGTACCACTCGGGACATGCCTCACGAACACACTCGAGACCCTCCATGACACTCATGCCATAATGGATCATATGCACGACTCACCTTCACGGGCTCCACCAGCTCGGGGGTCCACCGAGTTCCATCCATCTCTCTCGAGACTTATCACACATCCCCTTGCTCGGGACTCACATCACTCATGCATATTCAGGCCAAACACCTTACACACATCCGAAAACTCGCCTCACACGTGAACCCACGGAATCACACTTAGGATTTATTCATTTGGGAACCACTCCTAGTCTTTGCGCTCTTGAGACTCTCCTGGACCCATTTATGTGGATCCATTTCTCAAGATTTAGAATTTTGTCACCCGCTCGGGACCAATCATGCCTTCCTCGCAAGCACACCAGCCTTAGAAGGTCATCGGGAACATAATAAGAGGCTTGGGTTCTCATTATTCGTGTACTCGAGGCTCACCTCACTCATGGAAAACTCATAAGTTCAGAATACTCACGCTTTATAAGAGCTATCCTCCTTTTTTTTTTTGAGGAATCAGGCAACCATCACCCATACCTCGACACTCGGAAGTCGACACTTGGAAGTCAATGCTTAGGATCTCGCGGCTCCTCACTCGGGAGTCGACATTCAGAAATTCATCGCTCAATATCTGACACTCGAAAACTTTTTGCCACAGACAAAAATACATCACACGTGATGTTGGAGCAACATCAAAACCCCGCGGAGTCCTAGGCGATGCACTCTCGCCGGGTTTCACGCGATGACACCTCCCGTAGAGTTTTAGGCAATGCACTCCCACCAAGTCTCAGGCGATGACACCACTAGTCGGGTCCCACGAGATGAAATTTCCCAAGGGGTGATGGCCGAGCACCAGCCTCGCGCCTCAGCTCACCTATGCGATGACTCATCCCGCGGAGTCCAAGGTGATGCACTCCCGTCGGGTCTCACGCGATGACACCTCCCATGGAGTCCTAGGCGATGCACTCATGTCGGGTCTCACGCGATGACACCTCCCGTGGAGTCCTAGGCGATGCACTCCCGTCAGGTCTCACGCGATGACACCTCCCGTGGAGTCCTAGGCGATGCACTCCCGTCGGGTCTCACGCGATGACACCTCCCGTGGAGTCCTAGGCGATGCACTCCCGTCGGGTCTCACGCGATGACATCTCCCGTGGAGTCCTAGGTGATGCACTCCCGCTGGGTCTCACGCGATGACACCACCAGTCGGATCTCATACGATGATGGAATAAGCTTTGCGCCTTCATCACAGCAACATGCCGCTCGAAAGCTCGCAGGGTTTTCGGATTAACATCATCCCGCAAGCCTGGCCATCAACAACCTACCCAAAAATCCACCTACGCGAAGTCAATAAATTATCGCGAGGTCGGCCTACCCACTTGCGCGAAGGTTACTAAATCCCACGGGGTCGGATCACCCACCTACATGAAGTCAATCGAATCCCGCGGGATGATAGTCGAGCCCTAGCCTCGCGCCTTCGCTCACCTATGCGAAGATTCCTCTCACAAGGTCCCAGCCGATGCACTTCCGCCAGGTGTCACGCGGTGACACCTCCTGCGGAGTCCCATGCGATGACGAAATAAGCATTGCGACCTCATTATAGCGAAATCCCATCAACGATTCGCGGGATTGTCGGATCACCCACATCCCGCTCAAAGGCTGGTGAGGTTATCTGGCCACCCACAACCCTCTCAAAAATCCACCCGCCATCTCTGAGCGCAGTGAATCACCGTTGTAAAAGTTTCAAATGCTGGCAGGTACCAACACTCTATTGACTGTTACTTCCAGCTCGAAAGAGGAATCGACATCTTCTTATAACCCAGAAATAGGATATCAACAAGTAAATTTCCACCACCTCCCTTGGTGGTAAAAATTCGCGAGGTAAATAAAAGCAATAGAGAAGAAGAAATATTGAAAAGGAAAGCTTCATAAAATTTCCATCAAAGTATCTTTGTTAAGAATTTACAGGGTACTGTAGAGGGGGTAAAAGTAGTTAGAGGTCTAGTCAGACATTAATGGCTAGGAGACAAAAAGATGGGTGATAGGACTAAAATGTAAGCTGATAGACGTGGGGGACAGAGTGTAAGAATAAAATAGGTGTGCAGTAATTAAATGGAGTGCAGGATTTGAAGAAGTCGATCAACAACATGCAAGGTAAAATATCTGACCAAGCAAACCAAAAATTAGCTATAAAAGGGAACAGATGAAAGAAATGACTCTCTCTTTCTCTTTCTCTCTAGAACGATTTTAGCAGCCTCCTCTTCCCCGAAATCAGCTTCTTAAGACTTCTTTGAGAGTTTCAACCGTCAGATTTTATTCACATATTTGTGTATATTTTTCCTGTACAGAGTGAGCTATGAGAGATTGTAAAAAGAGCTATTATAGTGGATTCTCATCCCCAAATATCCGTGAACGTAGGCACTTGCCGAACTACGTAAAATTGTGTGTCTATCTCTATCTATTTTATCTGATATCCACGTACGCACACGCCGAACCCTTGCTGGGAGCTCCAAATGATCTCGAACAAAACTTAATTCGCACCAGTGGGTTGGAAATGATTCTTTCTCTTACCCCGACTTGTTAGCCGATTTTTATAGCCTCAACACTTCTCATCTTAATTTTTTTTAATTTATCATTATATTTTTTTTTAATTTTCATATAAAATATAAATTCTAATATTTTTTTTAAAATTTAAATCTAAAATTTTCAAACCTTAAAATAATAATAATAATTTATTTTATTTTTATATTTTATCTCAATTCATTTCATATCAATTTTGAATATAAAAGAAACTTCAATTTGCTATAGAATTTTTCTTTTTTTTAAAATTGTGTTACGGTAAAAATGTATTATTTTTAGGTTAGGTTAACATATATAGAGTCGGTTTTAATTCGTTATTATAAATTTTTTTAATCTCTTTATAAAACATAATAAATAATTTAATTTTTTAATTTAAAATAATAATATTATTAAAAATAATATTCTAATAATATTTTATATACTTTTCAGCATTTATCTAAAATAATTTTATCTTATTTTATATACATTTGATTATAAATACAAATGAAGTGGCTGGCGGATGCCACGTCCATCAGCTACTGTAGAATGTCAAAACAGATGGAGAAGTTCGGAAAGAATGTGAGTGATTATTCGTACAAAATATTTTTAGGACCGCCGACAACCATGATATAAAAAAAAAAAAAAAAAAAAAAAAAAGAAGAAGAAGATACTGACATGTTATAAGAGAATGGTGGCCGGAGTTTGAAGCCCAGGTACTGCTTGCAGGTTGAGGGCAGTTGATAGTTGAGAATGAATCCCAATCTGGCATTTAGACGTACTTCAAAATAAGAGTAGTGATACACGATAAATCCCATGCATGGAGTTTTTTTTTTTTATTTATCCGAATATAGATCGAGTTTTACAGTATTTAATTACATGAGGTTTGCAGTATTTTGTGTCTAATTTCGGCCCTCTTATTCTCATTTCTCAGTCTTAAGTCTCAAGTTTAAACAAAAATTAAAGATAAAAAAAAGAAAAGAATATAGGATCAAACATTAATTATAAATCTTTTTTTTTTTATAATAATAAACTAGATATAATATATTTTTATGATTTATTTTATAATATCTCAGCTTTATATCTATCCTTATTATATATATATATATATCATCAAAAGCAAAATATGAATCACGTTGCAGGCTTTGCTTGAGAGAGATATTATTGTCTAAAAGTTGCCAATAATTGCATGGACACGTTCTCAAAAGGATAAAA
The DNA here is from genome assembly GCA_036898215.1 of Platycarya strobilacea. Taxonomy (NCBI): domain Eukaryota; kingdom Viridiplantae; phylum Streptophyta; class Magnoliopsida; order Fagales; family Juglandaceae; genus Platycarya; species Platycarya strobilacea. Next base: position 12,340,247 of record CM072546.1, on the reverse strand, counting down.
AATATTCTGTGCAGCCAAATCTTGCTAATATATGACTTTAGTCATCTACCAGCAGTAGAGACTGAGAGCCAAGACAAGCTCCAGCCCTTTTAAAATTCCAATATATGCTAATCTCAATAAACACGATGCAGTTTAATTAATAAAGTATAATTACTTTGATTAATTTGGAGGTTTGCAGCCAATTACAAGAATAATTTATGGAACAACTACTCATGTAATATATAATAGTAATTGTCAGCCTGTCTGGTTAATTGCTAGTTAAATGGCAAAGCGTGATGCACGTTGGCTGTCTAAACAAGTACGACCAACGTGCGACAAATATATTATATATTATATATTATAAACTAGTTCTTATAAGGAGAGAGATGACATAAAAGTTTCCAATAATTGGTTCTCAAAAGCCTCAATAAATATTCTTGATCAATAGCGGAATCTGCAACATTATTTGAATTTGAAAAAAATTTACCATAGCCCAATATTGTACTGTACCATCATCATCTCGATCATGAATATGATTACATTTATTATATGTTATAAAAATAATATTATTTATTTACGATAAATTATTTCTAATAAAATAATTATTTTTAGTCACGATAAATTATAAATAATCTTTTTATTACAAATAATTAATCATAAAAATTCAGTTTTTCTTTTTATAATATAAGTCAAATAATTTGGAATATCTATCATCTTATGAATGCAGATCATACTCGACTGAATTAGCATATTTAACTCATGGTACGGCACGAGGTGGTTAGCTTTTGCTAATTTACCACCCCAAGTGAATTGATTAATTGGCGCTCTTTCGGCCTCCAGACTCCCAAGTACCGCATAAAACTTTATTAGTACGTCTGCATACAATTTCAAACTATAATTAACTATTAACACGAGTTGTATATTGTTAAATATTTAAATAAAAGTAATTAATTAACAAATTAGAATGATTTGATATATTAATACGTTAGATTATATTTATTGTAAATTAGATCTGATGTGTCATATAAATTAAGTTATATAATTTGTAAATTTATTTTGTGAGATTTTTTTGTAATTGTAGCACTTATCATTAATAATTATAGAATAATATTAGATATTGCAGTTCTAGGATACTAATGTGCAAGATTCTAGCACTTCATTTAATTAAAAAAATGTGAAGCCTACTATATTAAAAAATGGGCATTTATGTAAGTCAGAAGTTTATCTTTTTTTTTTTTTCAAAAAGATTAATACAGTACAGACTTGTACTATTCATTTTTCATAATTATGTAGGGAAAAAATTAAGATCTGGTTTATTTTTAAAAATAAGATGAGATAAAAGTTAAAAAAATAAAATATTTCTATAAAATATTTTTTTAATATTAAAATTTTTTGAATATTTGAAAAGATTATTTTAGGATTTGAAAAATAGAAATGATTTATTTTATTTTATATAAAAATTTAAAAAAGTGTAATAATGAGTTTAAAATGAGATGAGATGAGATAATACATTTTAACCTTAATGCAATTTGATTTTTTTTTAAATATTTAAAAAGGTTGCAATAGTGTATTTATGTATATTTTTTTTAAATATAAAGAAAATAAATGCACTTGCGACAACTCGAGGGAGCAACTCGAAAGGGGCTAATTAGTAGGGTTAGTTATAAGATTATCAAATATATAATATTGATAAATATTCATATATATATGGTTGGGCCAACCACAATATGATTAGGTTCGGCCCTAGTACCTCTCAATTTATTTTTTATTTTTGCATATATGCTGGCAATGATCATCATAGAGTAGTTCTTAAAACTAAAACCATCTTAGTCATATAATTAGTTCATGCATGCTAGTCGTACCAAAGTAATTATTAATTAAGCATTCATTTTCCTAGCTAGCTAGGCTTTCTTGGATCGAGTGGTAATTCTAGTGATTGAAGAATTATGTGATTGGAAGATTCTCTATGAATAATATATATATATATATATAATATGTATATGTTAATGCCGTATTTTACTGTCTGGGCAACTTTCTGAGCTCAAAAAATGGGGCTTGGGATTAGTTGGTATGCCTTTAATGCTTAAGTTATACTTTTGAAAGAATATATCAATTTTAATAGAGAGAAATAATAGTGAATGAATAAAAAAATAGACCTTCTAGGAATTAGAGGGGTATTTCTATACACTATAACATATTTGACCTGTAGCGGCCAACTTTTGTTGTTGGCAAGATAAAATTTATTGCAACAGTTAAAAGTTACAATTTTTTTTTTTTTTTTGCAAAAATTGACCCTTTTTCTGTAAATATCGTTTTCCAAGAAAATAAGGCTATTTTTTACCATTTCATTTGCGGCCAACCATAAATTTTATGACAATAAATAGTACCTTTTTGCCACAAGATTTAATTTGTCGAAAATTTTAGTGCAAAGTATAATATTTTGCAACCAACATATATCCATTTGTGATAAAAGATGTGGCAGCAAATTTTATTATTCATGTTATTGGTGAATAATATCATAGCAAATGAGGATGTACAAAACATGATTTTGACAATTAGCCACTACACCCCTGTACATAGTCTAATCAAAATACCTTTTACCCATGTTCACCCCCTTGTCTAGCACCCATGTCGCCCTCCCCCTGTCAGTTCCACCCCACAACGACCTTCCCTCTATCTAGCGCCACCCATGATTTACTATTAGCAAAGACATGTTTTTGTCATATCAAGTGACTAATTTTCATTATCTAGTGATTTGTCGAAAGAAGTATAATTGGATTTTTTTTTTATCTACAAACATGCTACAATGACTTTTTGTCAATATCGCTCAATTGCTGCAATTTTTTTAAGTTATTGCGACAAAACAACTTGCGGTTATAAGTCAGATTTGTTATAGTGATACCTGGCCAATTAGATCTTTTAACAAGAGGATTCAAAGAGATGTCATATGTATCTATCAATCAGATCGTGCATAAGGTTGTCGCCCATTCTCAAGTCGCGTCATGTCTCATTCTTTTATCAAGCGACAAGGCACCCACGCCTAATTGTGGCAACCATTGACACCTCAGTACGTGTCATGCCATGTTTAGGGTCATCTTTCATTTGATGTGGAGTGGTTATAGTTAAGTAGGTTCATATTACTTGAGTCTGTCCAGCCGTCAGTACTCAAGTGTAAGGGTTGTCCATTACATTTTGCTGTTGTGTTGTCAGACACTTATTCGATGCCTCAGTCTACACTGATGTTGTTCCTAACATCTTGATTGTGGTTTGCCAGCCCTCCCTCTCCTGGTTGGGAATCAGATTCAGCCCGTATTCTTCCATTTCCTACAAAGGGCCCATCGGGCAAGCTCGACCCCCTTTGGCCCATCATCAATGTACATTACTTAGGCTCAATTGCTCGGGCCTGCTCGATCCAACCCAAAGCTCGAGGATCACTCCCCTCACAATATATGCATGTATTTTTTTCATAGATGTAATTGGGACCAACATCTAGATCCTATTGATTTATTGTACCATAAGCAAGGTGATATACTTTTGGGTCGTTGACCATGACTCGACCGACGCATGCAATTTTGTGGTCTAAATACATGTTTGAAATTGTGGTAGAAAATATAGCTTATAATTTTAGGGTTTATAGCTTATGATTTAAATAATAAACTCTATACTTCAAAAGTTATTTGTTGTTTGACAAATGTATATCTAAAGCATTTTTAAAAATAGTTACAATAATTTTTTAAAAATATATAGTTATCTGCATAAATATTTTGATAAAAGTTTTAATTTGATATTTTTTGAAAAAAAAAAGACTTTCAGCTCATTTAGGTGATTAAAGTACTTTTTATAAATTTATTAAACATCTTATTATTTTATTTTTTAAAAGAGCTTTTATCAATTAAAACACTACAAGAAAAATTATTTTTACTGATGAAAATTTTAACAACGATATAAGAACCATCACTAAATATTTAAAGTACTTTTTAAATTTCGAAATATAATCTCAAATAGACTCTAAGATATTACACTAATAATAATTTCCTTAACTATTAATTATTAAAAAAAAGTGTAAAATGCATGAAGTATTAAAATAGGTGTCAAAATAACATTATTCATGTGTGTATATATATATATATATATGCCACGATCATGAGATCAGAATATATGACCCAAATACTTGGAAGCGCAACTTGATATATAACCCCATACATTCCCTGCATGCATTAATTTCCACGAGTCTTCCAAATCATTGGACGGATGGGATTGCTGAAATTACTGTACGATGGAGCAACCACGTTTGCATGCAATAGATTAAGGTTATATATACAATAATATATAATGACACTTTCTAAAAAAAAAATATATAATAACACGGCCAAACCGTCCAACTAATTATTAATTTCTATATACATGATTTCAGAAACTTATTATATTTTTTAATATATTTTAAGAGGAATGCTATAATTATAAAGAGTATACATAAAAATAATCTCACAAACTGACATGATTTTATGAAATTCGTCAGATCTGTTTTATAATAAAAATATTTTATAACCTAATAAATCACATCAAATTATATCAATTTATAAAATTATTTCTATTTATCACTTTGTGAATATAATATTTCTCATACATTAAATATTCCTTCAAAGCATGAAAAATGTATGCAGGTACGCAACTACGTAGTAGATCAAATTGACCATGTGCATGGTAGTATTCTTAAACTTTATTTTTTAACAATTTGTTAAAAAAAATAATTTGATAATCTGATAAATTATTTATTTTTATATGTATCAATTCTTGTGTTTTATTTAAATTTTTTATTTTTTCCTCTTCCCAGTCCCCATCCTTGCAGTACGATACTTTAGTAGCAGAACTGGCCGAATTAAGTTGGGTAAACTAATCTTGCCCACTTTCTTTGCTTTTTGGCCAACAAACATGGAAGGATCGTTAACTAGGTAGCTGATAGGAAACTTATCTACCAAAATGAATGAGATATTTTTCTCACCCAGATGTGTAATCGGAAATAAGCTTATTTTGCATCAATTAATGCCTGCAATTGGGCCCCCCTAACATTTGGAGTTTTGGGGATAAATGATAATATATATAGACAAAAAAAAAAAAAAAGAGACATGGACAGTATATCACATCACTGCCAATCCAATTTTCTAATAAAAAACGACAACGTCTTAATTGATGTGGGGTCTTTCCATAAATGAGTGGTCATTTTCAGTGTTGCCCCATCCATAATATGCCGTGCCACATTATATCTGGAGTGAGGTTGGAGTATTAATGAGACATCCACGCATGCATGCATGCAGTACTTGCAATCAATAAATGGGATTTGATTAGGAAAAACTCAATCGATCAGTTTAGAAATTAGTCAAGAAAATTATCAGTTTTAATTTATAGATGGAAAGGGATGGCCGCTGGAAATCCTTGAAGATTTGGTTAGGACGTCACAAATGTTTCTAAAAGGACGCAATGGGGCCAAAATTTTTTGCCTTGGTTTCTGGAAAACAAAAACAGGTCATGATCTAATTTCTCCAACCTTCTTGTCTGGCCCATTGTTTATGATATCATGCATGCATATTTGTCATTTCAGAAAAATTTGAGTCCGAATGGATATGAAATAAGTTTTTACACCAAGTCAATTAAAATCAACCACGTAGACATTTTAGGATGGTGTAAAATGCACTTGCATGTATAGAATAAACATTCTTTTCTCTCCTTCGTTCTCTCCCTACGAAAACGATAAGGAAACCCTCTTCGATCGGCAAGCTTGAAAAAGCCTTAAGTTTCCAGTAATCGCGAAGCCCTCTGCCTTGCCAAATTGCACAAAATGAACATGGTGTTCAACCACGACGGTCTCCACGAGAAAAAAATGAAAAAAAAAAACTAGAAACACACGAATAGTAGAGACACAAAACAACAATAAAAAAAGGTTCAAGTGCGAATGATGGATTCCAAAACAGACAAATTTGTGACTTTCGGGAGGACCAATGAATCGGTCAAAAAGAAGCCTTTTTTACAAACACGACACGAGATGGAGAAAGTTAACACCTATAGAGCTTTTAGATTCCTTTAGGGATCTCCATATCTCTTATTAGTTATTTCTTCTTTCTTCATTTCTTTGTTTCTCCCTACTAAAGTAATGTCTAATATTTTCTATTGGGCTATTTTGTAACATCTTTAGTGTTTGTGCTTCTTCAAATACTTCCTTGAACTTTGCTGGGTCGTTTACTATCTTTGCGATGAGTGCTTCATCCTTATAAACGTTGAACCATTCCTTTTTTTTTTCCGTTTAATTTTCTTAATATTTCTTCTGGCTTTGGCTCTTCAATTTTTTGATGTCCTCTTTGTGCCCTCCCAACTTCCTCAATTTGCCGTGTCGTTTACTTCCTATATTTTCTTAATATTTCTTTTAGTTTTTGGCTCTTCGTTTTCGCAGGAAGAGAACGAAGGAGGGGAAATAGTGTTTATTCCATGCATGCGAATGCATTTGACACCATCCTAAAATGCCTACGTGTGGTTAATTTTAATTGGTTGGTGTAAAAACTTATTTCATACCCATTCGGACTTAAGTTTCTTTCTTGTCATTTGGCTAGTGCTTGCTCTCTTGATCATATCATCAAGATCGTGATCAAGCTGGTATCCAGATCATGTAGAACAACTTATTGTTTGGTAACACAAAAAAAAAAAAAAAAGAAACATGAATCTTACTATAAGAAAATGAGTATTTATGATAAATTATTTACAATGAAAAAGACTATTTGCGAGAAAAACATATTAATTTTAATTGAAAATAATCATTTCACTAAAAATAATTGATCACAAATGAATAATTTTATTATAGTGAATTAAGATAATTTGTAGTATATGCATACCCCAATTTATCAAGAAGAAGCTATATATATAGATCAGTTAGATAAGTTATACTTGCATTTTAGATATTCATGTGAAAGAGAGATGCTTAGGATAGGTTTGGCTGGTTTTTCTAGAGAAGCAGCCCTCCTATTATCAATTGCCACATCAAACATCACAAAAAATATCAAATAGATGCATCCACACACAATCATGTCGCACCTTACCCACAGACCATTGTCCTCTTCATCTTTGCCCAGATCAATGCCTCCATCCCTAATACCACTGTCGATGCCTCAAATTAGCTAAAATCAACATTCCGTTTCAAATCCGCTTCTTTATCGGGTGTTTCCGATGGAAGTTTAACCCAAAAAACACCAAAATATCAAACACATTAATTGCAACAAAGATTGAAAAAATGCAAGTACCTAGAGTTTGATTGTCTCTCATTTTTCAACATTTTCTCATTAATCAAATAGAGTTTGGGCTCAGAAAACAAGTCAACTTGAGCAGCTATGAATCATGCTTGCGGCCACCCTTCTATGACGGCCTCTCCCTCTCACAACAGTGCCAACAACTGCTCTCCTCACCTTCTCGACTTCCATTGCATGGCTATTCCCCTTCGTCTAATTTTACCCTCCCTCTCTCTTAAAATCTGAACCCAAACCCTATATTTTCTAAAACTTTGATGGAAAACACGACGATGTTCCTTTGTTTTGTGTCGCACCGATGAAATTTTTCTAGTTTGTGACCTCTGTGTGCTTGAGTTTTGTGCAATGGTGGAGGTTTTAGAGAGTACTGGATTGAAGGAGGACGAAGAGATCGTGCTGGATTTAGGGTTGTCAATTGAAGGGAGTTTTGGAAAAGCTAGAGAAATTGAAGCCGGTGAAGAAGATCATTCATGTTCTGAGTTTAGGTTAGTGAGAGAAAGGGGTGTGAGATTGTGTATAGTGTAATCACACATAAAATTATGTGAATAGCATATATGGCAATCTACTATTGGAGGACGGCTTTTTTTGGTCTTATAAATCCAACCAATCTCTAAATTTTCTCTTTGTGAAAAGAAAGAAAGCAATAATAATGAAAAGAAAGGGATGTCATATTGTTAAGCACATATGCATGTAAGCCAAATTAGCTGGTAGGTAAAGTACTCAGTGTCGTGTTTAGCCTCTTTCACCAGAAAAATATATTAGGGTTAATCTAGAACGTCTGAAACTCTGATCTCTTTGTTAATTACATATATAGCACTAGATATGTTTCCAGGTACTACAATATTTTCGACATTTTGCCACCAAGGCCTATGTTGGGAAAAAGTATATGTTAAGTGAAATTTGTTTTTCCACCAAATTGGGTGGTGAGATGTTAGTGGCATATAATCCATGAACAAAAATATTTTACCCAGCAAAATTTTCATTCGTGACAAAAATCCACTTTTTCTCACCACCTGGTTTTATGATTATAACATTCAAATTTCATGGCCAATATTGTTTTAGTGAAGACAACTAGTCTGAAATGTTTTTTATCCACAAACACTTTCGTGGAAATAACATTATATCCACTGCTTATGTTGTGGGAAAAGATTTGTTGCAATGATTTGAATTTATGAAAATTACTCAACATATTACTAATACTACTTCCCACAGTAGTGTTCGCCGGTAAAATTATTTTAGTAACCGTGTTTGTCGCGGAAAATTTTTTTCACACCAATTCTATTGGTGGTAATTACGTAAAGGATTCATAACTAAATGTTTATATACATGACTTTATTCATGACAAAAATGTAAATGTACTCGTGGCTAAATTTGGGTCCTCTCATGGTAGCAAATTCAGTTTATCCATGACATTGTTGGTGGAAAAAAGTTTTTTTCCAGGACTATCACAATGTCAGTCTAATTCAATGTAGCTAATTCTCTGCTGTTTTATCTCGCCTATATATATAGTTTCTCAAGATCTAATCTCGTCTAGTCCGATCAACCATTGTATATGCTGATCTTTAGCCACGAAATGGAATAATGGAAATAATGTTATGGTAAAACCTACCAACAAGTCTCCCTGAAATTGTTATGGAGCTGGATCTTAATCACCAGTCCAAACTTTAGTTAGACTGAATGTTTAGACCAAATCAATCTCGTCAACCAAGCACAATTACTACAATCAAATAATAAATTAAAAAAAAAAAACTTTAACCACACCAAAGCTTAATAACTTGGAATGTTGCAACATATATAACCACCATTAAATCCCCAAATTTGATTATATGAAAGTAAAACCAAGCTACCTACTTACATATATGTTTCAAAGTATAGTTCCTATTATCAACTCAGATCCATTATCTTGTTTACATATCCAATCACAGAGACAGAGAGAGAGAGAGAGAGAGAGAGAGAGAGAGAGAGAGAGAGATGACATTGCTCCAACATCAGATATAAAATACAAACAGCAAATATGGACAGATTACTGTAGCTGAATGTGATGATATTTCATTTTTCTCTAGATTACTATAGATAATCATGCTTTGCCTTTTGCTCCACTTGAACTGCTTAAATGTTACCTAAAAAGATTGAAAATAATATTTGTTAAGTGAGCTATATTTTGGGTGAATGGAATATGATGGACTAGGAGGTTTGTAATGGCAATTGTTGTAGTACACTTGTGTTTAAAGTTTATTTATCTAACACAACACTACTACATATAGCATATACAGATGTAAAATGGAGCAAAAATAAAAAAATTCCATCAACTAAGATTATTAAAACTGAACATCTCATCTGGTTGAACTTAGTGAGTTAATGGATGCAGGCCTACATGTCCCAAATTAATTCGCATGATGGAATGCAAGTACTATCATTTTGCATATTGTAAGACCAGAGTTTGCTATAATGTTAGAATGCTATAGTAGAATCAGCCACACTCTTCTCTAGTTAAAAAAAAAAGTTGCATGCTGATTAGTGCCATTGCTATACCATTTTGTGTAGTCAAGTTTTGACAATTTAACCACAACTTAGAACAAGTTTTATTTCTACAATGTTAACTGTATATGGTTCCTATAAACCATGTGAACTATCACTTACCTACATCATGATAAAATGCAAGGTTACATTCACCTATAGAACTAAAGCCATGTATTACTAAATTCTCCCTATGAATATAGCCAAAAATATAAGCTTGACGTTTTGCCCTTAAGAAGGGTCTGGCCTTTAATAGTTTTGTGGTTGCTAAAAAAACTAATAAGCATACAGTCAATTCAAGAGGACTGATCCAAACCAACTCCAACACATAATTTCCAAATACAATGGGTTCAAAGTTCTTTACCTTACTGTTATCCATGATTAGCCCTAGTTTGCAGTATCAAAAGTGTTATTTGAGCTTTTGTTTACTCATTTCCACCAGTGACTGTTGAGTAATCTTTTTTGATTTGGTCTGGCTTCCCTATGATCTCGTGGCAACCTCACTCGTGAAAACAAAAAATAGAAAATAAATATAGAAAATAAAAAATATTATTTAAACAAAAAATAATCATAACAAATATTATAATATAGGCTAAAATAAATGCATCCCAACATTATAGATCGAAATTGACACTTACAATATTTTAAAAAGAAAATATTAGAAAAATTTACATTTGTTTGTACAAACTTAATCCATACTCAATACATTTAAGTTTTAGAAACCAATACTAACATCATGTCTTACAAACTCACAACTACTCCATCACTTAATCCCGAGACTTCATAAGCAATTCATCTTTATCCAACTTCATTCCATGCTCAAACATCAACAAAAGTGAAGCCAAATTACCTTCAGCTCTTCTCATATTCATCAAGTCCAAGAATCAAATGCTTCCAATAAAAGAATGAATGTCTAATCAGCTTGACCTATAAACAGCAACTAAAGTTAAGCATTTATCAATAAAAAAGAAACTAATAAAAAATGAATTTAAATGACAAATTTGGCCTAGATAGTCATTCACATCTTCAAAGAAAGAAAAAGGTCTCTATGAAGTTTCAATCTTTGGCTATAATTAATGTATGTACATACAAAAATCAATTCTAGGGAATATCATCAGTAGATATTTGGGAAGATAACTTTCAATGTACATGAAAGGCTAAGCATTCCTGACAACTAGAGTGTAGATTAATTGAATAAATCTTCTTATCACAAAATAAGTTCACTAAAAAATCAACCACTGTATAGGATCATATAATGCACCTACGCATTTAAAAAATTTAATTAAATGCCTCATATTGAAGCTCCTCTACTACTATGAGATGGTTTACAATTATATCAAGAGCAACTATTATTCCAAATGGCCTGATATACTAGGAACTATCACTTCTTAGGCATATTACACTAGTAGAGCAGACTTAATCATCCTAGGTCTCCTCTACTAGATATTTCGTACATTATCCACTAGCAATTACCTTAGTGTAATATCTACAACCCTCTCACCCTTCTGTTATAACCAAAAGCTTAAGACTTGGATGTAAAAGCTTCTTTAACACCACATAATCATCATAAGGATTGCCACCACTAGTCAAAAATGTAATTTCTTCCTTGCTTATCTACAAGTTTATATAAGAAGGCTTGATGAGTGCCACCAGCCATTATGGTGCCAACATGCCACTTTTTGTCACGAGCGTATATGGGTGTAAACGGTCTGATCCGATCCGGGAAAGTTATAGACCGGTTCCATTCGGTTAAAAGATTTTTCCATCCTGGACCGGACCGAACTCCTATTCGGTCCAACTGGTCTGGTCTAATTTGGTCCAGGTTCGGTTCAGATTCGGTTCAGGAGCATTTGATATGATTTAATGGACTAAATTTAGCCTAAAATTTTGCAATAATCAAATCTATTTTTTTTGTCCAAATGTAATTATTTCAATCCACTTTACGTATTTATCACATATTTAATCTAAAAAAATTGAAAAAAAAACTTACTGTTAAACGTTTATATAATAATAAAATATTTAATAATAATAATACACTTATTATTTATAAGTTATTAACTTATTACTAATATTCTATATAGATATATTATAATTTATATTTTTATACTACAACTATTATAATATGTTAATATTATAAGAATATATATTATATATTAATATGTTATACTACAAATCTTAATATATATTAATATTAATATTAATATTAATATTAATATTAATATTATATACTATTACTTTAAACTTATAGGATATACCATATATATACATGATTTTTTTTAATTGTAGTATTCGGTCCAGTCTGATGAGAGAAATTCTTTGGATCGAGATTGGATCGAAAACATCCAATTCTTAAAAAAATTGGACTTGACCGGACTATATCACACCCAAGTCTAGTTCGGTTCGACCTGGGACAACTAGTTCTATCAAGACCAATGGATTGAACAAAAATTCTTACACCCCTATGAGTTGCATATGCTGCAAAAAAAATGGTGACTATTATGAAACCAATTAAGGGGGGGACATTAAATGACCCCCCCACATCACTCTCTCACCTCTCACGTACTTCACGCTAGCCAGCCCCCCCTAAATTTCTTTTCTACATTATTTGAATACACTTCAACCTCTCTATAAATAGAGAGTTTGAGAACGTTTGTATACATAAGTATCAGAAAGAAAAAGAAAAGAAGAAAAAAAAAGAAAGAGGAGAGAAAGAACAAAATGAAGAGATGAAATTTAGTTGTTGAGAAATAAAGAGTTCTAAATACTTTCTCTTGCAATAATAGTTTTTATTTTAGTTTTATAATACGTTATTAGCACGACTATTCTACCAATTTTAAAATTAGTGGTCTTATTCCTCAAGTAAATTTTTCAATATATTATTTGCAGCATTTGATATAAATATGAAATGTTTTATTGATTAAATTTACGTGATTTTATAAATATATTTATGATATATACATATTTATTTCATTATTTATATATGTAGAAAATGACCAATTTTACAAAATTAGAATTCGTTGCTATTAACATATCTGGAAAAAATTATTTATCCTGAATTATTTATGCTGAAATCCATCTGGATGCTATGAACTTGGGAGAAACGATTAAAGAAGAAAATCAAGCGTCCCTGCAGAAGCATGCTAAAACAATAATTTTTCTACGCCACCATCTTCATAAATAATTAAAAACGGAGTATCTTACAATAAAATATCTATTTATTTTGTAAAAAAATTTAAGGGATAGGTATGAACACTAGAAGACTGTCATCCTCTAAAAAATTCGTTATGAATAGTTGCACATGAGGTTGTAAGATTTTATAAGTGTTAGTGAGTATAATTTTGTACTTTTTAAAATAAGCTAAGTATTCAAATTATGTGGTGAGAAAATTACCGATGATGATATGCTAGAGAAGACTTATACTACTTTTCATGCTTCGAATATGCTTCTGCAGCAGCAATATCGAGAGAAAAAGTTCAAGAAATATTCTGAACTTATATCATATATTTTAGTAGCTGAGCAAAACAATGAGTTTTTATTAAAAAATCACTAGTTACGCTCTACTGGCTCAACATCATTCACTAAAGTGAATGGTAATAGATTTGTATCATTCTTAGAAGTGAATGATGCATCTTTTTGAAGAAATTATAGAAATATTAGTCCTAGAAGTGACAATATTAAAATGGGTAATAATATACTGTATTACCAGAAGTGTTACAACTCATAAATGGGTAAAAAATCCCTTAATAATTCTTTAAAAAGAGGTGAAGATGTGTGCCATAGATGTGGTATGACTGGACATTGGTCACGTACCTATCGTACGGCCTGACACTTAGTTGATTTATATCAAGCATTTATAAAAGATAATAATAAAAGGGTTGAAATAAATTTAGCAGAACCATCAGATGATTCATTAAAAATAGATATCACTCATCTTGATATTTCTGATTTTTTTGAAAATTCTGATGGTAGAATTGATTACTTGATTGGGAATGAAAGTGTTTGTCTCAATTAATGTATTTTCTTTATTATTTGTAATGAAAATTTTGTATATTTTATAGAATCATGGATCACATGAATAAATTTTTTTATCTCTGAGTTGAATTATAAATATGTATGTCTGGCTGACAGTACTATAACTCACACAATTCTCAAACATAAGAAATATTTTCAAAATCTAATACTAAGTAAAACCTATGTCCATACCATATCAGGTTCATCAAATTTAATTGAAGGTTCCGGAAGAGTTTATATTGTGTTGCCTAATAGTATCAAATTATATATTGATGATACTCTATTTTCTTCACAATCTAGAAGAAATTTATTAAGTTTTAAATATACATCGTAATGAATATCATATTGAAACAATCAATGAAAACAATAAAGAGTATCTTTTTATTACTAAAATAGTATCGGACCAGAAGCTCGTATTAGAAAAAATGTCTGCTCTCTCTTCTTGATTGTATCATACAAAAATGATAACAATTGAATCATATGTGGTAGTGCACCAGAAGTGCATTGACCCCAAAATATTTAAGACTTGACATGATTGCCTTGGACATCCGGAATCAATAATGATGAGACGAATTATTGATAATTCATATGGACATCCTTTAAAGAACCAAAAGATTCTTTTACCCAATGAATATCCGTGCTCTGCATGTTCCTAAGGTAAATTGATTATTAGACCATCTCCCTCAAAAGTCATTGTTGAATCTTTATCATTTTTACAAAGGATTCACGGAGATATATGTGGACCTATTCATCCATCATGTGAACCATTTAAATACTTTATGGTTTTGATTGATATATCAAGTCGATAGTCACATGTTTATCTATTTTCCACTAGAAATGTTACATTTGCTAGACTTTTTGCTCAGATAATCAAACTACGAGCACATTTTCCTAAGTATCCAATTAAAATCATTCGATTGGATAACGTAGGTGAATTTTCGTTTCAAGTTTTTGATAACTATTGCATGTCAAGAGGAATAAATGTTGAATATCCTATTACCCATACACACACTCAAAATAGTCTAACTGAATCTTTGATCAAAAGGTTTCAGCTAATCGCTAGACTTTTACTTACGAAATCAAAATTACCTGTTTCTGCTTGGGGACATGCTATATTTCATGCAGTATTATTAATTCGTATTAGACCATCTGCATATCATAAATATTCTCCATTATAACTTGCATTTGGTCAACAATCAAATATCTCTCATCTCCATACTTTTGGATGTGCTGTATATATTCCAATTGCACATCTACAACGTACAAAAATGGGCCCTCAACGTAGATTTGAGATATATGTTGGTTTTAATTCTCCATCTATTATTAGATACCTTAAATCACTTACATGGGATATGTTTAAAGTACGTTTTGAGAATTGTCATTTTGACGAATCCACTTTTCCATTTCTGGGTAACGAAAAATTAGTGCCTGAAGTACGACAAGAAATTATTTAGGATAATAAAACATTATCTCAATTTGATCCTCCTACAAATGAATGTAAATTAGAAGTTCAGAGGATTATTCATTTACAAAATGTTACAAATCAATTACCGGATGTATTTACTGACACTAAATGTGTAGTAAAATCTTATATTCCTACTGTTAATGCTCTAGCAATGATCCAAAATCCTTAAAGGACAAGTTGTCAATACAACAATAGGTGAGTCTAAGACAAGCTTGAAGCATGGAAAACATATTGGTGCAAAAGATAAAATTCTCCGAAGGAAAAATATACAAAATGAATTTGGTATTCCTGAATAACCAATACCCATAATACAAGCTACAAATATAGTTGATATTCCTGAAGAGGTCAAATCTTCTATTCCAAAATCTCCTAAAAATGGACTTCCTGAAGAGGTGTTTCATAAAATATTTTTCCCTGAAGAGGAACAAATACCGAAAAATAATAAGATCTCAATACATTTCATGAGTACTGGAGAAATTCTGGATATAAATAAAAATTTTGTCGACAACATATTTTCATATAAGATGGCCCTTGACATTATCAGAAGTAATGAAGAAAGTGAGTCAAGAACTGTCGAAAAATGTCGACGTATAAATGATTGGTTAAAATGGAAAGCAGCTATTGAAACTGAATTAAACTCGCTAGCAAAATGAGAAGTATTTGAACCTGTTATCCAAATACCAAACGGTGTAATACCTATTGGATATAAGTGAGTATTTGTACGAAAACGAAATGAGAAAAATGAAATTGTGCAGTACAAAGTACGACTTATCGCACAAGGTTTCCTGCAGAAACCTGAGATTGGTTATGAAGAAACATATTCTCCCATTATGTATGCAATCACATTTAGATTTTTGATTAGTCTGGTTTTTATAAAAGGGTTAGAGATGCGGTTAATAGATGTGGTCACTGCATATTTATATAGATCCTTAGACCATGACATATATATAAGAATTCCTGAAGGATATAAAATGCCTGAAGCATATAAAATGCCTGAAGTATCTACAAGTACATGTAGAAGTATGTATGCTATCAAACTTCAAAGATCTTTATATGGGTTAAAGTAATTCAGATGCATATAGTATAATCGTCTAAGCGAATATCTATTGAAAGAAAAATTTGAGAATAATCATATATGCCCATGTATTTTTATTAAGATATCAGAATTCGGATTTATCATTATTACGGTTTATGTTGATGACTTAAATATTGTGGGAACTCCTAAAGAGATCTCAAGAACTGTTACATATTTAAAAAATGAATTTGAAATGAAAAATCTTGGTAAAACAAAACTTTGTCTCAACCTGCAGCTCGAGCACTTGCCAAATGAAATTTTTATTTATCAGTCTATGTATACATAGAAGTCCTGAAACACTTTTATATGGATAAAACTCATCCCCCGAGTACTCTAATGAATGTTCGATCACTTGATGTGAAGAATGATCCATTCTGTCCTTGTGAAGACGATGAAGAAATTTTTAGTCCTGAAATATCATATTTCAGTGCAATTGGAGTTTTGATGTATCTTGCAAATTGCACTTGGTCTGATATTACATTCTCAGTTAATCTGCTTGTAAGATATAATTTTGCACTAACTCGAAGGTATTGGAATGGTATTAAACATGTCCTTCATTACCTTCATGGTACGGATTATATGAAATTATTTTATCAACATAGATCAAGTCTACAATTGGTTGGGTATGCAGATGCAGGTTATCTTTTAGATCCACACAGAGGTAGATTTCAAACTGGATATTTATTTACTTATGGAAATACTGCTATATCATGGAGATCTGTTAATCAGACACTATCTGTCACATCTTCAAATCACTCAGAGATCATTACAATTCATGAAACAAGTCGAGAGTGTATTTGGTTGAGATCAATGATTCAACATATCCAAGAAAAGTGTGGTCTTCCTATGATCAATAATAACCCAACAGTTTTATATGAAAATAATACTGCTTATATCAATCAAATCAGATGAGGATATGTCAAAGATGACAGAACCAAATATATTTCACCTAAATTCTTTTATACTCACGAACTATAAGAGAGAGGTGAAATTGATGTCAAGTAGATACGATCAAGTGATAATCTGACAGATTTATTCATGAAGGCATTACCAACTGCGATATTTAAGAAAATTGTGCAGAACATTGGAAAGCGAAGACTTAAAAATATATCGTCATACACTTTTTAGGAGGAGTAGATGTCCTGAAGACTTGTACTGATTGTACTCTTTCCTTCGCTGAGGTTTTGTCCCATTGGATTTTCCTTTATAAGGTTTTAATGAGGCAATCTTAAAACACTTGGAGGTACATAAGAATACTGTACTCATTTTCCTTCGCCATTGATTTTTTTTTTTATTGGGTTTTTCTTTGATAAAATTTTAACGAGGCAGATTCTTTATGAATAGTCCTTCAATGGAGAGTATTATGAAACCAATTATGAGGAGACATTGAATGACCCCCCACATTACTCTCTCACCTCTCTCGTACTTCATGCTAGCATGCCTCCCTCAAGCTCTTTATAAATAGAGAGCTTGAGAATGTTTGTATACATAAGTATCAGAAAAGAAAACGAAGAAAAAAAAGAGAAGAAAAAAAAAAGAAAGAGGAGAGAAATAAATAAATAAATAAATGACGAGAAAAAAATTTAATTATTGAAAAAATAAATAATTTTAAATAATTTTTTTATAACAATAATTTTTACTTTTATTTTATAATAGTGACAAAAATTCTAATTTCTTGTGACGAGACAGGCAAATGATCTGTATCGTTTCGAGATACAAAACACATGCAAGAGTCTTTACATGATGATCATGATGTGACGATGATGATAACGTACTAAATAGCTACTTATAGCTAGGAAAGAGAATGAGAAAGAAGGAAATAATTAATTTTTTGGGGCTCACCGTTTCTAGAAAGATTTAGACAACTATATATATATATACTAGGAATATCGCAACGTGCGAGACACGTTGTCCCGTATCACTATAAAATAAATTAAAAAATATATAAATATCTAATAAAAAAAGAAAAACTTAAAGTGAATGAGAATAATATATTTCATTCAAGTTGTAATCTAATAATTTAGATAGTAATAAGTTTAAACAAACCTAAATCCAAACAAATTTCAGAAATAAAACATCATGGTTGAAATCCATATTATAGTTTGTTTCTTAAGACAAAATAGGATATTTTTGTTTTCTTTACCATCTAAATGGCAATAAAAAAGTTTTGAAAATTATGCATCTGGAGGTGGTATGTCATCTTCATTCATAGCATTTATGGAGAGAATATTAAAATTTTTCTATTGTTGCTTTTGAAGTCGATCTCCATCTATACCCAGTTATATTATCTGATTTTTGTTTGAACACAGTGCTGCAATATTTTAGACATACGATAAATATTCCTGCATGGAAAAAATTGGGAGTTAAAACATGATTATCAAAGATTTAGAAGTATATTAATATATATCATATAAAGTATAGTGACAAATATAAATGTAGAATATATAGTGTTTGAATAAAATAATAATCTTGAATATAATGGAATTAGAAGAGCATTATATCATCTAATTAACTATTAGTAGTGCTTAGAATTTTATTTAGTTCATGAGTGACATATAGTTCTTACAATAATTTATATGTATGTGTGTATATTAGGGAAAATACAAGAAGAGTGGGTGCCGTTCATGAATATTATTGCTAAAGAGATTCAAGATAAATGCATGTAAGCTGGACCTAAACAGGTAGATTTGAAATTATAACATATTTTTCATATATCTAAATACTTGGTGATACACATTCAAACATACATATATTTATATGTATGTTTGGCAAAGACATTAATTGGGTGGATTCATGAATGATGTTGGCCTAAATAAGTTTTGGTAAAATATTGTATGTATGCCAGATTGGTTGTTCTTTTCATTTTCTTTGACAAGTATGTGAAGGATCTTAAAAATGCTTATATTTTAATGTTTGGATTTTTTGAGTTTCAACATTGATATTGATGAAGATGGGATAATATACTTTTGATCAAATGGGAGAAGAGTTATTGTAATAATAGTTTTTATCTTGCTAGATGACATCACTGTTGTTTTTTAGTGAATGCTATAGTTTTTTGTTTCATATAATAGCTACATATATGTAAAAACTACTGGTTTAGGTCCCATCTTCATATATATGTAAAAACTAATTAGCCAATAAGTTTATTCACTTATATAAAAGAATGGAGCATCTTCATATACAATTTATTGACAATTTAATATTATTTTTTCTAATTCATATAATAGCTATATATAAAAGAATTGAATATTCCAACGAAATCTATATATATGATCATATAATTTTTGATCTAATTATGAAAGTATTTTCATCAAGTGTTCATCATTATATAAATTTTTGAATAAAAAATCAAGCTTTTAATTATCTTTTAATGGGTTAATATTGCTTCCAGAACCGTCTTTCTTAACCCAAAAAGAAATTTAGTTTATTTCAAATGTCATGATAATATATTAAAAAAAATTCAAAGTTAAAGCTAAGAAATAATGGTAGTTAGCTATTTGTATAGGATATATTCTAAGCTAAGAAATAGGTTGTTTTAGTAGAAATTTAATTACTGTATGTGAAATAGGGTTTAAGAAGAGTCATTTTGATGCTTCATGTTCTTATAAAAAAAATAGTGTAATTTGTTCATTAATGCTTGTTGGTAGTTATCTAGTTAAGTCATGCAAACTTTGATCTACCATCATTTTATAAATTACCTTAACATGTACATGTCTAAAGTCACACATAAAAAAAATCTTATTGTAAATTGTTAAGTTGAGTAATTAATTTTTTTTAATATATCCATTCATAATTTGTGTGCTTAAATTGTTGTTACTCATTTTTATGTGATTATTGAGTCACATATGAGTAGTTTGTGACACATACTCACACTTCTTAAGCTTTTTAGGTGGAGATCTATCACAAAATAAGATGTTTTCTAGGTTTGGTGATTGCTAATTAGTTTTATTACTTCTTCAATGTAACAAAGCTCACATGAGGCGCTTTTTCTACACCTTTTAATGAATTATAAGCAGCCAAAGATCTAAGAGAGCCTTTAATTTATGAGCTATTTATGCTTGTAGGTTAAGTTAGAGTATGTTGTATTAATTTTTAAATCATGCCCGTCATTTATAAGTTTTTATTTTTCAAATTCTTTTTGGGTTGAGTTTTTTAAATAAGTTGTAAGACAGAATTATGGAAAAAAAAAAGGAGCAGCCCCTTAAAAAGAATACTTAAAAAAGAAGTTTACTATTGTGTTTGAATCATAACTTGAAAATTTATAATGAAAAAATAAATATTAGGCATTTATATTGGTATGACAAAAGTCTGTTTTTTATTTGTTCTAACACCAAAGTGGGATAAAATGAATCCAGCCACTTTGTATAAATTTCCAAGCCTAAAAAAAAATTATAAGGTTGAATATTAATTCAATCTATTTCGTGCTTTTCTCATCAAGTAAGCAAACAAATTCTTTTCCTAATAAAGTGCAACAGTAAAAAGAAAATAAAGCTATTTCAAAGCATGTAGCAAACACTTGAGTCCTTAAAGAAGCCAAAAAAATATAATATCATGCTATAAGATTTATAAATACTACAACTTCTAGCTAGCTAGTAGTAGTTATTGTATTCTTTATAACTTTTAAGCAAATAAATTTCAAAGTAGTAGGAATCATGATGAATATAAACAAATTGGTTACCTCTTCTACGTGCTCCATGAAGTCAATTGTTATGCAACCCAGAGCTTGTTCTGCAATTTCAGCAAACATGATAGCTGGAAGTCGTCCACTGCCATCATCGACTTCAACATAGGCTCGATAGCTGTATAAACAAACTATATTTATAAGTTTAAATCATTAAATAGTAATTTGAATTTATGATATTTGGTATTATGACCAAAAATATTAATATAACATACATACCGTGATTGTGCAATACTCATATTTTTGCAATGATAACATTCGAATTGCTCATTTTGTTCATATCCTGTCACTTTCTTACATTCAGTACAGGACATGTAGTAGAAGTATTGACGCTGATCAACAATGAAGATATTTGCTTTAATCGAAAATCTTGCTTTCTGTATTAAATTTAGAAGAAATACATGTTTTTATATGGCTATAAATAGTAAGAAGTCTTAGTTAGAGATTGTATTTACTCTAAAAATACATGTGGGATAATATTTATAAGCAATATATATAAGAAAAAAAGTTAAAAAAGATTGTAAAAATTTACCTTAATTGGTTCTAATGATTTGAGGTAGCCAGGAACATCATTAATCTTAATTATGTTTTGGACATTAGTAGCTAATGCTACTGCTGATGCGGCATTCAGAATGTTCTCAATAATATCTTCAAGTAGTTCATCATCAAGTGTTGCCCTTAATATTTTAAAAGAAGTTTAAAAAATTAACAAAAATCATTGAGAGAAAAATCTAAAAGAACTAACATTTTCAAAAATAGTCAATAGATATACATTTTGTGTATATATTTTGAAAATTTTATGACAAATATAGATTGTCTAAATAATAAGTTAAAAAATAATTACCATCGACACAAGGAGACTGCACCAGGAATAACAGGATTTAAAGTAAAAATATTTATCGGTTGAGATGAAAGAGAGAGACCTATGTTGTAAACAAATAAAAATAATCATTGATTGATATTGAATATTAAATATATGGTGATATTGTAAATTGAGAAATCTACTATTGTATGAACCAACTTTCAAACGTGTTGCAAGTAGAGATGGTTTAGCTCCAATGACATTTGAGATTGCTTGGCATTCACCCTCTATAAATCGACCTCACATAGTCAGGTATATGGGCATTAGGCTGTAAAATTTAAAAAAAAATGTTAAATTTAGAATATGATAAAATAGCATTAACAATAATTATTTTAGAGTTATTTATATCACAAATGTAGTTGAGAAATTTTATTTACCTTTCATCAATTATGTACATTTTTTGGACTATTGTTTGCCCATCTTTTGTATTAATCTCTCTAGGAGGCTTCATGTGTATTACAATCGCCAGAATATCTGTATAATTATATTTAATTTTTTTAGTGTAAAACTAAATAAGAGTATTAAAAAAGAAGTCAAATATGTTAAAACGACGTTTACCTATTCCAGAATCAGTATTCATGAAGATATGCAAATTGGTAAATGGGATAATATTGTATTCTGGGGGTTGTAATTTTTCTTCATTATCTGCAATGTCTTCGATTATTGTTCTTGAATTTAGGGTCCACTAATATCCATATGCCTCATTTTTATTAAATCTGAGATCCAAAGGCTTCACGTAAGCATTACTAATGTAGTATAACCGAAAGATGTGTAATGTATTACTACATATATCGATATCATTTTCAAAAATTACTGCCTTCACTCGATTGCCCTGCACAATATCATATAGATTAATAGCTATGTGTATTGAATTGATTTGAAAAAAATTATATATATATAATTTTAGGAGTTGATTTGAAAATATAGTTAAGATTTGTCTGACACAATATTGTATGGATAAATAGTGATGTGTACTCAATTTATTTTTTCAAATATGATAATAATGTTGTTGTATTACCTCGGGATCTATCAATGTTAGATTTTGATACTTTATTGGCGAATGTTGTGCAGTACGTTTAGGAGACTTATTTGACACCATCATCTTGATTTTCCAATTCCTTATACTTGGAATTATATCTTTGATTGATGTGTGGAGAGTCCGCATGTTGAAAGCTATTAGTGCATGAAGGAAAAAAAATTAGTTTGAACAATTCAATTAAGACGAAACGATCTGAATAAATTAAAAAGTAAGAAGTTAAGAAAGATACACAATGAAAAAAATAAATAATTTTTCACAAAAAATAGGAAAAATGTATAAATATTTTTCACAAAAAATAGAAAAAATGCATAAATATTTTTCCTTTCTCTCCTTATTAGTCTCTGTAAGTCAAATGTTTGATTAGCTCCATTTATTATAAAAAAAATTAATAAATGGACAAATAAAAAGAATGAGAATGAGTTGAAAAATAACAATAATAATAATAATAATGAGAAGGAGCTGGGATAATCAAGTCAGACGTTTGATGAGAATTTTTTTTCCTTTCTCTCTCACATTGCAACAGTTGATCAAATATTTATCGCAAAGAAAAAAACAAATACATAAATAATTTTTTCTTTCTCTCTCGCTATTAGTCTTCGTGAGTCAAATCTTTAATTAGCTTCATTTATGAAAAAAATTAAGGAATGCACAAATAAAAAGAATGAGAATGAGAATGAGCTGGGAAAAAAAATTAATGAGAATGAAAATCAAGAAAACATAAATATCTTTTCTGTTTATCCCCCGCACTGCAATGGATGGGAATTTTTTTCCTTTATCTCTTGTATTGCAACGGATAATCAAATATTTATTACAAAAAAATTAAAAAGTGCATAAATAATTTTTCTTTTTTGTCTTGCTATCAATCTCCTCAAGTCAAATGTTTTATAGCTCTATTTACTATCAACAAATTAACAAATGCATAAATAAAAAGAATGAAAATGGGTTGGGAAAAAAAAATAAAGTGAGAATGAGAATGAGAATGAGCTGGGATAATCAATCATTTATCACAAAAAAATTAACAAATTCATAAATAATTTCTCATTTATCTCTCGCTATTAGTTTCGAGAGATGTTTAATTAGCTACATTTATCACCAAAAAATTAGCAAATGCACAAATAAAAATATTGAGAATGAAGATAATGAAAACATATTAGCGAAAATCAACCACGGCAATAGATAGCAAGTTTTTTTCCTTTCTTTCTCGCACTACAATGGATAATCAAATATTTATCATAAGAAAATAAACAAATGCATAAATTATTTTTCCTTCCTCTCTTGCTATCAGTTTTTGTAAGTCAAATATTTGATTAGGTTCCTTTATGAAAAAAATTTAATAAGAACGAAGATCAAGAAAATATAAATATTTTTTTCCTTTATCTCTCGAATTGCAATAGATGGAAAATTTTTTCCTTTCTCTCTCACATTGCAATGGATAATCAAATATTTATCGCAAAAAAAATATAAATATGCATATATTATTTTTCCATTCTCTCCTTATTAGTCTCCATAAGTCAGATGTTTTATAGGTCCATTTATTAGCAAAAAATTAACAAATGCACAACTAAAAAAAATGAGAATGAGTTGGGAAAAAGAAGAAAAAAAAAGTAATGAGATATTCGATGATCAAGAAAATATAAATATTTTTTTCCTTTATCTCTCGCATTGCAATGGATGGGAATTTTTTTTCCCATCTCTCTCGCATTGCAACGAATAATCAAATATTTATTACAAAAAATATAAATAATGCATAAATAATTTTTCGTTTTTGTCTCGCTATCAGTATCCGTAAGTCAGATGTTTTATAGCTCCATTTATTACCGATAAATTAACAAATGCATAAATAAAAACGAATGAAAATGGGTTGGGATAAAAAAAAATAAGACTGAGAATGAGTTGAGATAATCAAATACTTATCACAAAAAAAAAATTCATAAATAATTTCTCATTTGTCTCTCGCTAGTAGTTTCAATAGGTCAAATGTTTGATTAGCTACATTTATCACCAAAAAATTAACAAATTCACAAATAAAAATATTGAGAATGAGCGGGAAAAAAAAAAGAAACAAATAATGAGAATGAAGATAATGAAAACAAATAATGAAAATCAACCAGGGCAATAGACAGTAAGTTTTTTCCTTTCTTTCTCGCACTACAATGGGTAATAAAATATTTATTATAAACAAATAAACAAATATATAAATAAATTTTCCTTTCTGTTTTACATTACAATGGTTAATTAAATATTTATCATAAAACAAATAAATAAATGCGTAAACAATTTCTCCTTTCTCTCTCGCTATGAATCTTTGTAAGTCAAATCTTTGATTAGGTCCATTTATGAAAAAAAAATCAAGGAATGGAGAAATTAAAAAAAAAAAAAAAAGAAGAGAATGAGCCATGAAAAAAGGAAAAAAAAATTAATGAGTGCGAGGATGAAGAAAACATAACTATTTTTTTCCTTTATCTCTTGCATTGCAACGGATGGAAAATTTTTTCCTTTGTCTCTCACATTGCAATGGATAATCCAATATTTATCACAAAAAAAAAAATATGCATAAATAATTTTTTCCTTCTCTCTCCTTATCCGTCTACATAAATCAAATGCTTTATTGCTCTATTTATTACAAAAAATTAACAATGCACAAATAAAAAAAAATGAGCGCAATTAAGATGTTTGATTAGCTCCATGTATCACAAAAAATTAATAAATGCACAAATAAAAAAATAATGAAAATGAGTTAGGAAAGAAAAAGAAAAAGAAAATATAATGACAATGAATATCAAGAAAACATACCGGCGAGTGACATTCATCACAAAAGAAATTAACAAATGTACAAATAAAAACAAAGAGAATGAGCTAGAAAAAGAATTGAAAAAAAGTAATGAGAATGAAGATCACACAATGTAAGTCAAATGTTTTATTAGCTTCATTTATCACAAAAAGATTAACAAATGCACAAATATAACAAATGAGAATGACCTGGGAAAAAAGAAGAAAAAAAATTAAGAATGAAAATCATGATAAGATGCAAGTGGAGAACAACCACAAGAAGAAATGAGAATTTTTTTTTTCCTGTCTCTCTCACACTACAATGAATAATGAAATATTTATATAAAAAAAAATTGCATAAAGAAATTTTCCCTTCTCTGTCCTTATTCGTCTACATAAATCAATTTTTTTTATTGCTCTATTTATTACAAAAAATTAACAAATGCACAAATAAAAAGAATGAGCGTAAATCAGATATTTGATTAGCTTCATTTATCACCAAAAAATTAACAAATGCACAAATAAAAAAGAATGAAAATGAGTTAGGAAAGAAAAAGAAAAAAAATATAATGACAATGAACATCAAGAAAACTTACTGGCGAGTGTCATTCAACACAAAAAGAATTAACAAATACACAAATACAAATAATAAAAATGAGCTGGTAAAACAATCAGAAAAAAATAATGAAAACGAAGATCACGCAACGTAAGTCAGACATTTTATTAGTCTCTATTTATCTAAAAAAAATTAACAAATGCACAAATAAAACAAATGAGAATGAGTTGGGGAAAAAGAAGAAAAAAAATTGAGAATGAAGATCATGATAACATACAAGTGGAGAACAACCACAACAAGAAATGAGAATTTTTTTTCTTATCTCCTTGACACTACAATGAATAATGAAATATTTATCATAAAAAAAAATTGCATAAAATTTTTTTCTCTTCTCTGTCCTTATCCGTCTACATAAATCAAATGTTTTATTGCTCTATTTATTACAAAAAATTAATAAATGCATAAATGAAAAGAATGAGCTTAAATAAGATGTTTGATTAGCTCCATTTATCACCAAAAAATTAACAAATGCACAAATAAAAAAGAATAAAAAAGAGCTAAGAAAGAAAAAGAAAAAAAATATAATGACAATGAACATCAAGAAAACATATCGGCGAGCGCCATTCAAAACAATAATGAAAATGAAGATGATTCAACGTAAGTAAGTCAGACATTTTATTAACTCCATTTATCACAAAAAAATTAACAAATGCACAAATAAAACAAATGAGAATAAGCTGGGGAAAGAGAAGAAAAAATATTGAGAATGAAAATCATGATAACATACAAGTGAAGATCAACCACGGCAAGAAATGTGAATTTTTTTTCCTTTCTCTTTCGCACTACAATGAATAATGAAATATTTATCACAAAAAAGGAAAAAATGCATAAATAATTTTTCTCCTCCTTATCCGTCTATGTAAATTAAATGTTTTATAGCTTCATTGATTAGCAAAAAATTATCAAATGTAGAAATGAAAAAAAAATGAGCGCAAGTCCGATGTTTGATTAGCTCAATTTATCACTAAAAAATAAAAATATGCATAAATAATTTTTTCCGTCTCTCTCCTTGTCAGTCTCTTTAAGTCAGATGTTTTATAGCTCTATTTATTATAAAAAAATTAACAAATGCGCAACTAAAAAAAATGCGCATAAGTCAAATGTTTGATTAGCTTCATTTATCGCAAAAAAACTAACAAATGCACAAATAAAAAAGAATGAAAATGAGTTAGGAATGAAAAAATATATATATATATAATGACAATGAATATCAAGAAAACATACCGGCGAGCGCCATCCATCACAAAAAGAAGTAATAAATTCAGAAATAAAAACAATGAGAATGAGCTACGAAAAGAATTGAAAAAAAATAATGAGAATGAAGATTATGCAATGTAAGTCAAACGTTTTATTAGCTCTATTTATCACAAAAAAATTGACAAATGCACAAATAAAACAAATGAGAATGACCTGGAGAAAAATAAGAAAAAAAAATTGAGAATGAAGAACATGGTAAGATACAAGTGGAGAACAGCCACGACAAAAAATGGGATTTTCTTTTTCTTTATCTCTCACAGAACAATCAATAATTAAATATTTATGACAAAAAAAAGCATAAAAAGTTTTTCCGTTCTCTTTCCTTATCCGTCTACATAAATAAAATGTTTTATTGCTCCATTTATTATCAAAAAATTAATAAATGCAGAAATAAAAAGAATGAGTGCAAGTAAGATGTTTGATTAGTTTCATTTATCAGTAAAAAATTAACAAATGCACAAATAAAAATTAAGAAAAATAAGCTAGGAAATAAAAACGAAAAAAATATAATGACAATGAATATCAAAAAAACATACTGGCAAGCGCTATTCAACACAAAAAGAATTAACAAATGCACAAATAAAAATAATGAGAATGAGCTAGGAAAAGAATTGAAAAAATAATGAAAATGAAGATCACGCAACGTAAGTCAGACATTTTATTAGTTCCATTTATCACAAAAAAATTAACAAATGCACAAATAAAACTAATGAGAATGAGCTGGAGATTAAAAAAAAAATATCGAGAATGAAGATCATGATAACATACAAGTGCAGAACAACCACGGTAAGAAATGGAAATTTTTTTTTTCTTATCTCTCTAACACTACAATGAATATGAAAGAAAAAGGAAAAAAAATATAATGAAAATGAACATCAAGAAAACATATCGGCGAGCGCTATTCAAAACAAAAAAAATTAACAAATGCACAAATACAAATAATAAGAATGAACTGGGAAAAGAATTGGAAAAAAATAATGAAAATGAAGATGACACAACGTAAGTCAGACATTTTATTAGTTTCATTTATCACAAAAAAATTAACAAATGCACAAATAAAACAAATGAGAATGAGCTGGAGAAAGAGAAGAAAAAATATTGAGAATGAAAATCATGATAACATACAAGTGAAGATCAACCACGGCAAGAAATAGGAATTTTTTTTCCTTTCTCTTTCGCACTACAATGAATAATGAATTATTTATCACAAAAAAAAAGGAAAAAATGCATAAATAAATTTTCTCTTCCTTATCCATCTATGTAAATTAAGTGTTTAGCAAAAAAATATCACTAAAAAATAAAAAATTATTAAAATTTATCAAATGCAGAAATGAAAAAAATGAGTGCAAGTCCGATGTTTGATTAGCACTATTTATCACTAAAAAATAAAAATATGCATAAATAATTTTTTCCGTCTCTCTCCTTATCAGTCTCTTTAAGTCAGATGTTTTATAGCTTCATTGATTATAAAAAAATTAACAAATGCACAACTAAAAAGAATGAGCATAAGTCAAATGTTTGATTAGCTCCATTTATTATAAAAAAAATTAACAAATGCACAAATAAAAAAGAATGAAAATGAGCTAGGAATGAAATATATATATATATATAATGACAATGAATATCAAGAAAACATATCGACGAGCGCCATCCATCACAAAAAGAAGTAACAAATTCAGAAATAAAAACAATGAGAATGAGCTACGAAAAGAATTGAAAAAAAAAATAATGAGAATGAAGATCATGCACTGTAAGTCAAACATTTTATTAGCTCTATTTATCACAAAAAAAATGACAAATGCACAAATAAAACAAATGAGAATGACCTGGGGAAAAATAAGAAAAAAAAATTGAGAATGAAGATTATGATAAGATATAAGTGGAGAACAGCCACGACAAAAAATGAGATTTTTTTCCTTTCTCTCTCACAGTACAATGAATAATTAAATACTTATGGCAAAAAAAAGCATAAAAAGTTTTTCTGTTCTCTTTCCTTATCCGTCTACATAAATCAAATGTTTTATTGCTCCATTTATTATCAAAAAATTAACAAATGCAGAAATGAAAAGAATGAGCGCAAGTAAAATGTTTCATTAGCTACATTTATCACCAAAAAATTAATAAATGCACAAATAAAAAAGAATGAAAATGAGTTAGGAAAGAAAAAGAAAAAAATATAATGACAATGAACATCAAGACAACATATCAGCGAGCGCCATTTAACACAAAAAGAATCAGCAAATACACAAATACAAATAATAAAAATGAGCTGGGAAAACAATTAGAAAAAAATAATGAAAATAGATCACGCAACGTAAGTAAGACATTTTATTAGCTTCATTTATCGCAAAAAAATTAACAAATGCACAAATAAAATTAATGAGAATGAGCTGGGAAAAAAGAAGAAAAAATATCGAGAATGAACATAACATACAAGTGAAAATCAACCACGGCAAGAAATGAGATTTTTAATAACTACAGTTTAAGTCCTCTATAAACTATGTGCCAGCAAATTAAAAAATTATTACATTACAACTCATACAAAATATGCACTAACAAATTTAAAAGTTACATAAGTTTTAATTAATAGTTATATCTATAATATTTTAATTTATGATTTGGGTCTATAGATATATATATTTTTTTTATCATTTTTAGACTTAAAAATAATTTTCAAACTTAATAAAATATAGTCTATTTTTTAAATAAACATAAAACGGGAAGGATTGGGATCATATTATCTACCTATTTTGCCTCTTTAAGGAGCCTCAAACTAATGTCGTGAAAAATATTTGGTCTACGCAAAACTTTTACATTAGAAAATTTACATGCAGACGTAGTACAAATATAAATATAATGTGATTTTATTAGATTAAAAATATCGGCAAATAAATTTTTCTTTGTAAAGTTTGTGTATAGAACTCTCACTTTTGTTTCACTAATTAGCCAACGCGTTGCCTTCCTCTCTAATTTTATATAACTTATTTTATTTCAACTCACTATCAATTAAATCTTCCTGTAAACCAATTTCAAAACACAAGGGACCATTTTCTGTAATGGACCATTTCCTACAGCCTCACACTATGTTAGATTTCGTTTGCTCTTCTACCACTTTAGTCTCTAGACCTTTGTATGTCTACTTTTCTTCGTTTTAATGATTTATCTCTCTCGCAGTACAATCAATAATGAAATATTTATTATAAAAAAAGAAAAAATGCATAAATGATTTTTTTCCCTCTCCTTATTCATTTATGTAAATCAAATATCAAATATTTTATAGCTCCATTGATTACCAAAAAATTAACAAATGCACAAATGAAAAGAATGAGCGTAAGTCAGATGTTTAATTAGCTCCATTTATCAAAAAAAAAAAAATTAACAATGCACAAATAAAAAAGAATAAGAAAAAGCTAGGAAAGAAAAAAAATTGACAATGAACATTTCTCATTTATCACAAAAAAGTTTTAAAAAATGGATAAATAAATTTTCCTTTCTCTTTCCTTATCTGTCTATGTAAAACAAATGTTTTATTGCTCTATTTATTACCAAAAAATTAACAAATGCATAAATGAAAAAAATGAGCGTAAGTAAGATGTTTGATTAGCTCCATTTATCACCAAAAAATTAACAAATGCACAAATAAAAAAGAATGAAAATGAGTTAGGAAAGAAAAAAAAAATAGAATGACAGTGAACATGAAGAAAACATATTGGCGAGCACCATTCAACAAAAAAAGAATTAACAAATGCACAAATACAAATAATAAGAATGAGCTGGGAAAACAATTGGAAAAAAATAATGAAAATGAAGATCACGCAACGTAAGTACATTTTATGAGTTCTACTGAATAATCAAAAATTTATCATAAAAAAAAGAAAAAAATACATAAATAATTTTTCCCCTCTCTCCTTATCTGTATACGTAAATCAACTTTTTATGACTTCATTTATTAGTAAAAAGTTAATAAATGTACAAATAAAAATAATGATTCTAATTACACCGACGAGCACCATTCAACAAAAAAAGAATTAACAAATGTACAAATACAAATAATAAGAATGAGCTTGGAAAACAATTGGAAAAAAAATAATGAAAATGAAGATCACGCAATGTAAGTACATTTTATGAGCTCTACTGAATAATCAAAAATTCGTCTACCACTTTAGTCTCTAGACTTTTGTATGTCTACTTTTCTTCGCTTGAATGATTTATCTCTCTCGCAGTACAATCAATAATGAAATATTTATCACAAAAAAAGGAAAAAAATGCATAAATAATTTTTCTCCTCTTCTTATCCATCTATGTAAATCAAATATTTTATAGCTCCATTGATTACCAAAATATTAACAAATGCACGAATGCAAAGAATGAGCGAAAGTCAGATGCTTGATTAGCTTCATTTATTACAAAAAAAATTAACAATGCACAAATAAAAAAGAATAAGAACAAGCTACGAAAGAAAAAAAAATTGACAATGAACATTTCTCATTTATCACAAAAAAGTAAAAAAAATGCATAAATAATTTTTCCCTTCTCTTTCATTATCCGTCTACGTAAAACAAATGTTTTATTGCTCCATTTATTAACAAACAATTAACAAATGCACAAATGAAAAGAATGAGTGTAAATAAGATGTTTGATTAGCTCCATTTATCACAAAAAAATTAATAAATGCATAAATAAAAAAGAATGAAAATGAGTTAGGAAAGAAAAAGAAAAAAAATAGAATGACAGTGAACATGAAGAAAACATACCGGCGAGCACCATTCAATATAAAAAGAATTAACAAATGCATAATTACAAATAATAAGAATGAGCTGGGAAAACAATTGGAAAAAAATAATGAAAATGAAGATCACGCAACGTAAGTACATTTTATAAGCTATACTAAATAATCAAAGATTGATCATAAAAAAATAAGAAAAATACATAAATAAATTTTCCCCTCTCTCCTTATCTGTATACGTAAATCAACTTTTTATAACTCCATTTATTAGTAGAAAGTTAATAAATGCACAAATAAAAATAATGACTCTAATTACACCGGCAAGCACCATTTAACAAAAAAAGAAATAACAAATGCACAAATACAAATACTAAGAATAAGTTGGGAAAACAATTGCAAAAAAATAATGAAAATGAAGATCATACAACGTAAGTACATT
The DNA here is from genome assembly GCA_036898215.1 of Platycarya strobilacea. Classification (NCBI taxonomy): domain Eukaryota; kingdom Viridiplantae; phylum Streptophyta; class Magnoliopsida; order Fagales; family Juglandaceae; genus Platycarya; species Platycarya strobilacea. Next base: position 12,307,522 of record CM072546.1, on the reverse strand, counting down.
TTATGAGCTCTACTGAATAATAAAAAATTTATCATAAAAAAAATAAAATACATAAATAATTTTTCCCGTCTCCTTATCTTTATAGTAATTCAATTTTTTATAACTCCATTTACTAGTAGAAAGTTAATAAATGACAAATAAAAATAATGACTCTAATTACTTTTTATTGATTAGCTCCATTTATTACAAAAAGATTAACAAGTACACAAATAAAAAAGAATAAGACTGAGCTAGGAAAGAGAAAAAATGAGAATGAACATTAAGAGAACATACCAGCGAGCTCCATTTATCACAAAAAAAAATTAATAAATGTACAAATAAAAATAATGAAAAGAAGCTGGGAAAATAATTGGAAAAAAATAATGAGTGACGATTACGCAAACATACCAGGAGAAATCAACTACGGCAACAAAAGGGTTTTTTTGTTCCTCTTCGTCTCACTAGAATGGATAATCAGAAAGCAAAAATAATATTGTGTCTTCCATCACCCTTATCAAGAACCCAAAACATCTTTTCATCCGATAACGTCACACCATAAAACAGTAGATACAACTAGACGAACGAAACCGAAGCAAGAAAATCAAAATTATTATAACGAAATGAACTAAACAGATCCGAAAACAGAGTAATATTTAGTAAGGGACGAGAACAGTACTATGCGCAATCTGAAGCAGATTTTATTATATAAGAAGGCATAAACCAAAGTACAAAAGCACAAATCATGAAAAAAATAAAACGCACCGTATCCACTTAGTTAAAACACTGTGTTTCGCAGCTACCACATAAACACTGTAAAACGCACCGCATCACCTCTCACCACTCAGCAGACTTGCCCAAACACGCACGGACCAGACCAGACCAGGTTGATTCTCTTAAATGCACGGCATCCGTTGGGAGTTGCCGAACCATAGGGGAGCTGTCGAGTGGGTTTGTGGATTTCGGGGTGAAGCTTGGTCGTGCGTGGGTCTGTGGACGGCATTCGTTGGGAGTTGCCAAACCATAGGGGAGATGCCGAGTGGGTCTGTGGATTTCGGGGATGATTTCGGGGATCAGAACCCCATTCCAAAATTCGGGATGAGTAAAGAAGTGTAGATGAAATCGGGGATGAAATTGAGTTACACAATGTTGTGGGTTTCTGGGTTTCATGGGTCTCGTGGGTCTCATGGGTCGCATGGGTCTGTGATCATATATGCATGTGTTTTGGCCATGTGTTAGCTTATGGGTAAATCGAGCTGGGCAATGGAATTAAGAAGTGTGGATGAAATTTTCATCAAGGATGAAATCGAGCAGCATAATGTTGTGGGTTTTTGGTTTTCGTGAATCTCGTCGTGGGTCTCGTGGGTTTGATAGGTCGTGTGTGTCTGTGATGATCTGTGCAGTGTTTTAGCCGTGTGTTAGTTTAGGGGTAATTTTGGATTATAAATGTTAAATAATTAGAACTGTTCATTACTATTTAAATTGAGATAGATGCTTTTTAAATATAAAAATATCTATATTTATAAATTAATGTAGAATTTAAATGCAGAAAGTTGGTTGGGTTTATACGTGGTCAAATATCAACCAGTACTCAATAAATATAATACATGCAGCGGGCCAGATGTAAGAGAATAACCAAGCAAAAGTGACTTACCCCACTCCCTATTGATTAATATTGCTGCAAGTATTATCATTAGGGTCTTTCGTGCCTCGATCGGTTCATAACCAAACAAAACTCGATCGGTTGAATATACATAAATATATTAGAGAGAGAGAGAGAGAGAGAGAGAGCAAAAAACATAACATATATTGCATAAAATCATAAAATTTCACCTGCTACACGTACCTACCTAATTATGAACAAGCTTAGCTAATTAAGACACGCAAAATCATTTTTCATGATATATATAGGACCATCTTTGATAGGACACTTAATTAGCCAATATAAGTTTTGTTTTGTTTTGTTTTTTGGAGGAAAACCATTAATGGAGAGTCGATAAGATTAAATTATGTTTAATATTGAACGAGCTGGCATTATTTAGTAACAGTTGCAATATGAAACTCAATTATTCAGGAGAGAAACCCACCAATTAAGTGTATGCTGTTCATCATCTTAGGTTTGGAAACAGAACCTTATAGCTTATAGATACTTACTAATTATTAATTCAACTCCAAATCACGCTAATATATACTACTAATGAATCCATGCTGAACATGATGATGATCATCATGTGGGTTTTGAGAGGCCGACTGCTTGAAAAAACAAGTATTGCTCAAACAAAACCATGCTTAATAAACATGAACATATTGTACTAGTAATACCGCGTACTCATGAATCATGAATGTGTTCTAAATTTTCAAGTCGAAGTGGCTGAAAATGGAAGTAATGCATGGATAACTAATTGTGATGAAAAAATTATTTATGTTTAAATTTGACGATAAATTAATTATTATTTTTTAAATTAACTGACTGCAAATAAATTAATTTTTTATAATAATTTGACTATAAACTAATTGCATTTATAATTATTTCATGATAAACTAAAGTAGTACTTCCACGCTTGAGTGCTTGGCCTGAGAAAAGGCATTTTAATCTGTTTCCTGTTTCTGAGGCCTGCAATCCCTCAATAATGGCTTGGACCATGCATAAGGTCAGCCATGGAGATTATAAACAGTTAGATCGACAGAGTTTGAGACGGATGAATACAAAATACAAATAATATAGTTTTTGCTTGAATTAGAAGATAAAATGAGTAGAGATGAATATAATATATTTTTTAATATTATTATTATTTTAAAATTTGAAAATATTAAATTAAAATTTAAAAAATATTTATTGAAATTTTAAAAAATTATATTAAAATTTTTATTTTATATAAAAATTTAAAAATATATAATAAGAAATTTAAGATAGATTAAATTGAACTCGTGACTCGTATACGAATCAAACGGGAAAATAAAAGAGAATGAATTAAGCACGGAACTGGCATCAATTATTGATGGAATCGGGTGTCACTTTGATCATGACCTTTTGCACTGAATAATTATCACACACCAGATTCTTGTACGTACGTACCAACCATCTAAATTACTTATTTCTCTCATCTATGGTGGAGATTGGAAGTTTTTTTATATATCATGATCTGCTGAATTGTCAGGCCCCTAATTCGTACGGCCATTCTCAAGGAGGGAAATAAATTTGGAAGCACATGCTTTTTGTGAACAGTAATACTGTTTTGAAAAGGTTTTGAATTCGAAGTTCGAACAACCTGACCTAGCTTGTACAAAGCAGTACAATCATTTTCATTTGGGTACTTTTTACATGCATGTGGTGTTCGTGGCTCTCTTCCGCGCGCCATCCCTTCCATTAATTGTCAATGTCGCATTTCCAATTATCACTTTTTCCTGTCATTGGATTGGTTACATGATTTTTTTTTGTTTTTGTAAAGATAAACAAATCACACAAAATTAATATTACAAATTAATGTAAATTCATATAATTTATTAGATTTATTTTATAATAAAAATAATTTTATAATCTGACAAACTATATAAAATTATATTAATTTATAAAATTATTTTTATATAATCTATTTATAATTAAAGTATTTCTCTTCTGTAATTATTATTTGAATTCTTATATATGAGACATGTGCTTCACATATATACTTAAACTTTGAACACAAATCTGTGCCCCGTCCAATGAATCTAATTCCAACAGAAAATTAAATCCAAGAAGGCTTTACCACTCTCTCCTCTATTATTATAGAGTGCCCTAATTCAAATAGTATGAAAAACACTACACATTTCTAAAAAACTTTGACAAAATCTACGGATTGTAATTTTTTTTTTAGTTAATGGTTAAGAAAATGTTTTTTTTTTAAAATAAATTTGTATTTTTTATAATTCTTTTAAAACTATTTAAAAAAATTGATTGAAAAAGAAAGCCTTTCAATAAGGATTCTAGTGAGAAAGAATCCTATGTGGGGTGTAGCATCACCCAATAGTATATATTTATCAATAGAGTCACGAGCTAGATAGATACATAGTTTCAACTTTCCAATGGTTGCGTTTCAAATCAATTATTGATAGGATTTACTACCTTTTCAATTTCCTATATAAAAAGTTAAAACTTATTTTAATCTACTTCATACATTAACGCACACATTTTAACCTAACTATTTACATTTAAATGCATCTTAATGAGTTCAAGTTTCAACATAATACTGTTATTCATAAATCAACTCAGATTATTTGAGATAACCTCAGTATCCAAACGCATAATTGTTCCTTTCTACCATTTTAGAAACAGTTTCAACCAGTGGATAATAATCTTGCATTATTAGACGCTTGTGGCTTGTTGAAAGGCATGCCACCAATGGGGGTGATCAGTTTTCGTATTATGGGCTCCTTATGTTTCGTTCTAACAAAGGTTGCTATATTCAAAGGGAGAAGATATGGGAAGCCCAAGCCCAAGCCCAAGTTCTCTTGGTTTACTTCTACTTGCGTGGTTCGTGCTCGTCGGTTTACGAAAGTGGAGGATTTATTTATTTATTTATTTTAAATATTTTAACTACAAAGTAATTTTATAAAAATAATCTCATAAATTAATATAGTTTGATATGATCTATCAGATTATAAATTTACTTTTACTGTAAAGTAGATCTAACAATAAAATCAAACCAAATAAGTTTATAAAATTATTTTTTGTAAAGTATCTATGTAATTAAGTTGATCTCATAAAGTTATTTTAGTAATATTGTTTTAAGTGGCATGTAATCTAATGGTCCGTAAAGAGACCACGTATCGTTATCTGGATAGTTATGGTTATTTTGTTCTATCGTCTCATATATAAGCCACTTTATTCGTTTTCTATATAAATAATTCAACAATTGAGAGATAGAGTGGCTATGGTTTGTTAGTTGCAAATCTAGTTTGATACTGAGAGCAAAAATTTATATTGAGTGTAAAAGAAACTTGTATTTGAAGAAAATAAAGCTATCAAGCTTGAATCTGCACCGTTATATTTGTTAAGTTAATCAATAAGAAGATTTTTAAACCAGTTTCCACTATAGACGTAGATCCAATAGGAATCGAACCACATAAACTATTGTATACTATTTTCTTGCTTTATTTTACTTACTTATTTTGATTCTTGTTTACGCCATTTTCATTCACTGATATTAACTTGGTTGTAAATTGTTTGAGAGAAACCATGTTTCATCGAATTTAACATTTTTATATCATTTATTTGTGTATGTAGCAATCCTTATATATATATATATATATATATATATATATTATATAAGCTCTAAACAATAAGTTTCCTTTTCTTTTTATTTTTTGATAGGATAATTGCCCCGCTTGGATTCAGAGGTGAGCTCAGCTCATCTCATCTCATCTCAACTCATCTTCATTTTATTATTATATTTTTATAATTTTTTATATAAAACACAAATTCCTATACACCTTTTTCAATTTCCAATACACTTTTTTCAATTTCCAATATACCATTTTCAAATCCCAAAATAATAATAATATTAAAAAATAAACTAAACTCATCTAAACTCATCTCATCTCTGAATCCAAGCAGGGCCTAAATAGATAAGTTTCCATCTCCTAATATTTTTATAAAAAATTAAATTTCATCTCAAAAATGTTAAAAAAAAACTATTATTTTTCACTTTTTAGTGAGGCTTATATCATACATTACTAAAAAAAAGTAAAGCATCTCATCGCTTTTATTTAGAAGACAACTAACTTTTTATACTCAATTTCCTAATAAAATGGAGAAATATCTAAATTGTAATTTATAAAGAGCAATTCAGCCTATTCTACCTATCAACCACTACCAGTGTAGAGAATATGCTATTTATATCGTTGACACGATTAAATTTAATTTTTACAAATTTTAAATTTCAAGTTTCTCTTAAAAATCAAGTATTGTCATATCAACAGCATGGTCCATGGAGGGTGTGCATTGCACACCAACTTCAAATATATATATATATATATAAATAGAAAAAAAAATCTAAGGTCTAGTTTGGTTACCAAGATGAGATAATTACACCTTAATCTAAGATTATAATTTTTTCATTTATACAAAATATAATATATAATTTAATTTTTGTAAATTATAAAATAAAAATTATATTAAAGAATTATATTTTAACAATATTTTATTTAATCTTTATCCTTTTTTTTTTCATTTCATTTGCTTAATCAAACCAGAACTAAATCTACTTGTTGACATATTAAAGGTATTGCTTTGCTTACTCAAAATAGAACTAAGGCGTAATTTAATTTTAAAGATGAGATGAAATAAAGATTAAAAAAAATAAAATATTATTATAAAATATTTTTTTAATATTAGTTTTATTTTAAAATTTAAAAAATGTGTTTCAAAATTAAAAAAGAAATATATATTTTATTATATTTTACTTAAAAATTTAAAAAATTATAATAAGAAATTTGAAATATATTTTAAATTTTAAATTTCGTCTCCGTAAGCAAACGGGTCTAAATCTACTTGTTGACATATTAGAGGCATTGCTCACAAGTAAGCTTATATGTCAGAATATTACTTTATATATATATATATATATATATATTTTTTTTTTTCTTTTGACGAATATCACTTTGTATATGCTATTGATTATGATAATTTCAAGTAGTTTTCTTTAATAAGATTAAATGCAGCAGCAGCTCGATTCCACTGAAAACGACGTTGTCCGCGGGTGACATAAATCCGGAGCATAACCTTGCCACTTGTAAAACTGGGAGGAACTTTGAAGAGCCGACCCAGCCGCGACGGTCCTTTTTGTTACCCAGCGAATCCGACAACAAAAAGATCCAAATTCGAACCCCAAATCTCACTTAAAGTTCCTTTTTTTAATGGTTCGGAGTTTCGATTTCTCTACACTAGCCCGTTTCTGAGCCTAGAGATTGAGGGTGTTTGCTTCTGAACCCCCGTTCTACTCGCTTGTCAAATTGCACTTCGACCAATCGGTGAGACCGTCTCTCAATTCTTTCATTCCGTTCATTGTTCAAGCTTTCTAGATTAATTGATATTTATAAGCGTGCTTGATATATGGCGGATCGTTTGCCACTTCTATTTAATGCTCCTTTTTTTGTTGTTTACCTAGATTTTTAGGTCTAGGCTTATGGCCTTAATTCTCGATGATTTTCTCTTCGAGTTCTTTATGGGCGTTGGTATGAAAGGCTGATTTGAATGGCCCTATTTGAAATTCTTTGGTTAGACTTTGAAATGGATAGTTTTAGAAGCGAAGCCGAACCCCGAAGTTTTCATTGTTTGTCAGAGTTATTGTTTCAAAGCCTGACCAGTTGAGCTTTTGGTAAATCTGTGTCAACTAAAACCATAAACGTGGTTCAAGTTGAACTGGGGATTAGTTTTTGGTGTGGAAATGTATGTGGTTACTGATAACTGTTTCAAGCTTCGCTTTAATGGAGGAAAATTTGAGATTCAAGAAATATTGCTTTTCAATAATGCTATTTGGGGTTGACTTACATATTAAATATAACCTTGCCAAGATAATGTTTTTTTGAGATTTTGAGTTACTTTCCTTGAATGATCATGGGTATGGGTTTAACTAGGAGGATGAACTTTCGAGATTTGACCAAGTTTTGTTTTATATAGATCAGCGATCGGGCACTTTGTTTCGTTGTTTCTTCTTTTTTAGTTACAAGTCTTTGTGAGGCATATTTACAATTCTTTCTAGTGCATAAAATGGGTCTGCTTGATGATTCTTGGTTTCATAGATCGTTCTTCAGATTTTACGAGCAAAGCAGAGATATTGCTGGCCTTCAGATTTTTTGTGTTTTATATGGTGCTATACCACTTTAGGGCCTTGACAGGCCTGAGTTTGATTTTGTTACCTGGAGGACTATAATTAGAAGGATTATGTCAATGTTGAAAAAGTACAAGTTAATATATGTTAGTAGCCTGTCCCAATCATTAGGATGCGGGCATGGTGGGCTGTCTTGTCATAAATATATGCTGCTGGCACTCTCAACACATATTTTACTTTTATGACAAAAAATAAGCTTGAGATAAATGTTTAGGCCTTCTCTTTGAATTTAGAGATGAGATGAGATAAATTTTAAAGTTAAATAAAATATTATTGGAATATTATTTTTTAATATTATTATTGTTTTGAAATTTGAAAAAGTTGAATTGGGATTTGAAAAAGTTGAATTGTTTATTATATTGTGTGGGAATTTGAAAAAAAATGTAATGATGAATTTGAGATGAGATGAGTTCTGAATTCAAACGGAGAGCAGCACATAAAAGGTCATTTGCCTGATGAGTTTACTCTATGTTTACTTTCAGGGGCAAGTTGCTGTTAGCCTTAGCAAGTGATGTAATTTTTTTGTTCATTCTCCCTCACATATTAGAATGTGGAATTTTGCATCCAATTGCATAGCTGGAACTGTTGGACTGAAAAATGGTTGTCTAAAACACACCCAAGCTGTTTCTGAATGCTCTGATGATGAGGCTTCTTCAACTGTTAGCAGAGAGGAAGGTCTAGAGTGCCCAATATGCTGGGAATCATTCAACATTGTTGAAAATGTACCCTATGTGTTATGGTGCGGTCATACCCTTTGTAAAAATTGCATACTCGGACTACAATGGGCCGTTGTGAAATTTCCCACTCTACCAGTTCAGCTGCCACTCTTTATATCCTGCCCGTGGTGTAACCTCTTATCCTTTCGTCTCATTTATGGGGGAAATCTCAAGTTTCCTCGCAAGAATTACTTTCTTCTCTGGATGGTTGAGAGCATGAATGGTGATAGAGGGAAGTCTCATTCGTCCTTCTCTACGGATCATCAATCAGTCTGGCCAGCAAATGGCAATTTACCAAATGGTCAAGTAGGCCATGGTAACCTTAGGAGGGTACAACATACTCGACATCCCGAGCCATTAAGATCAAGCCATAACCATGGCCATCTCAATAATTACCTCAGTATGGAGGCCTTACACGCTTCGCTTCGAAAGTCACTGGTTTTCTTTGTTCAGTTGACAGCCAAGTTCCCGTTGGTGGTTATATTTGTTCTGATTGTCTTATATGCAATACCTGCCAGTGCAACCATCTTGGCTCTGTACCTACTTGTCACACTTCTGTTTGCTCTCCCATCATTTCTCATACTGTACTTTGCATATCCTACTCTGGATTGGCTTGTGAGAGAAATCATCACATGAGATGCTCTTTTCTTTCATAGTTTTGCCAGTGCTGTGTATAATGCGACGATTTTCCACCTTGTAAGGTCGAGCTGAGTGCTTCCATCGAAGCCCATCTCGGTAGCATCCAAGTTTCTTCATTTTCAGAATCGTTTTGGCTCTTATGGAAAGCAGGTGGTATGAAGATTTGGTATTATTTTATCGAATTTTTAATTGTTGATTTCATCCAAGTCCAAACGCAAATTCTTCATTTGCAGACCGTTACGTTATGGATTTTCAAAGCTCCTCTAAGAGTACGGTTGTAATAGGTAATTCTTACCAGGCCTATTTATGAATTAGCTTGAGCGCTTGTTTGTATTGGAAAAAAATTCTACGTAATGTATATGTGATTTTATTACAGTTTTTTCTTATGGTAGAGTTGGGGCAAAGCAACTTTATATTAGTCTTTCCCCTGCAGGTTCTTTGCATCACCTGCAACTCGTGAATGAGCTTTGGCATACTGGATTTGTCGTTTGTCCTTGTGCTGTGATCTTCAACAATTTCCATTCAAATTTACGATAAAAGAAGGATAAGAATAAGTAGAATCAGTCTCGCAGTTTTTTATACTTCTATACGGTAAAGGGTATTGGAGTACAGACAACTGTGGTAATAAACAGAACAACCCTCTCTGCTATCGACTTATTAGAACGACCTGTCGTTGTCGTTGCAGAAAACTCCAATCACTCTTCTAGCTGCCTGACTCCTCCGAGCGCTTATCCCAAACAAAATCTGAAATTACAATCTGCCCGATCGAGGAAAAAAACATGACTGCACATTCGGTTTAGTTTATGACAAAAAAAGAAAATTTGAACAAATGTTGGCAGCAAGCAATTGCTCATGTTTCCTTCCAAAAATCCGCCATGCATATATCTTCATGCAGAGCCCAATAAACATATCGAAGATATCGAGATCAAGATTGTAGTAGTAGTGGTGGTGGTAGTAGTAGTTCCTCTTGATTGATCATTTTCCAAACTGATCATCTCTGATTTCTAGGATAAAAACAAAGAAAAAATCACAACGCTTAAATATAAATTACATAGTTAAATTAATTTATTTCCACCAATTTTAAACTTTTTTGAGGATTAATTGTACTCCACCACCATTTATAGTATTCTATAGTATTCTCATTAGATTCTCTAAAATTATCTTTTAAAAAGTATAAGTTTGCATTTTATCAAAAAATTTTGATTGTATTTAATAAAAAATGAGATAAAATTTTGATTTTTGTTAGATAAAATTTTAATTTTATTATTCACAAAAAATATTTTGATTATATTTTTCACTTTTATTTCCTTACTTTTGATCAAATATGATCAAAATTTTTTGATAAATATATAAATTTATATTTTTTAAAGAATAATTTTAAACAATCTAATAAAAATGATTTTGGACATGTTAAAAATGATCTTAGACATGTCTGGAAGTGGAACCTGTGAATATTCAAAGGGGAAAAGTAGGGTTGTACACCGACTCGACTTGATAACGCTTTACATACCGATTGCCCGTTACCCGATTAATCGATTGCCCGATTTCCTCCTCTCATCATCATCACCATCTTCTTCTTCTTCCTCTTTTTTTTTTATTAAATTTCCTAGTGAGATTTCACTAACCCAAATCACTCATCCCATATGCAAATCACTAAGGAAACAAATTACAAGTACCATAAAAACAATCTTATCGAAAAAAAGTACCAGATCAACAAATCGGATCCTGTGGCTGGAAGCGGAAGCCAGAGAAACAATCCTCCTTCGTAACTTATTCACCAAAGCTTGAACGATTCTAGTAGTTGGAAGATCGACGACAAACCCATTACGACAGACTCTCGTGGTGTCTGAAAGGTCGGTGATAGCGGTTTTGACAGGGACGAAGAGTTTTATCCCAGCTTTGCCCTTGTTGGCCTCGAACTACTCCACCATGCTAGAGGCCAAGATCATTGATGCCGCGACGTTGAAGTTGTGACTATTAGCACCCATTTTTGGGTCGACGATTTACAGGATTCAGAGAGAGAGAGAGAGAGAGAGAGAACGTTTATGAATTTGTGAACACTAAAGAGAATATGTTAGAAATCGGTAACGGGTAATTATCCGTTTCCGATTTTAATGCAAGCGAGTTGAGTATTTCGGATTAGAATGAGTCGGGATAACGGGTTGGATTGTGTTGTCCAAATGACTAACACAAGAGGGAGGGTGAATTGTATTATATTAAAAAAAATTAATACTTATAAAATAAATATACAATATAAAATATAAATAACATACGAAGAAACAGGAATATAAAAAGTAAGGGAAAGAAAAAGCAAACTCGGTATTTTAACTAGATTCAGCCCCACTACCTACGTCCTCGCCTCAAGCTACCCATTGAGAATCCCAAATTCATTATTTAATCTCCTTCAAGTGGAGATAGAAATCTATTACACTTTTGAGTAATATCGCTATAAAGAATCCGTGTAGAACACTCTTTACACTTGTAATTACCTCACACTTGGTGATTCAACTATTTCCTGTGTAGATCACCTTCTACACACACAAGAGTTATATGCATCCTCTTACAAATATAAGAGCTGATAATTGGTAGATTTTCAGAATACACTTCTCAATGAGTGAAATAAAAAAAATACAGCGCAATTTATATATCTCTCAAAATGAATAAGAATTAAGGCACAAAATTTAGAGAAGAGAGAATGAGCACTTTGAAAGAATGATACAAAACTTAGCAATTGATATGTAAGTTTTTGTTATGATTTTTACAAAACTCAAGTGAGTTATTTATAAGCAAATAAGTTTTCATATTCAAATTTAAAAAGGTTTACATGTCAAATAAGAGTACTATTCACTTTTTAAAATATTCAAATAAAAATATCTCATTTTTATATTTGTCAAATACAACTCCATTAATTTTTTAAAGAAATCAAACATAATCTTTTATTTTTCATACATGACAAAATGAGTATAATTTATTTTTCAAACCAAATTATCTTCTTTTTTCATATGTAAAAAAAAAAAAACACACAATTACCTTTCAAGATTTTCAAACAACACATACACATGTTAAAAATGACAATCAATCATGTTAAAAATTTAAATTTTTATGCATATGTGAAAAAAAAAATCGAAATTAAATATTTTAATAAAGTTATGAAAATGTAAAAAATATAATTTGATACTTTATGAGAAGATATTAATTTTAAGTTTTAATCTAATTTAAAATTTTAAGAGACATATAAAATTATTCTATGAACTTTATTTATAGACTTTTTTTTTCTTGCTCATACTTTATTTTTTGATATATTTAACTATTTTCATGTATAAATAATTTAAATTTAAATTTTAAATTTTTTTGTTATTATAAATACGAGAAAAAAGGATTTTGGTTATTTTCTACAGCCCTAGGAAAAAGGAATAAGTGGCTTTTATCTGTAATAATTATTATATGGCAGAACATGATGATGCTAGATTTCAAAGCTGAGAGATAGAAAGAAACATCAGAATCCAAGGTCATATATTTCTCCTGCTTTTTCCGCCATCTTTTCTTTGCTTTGCTGCTTAACTTTATCTAAACTTTAGGGCAAGCAAGCTGCCCGCCTTTCGGCCTTTTGTATTCTGATGCAATCTATCTTCTTTTTCAGTTGTTTATCCTGATCTCCAATAAAAGGATGATTAAAAAACATGTCATATTTGAAACCCCACGCAGCTCGTGCTTTTTTATTTTATTCACTATAAAAAATAATTTATTTATAACTAATTAATTTCGGTAAAAAAATTATTTATAGTTAAAATTAATCACAAATAATTTTATTATTATAATGAATCAACAATACAAATTCATTTTTCTTAGTGTTACTCCATGTCAACAAGCAACGTAATGTTGATATTACGTTATTCCTTTTTCTTGGACAAGAGATCATCGGCTCTGAAAAGTTCAAAAATACGACTTTGGATTGAAAAGGGAAAGCCCTCCCCTCACCTTTATCCCCGTTTTCAAAAATGTAATTTAATTATCAATTTCCGTATAATTTAGTTCATAATAAAAAGTACTACACATACAAATAAATGATATAAAAACAAATTCATAAACTGATGCATATTCATTATGTGATCTATTAGATTTATAATTTTAGAATAAAAATAACATTATAATTTAACTCAAGTCACGTCAAATTATAAATTTATTTTTATATAATTTATTTATAATTAAAATATTTATATATCATTACAATAATAAGAGAAGTATCAGTACTTCAAAACACACGATTCATTTTAGTTAAAACAAAGAAATTGAAATGTCGTCGTTGCAAGAAATTTAGTCGAAAACCAATGAGTGATATGTGGGGGCATGCATGCATGGATGATCATCACCAATCATCATTGCTTGATTTTACTGCATCTTTGATGCTATATATATATACTATATATATATATATATAGTTTTATTATTAGTAAATGAATTCAATGGTAGCCTTGTAGTTTACGATCTTGGCAATTAAAATAATTAATGTCGGTTTGGATAATGAAATAAGTTGAGATGTTTTATAAATAATAGTAAACTTATTACATTGAGATAATAATGAGATGATTTCATTTTCAATTCTCTATTCAACCAAAAATCTATTAAGAAAAGAGGTATCCATAATTTATTGTGGGGGAAAAAGCTTTAAAATAAGACGTGCTTTCTTTATGTACCAATTAATTAAATTTTCACATAATTAGTGTAAATATTTTCAATTTGCATGTACTAATTAAGTAATAATTATTAAGCTGAATGTTAAGTTGGCTTTAACTAAATTATTAAATAAATGAGATTTCAAAATGGAAAACCTCTATTTAAATCAAAGGACAAAGTAGCTTTGTCTTCATAAAGAGAGCCATCAAGCTTGATTAAAGTACTTCTCAATAATGTTCATCTTAAAAAAAAAAAAAAAAAACCCGAAAACGTGATAGCCATTATAAGAAACCATTTAGAAAACTTCACATTCCGCAACCGACCAAGGAAAAAATTATAGGAAAGGAAATATCAATTAATATAAATAAGAAAGCTTATAAACTACTATTTTAACATTTTTTTTTGTTAAGTATGTAGTTTGAAAAGTCGGTCCACGTGATTGAGAGAGAGGACCATCAGAATGTATTATAATTAATATATATAAATCGTCATTGCTATAATATTTTAACATCGTGGAACAAAATAAAAATATATGTATGCTATATATATTGATAAATAAAAAGTAGGCACACACCTACTTCATGAATTAAAGGGGACGCCCGCCACATAACTAACTATTTGAATTAATTGCAAAGCACCTCCAAGTTAATTAGGTTTTTTCGTTCTTCGATTCTTTGACACTTCATCCCCTTTAATTATAATATCCTTTAAACTTGCATAATTAATGTTTTTGAGACAATGAAAATAATATTGTAAATACATAAAATATATTTAATGGATGACTATTAAAATTTTTCAATATTCATGTATTTCCATTTTTCATGTTCATGGATTCCTTTAATTTATAGATTATCATTTTCAAAATTCATGTACTTATTTAATATCATGTATCTTTTATGTCTATGGAACGATGTTTTAAGGAGCATTTGTAGTAAACTCGCAAAAAGGAAGTTAAAGAGAAATAATATTTAGTTCCTAAAGAAATAATTTGAGATATTGTGGTCTTCGAATTCTTTTACTATTTTTCTTTAATTTTACAACAAATAAATAAATTTAGACAATATTTATAGACAATAAATAAAAATAGTTGTATTTTGTATTCCGAAGTTAAATTATGGATTATATTTTATCATAGTTCTTAAAGAAAGGAATAATTAAATCCTCTATTTTTTGGCCTAGAAAATGCCAACTATAAATTACTATTTTTAAGTGCAATTGACAACAGATGTTTCAATGTAGATATACCATCCCAATTAAAAAGATAAAAGGATTTAGAAAATATGTTTTCTATTTAATTAAGCATATAGTATATCAAGAAAAAGGGGTTTTGCCAAAAAAATTCCTAATAAAAGGTCACATTTAAAAATGTCAAGATATGTGTCTTCTTTCGATTCTATAAAATTTGCGCCGACCCAGCAATTAGAAAAAAGAAATAAATCTATATTTATAAATCTCTTTATTGACACACTAAACACATAACTGATGTGGAAGCCTACCACGTAAACTTATATATAAAATTATTAGTACTTTTACTATTTTTAGGAATATATGGGTTTTACAGTGAGTGGTGTGCTACATATCAAATTAAGAAATAATATACATTATAAAGAATTATTTATTTATAGTCAGTTAATTTTAATAAAATAATTATTTACAATTAAAATTAATTATAAATAATTTTTACATTATAATTAATTAACTACAAGAGTCTATTTTTCTTATAATGATACTAAACTTAAAAAACATAAATAGATATCAAGGATTTACTTTTAACTTTAGATCTTGATAATACGTATAAACAGATTTAAGGCCATCAGTCATAAGACTATTCCATTCCTCAAAAATCATTCTCAAAGCCCAAGGGCAATGGGATATCAAGTCATTTTAATTGTGACAACCAAATTTATCCTTGCAATTCTTTATCATATGTTAGGAAAATACTTCATACTTTATTTATATTTAATAGTTATACTTAATGTAATATGGGAAGTGCTATTCACTCTGATGGGAAGTGTCTCGATTCCTTTTGTTTTTTGAATTTTTTTTATATCATTTTTAAGTAAATGTTTTAAAATAATAATATTATTTTTTTATATTTTTTAAAAATATTTTAAGATATTAAAAAAATTATGAAAAAAATCACAATATTATTTAAAAATATTTACTTAAAAATCATATATATATAAAAAAAACCAAAAAAGAAAAAAAAGGGATAGAATCGAAACACTTTTCATCGGAATAAACAACATTTTTCATGTACTATTACCAGAAGTGTTTAAGTTTGTTATTATTCAAAATAAAAATTGATATATTTATTGTTGAGGGACGATATTAGAACACAAAAAGAACAACTATATATTGTAATTTTTAGACGAGTAATGATGCAGGTACAATATTTCTTATAATTACTGATATAATTATATTTTAAATTGAAGACAATTATATAAAATAAAATAATTTTTATAGATTATTTTATAAAAATTCACCTCGTTTAAAATAAAATTATGTGTATTATTTATTGTTTTTAGATTTTTCGCAAGTTCTCCATTTTCGTGCGGGACCCCTTATGCTATTTCCCAACACTTTCCTTCTTTATGTCTTTCTATTCGATTCTGTGACAAGCACGCAGAGCAGAGGAAAGCGCACCACCTTTTCCATAAAAACAAACAAATAAAAATCTAGAAAACAGAAACAGTTGCTTGCGCGATTTCTGAAGCAAATCCAACATTTATATATATTTCTAAATATGTATTTGTATTTCTAAATTCTTCCCAATAGGGGGAAAAAATAAATTAAGAACGGGCGGGCCGGCAGGCAGGCAGGTAGGCACGTACACTCGTGCACGCATTCATTCATTCACAATTTTTCGGTTTTGCATTTTCTACGGTTTGTGGTTAAGCAGGCTTTAACTGAGGAAGCCAAAAAAAGAGGTACGTGTCTCTACGCGTTTTCAGGATTATTGCTGAGCCTTCCCCACGCTATAAAGTCGTTTTTCTCTCAAAATTTGAGCTGGGTTTTGCCGTTTTGGTTCTTTCCCCCCTTACACACAGGCGTCTGCTGAAAATCCTGGTTTCGGCGGTGGTTTGTTGTAAAGAAAGCTTTGGTAAGCGTTGTTTCTGCTCTGTTCTTTTACGTGTCGATCTTGATAATTTGTATATGTCCGTGGGTTTGGGACATTGGCTTTTGTTTGTTTAATGGTTTGTTTTCTCGTGTTGCATTTAAAGGGTTACTTAGCTTTCATGCTTGCTATGGGGCGCTGTCTTATATTCTTTAATGATATTCTGATGTGGGCTGTGTTCAGTTTCCGATTTTTGGAAGTGGGTTTGAAGAATAATCAGCCTTTGTTGATGGATTTGTCTTGTCTGATTGTTATATTGGTCGTTTGTCATTGTTCTTATCGATAAATGTTGTTAAATTATAGAATTCAGAATTCCTTTTCTTCCAAAAAGACTTGTTCCTCCCCTCGAATGCAACCTAGGAGTGCTGACTTCCGTTTCCCCTGAACTTAATTTTACAATTTTGTGTTGCCGTATTTTTATTTCTTGCTTATTTAATTTTTCCTGATATTTGTCATTAGAAACGAATCCGGTTTGGTCCTTTTCTCTTGCATTTGGGATCCTGGATTGGATTATTTGGAAGATTATTATCTATTTCTTTAAAGGAGTTTGGTTTGCGGAATTGTAATTGTCGCCCTGTAGTGGTCTTATAAATTGCACAAGTTTGATGCATCTATCTGTTAACTGGTGTTTGTAAATTTTGAGAGTCTGCGTGGGTTGTATTGTTATAAAGGACTGCATATTTTTTATTCTTATATGGGAATGGTTGACAGTTGAGGTTTTCTTATTTTTGCTTTAGTTTTAAGGGATACCTTCTGTCCGTTTGTTCCTTTTCTTATTGCCTTCAGCTTGCTCATCTTTTCTTATTGCCTTCGGCTTGCTCATCTTTTCTTATCAGTACTTTCACATATTTGTTCACAACATAAGTGAGATTTTTCTCCTCCAGCCAAAGAGAATCTGCATAAAATAGAATTTTGGATGAAAGAGAAAACTTATAAATTTCCTTTGATATGTTCTTCAAACGTCATACAATCAATGGTTGCCAATATGATATTAAATATGATACTAGGATACAAGAAAGCATTTATTATGTTGCCAAACTGGAATATTTTTAGTCCATTACAGATCATAGTGTTGAAAGCTTATAATTTTTGCCATTTCTTAATTCATAATTTTATCAATTATTTCAAATGGTAACGGTGCCTTATCTCCCTCAAATTGGGAACTTACTTTTTTTCCCGCTTGGTTATTGTGTTCAGTTCATTGTATGCTTTAGTCTCAACAGATCCCAAAAAGGATATCCCATTATAATTGTTTTCTTCTTATTTTCTGGTTAAAGATATTGTGGAAACATTTACTGCTTGAAGTTCTGTAATTTGAAAATTTAGACTAGATATTGGTATGTTTATTTCTACTATATTCCGTCACGCTTAAATTTCTTTGATATTTTCTCCCAAAATTATATCTTGGTCATTCAGCTTAGTTATTTAACTCATATTTGCATCACCATGAATCATGATATGGTTGGTTTTCAGGGTCTCTTCTGAGTTTTGTTCTGTATATATCTTACCTGCGTGATGGCTGAGGACAGTGTCCATTTGCCAGTGACCCCAGAAAGAACTAAGCCAAATGTCTACAATTTGAGGAGTTCTACAGGAAAAGTAAGTTCTTCAACTCCTGAAGAAAGTGTTCTTCCTCATTATCTTAGGGCGTCAACTGGTTCCTGTCACGATCTTTGTAAGTATGGGAGAGGACATGCACTTGAAGCAAAGGCAAGACGTCCCATTCTTAAAAGGGTTATTAAAAAAGCATGTGATAGTGGAAGTGCAGCAGTGAGTGTAGACCTGCCAAGGAGAAAGGAGACACCAGTGGTCAAGCTCAAACCTTCACCTGCGGCCAAATCCCGTGCATCTCATATCCCCCAAACCGTTAAGCAGCAAGTGTCAATACAACCATCTGTCAGAAAAAGTCCTGTGGAAAATAAAGTTCTGTCCGAAAGGAAAAAGAAATCTGGGGTCATGCTTAAATCTTCACCCTATTCAAAAACCCATACATCCGATACATCCAAAGCCATGAAGCAGGAAGTGCCATCTGCTGAAAAATTGAAAGTTTCTGTGAAAAAAGGTTCATTGAAGGCTAAAGATTTGGGCTTGTCTGCAAAGCGTGCTGCTGCTTTGAATCCAAAATCTTTGAAAGTGGAGCCAAGATCTTTTTCTAATTCTACAGTAGGTAAAATTGGCTTAAGAAAGAGTGATGTCAAGACGAGCAGGACGTCAGGGACCTCTAAAGTAGCTGCAAATAAGGTCTTGGCTCATCCAGCAGCTCCATTGTATTCAAAGTCTTCTTTCAATAGAGTTGCAAATTTAAATGGGACCTCTAAAGTAGCTGCAAATAGGGTCTTGGCTCATCCTTCATTGTCTTCAAAGTCTTCTGTCGATAGAGTTGCAAATGTAAATGGAAGAAAGCATGGGGACTTGAAAACTGTGTCCCCTCGCGTGAACAAAAACAAGATCAGAAGAGCTGAACCTAGGGAACCCAACGATGACAAGGTTCAGGAGAAAACCTTGTATGTCATTAAGATGGAAACAGAGAATGGGCCTCTGGAATCTGATCAAAATGAAAGTTGTGTGATCGAATTATTGCCTGCTTTATTGTCATCATCAAAGTCCTCATCCCCCTCACATGCTCAGTCTTCTTCATCGTATGAAGAAGAATATCAAGAGGAATCTGAAAATATAACAAGTGAAGCAGAAGATGACTCACCCTCGGAAAATAATGGAGTTGAAACCATAGAAGAAGCAGACACTGTGGAAAAAGGATTCAATGGCAAGTCCAAAAAGGCTGGAGTGGTTCGTTCTGAAGATAAAAAGGTCCAATTGTCGAAATTGAAGTTCAGGAGAGGGAAGATAGTTGATAGTCAGTCTTTGACCGACACTCCAAGGAGGCTCAAATTTAGGCAAGGAAAAGTGTTGGGGGAGAACCATAATGTCAAGGTCGTTTCCCGGAGAAGAAGCTTTAAGAGGACTGAAGTTGATGGTGATACAAAGGGCACCGAACCTAGCCGCCAGAAAGTTGTTTTGAGACACCAAGATGTACAGGGAAAGAGAAACGCACGGGGTTTGTTTAATAATGTCATTGAAGAAACGGCAAGCAAACTTGTTGAAACCCGGAAGAGCAAGGTTAAGGCATTGGTAGGTGCTTTTGAAACCGTGATTTCCCTCCAAGAGAAAAATCCTTCATAAATACTGTCACATGAATTTTTTTTTTCTCTTTTTTTTTTTTTTTTTTAAACCCCCCTTGCATTTGCATAAAAAAAATCCCCCTCAGTTTTTATAAAGAATTATACAAAAATAAGTCTAAGCTTCTAAAGCAGAAGGGGGTTAACAAGACATGGAGCTGCAACAGCTTAATAGTGGATTGCTACAGTTGACAATAGAAGGCCTTGTGTATAGAGTTGAATGGAGAGTGTTGTTGTGTACTGAGTCGTGTGGTGTTGTGTTCTTAACATGCTTCATCCACACTTCTCAAGGGCCCGGTGATTGTTGCTTTTCTTCAACGGATTTCATACCTAATGTGATTGATTTGTATATTGTGAATAAAAAACAAAGCATACTCTCGACTTCATTATACTTTGCCTAGGGGAAAAACTATATAGCTTTAGCTGTATTTTCTCTCCCTTTTTCTTTTTTTTCTTATCTTTTTGTTGAGAAATGAGTTGCCTTTCCTTTTTTATTTTTTTTACTGGCGTTTGTTGCAACTGAGTCTATTGAGATGTAGAATGAGGATGGAAACAGAATTTGTTGTTTGTTTTAGCCTTTAGGATATTAGGAATGGTCGGGTCTCTTATAAAGCAGAGCCTAAAATGGCATTATTGTTGATAATGATGCTATGCGTTTTATGGTGCATAAAAAAAGAAGAAGAAAGAAACAGTAACTGCCGCACACAAAATTTTATGCGTTACTCCTTCTCTTTTGTCTTCTCTTTCATTTTCCGAGTAACAGAAGGTAAAATAATTAAACAAAAAATGGAGAAACCTTGAACAACAAGAAAATAAAGAAGAAGAAAGTAAGAAAAGAAACCTTTATGATGACCGAAGAAAGAACCAAACTGAAAGAGTATTTGTAAAGCAGTCTTCTTTTTCATATTTTTACTTTTTTTTAATATATATTTTTTAATATTTTGACTGATAATAATTTAAAAATGATATATTATCATAAAGGTTTTTAATATTTTTTAATATTTTTAATATATATTCTTTTATTTATAAACTTATCATTTAATATCACATCAGTAAATATTGATGAGATAATAATAAAAAGAATGATAAATAATATTTTACATTATAAATTCTAGCAGAAATAGTAATAAGATGAGACATACTTTAATTATAAATAATTTATATATAAACAATCTCATAAATGACTTCATATAATTTATTATATTATAAAATAAATTTATAATATCACATAAAATTACTTAATTTATAAAATTATTTTTATTAATCTCTTTCTACTATAGCCGTCTTTATTAAAAGAATAGCCTTATCATTATTTTACTAGTTATTATTATTAATTTTTTTTTATTTTTTTAATTTATTTTTATTAATAGTTAAGAAAATAAGTATTAATGAAATTGTTTCTTTTGTTCATTTTTTAATGATTAAAGATGTTAAAAAAATATTTTATAAAAATAAATACACTATAAATAATGAAATAGTGTGAAAAGAATTATAATTCTATCATTAGTCTTGATAAAATAAGGAAGTTCTATACAATTTTTCAACTTTTACACATTATTAGTTTTTAATTTTTTATTAATTTTTTAATATTTTTATTTTGAATATGTTCTTTTTAAACTAATTTAATTTTTTTATTTATTATTTATATATTAAATATTTAATAAAAAAATAAAATAAAGTATAGTATATGAATGTTATGTAAATAGTATAAGGTTGTATAGATTTTTTTGATAAAATAAAGGTGATATTATTTGAACTAACAGTTGATTTATAGATTAAACTGTAAATTTTTTTTCTCATTTTTTTTATTTGTTTTTTATACACTTTTAAATGTTTTTAGAAAAATAATAAAAATTATAAATTTTTTAATATTCCTTTTTTAATCATTAAATAAAATGAAATAAAAAAAATCGATCAGGTCATATTTATAGGTTCATCATCTAGTATTTTCCATAAAATAAAATCTATGGATGAAATAGAAATGAGGACAACTGGACAACTAACTAATAATGAGATGCCGGCTGTGCCTGAAACTGAAAGAATCTGAGGCTTCTGACGTATACCCCTCAGGTCCCGACAAAACAATCCAAACTGAAAACAGTAAAATAAATAAGTGAAAATATTCGCTGGAGTCCCTTTGGCTCCAGTCTAGAGACACATAGGAGCTGTAGCTCCTGTTTTTGTTTCTATATAAAAAAATAAAATATTAGTAATGATGTGCCGAACTGCAGCCCAGCATGCCTCAATAAATAAACTGACCTGCCACTGTCCGAATGCCATATAGGACAAAGTGGTCCCGGTATAACTTCCACCAAGACGCCACCTAGTCAGTCCAACTATACATCTGTAAACGTGGCGTCATCCCCTTTGTCTTTCATCTAAGATAAAAAACGGGTCCGTCGTTTTTTAACCATGCAGAATTATTTTTCATTTTCTTCTTCAGTATCTAACAAACCAAGCCTTCCTCTTACCTCACTCCCATTCCTGCGTTTGCTTTCCGTGCATGCGTTTCCAATGCGAAATCCGCTTTCTTCCTTGTATGTAATTCCTCTTTCTTTCTTTTTTTCTTTTTTTTTTCCTCTCTCTCTGTGTTGACTGCCTTATTTGGCCTTTCTTTTGCTTTCTATCACTTGCTAAACCCTAACTCTCTGTTGATTTTTATTTGCGAAGAGTTTAGTTTTTTGGGGTTTTGGGAATGTGCTGACGGGTGGGCTTGTAACTGAGGTGAGAATTAGGGCCTTTGATTCATGCTATTTACGATCTAAGCCTCTCTCCAATTCTTTGCCTTGGTTTTGTTTGGTTTTGATTTTTGGTTTTTTTTTTTTGTGGGTGGTACGGTTTTGTGATGGTTTTCATTTTCCTGTTTGTTTGTCGAATGAGGCCGAAACTAACATGGGTTTGTTTGTATTTGATTTTTTGCTTAAAGCTGTAGTAGCTTTTGTCGCGGAGGGCCAGTGGATCTGGAATTTTAGAAGTGATTGACATGCATTGAGAAAAATATACTGAAGTCAAATTTATTTCTCTGCGACTGAAAACTTGTTTCTTGCTTCGAATTGTTCGTGTTTGTATAACGGGTTGTTTCTTAGTTTATGTTTTAGTATATTACGACAGAATTCTAATCAAAATGCAAAGCTACCCATATCACGAGTTCGGTCTCTCTTGATTTTTCATAAGACAGGATGGGCTCTTGAAGTGTCAAATTGGTGGGCATTGTAGAAATTTGAAAAATTTTCAGGCGAGTCTTAATTGGGCTTCTGGCGTTTAGCTTTTAGAACTACTTTTTATTGGATTCTATCTCTGCTCACGCTATTAGTAGAAGTAATATTTGGGTGTGTACTTGGGCTATGCATATTCTTATTAATACAATCGTTTACTTATATATATATATAAGAGGTAATGTTTGGGTATGTAAGTGTATGCCATTGCAGAATATGGTTTGAAAATCCCCTTTCCATTTATAATCTACCGTTTACCATTGGGGTAGTGCTTTTTCTTTGGTAAATACCTGTCAGGGTGCAGCCTAGTGGTTAAAAGGGGGACTTGGGATGAGCTGTAGACATAGATGTCCTGGGATTGATTTTGCAATAGGAGTTATTCTGGATTACTTGATACACAATTTTGATGGGTAGGGTTGTGTACCCAAGGTCAACTTTGAATTGGAGGATGTGTGTTGCTATAAATTCTTTAGCCTTTCCAAAGTCTAATGGCATCATTGCTAATGCTTGTTATTCCATATGGGAGGGAATTTTTATCTTTATAGTCTAAAGTTTTAACCAGCAGCCTGAATAATACTGTCACTCTCGGTATACATTCTGGCATTTTTCAGTGGCTGCTTGTTCTAATTACGTTTTCTGTGGTTGATATGTCACTGCTTGAACTATGTCCTTGCCTTTTACCTTCCGGTGTTACAAATCGCATATTCTTGCAGTGATATCGGCCATTGAGAACACGTTTGTGATTTGGTTCTTTTACAAAGTGTTTTTGTGGTGTATATGACAGATTTATTATGACTGTTACTTCTAAAAATATGTGAATAGGTGGCCGGCAATGATTCTAACAAAGCAGTATCGTTGCATACACTCGGCAAGCTGTAAATGCACAAAAGGGCATCTAAGCGAATATGTGATATTCCTAGTATTTCAACATCTGAACTGGAACCCTAAGTTAATTGCTACTCTGTCCTGTGTATGCAAATGGTTTGATGATCTTGCAAAGAGAGTACTATGGAAGGAGTTTTGCCGAACTAGAGCACCAAAGATGATGATTGATCTGGAATCTAGCGGGAGTCACAATGTAGATGGGAACTGGAGAGCACTCGGGAAACTACTTATTTTCTGTTCAGGATGTAAGAAAGGTGGTCTGTTTGATAGTGTTCAAATCCCAGGCCACTTTGTTTATAGAACTCGGTTCTCTAGGACCTCTGGAAAGAGTTTTCTTTTGCCACAATGCAGATCAGATGTTTTGTATGTGTCTGACCCTTGTGAACATCTTGATCAAGGGGAGGAAGGGGATGTGGGATTCTTCCGTGGAGTTTTCAAGTCATTCTTGGGGTCAAAGGTGCGGAAGCTGCTAATTTTAAGGGGGGCTGAGTTTCATCCAACAGAGGTATGCCCATATTGTAAGGCAAAGTTGTGGAACATGCTGCAAGCTAAGATGATACCACAAAGTGCCAGTTGGAGGTTGGGTGCTTATGAGGGTTGCATTGAGTATTATGTGTGTCTCAATGGACATATGCTTGGGATCTGCACCCTTTTACCTTTGTCTGATTCGGAAGAGGCATCTGAGTTGGAGTGATAGTTACAATGAAGCCCAGGTATTCTCTTGCGCCAAGTATTTATATTTTTGTTAAATATAACTTTCGGTAAATCATAAATGTGAATTATTTTTTGATGAAGCTTATTTTTGGGGTTTTGTAAGTTTGGTATATCTGGTCATAAACAACTAGAGTAAAATCTTTTAGGTGGGACCTGTTGCATGGTGAACTTTCTTTTCCACAGGTGTACGTTCTTCATGGATGCTAGGCATTGTGAGACAGAATGACAGCTCGTTAAGACCTTACTCACTGGAACATTTTTGAGCCAGGCATAAAGTATCTTTGAATTCTGATCCTGATACTCTATTCTCTTACCTAGTAGCTTTGCTTAGAGCCTGCAACAGAAACACTGTTGGAAAACTGCCTTGAATTGCATCGAACCGTAGCTTATATTGATGCATATATCTCTTAGCCGACAGATGTTATCAATTTTGGCTGGCGCAGTTATGCCTATGTAACCCTGTGGCAAAACTAGCTTATTCTCTCCCTGTCAAACCGTCTTGTGGACTATTTTTATTTCACTTAAATGACTAGAACTCTCATACCGAGAAGGAACCGTGTAGCCGACCTCAATTAGTTGGGATTCAAACTTAAGAGTTGGTTGAGTACTAGACTTTTATATTCCTTTGCCTCTGTGTCAATCATTTATACGCTACTTTTAAGTAGTAACATCTTTAATGT
Source organism: Platycarya strobilacea (assembly GCA_036898215.1). Classification (NCBI taxonomy): domain Eukaryota; kingdom Viridiplantae; phylum Streptophyta; class Magnoliopsida; order Fagales; family Juglandaceae; genus Platycarya; species Platycarya strobilacea. Next base: position 12,281,861 of record CM072546.1, on the reverse strand, counting down.
AGTCTTGTTCTTTTTTCCCTCATATGAATTCTTTGATATATTCTAACAAACATATTCTTTCATTGAATAGATTTATAATCATTGCGCCTAATCTGGGTTGGGCAAAACATGCAGTAAGCTGTTTGTTGAACTTATTGGGTGGAATCTGGAATCCATCATCTCGATTTCATATGGACTTTCGCAACCGGTGCTTATGAGTCTTACCCTGGACAGGCATGTCCCTGCAAAAGGCCAAAACCAGCTGCTAACCATTTCTTTTTTAAACCATCCTCTACATAAACTGTTAATGTGAACAATATACATGTGTACATATATGTATGAGGCACATATATATTTGGATGGTAGATTGGTTTGTGCAATAAACCATACACACGTCTAGGAAGAATTTTCTGCTTCACTGTTTACCGATTTTCTCCACGAATTACAACTCACTTTAGGTTTTTGTGAATTGGAATTTTACAATCCAATTGAGTATAAACAAGGATAGAAGCGCGTTCACAGGATCAGACATCCTGCCTAATGTCCGGTTCTTCTGCTCCAAAGTCAAGCCCAGCAATGCTCATAGGACCGATGTTAACTGCAGAATTTAATTTTCAATTAATGAACTTGACAGGAATTTCCAATTTTCAAGATATGAATTTTTGCCATAAAACCAACTTCTAAAGATCTGCATGCAACTGTAGCCTAACTACCGCTACAGAAATACACTGTAATGGTCCCATAAAACCAAAGCAAAAGTTCAAATTGAGACATGTTATAATTGCTGATTCTTAAGACAATGGATACCCGATAAAGGTAGTATGGATAACAAAAACCTGCTGTATTGCAAGAAAACAAGCTGATAGGGAAGCCTAGACTATTGCCTAGATAACATAAGCTTTTCCATACGAGTTATAAACAGGAGAGAGAGAGAGAGAGAGAGAGAGCATCACATACCAACAGCATCTAGCCCGGCCAATTTTGGCATGAATTGCCGGATATGTTCTTCTGCTGCTTTCTCGGCTTTAAGTGTCTCACATGCAAAAGAAACCAAAATCTTGTTCTTTCCATCCTTAGGTTCGACCATACCCACAACATCATCCTCCCACCTACCTCCAAATCAAAATGAAGATGGAATGAAACATCGATTGGTATTGAACAATAGATCTCAACTAAAAAATCAGAGAAATCGGGATTTACTGCTAAAGAAAAAAAGTTATATATGGTTATATCTTTCATCATATAGTACAGTATGTAGTACTTATGAATGGAAATTTAATTTATTCAGACAGTAGTTATCAGATGAATGATAAAAATCATTAGATAAACAATTCTCAAAGTACGTTAAGATCATATAATTTAATAATCCATTAAATGCAATCTCACGCAAAATAACTTCAATTCCACATACTTGGATAGAAATTGTCTCACAAAATCAGACTAAAAGTAAATAATTTACTTCGAAACAGAGCAAAAAAGAAACTGGTGTGAGCTTAGACGACACTTAAAATATGCAACATAGCTTACCCATGAGCCTGATCAATGCTGTGGAAGCGGGCAGCATCATGGCCTCTGCACTCCACTACGAGACTTTGTTCTTTCTTTCTCTGCAACATATCAGAACCTATTAAAGGAGATCGACAGTAAATTACAAATGACCTCATTGTGCTAAGTGACATTTCCAGATTTTCTTCTTGTGTTTCAGAAACTGTTGTTCTTATTGTTTTTCCGAAATCATCATGTTAATCTAATCTTTATGTCATTTGGAGTAAACTCAAATATTCATTTTACCTACTCTCTCATGTGACATACACATTATTTGGAACACAAAATTTAGCCCTCAATTACACCAATTGAACTTAAGCTCCATGGAAGAGGCAGTACTTAAACAGTTTGATCATTGGGTTAGGAAACAGAACTGCCCCCATTTGCGCCCATTCTGAGGATCATCTGATGGCTAAATTTTGTGTGTTTTGTGCAACACTAATGCACTTGGGATAGAAAATATACTTTATCTTACATCAAACCATAGGGAGTCTTAACGAAAGCTCCAAAAGAGATGAAAATAATTTGTAATTGTCCCCAACAATAATATTGTCTATTTATGTATAATCATAGAAGAAAGGAGCAAATATAAGTCATAAAAAAGAATTGAACAGCTCCTTACATTGTAGTCGATGATTGTGAGCTTGATCAAGCGGTAATCCTCACCCCTGCTGCACTCTCTTTCACATTCCAACTCTTTCACCATGCAAAAGAAAGTTAAAAATACATGATACGAAAACCTCATAATATCGTGGTACAACAATGTGGTAAATTGAGAGAATTTCCTGCATAAGCCATGACAAGCATTGTATGAAGTAAGCTAAGAAATCTCCATTCATGAAAAAAAGAAATCTCCATTCATGAAAAAAATGCCAACTAAGGTGGAAAAATGGATCGTTTGAGCCAATATTGCCAAGCTAACGTAGATGCATAGTTTTAAAAGAAATTGACATCCAACAGGAATTTCCCCTTTAATAACACTAACGTTGGTTTTCATTTCTACTTGCGCCTCCACTGAACTTCTATTAATTTCCCTACCGCTCCGACGCCAATTCATATGATCATTCTTCCCATTTCAAATTCAAAACTTTTTCCGAGACCACAAAGTTAACTCAAAAAAGACAAAGATGAAAGAAATCGCAGCAAATAAGCATCCCAAACACCCCAAGATTTCTAATATGCATCCTCTCTCCAAGACTCCAACCATCTGGTGCAACCACAAACAAAACCCAGTTACGAGCTCTTGAAGAAATATACACGCACAGAGAGAGTAGTACCTATGCCGTGAAGGCCATAGCAGACAGAATGGGGAAGTTGGATGAAGTGGCCAGAAATGGACCCACATGGCAACAGTGCTATTGATGCCACTCCTTCCATCGCCTTCTCCACCTTCCCATTCTCGGATTCTGCTCCTACTTCCTCTCCTACGGGTTTTAAGATAATAAATAAATTAATAAATAAAGAAGAAAAGATAAAAATTGGTGAAGAACAAAATGCAAAAATAGAGTTAAAGATCAGTTCAATCACAGTACCCATCAAATAATTCTCAGGAAAATGGCCCTTTCTTTGCCGCCGATGGTTGTCACCCTTCTAAGTTCTACCCTCGTAGTATCTTGTTGCTTCGGGGATGATCGTGAAAGAAAATCTCCAAACGGTGACGTTAATGAAAACTGGGCTTTCTCTGACGATGCATACGCGCTGGTCGTTTGCGCAAAACGGCAGGCTATACTGAACTCGGCAGAACGACAAGGTTAGCAACTTATTGGGTGGGTCTCCCTCACTCCACCTCCTCAACTTTTGTTTAAAGTTTTAGGGAGACGCTGGGTATATCGATCCCTGTTAAAAACAGTCTAGTAATAAATTATAATAAAAATATAATAGAAAATTTTAAAAAAATATAATAAAAAATTTAAAAATACAATAAAAAACATAATAATAAAATAAAATAAAATAAAATAAAAACATAATAAAAAATAAAATAAGATGATTTAAATAGGTGTTCGGTTTCAATCTAGATGGTATCGGTGCTGCCGGCGGTGGGTGACACCATCCACCTCATTGTGACTGCTAATGTTGGGTCCGAAACGGATTTAAAACTGTGTGGAACACATCGGAAGTTGTGATAGAGACCTCGGTCGTGTCTCCACTCAACTAAGCTGGTCCATCTCGCCTTGTTGCTCCTCAATGACTGAGTAAGGTTCCTTTTGCTTGTGATGGTTTGCGTGCACCAACAATGGATGAAAGGGTGATACGAGGTTGAGGTGGTTAAGAGAAATTGATTGAGTTCGTCTTGGCTAAGGTAGGGTAGAGTGGTGTACGACAATAAGATTAGATGGCTAAGTGTTTGGAGCAATAAGGTGGTATTTAGACTACGGTAGTCTTGGTTATGGTAATAGGAAAAGAGATGTGGTGGACTGAGTGGTAGATTAAGGTATAAAAGGTTTAGGGGAATATCCTTTGGGTAGGCCTATGTATTGGGGTCTCTTTAGTAAGGAATATGGGTCATATAGTGTAGTAAGGTTAGGGTTTTAGTGAAGACTAAAGAGAACTTCGAGATTGAGATTAGGTTAAGGTTTGGAAGTCAATTGGCTAAGGTTTGAGAAGATGGGTTTCGGCCAAGGTGGTTAGAGTTAGGTGGGATAGGGTTTTGAGATGTTTTGGATAATTCCTAAAATGTAGGAATTAGGATTTTAGCAAGATAAGTGGGCGGCAATAAGGTAGGGTTGTTGGCCGAGTATTGCTTCTATTTTGGAATAAGATTTGATTGATTCAATCAATTGAATAATTGATTAATCATTTGAGAGAATTAAGGATTAATTTGGTGATGTGGCAAGTGGAGAATTTCGGCAATAGCTAAAGTTGGAATGGCCGAGTGAGATATTTATGGAAAATGAAAAGATTTGATTTTGAATTGATTTGAGTTTGGGTAATAGTTAAGTGGCCGGTTGGTAGAGGCTTGTTGGGGCCGAGATTTGGGTTATTTTTGGATGAGGGAAAGGGTTAATTGAGGTTAAGATTTAGTGGAGTTATAAGTGAATGAGAGGTTAAATAGCTAGGTTATGTGCAAAGTGATGCACGACAATGGAGATTGTGAGGTGCTCGGCTAGGTCATTTTGTATTTAGGCTAGATGGAGTTTGTTTAGGATATGAGGTGGCCGAACATGGCTTAGGGCATGCTAGAGTTTTCGGCCAATGCAATTAGGGTTAGGAATCTAGGATTTTGATTGGTTTTGGATAAGTCCTAAAAAATAAGAGTATAGCTTATAGGGTTTTGAAGTGGGCAGGACACTAGGGTTTGATGTTGGCCGAGTATGTCTTGATGATGGGGCTGATTTTGATTGGTTCTCTTTTTCAATTGATGACCAATCAAATAAGAGAATGAGGTGACAATTTAATGAGGTGGCAAAGGGGTTTCGACTAGAGTAAAAGGGTGATGGTCGAATATGAGAAAATCTAGGAGTTTTGGTTTGAATTGAATTTGAATTCAAATCCAAATGGTGGCCGGTCTTGTTAGGGTTAGGGGGGCACGAAATTTGCTTATTTTGGATGATGGATGAGGTGGATTTAAGTTAGAAAATATAGGAGTGGATGGGGTTAGGTGGCCGGCTAGGGTAAAGGGCAAAGTTGGTAAGTGTATAGGCTAGAGTTTCATGGCCTTTGGCCGTGTGGTGTGGGTAGGGTTTTGGGGTTTTTGCCGTGGCTGCTAGGGGGCAAAAGGAACACCAAATTGATCAATTGAACAACCAAATGATTATTGAACAAAAGACCATAGAAGAACAAGCCAACTCCTTCAAGGCACCAAGGGGTTTCGGCACTTGCTTCTTCCTTCAACACTTCCTTCTTCTTCAATCACTCACACACTCAACACTCACTCACTTGAGCAATCCGAATCTCCCAAAGGAGGAGGATTTCGAATTCCTTTAGGGACACACACACAAGTTCTCAAATCCACAAGTGGTGTGGATTTGGCCTCACAAACACAAAACTCACAAAACAATCAACAACCACTCAAGAACACAAAAACATAAAATTAACTAACGAGAACTCACTCAACACCGAAACTCTTTTTATGAATAACCTCAAGATTTTTTATAAATAAAATGAAAACAAATAAAAGGATAGATGTGGATCACCGATTTAAAATTTTCACGATGATTTTCTTCCAAAAGGATTCACGAATTGCACCCTAGGGAAACCCAAGTGCTAAGCACCGAAATCCAAACCACAAAACTTGTAGCTGGCCTAAGTCTTTTCCAAGAGCAAAAATCTAATTCTCAATTTGTCCAAATATATGAAATAAAAACCTAAAAGTCTTATTTATAGAATCTAACAAATTTGAAACTCCCAAAAGGTCCCTAGTAAAATAAGATAATTACTAAAATAACCAAATGCATAAATAAATAAAATAAATACATAGATAAGCAAAGGTGGCGCCAATGATGATGGGGCCGTGACATGTTGTGGCCTAGACATGGCCTGTGGCATGGCATGGCCCATGAATGGTTGTTTGCATGGTGCCTGACTGCGTGGCATCTGATAGTGTGCATGGCATGATGACATGCCTAAGCTTGATGATGTGTCCTGGGTGATGCCGTGCTGTGGTAGTATGGCTCAGTCAGGTGGCTTGAGCGGTGGTCTTGCATGACCCAAGCTGAGTGCCGGGTTGATGGTCATGCATGGTCCAAACTGGCGGTCTGTGCGCATGGGCTGCGCGTGGCCAGTAGCCTCCATGGTTGCTTGCTGCATGTCAAGACCTGAGCCAAGGCATGCATGCAGACTAGCCAAGTGAATGTCCTGACCCTGCACTAGCGGTGTCAAGGCATGATCTAGGGCGATTTTTAATGAGGTACTATTAGGTCGTTGGGGGTTGCCGTTGCAGGGGTGAGGTCGCTAGACGCAGGCGATCACGATGGGGTGGGCGGTGTCGCCCATTGCCGACAGAGACACCGATGACCGTTTCTCAAGAGAATCAAACGAACCATCCCTAGTATTTTCCAAAGTTTTAATGGATCTTTGACTTCTATAGCACGCCACTTGCAGTTGTAGGTTCATCCCCCATTTATCCTTCGCTTAATTATCAGTCAGTCATGAAATATGGATGTCATATTCCGTGTAGTCTCTGCTCTAACTCTGTTGTTTGTTCTTGTTGGTTTCAATGTGGTTGCTCCTGCTTTGAAAACGGTTGTTCCTTAATTGTGCTTCATCCTTTTTTACCGTATTGGACATGGAATTGCAGCTTGTTCTTTGTTCTGTTGTCATGTTGCTTGTTTCTACAGGCTTCTTGTACTAGTTTCAACTGTTGACTGGTCGGTTCGTGTTGTTCGAACTTTTATCCATCGTGTGCGGCTTGGTAGTGTCGTTTAGTGCTGTTTTGGCTCACCAGTTTTCTTGTTGGCTTTTGGTTTTATCGATGAATGATTTTAGTTAACAAATACATGGTAGATACTAAAGTTCCTTTTTTTTTTTGTAAGAAGTCAATATACAATAGGGGATGCTCAACAATATTAGCCCATGATCTTTGGCCAATGTGAAACTAAAGTATAAGGCCTACAGTGGGTGAGAAAGCTTATTTGTCCACCACATATGGAGTTTCTGAACCAGTTTCAAGCTTCTTGAAGACAATTTTTTGTTGGAGAAGCTGGCCATTAGAAAATGCTGTAACCTCTGTGACTATTAACACTTTGTCTTCATCCTTAAACTCTCCTTTCAATATAATCTTAGCGAGTTCATTTTCAACATTCTCTTAAAACACATCATACATGTTAGAAGGTTTTGAAGTTAAGTCCAGAATATGTATATTGCACAAAAATGACATGAAAATGTTGCAAAAAAATATGAGGTTCAGAACATTGAAACAAATTCCCTTAAAGGTCAATAAAAAAAATCAACGTCTTGGTTTGGCATGTCCACATAAATGCTTAAGATAAGATATGTGGTGGTGGCATGACCATATTTCCCCTTCACTAAAAGGGTTCACTTAATAGAGTCTAGACCCTAAACAATCAGCTCTGACATGGTTTCCCATTAAATTACCAACTCAAAGATCCATTTAAGAAAACCTAGACTAGCCCAAAATCTTGGGAGGGGCAATCAGTCTCATGTAATGGGGTTCATCCGAGTTCGAAATTCGAAATTTTCTTAAATTTTTAAGATAAAAATATCAAAATTATTGAAAAATAAATATAATTTTAAAATCGGGCCGGGCGAAAGCACCCATAAGTCTCACGTCGACATTGAGATCCATCCACCCATAAGTCTAGGGTGGTGCCCGAAGTTGAAAGTCTGTCACCTTGGGGGCATGAGTAAAGTTACCAGGCCAAAGAACTAAAAATCCTCACTCCTAAATAACAAAAAATTCTAGTTTGAAGAACTGCTTACAGAAGAAAAATCATTGTCAATAAAGCATCATTGTGGTAAAGCTTACCTACAACTTGACGATGTTGTTTATCTGATCCTGGTCCAAAGGTTGGAAAACTATATATCCATTAACACTGTTAATATAGATTTTGTTGGCTTGAATTATTGTTGAAGTATTTGAATTCAAATAGAATAAGATTTCATTTTAACTCTAAAGTTGTAATTTTGGATTGTTGAGTTTGAATTCAAATAGGATAAGTTTTGATTTTTGAATGAATGTAATTTAAACTATGAGATTTATTTATAGTATTTTGAATTCATTTAGGTGTCTAAGAGTTTGTTAAAGAGGCTGAAAAGTTGAATTTCGAAATCTGGAATGATAAAATCAGAAGGCAAATTCGAAATTCAAATTACAACAATAAATTTGGAAATCTGTTAACAACCTATCAGCAGACAGATTCTAATGAAGGATGACCTGTCAGCAGACGCGTTTCAGCATCACTTTTTCGATAGACTATTTAACTCAAGTCATATGGTAACCCCAGGAAAGGATTTCGGCCAGAATTGATTTTAAACATATTTGAAAACTATTTAAGAGGAAAATTAGTAGAGAATTTTCCTTATGATTTTTTTTTTATACTTGCGAGTGTGATTTTGCTCAAGATTTGAGAAGATCTTTAATTGATATACGTCATCAACCACTGGAGGTTCCAGTAGGAAAGGCATAAATTGAAGATCGTCAGAAATTCTGGATTCTATTGCGATAGGGATAAACGAGTCGTTTGTCCGGTCAAGTAAGGGAGTCAATTGACAAAAGTTTTATAATTGAATAGCTTACTTGTAAATTGATTTTTAATCAATAAAAATGACTTTCTTAGATTTGGTTGTTCCGTAGGATTTTACTTTTGAAGAATTCTTCAACAAATTTCCCTTCGTAACTAATTGACGTGTTATGCTTGATAATTTATTTATGGCATGCTTATGAATATTCACACAATTGATATTTAACAAATTTAATTAAAAAAATTATTAGATATATTTAGTCATGCAGGAGTGAAAAAGAAATTTCAAATACTATTCATAAACCTAGGGCGGAAGACTGATCTTGCAGCAGCCAGTAGTCGCTGCTTAATAGTTTCATATGCTAATTCCTTTGGCAGTGTGTCATCTTCTGTGTTGAGTATGTCCTGTGAACCCACATTTGATGTCATAATGATAAGAGCAATGCTGGGGAGTAGCCACACTCAGGGTACTCCCCCTCACATGAACAGTGCCATGAACAGTGATGGCACTGTTCATGTGAGGGGGAGTGCACTGAGTGTGGCTTCTCCCCCTCATTTTTTTTTAATGATAATTGTATTGGTAAAGCTCACAGTGCGACCTTGGGAATCAGCCACTCTTCCAACATCTAAAATCTGAAGGAACACATTAAAAACATTGGAATGGGGCTTTTCTATCTCATCAAACAGAATGACTGTATACGGCGTCCTGCGAATTGTCTCAGTCAGCTGTCCACCTTCCTCATATCCCACATAACCAGGTGGGCCCCCAATCAATCTTAAAACAGCATGCTCTTCCATGTATTCACTCATATCTATTTGAACAAGAGCTTCTTCTGTGTTGAAGTAGGGAGCAAGTGCCTTCGCTAGTTCTGTCTTTCCAACACCAGTAGGACCCATGAACATAAAACTAGCAATTGGACGGTGAGCATTTGAAAGACCAGCTCCAGATTGCTGAATAGCCCTGGCTACTGCTTTCACTGCAGGATCTTGGCCCACAACACATTTATGCAGCTCTTCTTCCAAATGTATTAGCTTCTCCCTCTCGGATTGTTGAAGCTTGGAAAGAGGGATACCTGTCCATTTACTGACAATTTCAGCAATGCCATTTTCCGTAACTTCCTTTCGCAGCATAGACTTTCCAGAGTTCATATATTTGTCCAGCTCTTTTCGTGCACTTCCGAGTTGTCGTTGCAAAGAGTTGAGGCTGCCATACTTCAGTTCTGCAAGATGATTAAGATCAGACTCTCGTTCAGCCTGCTGGATCTCAAAATTTACCCTGTCAATCTGTATAAATAAACAGAAAAGTTAGTCAAACCGGAATTTTTATTCATCAGTAACTAAAAAACAAATTATTTCTAAGCTACTTCTGCTAACTGGATTTCTTGGTAAAATCATTACTACTAGATCTCAAGATTTATATTGTATGACGGACTTTTGAAAGTAACAGTATTAGAATCAACAACTTATGTCTTTTTGATTGACTGAATACGGGTCATGACAGACTTTTCATGCTCCCACTGTTCAGTGAGCTGGGCTTGTTTCTCCTTGAGGATAGACAACTCAGCCTCAAGCCGCTTCAACCTATCTTTAGAAGCCTTATCTGTATCATTCATGAGGGAGAGCCTCTCCATTTCTAGCTTCAACACCGAACGATTGATCTCATCAAGGGCAGTTGGTTTTGAAGTAATTTCCATTTTCAGTTTGGCAGCTGCTATCAGCTAGCTGCAATTGGGAAATATATTAGCCCTCAACTAATGCACAGATCTTAAAGATAAATCCGATGAGGGTACCATCAGGTTCTTATAGCTAAACAGACAGCAAGGTTGAACACTTCTGATAACCATACCCTTTTTCCGAAGAATACTTTCCAAACCTTACAAACCAGCAGAAAACTCACTTAAATTGAATAGTACAAAAAAAAAAAAAAAACCTTTCAAATAGAATATAAACTGAAGTTCATACCATATGATTATAATTATCATAAAAATGACAATCACTGTGTGAGTCTTTAGTATTCTCATCTATATGCTGCTTGAACAATATAAATACAATTCAAGCTTGAGCCACTAATTCTAGAATGCCCTGATTGGCATATGCAAAACGCGAGTCATCATGAACACAAAAATCTTCTGAAAAAACAAGAACCACTCAAATGTTGCATCTGCCGTTTTGTCAGGTAAAAATCGGCCACCAATGTAATGATTAGATAGAATCGCTGCTGCCACAAGTGCACTATCAGAAATGCAGACTCCGTGAAGCAGCTCATATCTTTCACGCAGTACTTGCATTATGGAAAGGGTATCTTCAACCGTAGGTTGATCAACGTAAACTTGTAGAAAACAATGCTTCAATCCTGGGTCTTTCTCAATATACTTGCGATATTCAGCCAGAGTTGTTGCACCGATACACCGCAACTCTCCCCGCCCAAGCATATGCTTCAACAGATTGCCTGCATCCATTGCACCATTTGTAGCACCTGAAGAGAAATCAAAGCATTGGGTCACCATTGGCATTTTCATACTTTAATACATTTCATTTGTACCTATAATCCACTTCTGCTGTCAAAATTGATGTGAAAATGAATAAGAGAAAGATAAAGTATTTCTGAAGTACAAGTAACAAAGACTATTTCGTCGCTTCAGCCAGCTTTGTAAATAACCAAGTATGTTACCTGCACCAACAACTGTATGAATCTCATCAACGAAGAGAATAATTTGGCCATTTGATTCTGTAACTTCCTTGAGTACGGCTTTCAATCTATCTTCAAATTCCCCCCCAATATTTTGCCCAAGCGATTAGTGCACCCATGTCAAGGGATATTAGCTGTAAAGAGATAGAGCGAGTGATGAGTCAGACCACCATCTGGCATCCGAACATCATCACCACTTGGCATAGATTAGTATATTTGAGTAAGCCACAGAGAGGGGTGAGAGAGGGATTGCTGAACTTCTACATATAGCACATACCTTACAATTTATCAAAGCTTGAGGAACATCTCCTTGCACAATTCTTTGAGCAAACCTGTTGAAGGAGGCACAATTAGACTAACATGCAACGATTTTGAAGGAACCATTAAGCTTAAGGCGTAACAGCAAGCCTTCAAAGCAGACCAAAACCATTCAGTCTAACGTCCTATACAAACCCATGAACAAAGACTGGATTCTAGCTCTAACCAAGTGCTTACCCCTCAGTTATTGCTCTAACCAAGGAGAACAAGATTTTTCTTTGTTATCCTTGAGAGAATCTGGATGCACCTACGTATTTCATCATCTCTTCCTATTACTGGGTCAAAATTCCCTTCTCTTGCCATGGCTGTCAAATCTTTTCCATATTTTTCTAGTGCTTCATACTTCCCCTCAGGATCTGTTTAAAAGAGAGAGAAGAGAATCATTGTCTAACTCACATAAACATCAAATTAGCACTGCCCTTTTTCCTCTAACTAGGGAAGGGACACAATAAAAACTCAAACAGGGAAAGAGATGAAAGCACTAAATAATGCCTCTTTATGTTTTCCCAACAGAAAATATCAAGGAAATTAAAAAACTGATGAAAACAATACAACAATATAAACTTTTTTATTGGCACATGATATCCGAGAACAAAGTCCCAATTAATCTCTAGGGTGCATAGGCACTCGGTAAGGGGTTTCCCGCAAGTGCACTTTGGGTAATTTAAGGAAAAGTTTCCCTACTCTAATGACCCCTAGAAGTTGCACCCAAAAGGATTTGAATTTTAGACTTGGTTGCATACCACCAAGACCAAGGCCTTTGCCACTTGAGCCAACCTCTAAGGGTATTATACATGAATGGAAACTAAATTTCTTCGGCAAACATTTGCATGGAAGTCTTAAAAATAGTTTCCTAGTTCCACTCCAGATTCCCTGCCTACTAACCTGGATAATGAATCTACCCATTATTCTGATATTTACTAACATAAATGATCTTTGCAAGGACGTGAAAGAACTTGGATACATCATAAAAGGAAGACATTTTTCGCCCTGTACAACAATCAACACAACTAAATTTAACATGCAAAAACAGGATTTTAAGGTTCTTTTACGTTTTTAACTAACCTTGTCTTCAGTCAGCATGAGCGTGCGTGTGGGCACCTACACACATGCACACACCCATAACTGAAGGGTATGAGCTAACATAACCAGAACTATTTCTAATTATATGTAAACAAGGAATTGGTAGAATAGAGCCATCACTTAAGAGGTGACAATGAAAAGAAAACAGCAATAGAATCGAAATGGAAAATATATTTCTCCCCAACAGAAGAACATTAAAAGGCAGAGAAAAAATGGGTCTTACTTTGTAAATATCAGTAACAAATTTTTGGAATGTCTCAAAAACACTTTTACCTTTATCTGAAGAATGTGGCTGAACGATGACATGCATGGTCGTGACTCCACCAGGGATGTCATATAATTGGCTCTGGCACTCCCCTAGTGTTCTGTTGTTCTCCAATATTTTGCTTGCTGCACTTATTAACTTGACATCTTTTGCTGTCCTTGGACCATTCTCCTTCTCTTAAAAATCAAAATATAGCATTTATCTACTAATAGAACATTAAAAATCAAGGAATTTCAAGATAGTAGAGAGATCAATTTCAAACAAAGAGGTCCACTAAGACATGATAACTGACATGGAAATTTGGAATAGACAGAAAAGGTGATGGAATTTAAGACCTAAAGAATGCCAATTTTAGTGTTACTGACTCGGGTTATCAAGCTCTTGGGCCATGCTTAACATTGATGTTCTCATCATCTAGAATATCAAATACAATTTCAAGAACTTAATGCACTTTAGTTTTAATGAATTAAATTTTATTGCCATTGAATAAGGGTAATCAATGACAAATATAGAACTCCTTGACCATTACCCAATGTGGCAGTAAGAGCTATAGCCTATTCTTTGCCTCTTGTGGGCAGCTGCCAAAAATGCAGACGTCTTCAAAAACTTCTCATGGATCTCGGACAACCTTAAGTTCAATACAAATAATAACTAGCTATCTCTCATTGGTTCTTGGTTTTTATTTCTGTAATACAGCCAATCTCTTTGAGGAAGCATTTCCAATAAAAGCCACCTTCAATGCCATGTTAACTAGCCCCTCCTGTGTCAACCAGAGCATTCAAAATAATTTTCCATAGTGTCTCTCCAGCGAGTCTACTTTTTCTTGAGAGTATGCCGCACAGAATCAGTTTGTAGGATATTGCATCATCCACTACTTCTGTATTTGCCATCATGATGGTGATGGCTAAGTTGTCTATGATAGCTCCGCTCCAAAAGATGGTTAGTGAATTCAAAAGCAATGTAATGCTCTATGAAAGACATAACACAAAAAAATTCTTAGTCACTATACAGTAATTCTGAACAATCCCATCCGACAATTTTACCCTATATTCCATAATGTAACAGTCATCACTACTTGTTACACACTGAAGAACTATGACAAGATTATAAAAAAAAAAGCTTGTACAATAGATGATTATGGAATTACAATCAAACACATAAAAAACAAGATAACCACCTTTTGGCCATTGAGCAAGAATATTTTCCTTTAATAGCGCAATGAACAGCTTGAATTGTCTCGCCAACATTAGTATTTCACCAAATTCCCACTGGGTATTCTGCAAATCTGAATTACCATTCAAAGAATAGAGAGAAGAATAAATTAAAAAATAGGATTTGTATGATAAAAGAGTCAAAGCCTGGAATTGGAAACTAATACAAAAGGGGAAACAATATGAAAGGGATTTGTATTTGCAACAGGAATTTCAGTTAATAGCAATTGAAACCAGTAACAAATATCCCAACTGGATCAGTAAAGAAAAAAAAAAAAAACACAGAATCTATGGACCAATTCCAAATCGATCAGAAACCAAAAGGAATAATCAAAAGATGTCATGGTCCAGGAATAAAATGGTTGGGCTTGGGCTTTTATGTTACTGTTTGGTTAGGATAAGTCTTGGGTCCATTAATTAATTTAGAAATGTGAATATTAATAGGGACGCTGCATTGTAATGAGGGATGAATCAAAACATTAATGAATTGTTTCCTATTTGCTTCTCTATCTCTCTTTCTATCTGGAGGCTGGCCAACCTCGAATTGGCCTTCCCCTTTACATTTTCTCTCTTATTTTCTAGTTAACCAAACACTCCTAAAATGGGTACATTACAATTGGTATCAGAGCTTGCAATTCCATGGCGGACGGTACGAGATCAGTTATGGAGGGAATCAATCATCTTAGGCTTCAACAAGAACATCAACATAAGCAAATAGATGATACGATCTCGATTTTTTTTTTCAGCAACAAGAAACAACAAGAGCTGATAAGAAGATCCAAGAAAAGAGGCTCGCGGATGTTTTACAACAATTAGCTAGAATTTCAGCAATTTTAGACAAAAATGATGTTATGCCAATAAACAATCAGGATAGTCCTATCTTTGCTTGGGATGTTGAAGTAAATGATGAAGATCTCGTATCTTGCAACATAATTAATGAGTCAATGGATCACATTGATGAAAAACTTAAAATTTTCCAACAACAGGTATGTGACGGGAAGAAAGATTGGGATGAGAAATTTAATCATCTTGAAGATCTGCTGCTGAAGTTACAAGAAAAAGAAAATTGCGCATCAACGAATGAAGAAAAAGAAATAATACACACCGTTCAGAGTCCACCTTTTCATATTGTCGTGCATTGCATTACAAATGGCAAACCAACACAAATCGCAAAAAGGGTTCATCCAAACCAATCCATGTCTTCTTCGAGTCCATGTCTTCCTTGAATTCTTTCAGACCGCCTACGAATATTTCCAGAGCGACAAGCATCAGATCCTCCACCATTCTTCCTAAGAAAGGAAGATTTCGCTGTGAGATGTGATTTTGATCCTGGTGGAAATGAATTACAGTGCCGCATCTTCAACAGACAGCAACCCGAAAAAAGAATCCATTTTGCCAACGAGATTTTGCTTTACTACCAAAACTTTGATTCCGACAAACTTTGATTCCGACAAGAACTTTCTCGACTCTCTCATCGTCACCTGTTCACTTGCTTTACCCCTCTGTTCTCGTGCAAAGATTTCATCAATGGTTTCTCCATTGAATCAAAACTCGAATAAGAAACTCAGATCTAATGCTGAAATCTGGGTTCATCGTAGTGAGCCACAACGCACAAAGGCTTTCTTGAAAGCAGCGAGCTTTCATGAAATTGGTTCATTACAAAAGCTTCTTGGAAACACAGACCTGAAAATGGAGATTCAGATGTACAAGCTCTACGAAGCCGATGACAAATCTTATATCAAGCACACTGGTAGCACGCATGGATGGGACGTGTTGTCCTATGAACCTGGACCCAGTCAAGCTTCGTTTCCATTTCTTGTTCCTTGGAAATTCAATGGCACTGCAATAGGTACAGACTGGAAGAGCCACTCAGGGCATTACCCTCGACATCGGCGTTCACATGGTGATAGAGTCGCATCTGCTGTCGGCAATGATGGGGATAGTTCGGGCTAGGGTTCATGCGTGAAACATAGACGTTGGAAATGACATAAGGAAATAAACCGATCGGGACCAAAATAGGTTATTGGGCTCGGGTCTTGGGCCTAGGTTGAGTGAGGAAATAGAGGATGAAGCTCCTTGTAACAAGTACGGATTGGGCTTGGGCCTAATCCATTTAGCTTTTAATTCAAATTTGTATTTCATATGTTTTTAGCATTCGGCCCATGTATTAGGGCATTAGTGATTTACGCTACTATAAGCTGTAAATTAATTGCACCTTGAGGACAATGTGTTTCTACGGGGGATGGAATGTCATGGTCTAGGAATAGAATGGTTGGGCTTGAGTTTTGGGCTTTTATATTACTGTTTGGTTAGGATAAGTCTTGGGCCCATTAATTAATTTAGAAATGTGAGTATTAATAGAGATGCTGCATTGTAATGAGGGATGAATTAGAATATTAATGTGTTGTTTCCTATTTCCTTATCTATCTCTCTTTCTATTTAGAGGCTAGCCAACCTTGAATTGGTCTTTCCCTTTACATTTTCTCTCTTATTTTCTAGTTAACCAAACACTCTTAAAATGGGTCAATTACAAAAGAATTCAATAAACCTTTAGTTCGTCTTACTTAGTGTTGAATCCAAGATTTCAAGTTTCGTGTAAATCTACATATAGATTTTGATGATAACAAATGAATTCAAACAATAAAGGAGTCTCAAACTCAAGTTGTCCACACAATAGAATCAAGCACATCAAGGAACCAAGTGAGAAAGAAAGGAACAAGTTCACATTAAAGTCATATAGTAATATTGTAAATCTCTTAAAAATTTGAAATTAGGTTAAAACTCAAAATTAATATTTTATCATAAAGTATTAAAATACATTTTCTACATGTGCATGAATATTTTGAAAATTAAATTTGAAAATTTTGAAAGATGATTGATTGTCATCTTTCACATGTGCATGACATGATTAAAGGTTTGAATTTTAAAAATATTAAGATGATTGATTGTCATCTTTCACATGTGCATGTTTTATTTAAATATTTTCAAAAGTGATTGATACTTTTCTTGACTTATGCAAAAGGTAGATGTCTTTATTTGAAAATTTTGAAAAATAAAGTGTGCTCCTTTTGTCATATGCAAAAAGTAAAAGATTAGATTTGAAATTTTTGAAAAGTAAAGTGTACTCCTTTTGTCACATACAAAAAGTAAAAAGATTAGGTTTGAAATTTTTGAAAAGTGAATGATGATGTCTTTGACATGTGAATCTTTTTAAATTTGAATATGAAGTCTCATATGCCTATAAATAGATCATTTGAGAGCTTCACATTCACAACACCAAGAGCATACAACATTTATTCAAATCTTTCATTCTCTTTTCTCTAAGTTTTGAGCCTTAACCCTTATTCATTTTGAGAGATATAATTTGCGCTGTATTGTTTTTATTTCACTCATTGAGGAGTGTTTTCTGATAGCCTACCCACTATCAATTCTTGTATCAGTAAAAGGGTATGTATAACCCTTGTGTGTGTAGAAGGTGTTCTACACGGAGAATAGTTAAATCACCAAGTGTGAGGTGATTGGAAGTATAGAGGGTGTTCTACACGGATTCTTTGGAGCGGTACTGCTCAAAAGTGTAATAGGTTTCTATCTCCACCTAAAGGAGATTGAATAGTGAATTCGGGGATCCTCAAGGGGTAGCTTGAGGCGAGGACGTAGGCAATGGGGCCGAACCTCGTTAACATACTGAGTTTGCTTCTCTCTTACCCTTACTTTTTATATTTATTGTTGTTTCATATTTTGTTTATATTTTATATTATATATTTGATTTATAATTGTTATTTTTTTAAAAAAATATAACTCAATTCACCCCCTTCTTGTGTTAGTCATCTGGCCAACAATTGGTATCAGAGCTAGAGCTCTGTTATAAGATTAACTATCTTTTGAGTTAAGATCTTATGGCTAACATTGCAACTTCATTTGGTGAAGGTCAATCTAGCAGTCGGCCTCCACTCTTTTGCGGAGACAATTACTCATTTTGGAAAGTTAGAATGAGAATATTCTTTCAGGCTCAAGGTCGAGAAATCTGGAAATGCATTGTAAATGGACCTTATATTCTAACGAAAGTGGTTGATGGAGTAAAGGTCAAAAAGAAAGAAGAAGAGTTTGATCGTGAAAACGATAGATTTTATACTTTGAATTTAACTGCTATGAATTTATTATATAATGCTCTCAATGGTAATGAGTTTAATAGAGTAATGACTTGCACTACAGCAAAGAAAATTTGGGACAACTTGAAAGTTACTTATGAAAAAACTTCTCAAGTTAAGAAATCAAAAATTTATATTTTTACTCATGAATATGAAATGTTTAAGATGAATGATGATGAATCTATTTCTAGTATGCACACTCGTTTTACTAACATCATAAACAGCTAAACAGCTCTTGGCAAAGTTTATTCCAAAGTGGAGATAGTAAGAAAAATTCTCAACTCTCTACCAAAACGTTGGGAATCAAAAGTGACAGCGATTCTTGAAGCTAGAGACCTCAAGAAGCTCGAAATGAATGAACTCATCGGGTCACTTATCACCCATGAGTACACATTGAAAAGAGGAGAAGAAGAAGGAAAGCCAAAGAAGAGTTTGGCACTTAAAGCTGTTCCACATGAAAGTGAAAGTGACGAAAATGAGGAAAATGATGACAAAGATGAAGAAGTTGCGATGATAACAAGAAGAATTCAGAGGTTCTTAAAGAAAAATAAAACTCCTCCAAGGAAATCCTTCAAAAAGTTTTTTAAGAAAGATTCAGGTAAAAATGATACTTTAATTTGTTATAAATGCAATAAGCCTAGTCATATCAAGTCAGATTGTCCTCTGCTAAAGAAAGATCGAAATAAAGGCAAAAAAGTAATGAAAGCTACATGGGATGATGATTCAAGTAGCTCAGATAGTGAAGCAAGTAATGGAGAATCATCAAATCTTTGTCTTATGGCTAAAAATGACATTGAGGTAACAAATCTTGATAATATTGAAGATCTTTTATATGAAGAATTGTAAAATATTTTAGAAGAGGTATATGAGGAATTTGAAAAATTGGGTATCAAGTATATTGCTTTGAAAAAGAAAAATTCTTCTTTAACAAACAAAATTGATATTTTAAGAAAAGAAAATATTGTTTTGAAAGATGAAAATCTTGAGTTGAAGAAAAAGAAAAATGATTTAGAAAATATTATTGAAAACTTTACGAATGGAAAAAGAAATTTTGAAAAACTTTTTGATAGTCAAAGATGTGTTTTTGACAAGGCAGGCTTGGGATATATGCCGAAACAAAAATACAAACCTTATAAAAACTTCTTTGATAATTCTTCTACATCAAAATCCAATATTCAAAATTCTTTTCATAAAAATAATTTTGTTAAAAAATGATACTATTATAATCACTCAAGTTCTTCATATATGTCACATGCTATTTGGAATTTTTGTAATAGAAATGGTCATAATTATCATGCTTGTCCTATTAGAAGAAAACATACAATGACTATTAGGGTCATATGGGTACCTAAAAATCTTGTTTGTTCTAATACTAATAAATAAAGGACCCAAAGAACTTGGGTACCAAGAAAAATCATTTTAATTATTTTTATAGGTATGCATGAAGTCCTCCACAAACAAAAATAAATGGTTTTTAGATAGTGGATGTTCAAGACACATGACGGGAGACAAGACTATGTTCTTTGATCTTAGATTTAAAAAAGAAGGACATGTGACATTTGGAAACAACTTGAAATGGAAGATCGTGGGAATAGGTAAAATTGGTAATAAGTCTTCTCTCATAATTGAAGATGTTTTACTTGTTGAAGGTCTAAAATATAAGCTTTTGAGCATAAGTCAATTATGTGATAAATGATTTACAGTTACTTTCAAAATGGATAAATGCATTATTTTGAATGATCATGATTGTAATATTTGTTTTATTGTTTTTAGAAGCAACAATGTTTATACAATTGATTTTAAAGAAATTACCTCACAAGATCCTATTTGTTTTTCAACTCAAAATGAAACTAATTGGTTATGGCATAGAAGACTAGGTCATGCCAACATGGAACTTATTTCCAAACTTTCAAAAAATGATTTTGTGAGAGGTTTACCAAAGGTAAATTTTTTTAAAGACAAAATTTGTGATGCATGCCAATTTGGTAAACAAACAAAAACTTCTTTTAAAACAAAGAAACATATTTCCACTACTAGACCACTGCAACTGATATACATGGATCTTTTTGGACCAAATAGAATTGCAAGTTTAGGAAGAAAATATTATACATTTGTTATTGTTGATGATTTCTCTAGATATATTTGGGTCATCTTTCTTACTCATAAAGATGAGGCACATAATGCATTTACCAAGTTATGCAAGAGAATTCAAAATGAAAAGGGTTATACTATTTCAAGTATCCGAAGTGATAGTGGAAAATAGTTTGTTAATAAAAATATTAAAACATTTTGTGATGAAAATGGTTTTGTGCATAATTTTTCTGCTCCTCGAACTCCTCAACAAAATGGGGTAGTAGAGAGGAAAAATAGATCTTTTCAAGAGATGGCAAGAACAATGCTCAATGAGAACAACTTGCCTAGTTTTTTTTTGGGCCGAAGCAGTAAGTACTGCATGTTATGTTATAAATAGAGTTATGCTAAGTTCCAAATTAGATAAAACCCCATATGAACTTTGGAATGAGAAAAAGCCCAACATTGGTTACTTTCATGTATTTGGATGCAAATGTTTTATTTTAAATGATAAGAATAATTTAGGCAAGTTTGATGCAAAATCTGATGAAAGTATCTTTTTCGGATATTCTACTAATAGTAAAGCTTATAGAGTATTCAATAAAAAGATTTTGACTGTACAAGAATCTATGCATGTAGTATTTGATTAATCTAATTCTCTACTCTCCAAGAAATCCATTGATGAAGAAACAGGAGGTATAAATAATACGGAAAGTCTTAATCTCAACAAAGAGAACACAATAGAGGAAGTCCAATATGGAGACATCAGGAAAGATCATCAAAATTTAATATAAGATGCAACTAAACAGTGGAAATTTGTAAAAGATCATCCAATGAAACAAATTCTGGGAGAACCTTCACGAGGTGTAAGTACTCGATCATCTCTTATAAATATTTGCAATCATACTGCTTTTCTATCTCAGATTGAACCTAAAAATATTGATGAAGCACTTCTTGATGAATCTTGGATTCTAGCTATGCAAGAAGAGCTTAATCAATTTGAAAGAAATGATGTTTGGACACTTGTTCCTAGACCCAAAAATCATACTATTATTAGAACAAAATGGGTTTTTAGAAATAAAAAAGATGAGTCCAGAGTCATTGCTAGAAATAAGGCTCGACTTGTAGCCCAAGGTTTCAATCAAGAAAAAGGAATCGATTATGATGAGACATATGCACCAGTCGCAAGATTAGAAGCTATTCGAATGCTACTTGCATATGCTTGTTATAAAGATTTCAAACTTTTTCAAATGGATGTTAAAAGTGCTTTTTTAAACGGTTTTATAAATGAAGAGGTATATGTTGAGCAACCTCCAGGTTTTGAAAATCATATTTCTCCAAATCATGTTTTCAAACTCACAAAAGCACTATATGCACTCAAACAAGCTCCTAGAGCGTGGTATGAGAGACTCAGTGGTTTCTTGATTGAAAAAAGCTTTTCAAGAGGAAAAATTGATACAACTCTTTTCATTAAATACGAAAATGATGATATTCTTTTGATTCATATTTATGTTGATGATATAATATTCAGTGCTACTGATGAAAATATGTGCCAAGTTTTTGCTAAGACTATGCAGGAAGAATTTGAAATGAGTATGATGGGAGAGCTTACATTCTTTCTTGGATTGCAAATTAAGCAAGCAAAAAGTGGGACATTCATCAATCAATCAAAATATATTAAGGAATTGCTGAAGAAGTTTGGGATGGAAGGTGCTAAGGAAACTGGAACACCAATGAGCCCATCCACTAAACTTGATAAAGATGAATCCGGTAAACCAATTGACTCGAAGGTATATCGAGGTATAATTGGTATCTTATTATATTTGACAGCCAGTAGACCAGATATTATGTTTAGTATGTGCTTATGTGCACGCTTTCAATCATCTCCAAAAGAATCACATTTAATTGCAGTTAAGCGCATTTTTAAATATCTTAGTGGTACAATTAACTTAGGATTATGGTACCCTAAGCACACATATTTCAATCTAATCAGCTACACAGATGCAGATTATGCTGGCTGTAAAATAGATCGAAAAAGCACTAGTGCAGTATGTCACTTCTTAGGTCATGCACTAGTTTCCTGGTTTAGTAAAAAATAAAATTTTGTTGCACTATCTACTGCTGAGGCAGAATATGTTGCTGCGGGTAATTGTTGTGCTCAAGTTCTTTACATGAAGCAACAACTTGAAGATTTTAAACTTATGTACAATCACATTCCAATCAAATGTGATAATACAAGTGTTATAAGTCTTTCAAAGAATCCAATACAACATTCTCGGACCAAACATATTGAAATTAGATATCATTTTCTTAAAGATCATGTGCAGAAGGGCGATATTGTATTAGAATTCACTAGTACACATGATCAATTGGCAGACATTTTCACAAAATCCCTACCAGAAGATAGACTATGCATGATTAGAAGAGAAATAGGAATGATTCATGCCATAAATATCTGTTAGATACTTTTATTTCATTATCTTAAATGACCTACAGAAACTTGAGACGTTTAACCTAATCATTCAAATGCATTTGTTCCTCATAAATCATCATGGCATCTTTGTTTAAAGGATTAGGCAATCAAAATGAAGAGGCAAGGAAGGATTTCAAATCCTTATTCTGTTGCTTTAACTCTACTATTTTTTTGTTTGACTCATAAACAAGTCGTTGAAGTACAGAAACAGTCTCGCTAAACTTCTCAATTTCGCGAGTTTTGGATTCCAATCGAGCAGAAAACGCGACGATAGATGATGAGTATCGAGTTTCGAGACCCACAAGTTCGTAAATGGTGTCATGATTTGATTTATTAGCTAAATCAGTCTCTTTTGTCGGGCACGGGTGGTTTTAATTATTCAGCTCTTTACAAAATCTCATTCCGCACCGAATTACCGGAACTAGACCTCCAGCCTTTGCAGGTTTTGTCGAATACGTGTGGCTACGCACCGAATTCTTTACAGTCTCTACTAACGCAGCGTTTTATTTGTCTATTGGTTATTATAGGAATATATCTTATTGAACTAATTATTATTCTTTTTTAATAATACCAAAAGGGGGAGAAGTTTTAGACTAGAACAATTAGACTAGAATATTAACATTGTTTAAATTGCTAAACTTGTTATATATGCTTGGAATTATATTTATATTTTTGCTTGAAAAACTAACGCACATTCTTAGGGAGAGCTTAAGTATTAATACAGGCTTAAAGATCTATCAAGTATTTGTCATCATAAAAAAGGAATAGATTGTTGAACCCAAGGTTTCAAGTTTCGTGTAAATCTACACATGGATTTTAATGATAACAAATGAATTCAAAAAATAAAGGAGTCTCAAGTTCAAGTTGTCCACACAATAGAATCAAGCACATCAAGGAACCAAGTATGAGAAAGAAGAGAACAAGTTCACATTAAAGTCATAGAATAATATTGTAAATCTTTTAAAAATTCGAAATTAGGTTAAGGCTCAAAATTAATATTTTATCATAAAGTATTAAAATACATTTTCTACATGTGCATGAATATTTTGAAAATTAAATTTAAAAATTTTGAAAGATAATTGATTATCATCTTTCACATGTGCATGACATGATTAAATGTTTGAACTTTGAAAATATTAAGATGATTGATTGTCATCTTTCACATGTGCATGTTTTATTTGAATATTTTCAAAAGTGATGGATGCTTTTTTTGACTTATGCAAAAGGTAGATGTCTTTATTTGAAAATTTTGAAAAGTAAAGTGTGCTTCTTTTGTTATATGCAAAAAGTAAAATATTAGATTTGAAATTTTTGAAAAGTAAAGTGTGCTCTTTTTGTCACATGCAAAAAGTAAAAAGATTAGGTTTGAAATTTTTGAAAAGTGAATGATGATGTCTTTGACATGTGAATCTTTTTAAATTTGAATATGAAGTCTCATATGCCTATAAATAGATCATTTGAGAGCTTCACATTCATAACACCAAGAGCATACAACATTTATTCAAATCTTTCATTCTCTCTTCTCTAAGTATTGAGCCTTAACGCTTATTCATTTTGAGAGATATAGTTTGCGCTGTATTGTTTTTATTTCACTCATTGAGGAGTGTTTTCTGATAGCCTACCCACTATCAATTCTTGTATCAGTAAAAGGGTGTGTATAACCCTTGTGTGTGTAGAAGGTGTTCTATACGGGGAATAGTTAAATCACCAAGTGTAAAGTGATTGGAAGTGTAGAGGGTGTTCTACACGTATTCTTTGGAGCGGTACTGCTCAAAAGTGTAATAGGTTTCTATCTCCACCTGAAGGAGATTGAATAGTGAATTCGGGGATCCTCAAAGGGTAGCTTGAGGCGAGGACGTAGGCAGTGGGGTCGAACCTCGTTAACATACTGAGTTTGTTTCTCTCTTACCCTTACTTTTTATATTTATTGTTGTTTCATATTTTGTTTATATTTTATATTATATATTTGATTTATAATTGTTATTTTTTTTAAATATAACTCAATTCACCCCCCTCTTGTGTTAGTCATCTGGGCAACACTTAGCTTAGAGATTGATCAAAGTTATCATCTATTTCCCTTCTCCTGCACCTTATGGTTAAGAAATCCAAGCAATGCAAGAAGAAGAAAAAGAAGTCAAGGAGCTTCTTATAATTATAAGGATTACAAATACAAGAATATATCAGCTCTCACTACGTGAGGGAAGGGCGAGAATTACGCTTTACTCAGCTGGTATTGTGGGCTATCATTTGAGAGAATGAGGCTCCTCATGATTGTCACCGCCTATTAAAGCTGAATTTAAACATAATTTTTTAAGGAAATTAAGTATATATATAATGGTGATATTATCGTAGGGTAGCGCTATAGATACCATTTTCAATCTCGTTTAGAGTCCAGCTTGGTGTAGCAACGCCACTCTAGCAATTCAATTGTTTTTTCATTTCATTTGCTCCTCCACACCCAGGTCCCCGCTCGTGACTTCCCTTTGTGCACTGAAATATATTTCGTGTACCATCATTTACCAAACCAGTGCCCCTGCCCAGACCCCAATCGTCTACCATGGTCTTCATCGGACCCATCTCCGACCAGTGTTGGGATCTCCTCCACCGACCTCAAATCCGGGAAACAAAACCACTTGCTACCCTTTTTTTGCATTTCTGTTACATTCTCATCTCCGTTGTGGAGTTCGTCCATTCCCAGCCTCATCAAATTCAGCCAGCGAATGAAACCTGGATCATTTGTATAGCAGCAAAAAATTGTTACAGCCACAAGTTCATTGCTTACAGAATTAATTCTACTTTTAAAAATGCAGGTTTAACATTGCAAAAATTATCTCTAGCTCAGTTGGAAAAATGATTGCATTTTAGAAAAATTCCTCAATGCTCTTCTTGCTGCCAAAAGGACATGAAAAGGGAAATGAATTCTTGTAAAGATTTTTTATATTGATTGTTGGAACATAAATCATTACTCAAAATCTCTATTCAATGCCATTGACCCCCTTTTGAAGAAATCGAGACCATTTGAGGCTTTTTTTCAACCTCCCTTTTAAAAAGTGAAGTAGCCCATATTAAAGTCAGACCATTCAAATGATTCATTTTCGGTAGACCATTGAACTTTTTGTCCTTCGAGTGCCCGATTCAATATTTCGGTACTCGTTTTTTTAATAAGACAATTTTTGGAAATCTATAAAAAATCTAACTTGAAAGAGTATTCTCCAGTTGAAGATCAAATAAAGCAAACAAAAAATGTAGAGTGCGTACTGGGTTCAAAGCTATAAAACCCAACTGTGTCCAGTTTGTTTCCAAACACGCCCTGTGTGTTTTCGACAAAACAAAAATTAGCAAAACCCAGCTCAAATTTTCATACGGTAAATACATTTTTGAAAACAAACACTCAGCATAAACCATCTTGACATTAGAACTCGATCTCAAACATGTTTCGGCACTGTTCATCGGACATGACCACACACTGTCATCGAAGTAATGAGGTTGGTAGCCTTTTTCTGTCTGAAAGAACTCATCCCAGCTGCATTCCGTCTGAAGCCCTAAAACCCCCAAGCCCAAAAATCATATTTTTACTGAACCCTAACATTGATCCGCTTAGTAGCGCTGTTCGCACATCTTATCAACCAACTATCAGTTGTGTCTAATCGATGCCGTACAATTCTTTACTCTTTCTCACTCTGAGGACGGGAATATTGACCATATGGAGATGGGTGGATCTCGAACCAAAAAAGACCGCATTTTAAAAGATGCCTAGATCGTAAAAGTGACCTATCTGCTCTAGATATTCTTCCGCATGTGTTGTAATAGTGTTGTGCTCATTTCGGATGGTGAGCTTCCTTGTCCATAGTTCTCCAAGGGGGTCTATAAATTTGTTGTTCTTGGATCCTGCTTCAAGCACCCGTATAAAGAGTCCTAGGTCTCGCATGCCAAAAGAGTTCTATCGTCTTAAGACTCGGTCATACTAGGTAATCAATTTTTGCCCCATTCGAAACACTTCAATTTATGACTTTCTATTCCTCTATATATGTTTATATATGTTTCCTTCTTTGAAGCTGTTAATATGTGCATACGGTGCTATTTGTTATTGTTGATAATTACAATCTTTTGTGTACTTGAGTTGACAAGTTGGACCATGTTACTTTATATAAACCACACCAACATTGAATGTGCATTTTGTGAGTAAGGATTACTGCAACATTAACCACTTCTTGATACTGATCCTCATTTGTTAAGGATTTCTAGAGATTTTGGGATGTTTGCCGCATTGGGATGAACTGTCGCCTGATCTAAGGATTTTTTCTTCTTTCGTTAGGATAGGTTTCTACTATTGTTGTTTGCACCAAATGTGAAGTTAGTTTTATTCATATTCCATTGAAAGTGAGTTTGCAATTTTTTTCGGTGAGCATGGCTCAAGTTGTGGCTACATCTCTGCATACATACTAATTTATCTGATTATTATGTTAAATTGCGCCTATGTATTATTGGCCCCCCTTATTCGATTGTCCCTTCAGTTGGTCTTACTCATCAGTCCACATTAGTAGTTTAGATAGCAATTCATCCCTTGAAAAAATTTGAGGAACTTCTCCAGTTCTTCGAGTGTAAATTCAAAAATGAACACAAAAAAAAAAAAAAATAAGGATTTGTTATAATCTGCCATACACCTCCTTATTTATAGCATGCTACTAAAGATAGTGGACGACACATTGCAATATGAAAAGGCTCTTCGTTAATTTCCCAACTTTAAAATAAAATTTAAAAAACATTTGAATAGTAACTGTGCTACCGTGACTAATGTATAACAACATTCTCCATTTGTTAGCGTTACTACTTACGGTCCTCTCGACTATCGCACTCTTGCCAGGTATGGCCCACTTCCTTCAAGACGATTTTTATTTTAGTCAACTTCAATTTTTGCCCTCTTGCGCCATATATTATAAAATTATAGATGTGCTTTGCATACGTATTTTATGTCATATGTTTAGCATTTACATGTGGACACTAATATGGAAAATTCTCATGTTAACTATTTATTGTGGGTGGACGGCCTGGAAGACAAATTCATACACATGATGAAGGAAGATGCGCTTAATGGTGCTTTTCGGGCCGGGACCATGCTTTGTATGCTACACGCCTCATGGCTCTTGGGATAGGGATGGTTACAGAGCAATAAGTCAAAGGTAAAATTCATAGACTGAAAATTATGCAACGCCTGTTCACCGATCTCATGCACCAGACTGGTATGGGATGGGACCGCGTTACAAAAACAGTTATTGCTACTAATGAAGTCTAGGCAAATGCCATCTAGGTAAGGACATTTGAACATAAGATTGAAAATTGTAAATATGCTGTTTATTTAGTAGTCAACTCACTCTCTAATATTCTTTTAATATGTGTATATTACTACTTTTTCCAAAACAAGCCGCAAGTCAAGAAATTTTGAACCTTGGGATGTCCCTGCTACGAGGACCTCTGTACAATATTTGGTAAAGTCGTTGCTACAGGCATGCTTCATCATTCATCTGTTGAGCCACCACCAAACTCTGATGATGAGGAGCGACTTGATGAGGCGATGCACGCTCGGGGCCCTGAACTTGGGACTTAAGGTAGCGGAGATTTCCTAATTAGTGGTCCGACGCAAATGTCCATGGAAATGGATGAACCATCATCGCGCTTGTCTCGACATTAGCATCAAGAAGGACACAAGAACAAACACGTCAAGGAAATTTTAAACATGGTTGCTATAATAACAAGCTCATACAAGGCCCGACGAAAGTGTTATGAGGGCCGAGGGGAAGTCTTAGGGGAGAAGCGAAGCAGAGGCTCAAGAAATGACGTGCATAGTGATGGAGGGTTCGATCAATTCTATCAATGTGTTAGCATGTTACAGGCAATTCAACGGCCTCTGCCAGATGATGTGTTCTCTCGTGCATTTGATCGGCTTATGAATCCCTTAGCTTAGAAAGGATTCCTTATGATGGATGATGCCCGTAGGTGAGGATGGGCCTTCAATAGTTGAATGTTGTGAGGGTTGTTAGTTGAAGTTGTAATCGTTTCTTGGTTAATATGTTAGTTTCCACTCTAGTCTGCATGTTTGAGAGACAATCTTATTTGCATATTTGTTGTTGTTGATGTCTTTGGGCTGAACAATTTTGAGTGTTTGTTAGTTTAAATCTTATGCTAATATCATGCCTTTGTTTGGGATATAAATTCGCTCTACCACATCTTGCCTTCTAAATATCTAGACATTGTGGGTGGCATTTAGGATGTACAATGCCTCAATGTAAGCATTAATATTTCTTCGAATGTGCTTTTTGGCTATATACACTGCTTTGTGCTTAGAAAAACAATTGGTAAACCTTCTTGCAGTGTAGGTGGTGAACATCGATCCTAACCTTTAGACAATCAACGACAGTAAAATCCTTGACTGTAGAGACGACTCCTGAGTGAATCAGGTTCTTCATTTCTTTTCGATTTCAGGTGAATGAATTATCCTGCGTGGCTAACTTTGTTGTACTATCTGCTTCAATTCATTACTTGATGCTAACATGTGTAGGACCGTATTTGTGTATATTTACAGTTAGTTCAGCGTATCAGACCGTGTTTGGGTTGAACCATATTATAAACCATCTTGAGACCTGTGTTTGTTAGTATGGGTGATAATTTACCTTGGTGTTCAGAGAGTGATAGTGATGATCCTTTGGAAGTATTGGATATTATAAATGTTATAAGGATAGTCACCTGCCGCCTGAGATGGAACGTCCCAAGGCCACAACATAATATAGGACTCCGCGGTCACCAATATATCCTAGGTATCTTAAATGGAAATCTTAGAAATTGTAGGCTTGTGTTCTGGATGGAGATAATGACCTTTCGCACCTTATGCTCTCTGTTACGGAATAATCGCTTGTTACGTGATTCTCGACGAGAAGTGATAGTTAAGGAAGTTGTTGCCATGTTTTGCTTTCTTGTAGGTCACGCGAACGGATAGCGAGTGGTTGGGGATAGATTTCAATACTCATCGCAGACCGTTAACAAATATGTCAGGAGGGTTATAAAAGCATTGTGCAAGGTCGTAAATCAGGAGGGTTATGACGTGCATCCTTATATACGAAACAATAATCGCAATTATCCTTGGTTCAAGGTAGGAAATCAGAAAATCTACCTATGAAAAGCACTTCCCAACAAAAGATAGTCTTCAATGTTGTTTGTTCCTTTTGTTTTTTATTTGCTTGTAATTTCCTACATGTTGTTAGGGTGCTGTTGGTGCAATGGATGGTACGATGATGAAGGTCGTCGTCCCAACTGATTTGCGTGAGGCATATTGAAATAAATTAGGCCAACTTGCCCAGAATGTTCTGGCTATAGTTGATTTCGATATGAAATTTATTTTTATATACATTGGATGGGAGGAGACTCCTTGGCTGAATGAGATCGGTGGGGGTACTTATAAAGGGCGGACATATGAGGGTTCATTTTGAAGGGGGTTTTAGGGAGAAGAAGAGAGAGCTTTGTCTCGTTCTAGGGATTGTGTAACAGGTTCGATGCGTGAGGGTAATGTTTCGGTGCGATGGAGTGAGAGCTGCCATAATGAAAATAGATATTTTTATTTGGATGCAACCAGGTGAAACGATAAAATCAGAAATAAAAAATACTTTACTAAAATTTGTCACCTCAGTTTGTGGGCCCCATCACATTAAATACTCTAAAAAAATTCAACACAATCTTATCTCATCTCTCAAAACAAACACACAATTATCTTATCTCATCTTATATATACTCTATACACATCTCTACATAACTAGGACTGCAAATTAACAGAGCTGCTTGTGAACAATTTGAATTCGATTCGTATAAACTCGATTCTAACTCAGTTCATTTAATAAACGAGTTGTTCGTAATCACTAATATTGGTTCGAATATTAAACGAGTTAAATTCGTATAATCTCGACTCGACTCGGTTGAGACTCGCAAACAAGATTCGTATAAACTCGATTTGATTCGTTATGTGCTCGTTATAATACTCGTAATAAATATATATATATATTTACTCACATATATTCTTACATATATATTTTTATAATATATATATTTTATGTGTTATATATATTACTTTTTATACTTTATATAAATAATATATTTTGTTATTCAATGTTTAATAAGAGGACAAAAGAATAATGTTATGTATAATAATGTATTAAGTTCACAAAAATATGATTCAAATGTTTATAAAGAATAAGTAACTCTAATTTGATTATAATGCTTTCCTATTTAATTTATTTTGTTATTTGGCCATATTTAATATTACTAGTGAGAGGTGTAGTGAAAAATATAAATAAATTGTAATAAATATTTACATATTTTCATATGCTCTTATGAAAATATAATTATTATATAATATTCACCTAAAATAATTATTAAATAGAACAGAAAAATGAACGTATGAAAAACGAATATTAATATGATGGAAAATAAATTGACAAATCTATGCTATAAATCATCTTTAGTTAAATAAAAACTCACCTCTATATGCGTCATGTGGACAAAACCAGACCACTTCACTTTATCCTCCCTTAACAAAATCAAACAAATAAAGGTAAAGATTCTCCGTATCTATTCATCGAGATTCTCATTTCTGCACTAAAAGTAAGCCAAAATCCAATGGTTGAACAACCCAATTGCGTAACATATACCTATGCTTCCAGATACACTCTATTAATCTTAACCAGCCTTCTTTGAATATTCAGCCAGCCCTCCCTTCGTCTTTTCATTTTCTTTGCAGATATCTCTCTCTTATCTCACCTATCGTTTCCGCTTCTTTTATTTTTGCTCTGTAGAACTCCTATTCCTTTTCTAGGAGGAGCGCCTTTGACGATGCTCAGGTCAGTTTGCCTCTCTCCTCTCCCACGGTGTTAGCATCTAAGTTAGATCTGCATATGTTTTTTTCCCTAGACAATGACATTTTTTGCGTGTGGACAAGTTAGAGGAGAGAAAGAATGTCAAGTTTTTGTTTTTTTATTTTTTTTCTTTAGGTATCTGTAGAAGCGAAAGGAAAGAAGTTTTATTAACCTGAACAAATTAAGCTTTTTTTTTTTTTTTTTCCTTTGGTGTATTTGTAGGCGTGGTTGGTGCATATCTTACATATTTGGTGGAGAAGAACGCCATGGCCGACTGCAAGGAGGAGGTGAGGATGAGGATGGAGGGTTAAGTGGTGTGTTCCAAGCCTCGTTGATTGGATCTGGAGCTCTTTAGTTCCACCTTTCACGACCACCCCACTTCAGACCCTCATTCTTTAATTCGAGCTCGTATCTATTCATTTATTTATTTTATAGAGTCGAGTTGATCTTATATATATATATATATATATATATATATATGTTAGGCAAGTCGAGTTCAATAAAATTTCTTGAATTTTTGTCGAGCTCGAGTCGAGTTCGAGTTCGAGTTCGGCATGAATATATGTTAATCGAGCTCGTGATCTTCTGTTCGAACTCGATTCGACTCTGATCGTTTGCACCCCTCCGTCACTGATAACTTATATATCTTAAAAAATTTCATCTTATCTTATCTGATGTCATCCCTGAAAATAAATAAGATTTTAATTTTTTTTTCTTATCATTACAATTATTTTAAATTTCTATATATTTTTTTAAATTTTCTTACAAAATAAGTAATGCTACTATATGACTTATATATGAGTGCAAAAATAAACCAAAAAATGGGTTCAAATCAGTCCAAACCAAATCGGTTAGACTAGATTTAAACCGGTTCGAAACCGGTTTTTAGAAACATAAAATCGATAAAATCTGGTCTGGTTTGGGTTCCTTTATTTTAAAATCGGATCGGTACTTGTAATTATATATTTTAGATTATTTTTTTAATATTATATATAATATGTTTTTATATTTTATATATAATACATAATAAAATAATCATATATAAATAATACTATAATATTTATAAAATAAAAGTTGAATTTTAAACATGAAATTAAAACAGTTTTTTATATAACAGCTTTTTTTAAATAATAATTTTTTATATTACTTTGTTTTAAAATTCTATAACAGTTTTTTATTGCAAATTTTTTTTATATAACAGTTTTTTGTTTGTCTAACATATTTTTATAATAAAAAAAATTTTTAAACCTTTTTTTTTATTAAAAATATACATTTATTTTTAAAAACTTACAATTTATTAGAATAAAAAAATTGGACCAAAACTAGGAAAATTGATACCGATTGTGGGGGATAATTAAAGTGTAATTGATTTTGCATTTTATAAAATTGATGGGACCAGTTTGGTTTTATATTTTAGCCAAAACTAAATCGGACCAATTATACCCATACACCTACATATTACCGCTCCATCATATCGCTGATGCCACGTCACATAATTATTAAAAGAGGTGCTATACTTTCCAATTTTAAGATCTCAAATTGGGATCTCGATTAGGTTCTTTTTTATAGTTTTTTATTTGATTTTTAAATAAGTATTTTTAAATAATATTAAAATACTTTAAAATGTTAAAAAATAATGTATTTTCATAATTTTTTTTAACATTTTAAAATATTTTTTAAAAATATAAAAAAGTCATAATACTATTTAAAAATATTTACTTAAAAGAAGAGTGCTACATGTCCCGCTTTTGGGATCCTAATTTTCATTTTCTTATTTTTATTTTTATTTTTTTAACATGATTTTTAAGTCCTTTTTTTTTTACATAATTTTTTGGAAATTTTAAAATATTTTTAAAAAATACAGAAAAATCACATAATTATTTAAAAATATTTACTTAAAAATTATGTAAAAATAAAAAATAAAAATCGGGACAACAAGCATTTACTACTTAAAAATCAAGTAAAAATATAACAAAAAAGAAAAATGCGATTTATCCCCACTTAGGATCCCTATTAGGGATCCTGATTTTCATTTTATTTTATTTTTAGTTTTTCTTACATGACTTTTAAGTGAGTGTTTTTAAATAATATTGTGTGTTTTTTTTTTTGGTTGTATTTTTAAAATATTTTAAGATGTTAAAAAAATCATGTAAAAAAATTTACAATATTATTTAAATACACTTATTTAAAATCATGTAAAAAAAAACTAAAAAAAGAAAATAAAAATTGAGATCCCTAGTAGCCAGTACCAGTAGGGATCTGAAGTAAGAACAAGTAATATTACCAAAAAAAAAAAAAAACTCAATCGGGATTCCAAAATGAGATAAATAGCATTACGCAATTATTAAAGGAAAAGGAAAACAAACGCTAGTTTGCCGCTTACATATGACTGCTCCAATTGACCGCTGGACGTGGTGGATGACGTGTAACTCCTGATGTGGCACAGTTAAGACAAAAACAGAAAAAAAAAAAAAAAACTGAACTTCTTTCTGCATGATGAATTTCTTCTTTGTGTAAAGAACTAAGCCCTGGCTCTATCTCGCATCCACCTTCCCCCTCCCACGACGACCAAACAAAGTTGCACCCAAAAAAAAAAAAAAAAAATAGTTGAGTAGAAAAAGTCAATTGATTTGGTCGGATTCAAGGTCTCTGTTTGAAAGCCAGTCGATTTTTTCATTTTCCCATTTTTTTAAGGTTCAAAAGTGTTCATTTGAGCTAAATGTTCCAACACTATAGCTTCTAGCATGGTAAGTAAGCAGAGCCTTTTTTTTGTTTTTTTTTTTGTTTTTGTTATGAATTAACTAACGAAACGGCGTCACCTCTGTCCCACCACTAAATTATGTGAATGACCCCACCACTATTATTTTAAAATCTGTATAGTAACTTGCATAGTGACTTGCATAGTAACTTATATAGTAACTTCAACGCCTATAAATATGGGTTTCAGTTATAATGAAATTCATAAGAAAATATAGAGAGAGAGAAAGTTTCAGTTCTTAAGAGTTTCTTTTCTCTTGTAATAGTAGTAGTTTTTTTTTTAGTTTTATAACACGTTATTAGCACGAGGTTCTACCGATACTGAAACTAGTGGTCTTCTATTTCAAGTAAGTTTTTCAATATATTATTTGCAGTCATTGAGATAAATATTAAAGGTAATATTTCTGAATATTACTTGATAAAATTTTATTTTTATTCTCATGATAATGTGAATATATTTCTTAAATTTACAGATTTATTTTTGTAATATAATGTCAAATATTAAGATTTATTACTATTGACATTTCTGAAAAATGTTATTTATCCAGATCCTTGATGAGATCTATTTGGATATGATGATGAACTTGAAAGATACAATCATAGAAGAAAACCATGTGTCCCTGAAGGACCGTGCTGTGTATCTCATGATGAAAAATCATCTTACTGTGTGAAATGAATTAAGAGAGTGATATAAGCACCAGAAGATATAATCCTCTCAAAAGATCATTATGATTTATTACACTTGAAATTGCAAGATTTTAAGAGTGGTATTGAATATTCTGCACTCTTTTAAATCAGCTCAATATTAAAATTATACAGTGAAAATGTCACTGGTGATGATATATAAAAGAAGACATTATTTTTCATATCTCGAATGTGCTCCTGCAGTAGCAATATCGAGAGTGAAAGTTCAACAAATATTCTGAACTTTTGTTTTGTCTTCCAGTGATTGAGCTAAATAATGAGTTTTTGTTACACCACTTACGTCCTATTAATGATATCGAATTTACACAATTCCCAGAAATGAATGGAAACTAAGGGCGTAGACGTGGTAGAAAAATTATAGAAGTGTTGGTCCCAAAAGCGACAACACTAAAAATGATAAAAATATATCGTATCACCAGAAGTGATCAAACTCAGAGAAGGGTAAAGGCCCTCAGAATAATTCTTCATAAAAAGATGAAGATGTTTGTCATAGATGTAATATGACTAAACAGTAGTCACGTACCTGTTGTACGGCCAAACACTTGATTTACTTATATTAAGTTTTTATATATAAGCTTATTAATATTTCATCATGTTTTGAAATAATGAAATATCGGTGCCTGAAGCAAGACAAGAAATTACTTGGGATAATAAAGTCCTGTTTAAATTTGATCCTCTTACAAATAAATGTGAACCAGAAGTTTAGAGGATTATTTATCTGCAAAGTGTTGCAAATCAATTACATGATGTATTTACTGACACTAAAGGTGTTGTAAAATCATATATTATTGCTGTTAATGCTTAAGCAAGAATTGAAGTCCCTAAAGGACGAGTTGTTAAAATAGCAATAAATGAGTCTAGGATACACCTGAAGCGTTGAAAACCTATTGGTGCACAAAAAAAATAAAAATCGGTGCTCATGAAGAGACCGTATTTTCTGTATAAAATATAATCCTCCTGAAGAGGTAACTCTTGAAGAGTGTAACTCCTGAAAAGAAAACTCCTGAAGAGTATAAACCTCCTGAAGAGGAACCTCCTGTAGAGGTGTTTCATGAAATGTTTTCCCCTGAAGAGGAACAATGAGATCTCAATACATTTCATGAGTACTGGAAAATTTATGGATAGAAATAAAACTGTTGTCGACAACATATATGATAACACTTGATATTACTAGAAGTAATGAAGAAAGTGAGCCAAAAAAATCGTCGAAGAATGTCGACGTAGAAATGATTGGCCAAAATGGAAAGCAGTTATTAAAATTGAATTAAACTCGCTAGTGAAGCGAGATGCATTTGGACCTGTTGTCCAAACACCAAAGGGTGTAATATTTGTCAAATATAAGTGAGTATTTATACGAAAGCATAATGCGAAATGAAATTATGCGGTATAATTTGTCGCACAAGGTTTTTTTTTAAATCCTTATTCTCCTGCTTTAAGTCTGTAATTTTTTTGTCAGACTCTTGAACGAGTCGTTGAAGTACAGAAACCTTCTCGTTAAGCTCCCCAATCTCACGATTTTTGGATTGTAATTGGTTGGAAAATCCAACAATAGAGGAGGAGTATCGGGTGCCGAGAGTCACCAGCTCATAAACAGCTTCACGATCTGACTTATTAGCCAGATCATTTGCTTGCTGCAACATGGCACCTGCGGAAGATGCAGGAACAACTTGTAATTGAGGTGAAGGATACCTCATATGTTGATCGTGAGAAATAGTAAAAGGAAATTAATGAGCTATTGAAAATTTGTAGAATAAGAATACAAATACAGATGAATTATAGATATGAGAAGAAGATTTGATGCGTACTAAATGAAACTAAAGACAGTTCTTATAGAAATGGAAATAAGAACAAGACAAACCATCATCTCTTCAAATCTCACTTTACAAGATATGCTGGATGCATAATTTCAAAAGCCAGCGAGATTAATTACAGCTATCCCTATTTTCTTGTAAACATTGAACCTCTGCCGTTAGCTGCTGTTGTTGACTTTGTATCTGAGCTCTCTCTCGTTCCAACTCTTTTACTCGTGTTTTCAAGTCACGAGAATACCAGTCTACAAGTTTCTTCAGCTCTTTGTTTTCTTGTCTTAAATTTTTATTTTTACTATCTTTAGTTGCAAGCGTTTGATGCAACTCAGATATTTGATTTTTAAGATGATCAAGCTCACTCGTTCTCACCAGTAGCCTCTGAGACATGGTTGTAAGAGAGGCAGCATATTGAGCACTGAGGGTTCTTGATGCTGCAACAATTTCAGGATCAGATTTACTAGAAAGATATATTTCTGCTCCTATCATGGTATTTACAGCCTCAGGAGAAAATATAAGTGGTTGAGGTATAAAAGGTTCGTGGTTTAAATCTGGGACATTAGAATTTTTATCAGACATAATATCGTTTTGGATGAACAACAACTGAATCTATGAGAAATGCGAGATCTTTTTGCTAGAGTAAACCAATGGTAAAATTGGTTATATTTAAACAACAACCCGAAACCTTCAAATCTCTTCAAGATCTCGTTTGTCCACAATGTCAAACGAATTTGATTTTCCGCCAAACCGATAATATTAAACCTCAAACCTTTTACCGCTTTTATCATACATAGATGGTTTCCAATGTTATTTCCGCCGTATATAAACAAGTTCTTCCTAATAACACCGAATGAGGGGGAGAAAATTTTAGATGAAAATATTATCATACTCTCTATAATGCATTATTTAGTTGGAGATCGTGTTTGAATTCTTAACTTGTTATATATACTGAAATCATATTTGATTATTACTTGAACCACTAACGCATATTATCAGGGGGAATTTAAGTATTACTGCAGGTATCAGATTTCTATTAAGTTTGTCAACCAGATATTATTTTTCATCTTCAAATCACTCAGAAATTATTACAATTCATGAAACAAGTCGAGAGTATATTTGGCTAAGATCAATGACTCAACAATTTTATACGAAGATAATGCTACTTGTATCACTTAAATCAAAAGAGGATATATCAAATATACGATCAAGTGATAACCTGGCAGATTTATTCACGAAGACATCACCAACTGCGACATTCAAGAAAATTGTGCAGAATATTAAAATGTGAAGACTAAA
The DNA here is from genome assembly GCA_036898215.1 of Platycarya strobilacea. Taxonomy (NCBI): domain Eukaryota; kingdom Viridiplantae; phylum Streptophyta; class Magnoliopsida; order Fagales; family Juglandaceae; genus Platycarya; species Platycarya strobilacea. The sequence continues at coordinate 12,243,481 of CM072546.1, read as the reverse complement.
AAACTATTGTCATGCACTTTCCAGGGGGAGTAAAAATCCTGAAGACTTGTGCTGATTGTACTCTTTTTCCTTCGCTAAGGTTTTATTCCATTGGGTTTTCCTTTGCAAGGTTTTAATGAGGCAATCTTAAAGCACTTGTGGATACATAAAGAGACTGTACTCTTTTTCCTTTGCCATTGGTTTTTCTTCCCACTAGATTTTTTCTTGGCAAGGTTTTAACCAGACAGATTTTTTATGGGTGGTCATTCAAGCGGGAGTGTTATGAATAAACGAACGAAACGGCGCCGCCCCCTGTCCCATCACTAAATTATGTGAATGACCCCACCACTATTATTTTAAAATCTGCATAGTAACTTGCATAGTGATTTGCATAGTAACTTGCATAGTAATTTCAACGCCTATAAATATGGGCTTCAGTTGTAATGAAATTCATAAGAAAATATAGAGAGAGAAAGAAAGTTTCAGTTCTTAAGAGTTTCTTTTCTCTTACAATAGTAGTAGTTTTTTTTTAGTTTTATAAGAGTTTTGCTTTTTATTTCCTTTTTTGGGCTACAGTATTATTAGTATCCCTTTCATCATGCTAACAATTTTTTACATTTTTTGTTTTGTTTTTTGGGCTGCAATATTATTAGAACCCTTTTCAAGCAATGGAATTTGAACAGGACCAATATTAAATAGTAAGCAGCTCCAATATTAGGGCATTTTTATTAGTCTCATCAAGAGATTTATCAAATATAAATTTTATAATTTATATTAAAAACTACTCTATATTAGTCTCATCAAAATACATTTATTAAACTTTGAGTTACAGTAATGTTTGAGAAACTCTTCAAATTTGAAGAGTTACTATTTACCATTTATCTTATTACTTTAATATATTTTATTTTCTTTACATTTTTTCCTCATTTTCTTTTTTATTTTCTCTATGAAATGAATGTATTTGTTGAATCTAAGATTTCAAGTTTCGTATCTACGTATAGATTTTGATGATAACAAATAAATTCAAAATTCAAATTCAAGTTGTCTACACATGAAGGGAGTTAAACACATAAAAAAATCAAGTATAAGTAATAAGAAGAATAAATCTACAAATGAAACTCATAGAATAATTTTATACATCTCTTAAAATTTGAATTTGAATCAAAGTTCAAAATTAATCTTTTCTCATAAAGTATCAAATTGCATTTTTTATATTTGCATAACATTATTAAAATGTTTAATTTTAAATTTTTTTTACATATGTATAAATATTTGAATTTGTAAGATGATTGATTGTCATATTTGACACGTGCATGTTTTGTTTGAAAATCTTGAAAAGTGGTTGTGTATTTTTTTGACAAATGTAAAAGATAGGTGATTTTGTTTGAAAATCTTGAAGGGTGATTATGTATTTTTTTGACATATATAAAAAGAAAATGATTTGGTTTGAAAAATAAATTATATTCATTTTATCATGTATGAAAAGTAAAAGATTATATTTGATTTCTTTGAGAAATGAATGAAGTTGTATTTGACAAATATAAAAAGGAGATGTTATTATTTGAATTTTTTGAAAAGTGAATATTATTTTTATTTGACATGTGAAAATTTTCAAATTTAAATATGAAGACTCATTTGCTTATAAATAGCTCACTTGAGTTTTGCAAAAATCACAACAAGAGCTTATATATCAATTGTTAAGTTTTGTATCATTCTTTCAAATCCAGCATTCTATATTCTCGAAGTTTTGTACCTTAATCTTTATTTATTTTGAGAGAGATATAAGTTACGCTGTATTATTTTTATTTCACTCATTGAGGAGTGTATTTTAATAATCTACCAACTATCAGCTCTTGTATTTGTAAGAGAGTGCATATAATCCTTGTGTGTATAGAATGTGTTATACACAGGAAATAGTTGAATTATCAATTGTGAGGTGATTGTAAGTGTAGAAAGTGTTCTACACTGATTCTTTGTAGCAGTTTTGATCAAAAGTGTAATAGGTTTCTATCTTCACCTGAAAGAGATTGAATAGTGAATTTGGGATCCTCAAGGGGTATCTTAAGGCGAGGACGTAGGCAGTGAGGCTGAATCTCATTAAAATACTGAGTTTGCTTCTTCTTGTCCTAACTCTTTTTATATTTTTTGTTGTTTCGTATTTTGTTTATATTTTATATTGGATATTTGGTTTATAAGTGTTAATTTTTTTAATATAATCTAATTAACCTCCCTCTTGTATTAGTCATCTAGGCAATAATTAGTATCAGAGCAATGATTCAATTATAAGATTAATTATTTGTTGAGTTAAGATCATATGACTAACATTGCAGTTATATTCGTTGAAGGTCAATCTAGTAGTCGGTTTCCACTATTTTGTGGAGATAATTATACTTTTTAGAAATCTAAAATGAGAATATTTCTTCAGTTTCAAAGTCGAGTAATAAGGAAATGTATTGTAAATAGGCCTTATATTCCAACAAAAATTGTTGATAGAGTAAATATCAACTTGGAAGAAGAAGTGTTTGATCGTGAAGATGATAGACTTAAACAGTGAATGTAATATCTATGAATCTTCTGTATAATGCTCTCAATGATAATGGATTTAATATAATAATGACTTGTAGGACAGCAAAAGAACTCCACAAGTCAAAAAATCAAAAATTTATATTCTTACGCATGAATATGAAATGTTTAAAATGATTGATGAAGAATCTATTTCCTCTATGTATACTCGTTTTACTAACATTATAAATAGTTTGACAGCTTTTAAAAAAGTTTATTCTAACTTGAAGATAATAAGAAAAATTCTCAACTCTCTGCCAAAACGTTGGAAATCAAAAGTGACACTGATTCTTGAAACTAAAGATCTCAAAAAATTCAAATTAAATGAATTTATCGGATAATTTATTACTCATAAGTACATATTGAAAAGAGGAGAAGAAGAAGAAAAGTAAAAGAAAAGTTGTTTATCATGAAAGTGAAAGCGATGAAGACGAGAAAAATGATAACAAAGATGAAAAAATTGCAATGATCATAAGAAGATTTCAGAGATTCTTAAAAAAAAATAAAACTCATCCAAAGAAAATTTTCAAAAAATTTTCTAATAAAAATATAGATAAAAACAACTTATTAATTTGTTATAAATGCAAAAATTCAGGACATATTAAGGCAAGAAAGATCGATACAAAGGCAAGAAAGTAATAAAAGTTACATGGGATGATGATTCAAATAGTTCAGACATCGACGCAAGTAATGAAGATTCTGCAAATCTTTGTCTTATGACTAAAGATAATCTTGAGATAACAAATTTCGAAAATATTAAAAATTCTTGTTATGAAGAATTACAAAATGTTTTGAAAGAGTTATATGAGGAATTTGAAAAATTGGGTATCAAGTATACCACTTTGAAAAAGAAAAATTCTTTTTTAATAAATGAAAATGATATTTTAAAAAAAAATGTTGTTTTAAAAGATGGAAATCATGAGTTAAAAAAGAAAGTGATTGATTTAGAAAAAATTGTTGAAAACTTTAAAAATGGAAAAAAAAATTTGAAAAATTTATTTGTAGTCAAATATGTGTTTTTGATAAGATAGGTTTGAAATACATGCCAAAAGAAAAACTCAAATTCTATAAAATGTTATTTGATAAACCGACTAATTTAAAATCATATTTTCAAAATTCTTTTTATAAAAACAAATTTTTTAAAGAAAAATATTATTACAATCACTCAATATTTTTAAATATGTCACATGTTTTTTATAATTTTTGTAATAGAAATGGTCATAACTATTATACTTGTGCTATTAGAAGAAAACATACAATGACTATTGAGACTATATGGGTACCAAATTTTTTTTTCTAATACTAATAAATAAAGGACCTAAAGAACTTGGGTACCAAAAAAAATTATTTCAATTGTTTTTGTAGGTATGCATGAAGTCCTCAATAGGTAAAAGTACATAGTTTTTAAACAGTGGATGCTCAAGACACATGACAGGAGACAAAACTAAATTTATTGACCTCATTTCTAAAGAAAAAGAACACGTAACATTTGGAAATATTTTAAAAGGGAAGATCATGGAAATATGTAAAATTGGTAAGGAGTCTTCTCTCATAATTGAAGATGTTCTACTTGTTGATGGTTTAAAATATAATTTTTTGAATATAAGTTAATTATGTGATAAAAGATTCACAGTTACTTTCAAAAAGGATAGGTGCATTATTTTGAATAATTAGAAATACAATGTTTGTTTTCTTGTTTTTAGAAACAATAATGTTTATACAATCAAATTTGAAAAAATTACCTCACAAGATACTATTTGTTTATCAGCTCAATATGAAAATAGTTGGTTATGATATAGAAGGTTAGGTCATGCAAATATAAAACTTATTTCCAAATTTTTAAAAAATGATCTTGTGAGAGGTTTACCAAAAGCAAACTTTTTAAAGACAAAAATTGTTATGCATACCAGTTTGGTAAACAAACAATTTCTTTCAAAATCAAGAAACATATTTCCACTATTAAACCATTGCAACTAATACACATGGACCTTTTGGACCAAACAGAGTTGTAAGTATGGGAGGAAAATATTATGCATTTATTTTTGTTGATGATTTCTCTAAATATACTTGAGTCATCTTTCTCGCTCATAAAGATGAGGTACATAATATTTTTACCAAGTTATGCAAGAGAATTCAAAATGAAAATGGTTATACTATTTCAAATATCCGAAGTGACAGGGGAAAAAAATTTGTCAATAAAGATATTGAATCTTTTTGTGATGAAAATGATTTTCTGCATAATTTATTTACTCATCGAACTCTTCAATAAAATGGGGTAGTAGAGAGGAAGAATGGTTTTTTTCAAGAAATGGTAAAAACAATACTTAATGAGAATAATTTACCTAGTTATTTTTGAGTTGAAGCGGTAGGTACTGCATGCTATATTATAAATAGAATTATGTTAATGACTAAATTAGATAAAATCCCTTATGAGCTTTGGAATGAGAAAAAGTCCAACATTAGTTATTTTCATGTATTTAAATGTAAATATTTTATTCTCAATGACAGTGATAAGTTATGAAAATTTGATGTAAAATCTGATGAATGTATCTTTCTTGGGTATTTTACAAATAATAAAACTTATAGAGTATTCAATAAAAAGATTTTGATTGTACAAGAATCTATACATGTAGTATTTGATGAATCTAATTCTCTACTCTCCAAGAAATCTATTGATGAAGAGTCTGAAGGTACAAATAACACAAATAGTCTCAATCTCAACCAAGAGAATACAATTTAAGAAGTCCAACATAGAGACATCAGAAAAGATCATCAAGATTTAGTACAAGATGCAACTAAATAGTGAAAACATATGAAAGATCATCCAGTGGAACAAATTCTAGGAGAACCTTTACGAAGTGTAAGTACTTGATCATTTTTTAGAAATATTTGCAGTCATACTGTTTTTCTATCTCATAGTGAACCCAAAAATATTGATGAAGCACTACTTGATAAATCATGGATTTTAGCTATGTAAGAAGAGCTAAATCAGTTTGAAAGAAATTATATTTGGACATTTGTTCCTAAACCCAAAAATCATACTGTTATTAGAACAAAATGAGTTTTTAGAATTAAGAAAGATGGGCCTGAAATTATCACTAGAAACAAAACTCGACTTGTAGCCCAAGGTTTCAACCAAGAGGAAGGAATCGATTATGATGAGACGTATGCATCTGTTGCAAGATTAGAAATTATTCGAATGTTACTTACATATGTATGTTATAAAGATTTCAAACTTTTTAAAATGGATGTTAAAAATGTTTTCTTAAAATGAAGAGGTATACGTTGAGTAACCTCTAAGTTTTGAAAATCATATATCTTCTAATCATGTTTTTAAAGTCACAAAAGCATTATATGGATTTAAACAAACTTTTAGAGCTTGGTATGAGAGGTTTAGTGATTTTTTGATTGAAAAATATTTTTTAAGAGGAAAGATTAATACAACTCTTTTAATCAAATATAAAAATGATGATTTTCTTCTAATTCAAATTTATATGGATGATATAATATTTGGTGTTATTAATGAAAATATGTTTCAAGATTTTGCTAAGAATATGCAGGAAGAATTTAAAATGTGTATGATGGGAGAACTTAACTTCGTTCTTGGATTGTAAATCAAGCAAGTAAAAAGTAAAATATTTATTAACCAGTCAAAATATATCAAAGAGTTACTCAAAAAGTTTGAGATGGAAGGTGCGAAGATAATTAGAATATCAATGAGTTCAACTATTAAACTTGATAAAGATGTAAGAGGTAAGTCAGTTGACTCAAAGGTATATCGAGGTATGATTGGTAGTTTATTATATTTGACAGCTAGTACACCTGATATTATGTTCAGTGTATGTTTATGTGCATGATTTCAATTATTCCAAAGCAATCTCATTTGATTGCAGTCAAGCTTATTTTTAGATATCTTGTCAGTACTATTGACCTAGGGTTATGGTATCCTAAGCACACTGCTTTCGATCTTATTAGCTATTTAAATGCTATTTATTCTGGTTTCAAAATTGATTGAAAAAATACTAGTGGAACATGTCATTTCTTAGGTCATGCACTTGTTTCATGGTTTAGTAAAAGACAAATTTATGTTGCATTATCTATTGCTGAGACAGAATATGTTGCTGCAGGTAACTGTTGTGCTCAAGTTCTTTATATGAAGTAACAACTTGAAGATTTTAAACTTATGTACAATCACATTCTAATTAATGTGATAATACAAGTGTTATACATCTTTCAAAGAACCCAATATAATATTCTAGGACTAAACATATTGAAATTATATATAATTGTTTTAGAGATTATGTGCAAAAAAGTAATATTGTACTAAAATTTACAAGCATACACGATCAATTAGAGGATATTTTCACAAAATCCCTACCAGAAGATAGATTATGCATGATTAGAAGAGAAATATGAATGATGCATACCACGAATATCTGTTGAATATTTTTATTCCATTATCTCAAATGACTTACAAAAACTTGGGATTTCTAGCCTCATCTTTCAACTGCATTTACTATTTATAGATCGACATGTTATTCTTGTGTAAAGGATTAGGCAGTCGAAATAAAGAGGCAAGTAAGGATTTTAAATTTTTATTTTGTTGTTTTAACTCTACTATTTTTCTATTTGACTTATAAACAAATCATTGAAGTACAGAGACCGTTTCGTTAAACTTCTCAATTTCGCGAGTTTTGGACTGCAATCGAGCGAAAAAGACAATAATAGATGATGAGTATCGAGTTTCGAGACTCACAAGCTCATAAATGGCGTCCTGATCTAATTTATTAACTAAATCAGTTTCTTGTTACTTTATGACACCTACAACAGATGCAGAAATAGATTGATCACGAGAAGTACTGAAGGAAAATTGACGAACTATTAAAAATTTGTAGAATGAGAATGTAGGCGAATTGTAAAGATGAGAAGAAAATTTGATGTAAATTAGATAAAACTAAGGATTGCTTTTATAGAGACGAAAATAAGAACAAGACACTTTCATCTCTTCAAATCTTACTTAGTCAAATTTAAAAGATATGCTGGATGAGACGGGTGAGGTAACTGATTGAGACGGTTCTTGATTTAAATCCAGAAGATTATCAGAAGAAATTTATCCGCAATTCTATCGTTTTGGATGAACAGATACTTAATCAATGAGAAATTTAAGATTTTGTTTTGAGTATCCGATGGGTAAAAATGGTCTTTTAAACAGCAACTCAAAGATTTCAAATCTCGGTTATATCTCATTCGTCAACAACATCAATCGGATTTCAAATCTCTATACCGAGACGATAGAGCTAGGTTTCAACCTTTGCAGATTTTTTTAGAAATAGATGGCTCTAATTATTCAACTTCAAATTTTCCTAACATCTAATTTATCAACATCAAGCATATTTGAATCTCCTTCTGTACCGAGACGATAGAGTTAAGCCTCCAGCCTTTACAACTTTTGTTTGAAACGAGTGGTTCTAATTATTTAACTCTCTACAGTTTTTACTAAAACACCGTTTTATTTGGTTATTGGTTATTGCGAGAATAAATCTTACTGAAGCCAATCGAGATTCCTTTTTAATGATGCCAAAATGGAGAGAAATCTTATACTAATATTATACTATCCAGTTATATATGCTAGAATCATATTTATATTTTACTTGAAAAACTAACGCATATTTTCAGGAGGAGCTTGAGTATTATTACAGGTCGCAGATTTCTACTAAGTATTTGTCATCGTCAAAAAGGGAGAAATTGTTGAGTCTAAGATTTCAAATCTTGTATCTACATATAGATTTTAATGATAATAAATAAATTCAAGACTCAAGCTCAAGTTGTCTATGCATGAAGGGAGCTAAACACGTCAAAAAATCAAGTACGAGCAAGAAGAAGAACAAGTCTACAAATGAAACTTATAGAGTAATTTTGTACATCTCTTAAAATTTGAATTTGGATTAAGAATCAAAATTAATCTTTTCTCATAAAGTATCAGATTGCATTTTTTATATTTGCATAACATTATTAAAATGTTTAATTTTGATTTTTTTTTATATATGCATAAAACTTTGAATTTGTAAGATGATTGATTGTCATATTTGACACGTGCATATTTTGTTTAAAAATTCTGAAGGGTGGTTGTATATTTTTTTGACAAATGTAAAAAATAAATGATTTTGTTTAAAAATTTTGAAAGGTAGTTGTGTGTTTTTTTGACATATGCAAAAAGAAAATGATTTAGTTTGAAAAATAAATCATATTCATTTTGTCATGTATGAAAAGTAAAAAATTATGTTTGATTTTTTTTAAAAAATGAATGAAATTATCTTTGACAATTGTAAAAAGAATATATTTTTATTTGAATTTTTTGAAAAATAAATAATACTCTTATTTGATATGTGAACCTTTTCAAATTTAAATATGAAAACTCATTTGCCTATAAATAACTCACTTGAGTTTTGCCAAAAAATCACAACAAAAGCTTATACATCAATTACTAAATTTTGCATCATTCTTTCAAATCCATCATTCTCTATTATCTAAATTTTGTGCCTTAATCCTTATTTATTTTGAGAGATATATAAGTTACGTTATATTGTTCTTATTTCACTCATTGAGAAGTGTACTCTGATAATCTACCCACTATCAGCTATTGTATTTGTAAGAGAGTGCGTATAACTCTTGTGTGTATAGAAAGTATTTTATACAGAGAATAGTTGAATCACCAAGTGTGAGGTGATTGCAAGTGTTACCCAGATGACTAACACAAGATAGGAGGTGAATTGGTTTATATTATAAAAATTAACACTTATAAATCAATTACACGATATAAAAATATAAACAAAACATAAAGCAGCAAGAAATGTAAAGAGTAGGGTAAGAAAAGTAAACTTAGTATTTTTACGAGATTCAGCCCCAATGCCTACGTCCTCGCTTCAAGCTACCTTTTCAGGATCCCAAATTCACTATTCAATTTCTTTTAAGTGGAGATAAAAACTTATTACACCTTTGAGCAGCACCACTCCTAAGAATCCATATAGAACACCCTCTACACTTTCAATCACCTCACACTTGGTGATTCAACTATTTCCTGTGTAGAGCACCTTTTACACACACAAGGATTATACACACCCTCTTACCGATACAAGAGTTGATAGTGGGTAGACTATCAAAGTACACTCCTCAATGAGTGAGATAGAAATAATACAGCGCAACTTATATTTCTCTAAAAAAAACAAGAATTAAGGTTTAAAATTTTAGAAAAGAGAGAGTGAGAGTTTTGAAAAAATTATACAAAACTTAGCAATAGATGTGTAAGCTCTTGTTGTGATTTTTACAAAACTCAAGTGAGCTATTTATAGGCAAATGAGTTTTCAATTTCAAATTTGAAAAGATTCTCATGTCAAATAAGAATACCATTCACTTTTCAAAAAATTCAAATAAAAGTATTTCCTTTTTGCATTTGTCAAAAATAGCTCCATTCATTTTTCAAATAAATCAAATCAAATCTTTTACTTTTCATACATGAAAAAATGAGCATGATTTATTTTTCAAACCAAATCATTTTCTTTTTGCATATATCAAAAAAACACACAACCACCCTTTAAGATTTTTAAACAAAATCATCTATCTTTTATATTTGTAAAAAAAAAAAAAAAATACACAACCACCTTTCAAAATTTTCAAACAAAATCATCTATCTTTTGCATTTATCAAAAAAAATACACAACCACTCTTCAAGACTTTTAAACAAAATATGGACATGTCAAATATGATAATCAATCATCTTACAAATTCAAATTTTTATATATAAAAAATATAATTTTCGAAATTATATTATTTGGTGATGTTATACACATGTGAAAAATATAATTTTCAAAACTAAGACATTTAAAAATGTCTTGCATATGTGAAAAAAATAATTTGATATTTTATGAGAAAAAAGAGTAATTTGGAACCTTAATCCAATTTCGAATTTTATCAATAGATGTACAAAAATAATATATGAGTTTTATTTGTAGACTTGTTCTTTTATGCTTGATGTGCGCTTCGCTCCATTGCGTAAATAATTTGAACTTGAGATTTGAATTTATTTGTTATCATCAAAATCTACACGTAAATACTAAATTTGAAACTTTGGATTCAACAATCTCTCTCTTTTTGATGATGACAAATATTTAGTAAAATTTTGAGACTTGCAGTGATGTTTAAGCTCCCCCTGAGAATATGCGTTAGTTTTTTAAGCAATAGATAAACATAATTCCAACATATATACAGAGTTAAAAATCTAAATATTTACGTCTAAAACTTCTTCCTCTTTTGGCATCATTAAAAAGGAATCATAATTAGTTTAATAAGACATCTTTTTATAATAACCAATAGACAAATAAAACGGTGTGTTAGTAGAGACTGTAGAGAATTCAGTGCAGAGTCACGCGTATCCGACAAAACCTACAAAGGTTGGAGGTCTAGCTCTGGCAATTTGGTGTGGAGCTATGCATGTCCGACAAAACCTGCAAAAGTTGGAGGTCTAGCTCTGGCAATTCAGTGCAGAAGGAGATTCAAATCCGCTTGATGCTGTTGACAAATAAGATACGTAAAGATTTGAAAGTTTTTGATTTCTGTTTAAATGACAATTTTCATCTACCAAATGTTAAAACAAATCTCTCATTACTCGTTGATCAAGTATTTGTTTATCCAAAATGATAGAATGGCAGAAAAAATTTCGTCTAATAATTTTCCGGATTTGAATCAGGAACCATCTCAACCAATCATTTTATCTCTTGAGGTTGTTAACACTATGATAAAAGCAGATATGCATTTTTCTGATAGAACTGATTCTGAGGTTGTTGCAGCATCAAGAACTCTCAGTGCTCAATATGCTGCCTCTATTACAACCATGTCTCGGAGATTACTAGCGAGAGCAAATGAGGTTGATCAACTTAACAATCAAATATCTGTTTTGCATCAAAAGTTTGCAAATAAAGGTAAAAAAATAAGAAGTTAAAGTAAGAAAATAAAGATTTGATGAAATTAGCTCGTGTTCTGAAATTTCGAATAGAGGAATCGGAATGAGTGAGAGTTCAAGCACAGAGTCAACATCAACAGATAATGACAGCGTTTCACAAGAGAAACAGGGACAATTATAATTAATCCCGCTAGTTTAGTTATATGAGAACCCATAATTTTACTACCTTTGTAATATATTATTTTAATATTAAATATGTATTCGTTAAATTATATTTCGGATGACTATATTAAATTTCCTTTTGGAGAATTTATGTTAAATTGGTTTGTAAAATATTTCTAAAAATTTTGGTACTTCGTTATTGATCTCAATATCCGCTACTTTTATTTATGCATGTCACGTGTTCACACACTTAGCACTTGACGTTGGAGGTGCGTGATCCATGTTATCAACATCCCAATATCTTGATTTTCGTGTTTATTTTAAGGAGAATTTGGGGGCGTCACAAGTTCGGTAACTTTTGACTATATGTATCTGGCATATCTTGTAAATTTAACTAAATAAGATTTGAAAAGATGACAGTTTGTCTTCTACTTATTTCCATCTTTATAAAAGCAATCATTATCTTTATCTAATCTGCATCAAATCTTCTTCTCATTGTTATAGTTCATCTTCATTTTCACTTTACAAAATTTTAATGGCTCGTCAATTTTCCTTTAGTGCTTCTCGTGATCATTCTATTTCTGCATCTGTCGTAGGTGCCATAAAGTAGCAAGAGACTGATTTGGCTAATAAATTAGATCATGACGCCATTTATGAGCTTGTGGGTCTCGGGATTCGATACTTATATTCCATTGTTGCTTTTTCCACTTGGTTGCAGTCCAACGCTCACGAAATTGAGAAGTTTAACGAAACGGTCTCTGTACTTCAACGACTTGTTTATGAGTCAAACAAAAAAATAGTAGAGTTAAAACAACAGAATTACTTGCCTCTTCATTTCGATTGCTTAATTCTTTAGATAAGGATGGTATGATGATTTATAAGGAGCAAATGCATTTGAATGATGAAGTTAAACATCTCAAGTTTCTGTAGGTCATTTGAGATAATGAAATAAAAGTATCTAGTAGATGTTCATGGCATGCATCATTCCTATTTCTCTTCTAATCATGCATAGTCTATCATTTGGTAGGGGTTTTGTGAAAATGTCTGCCAATTAATCATGTGTGCTAGTGAATTCTAATACAATATCGCCCTTTTGCACATGATCTCTAAGAAAATGATATATAATTTCAATATGCTTGGTCCTAGAATGTTGTATCGGATTCTTTGAAAGATTTATAGCACTAGTATTATCACATTTAATAGGAATATGATTGTACATAAGTTTAAAATCCTCAAGTTGTTGCTTCATGTAAAGAACTTAAGCACAACAACTGCCTGCAGCAACATATTCTGCCTCAGCAGTAGATAATGCAACAGAATTTTACTTTTTACTAAACCATGAAACAAGTGCATGACCTAAAAAATGACATATTTCACTAGTACTTTTTCGATCAACTTTGCAACCAACATAATCCGCATCTGAATAAATAATAAGATCGAATGGAGTGTGTTTACGATACCATAACCCTAGGTCAATGGTACCGGCAAGATATCTAAAAATACGTTTGACTGCAATCAAATGAGATTACTTTGGAGATGATTGAAAACGTGCGCATAAACATACACTAAACATAATATCAGGTCTACTAGCTGTCAAATATAATAAACTATCAATCATACATCGATATATCTTTGAGTCAACTGGCTTACCGTTTTCATTTTTATCAAGTTTGGTGGTTGGATTCATTGGTATTCCAATTACCTTCGCACCTTCTATCTCAAACTTTTTGAGTAACTCTTTGATATATTTTAACTGATTAATGAATATTTCACTTTTTGCTTGCTTGATTTGCAATCCATGAAAGAAATTAAGTTCTCCCATCATATTTATTTCAAATTCTTACTGCATGCTCTTAGCAAAATCTTGCACATATTTTCATTAGTAGTACCAAATATTATATCATCAACATAAATTTAAATTAGAAGAATATTATCTTATTCATATTTGATGAAAAGAATTGTATCGATATTTTCTCTTGAAAAACCTTTTTCAATCAAAAAACCACTAAACCTCTCATACTAAGCTCTAGGAGCTTGTTTGAGTCCATATAATGTTTTTGCGAGCTTAAAAACATGATTAGGAGAAATATGATTTTCAAAACTTGGAAGTTTCTCAACATATATCTCTTAATTTATAAAACCATTTAAGAAATCACTTTTAACATCCATTTAAAAAAGTTTGAAATTTTTATAACATGTATATGCAAGTAACATTCGAATAGCTTCTAATCTTACAACAAGTGCATATGTTTCATCATAATCGATTCCTTCCTCTTGATTGAAATCTTGGACTACAAGTCGAGTCTTGTTTCTAGTGATGATTCCAGACTCGTCTTTTTTATTTGTAAAAACCCATTTTGTTCCAATAACAGCATAATTTTTGGATCTAGGAACAAGTGTCTATATATTATTTCTTTCAAATTTATTTAGCTCTTCTTGCATAATTAAAATCCATGATTCATCAATAAGTGCTTCATCAATATTTTTGAGTTCAATTTGAGATAAAAAAGCAGTATGATTATAAATATTTCTAAGAAATGATCGAGTACTTATACCTCGTGAAAGTTCTCCTAGAATTTATTCCACTGGATGATCTTTCACATGTTTCCACTGTTTGGTTGCATCTTGTACTAAATCTTGATTATCTTTCCTAATGTCTCCATGTTGGACTTCTTCCATTGTATTTTCTTTGTCGAAATTGAGATTATTTGTACCTTTTTATTCTTCATCAATAGATTTCTTAGAGAGTATATCTAGAGAAATCATCAACAATAATAAATGCATAACATTTTCCTCCCAGACTTGCAATTCTGTTTAGTCCAAAAAAGTCCATGTGTATTAGTTGTAAATGTCTAATAGTAGAAATATATTTTTTAATTTTGAAAGAAGTTTTTATTTGTTTACCAAACTAGCATGCATCACAGATTTTGTCTTTAAAAAACCTCTCACAAGATCGTTTTTTGAAAATTTGGAAATAAGTTCCATGTTTGCATGATCTAACCTTCTATGCCATAACCAACTATTTTCATGTTGAGCTGATAAGCAAATAGTATCTTGTGAAGCAATTTCTTCAAATTCAATTGTATAAACATTATTGTTTCTAAGAGTAATAAAACAAACATTGCAATCATGATTATTTAAAATAATACACTTATCTTTTTTGAAGGTAACTGTAAATTTTTTATCATATAATTGACTTATACTTAAAAGATTATGTTTTAGACTTTCAACAAGTAGAACATCTTCAATTATGAGAGAAAACGTATTATCAATTTTACTTATTCCCACGATTTTCCCTTTTGAATTGTCTCCAAATGTCACGTGTCCTTCTTCTTTAGGAGTGAGATCAATGGACTTAGTTTTATCTCCTGTCATGTGTCTTTAACATCCGCTATCTAAAAACCATCTTATTTTACTTACTGAAGACTTCATGCATACTTACAAAAACAATTAAAATAATTTTTCTTGGTACCCATGTTCTTTGGATCCTTTATTTATTAGTATTAGAAGAAATAAGATTTTTTGGTACCCATATGGCCCTAATAGTCATTGTATGTTTTTTTCTAATAGAACAAGTATGATAGTTATGATAATTTCTATTGCAAAAGTTACAAATAACATGTAACATATTTGAAGAACTTGAGTGATTATAATAATGTCTTTATTTGACAAATATATTTTTAGGAAAAGAATTTTGAAAATCTATTTTGATTTAATGGGTTTATCAAAAAAATATTTATAGGGTTTGAGTTTTTCTTTTGGCATGTATCCCAAGCATACCTTATCAAAAACACATATTTAATTACCAAGAAATTTTTCGAAATTTCTTTTTCCATTTGTGAAATTTTCAACAATCTTTTCTAAATCAATTACTTTCTTTTTCAGTTCATTATTTTCATTTTTTGAAACTATATTTTCTTTTCTTAAAACATCAATTTCATTTATTAAAGAAGAATTTTTCTTTTTTAAAGCAGTATACTTAATACCCAAATTTTCAAATTCCTCATATACCTCTTCCAAAGCATTTTGCAATTCTTCATAAGAGGAATTTTCAAGATTTGTTATCTTTAGATCATCTTTAGCCATAAGACAAATATTTGCAGATTCTTCGTTACTTGCGTCGCTATCTGAGCTACTTGAATTATTATCCCATGTATCTTTCATTACTTTTTTGCCTTTGTATCGATTTTTTTTAGCAGGGGACAATCTACCTTGATATGTCCTGACTTTTTACATTTATAACAAATTCATAAATCATTTTTACCTGTATCTTTGTTAGAAGATTTTTTGAAAGGTTTCCTTGGAGAAACTTTATTTTTCAAGAATCTCTTAAATTTTCTTGTGATCATTGCAATCTTTTCGTCATCGCTTTCTTTATATTCATTGTTTTCACTTTCATGAGAAACGGTTTTGAATGCCAAACTCTTCTTTTGCTTTCCTTCTTCTTCTCCTCTTTTCAGCGTGTACTCATGGGTAATAAGTGACCCGATGAGTTCATTTATTCTGAGTTTTTTAAGATCTCTAATTTCAAGAATCGCCGTTACTTTTGATTCTCAACGTTTTGGCAAGGAGTTGAGAATTTTCCTTACTATCTCCAAGCTGAAATATATTTTACTAAAAGATGTCAAACTATTTATAATATTAGTAAAACAAGTATACATAGAAGAGATAAATTCATTATCATTCATTTTGAACATTTCATATTCATGCGTAAGAATATAATTTTTTGATTCTTTGACTTGCAAAGTTCCTTCATAGGTTACTTCCAAGTTGTCCTGCAAGTCATTATTCTGTTAAATTTATTACCATTGAGAGTATTATATAGAAAATTCATAACCATTACATTCACAGTATAAAGTCTATCGTCTTCGTGATCAAACTCTTCATCTTCCTTTTTGACTTTTACTCCATCAACAGTTTTTGTTGGAATATAAGGCTCATTTACAATAAATTTTCAGATTTCTTGATCTTGAAACTGAAGAAATATTCTTATTTTAACTTTCCAGAAAATATAATTATCTCCACAAAATAGCGGAGGTCGACTACTGGATTGATCTTCGGCGAAAGTAACTACAATGTTAGCCATATGATCTTAACTCAATAGATAATTAATCTTATAACAGAGCCATTTCTCTAATACTAATTGTTGCCAGATGACTAATACAAGAGGGGGGTGAATTGAGTTATATTATAAAAATTAACACTTATAAATCAAATATATAATATAAAAATATAAACAAAATATAAAATAGCAAGAAATGTAAAGAGTAGGGTAAGAAAAATCAAACTCAGTATTTTTACGAGGTTCAGCCCCATTGCCTACGTCCTCGCCTCAAGCTACCCATTGAGAATCTCAAATTCACTATTCAATCTCCTTTAGGTGGAGATAGAAACCTATTACACTTTTGAGCAGCACCGCTCTAAAGAATCCGTATAGAATACTCTTTACACTTTCAATCACTTTACACTTGGTGATTCAACTATTCCGTGTGTAAAACAAATTCTACACACACAAGGATTATACACACCCTCTTACTGATACAAGAGTTGATAGTAGGTCTACTATCAAAGTACACTCCTCAATGAGTGAGATAGAAACAATACAGTGTAACCTATATCTCTCTAAAAAAGAACAATAATTAAGACTCAAAACTTTATAAAAGAGAGGATGAAAGTTTTGAAAGAATTATACAAAACTTAGTAATAGATGTGTAAGCTTTTGTTGTGATTTTTGTAAAACTCAAGTGAGCTATTTATAGACAAATGAGTTTTCAATTTCAAATTTGAAAATATTCTTATGTCAAATAAGAGCACTATTCACTTTTCAAAAAATTCAAATAAAAGCATTTCCTTTTTGCATTTGTCAAAGACAACTCCATTCATTTTTCAAATAAATCAAACCTGATTTTTTACTTTTCATACATAACAAAATGAGCATGATTTATTTTTCAAACCAAATCTTTTTATTTTTGCATATGTCAAAAAAACACACAACCACCTTTTAAGATTATCAAACAAAATCATCTATCTTTTGCATTTGTAAAAAAAAATACACAACCACCTTTCAAGATTTTCAAACAAAATCATCTATTTTTTGCATTTGTCAAAAAAACATACAATCACCTTTTAAGATTTTCAAACAAAATATGCACTTCAAATATGATAATCAATCATCTTACAAATTCAAATTTTTATATAAAAAAATATAATTTTCGAAAGTATATTGTTTGATGATGTTATGCACATGTAAAAAACATAATTTTCAAAACTAAGACATTTAAAAATATCTTGCATATGTGAAAAAAGTAATTTGATATTTTATGAGAAAAAAAAAGTAATTTGGAGTCTTAATTCAATTTCAAATTTTATCAAGATATGTACAAAAATAATATATGAGTTTCATTTGTAAACTTATTCTTTTATACTTGATGTGCGCTTTACTCTATTGCGTAAATAATTTGAGTTTGAGACTTGAATTTATTTGTTATCATCAAAATCTACATATAGATACTAAATTTGAAACGTTGAATTCAACAGCAAGTGTAGAGGGTGTTACACATGGATTCTTTATAGCGGTATTACTTAAAGGTGTAGTAAATTTTTATCTCCACGTAAAAGAGATTGAATAGTGAATTTAGGATCTTCAAGGGGTAGTTTGAGGCGAGAACGTAAGCAGTGAGGCTGAATCTCGTTAAAATACTAAGTTTGCTTCTTCTTGCCTTTATTTTTTATATTTCCTGTTGTTTTGTATTTTGTTTATATTTTATATTGTGTATTTGGTTTATAAGTGTTAAATTTTTTAATATAACCTAATTCACCCCCCTCTTGTATTAATCATCTAGGCAACATGTTTATTAAATTTTTTTTAATTCTAGTTTTATTAAAAATTGTTGAAATAATAATTTAAGTATAAAATTAAATTATTGACATACATATAGTTAGTATAATTATAAAATAGTGGAGAAATTTTAAAAATATTTTTAAAAAATATTATTATATTATTATTTTGATGAGTCTAATGATGAATCTAATGTGGAGTTATGGTGAGTGTGGTATATTTATCTCATCAAATTTATATTTCTCATAAAGTTTTAATAATTTTTTTTTATGAGACCAATGAAAATGCTCTTACAGCTTTTAATGATGGAATTTGAACAACTTCAAGTACCCTTTTTATGTTAGCTTTCACACAGAGTTAGTGGGAATAGTTCTAATATGTATTATTCCAATTTTTTTTTTCATGTTAAATATTTGGCAACAATTTGAAATGACAAATGGACAGCGATGAAACGACGAACGCTCGAGGTTCAACCTCTCTTGCATTCTCTCTCGCTTGTCTCGTCCTCTCTAATATGTTTCTTTGCCCGATTTGAATATAAGAAACCTGTTTTTTTTCTTAAAATATATTATGCCACATGGCATGCCACAACAACGGTCAAATGCAGTGGTATTGTGCAGGTGGCACAGTAGCGCGATCCAAAAGCAAATGATAATATGCCCACCATTTTTTGATACCTCGTAGATTTTTTTTAATTTTTAATTTTTATTTAATGATAAAGGAAATGATTATTAGTATATTGATATTTTTTTTATATATTTAAAAAAATATTTTAAATTTATTAAAAATTAAAAAGGAAAATTGTGCCTAGTGATCCGCTGGAGCTAACCGCATGCTAGCACTGCCCATTATTAAAAAGAAGAAAAATTCTATTCATCTTGCTGTGGGATCTTTATTTTTTTTTAAGTTTTATATTTTTTTACATTATTTTTTTAACATCTTAAAATATTTTTTAAAATATAAAAAGTTATAATATTATTTAATGATACTTACTAAAAATCATGAAAAAAAATTATAAAAAAAGGAAATCGGGATCCCATCAGAATCCCACAGGTGGGATGAATAGTACTACCCTAAAAAGAAAGTCAGGAATAAAAACATGAAGGACGTTGCTAGTGGTCCGATCTGGGATCCCCAATAAACAATTTTTTTTTATTCTTTTTATATCATTTTTTAACATCTTAATTTTTTTTTTAAAAAATACAACATTAATTAAAA
Source organism: Platycarya strobilacea (assembly GCA_036898215.1). Classification (NCBI taxonomy): domain Eukaryota; kingdom Viridiplantae; phylum Streptophyta; class Magnoliopsida; order Fagales; family Juglandaceae; genus Platycarya; species Platycarya strobilacea. The sequence goes on along the minus strand of CM072546.1, from coordinate 12,223,766 downwards.
ACACTTATTTAATCATAAAGTAAAAAAAAAGGTAGCGGGACCCCAAAATTAAGAAAAATAACATTTTCCAAATATGAAAGCACCATCTAGTCTAACATCTCGCTCCCTCACCTCTCTTCCTCACGTCATCGACACCAGAAAATTACTCTGTGAATCAACAATTAGGAAATGCAGTCTTCAACAAGATCAGATTTTTTGTTTAATAAACCTTCGAGAATGAAGAAAAATAACAAAAGAACATAGATTTGACACAAAATCACAAAAAAAAAAGAGATGGAAATGATCGAATTAGATGACTTTCTAAAATTTCTCTAAGACCTTGAGAGCATCTAAGAGAGATGCTACTATTAGCATAATTGCCATTTTCGGCCAACCAAAGATTTTCTTTTCTATATATTCAAACATGACCACTTGTTCTGGAGAAATTAAGAAGGAGAAAAATTATCTCATAAAATCAGGAAAGGATAAAAGAAGAGATATATGTGAATAAGGCATTGGTGAGTTGGCTTGCCATTCTTCTTCTTCTCCGTCTTGAGAAATTGTTTTTATACGGAGGAATCCCTTGCTTTCACACGGTGTCCTTAGCATTTTTCATTATCGTACTGCCTTGTAGCAACTAATTAAATATTTTATATGGCAATGTTATTTTTCATCTTAATTTTTTTCAGTCTTAATCAAACTTGTTGATGCAGTGCATTTTAGGATTTAAGTGGGCATCGAGGGCAAATTACGTCGACAATTATGAAAACTAATTAGTGCAGTTGGGATTCAGAGACGAGATAAGATGAGTTGAATTGAATTTATTTTTTAATATTATTATTATTTTGAAATTTGAAAAAGTTAACTTGAAAATTGAAAAAACTGTATTGGAATTTAAAAAAGTTGTATTGAGATTTATATTTTATATGAAAATATAAAAAATTGTAATGATGAATTTAAGATAAATTGTGACCAGAAATATACTATGCAGTCCTCCTCGTTGAAGGGTGAGGTTTTTTCTCTCTAGCAGAGTGTGTCTCTTAAACTAGTCCTCATTGGTTTCGAAGAGAAAAACCAATGATGGAAGAAGATCTAGCACACCTTTGGGATCAACTTAGCCTAACAGAGAAGGAGCTAGGAGAAGTCGTCCTAGAACCAAGTTCCCCCAAGATCGGTAAGCAAGCTAGTAATTTTTGCTTGCTTACCATGATTATTGCAGACCGTTCGGTGAATTGAGAAGCCTTCAAGTCCACAATGTCAAAAGTTTAGAGGTGCAAGAGCTGGATACAGTATACAGAAATAAAGGGCAATAACCATGTAATAAAGGGCAGACCTTGGACGTTTGATCACTGGCTAGTCTGCCTCCAATCATTCAACAGAAACCTATCTATCAATGATGTACACTTTAATATAGAGGAATTTTGGGTGCAGGCTTATGACATGCCGTTCTCTAGCATGAATCCTGAGTTTGGGAAACAGATAGGCGATGCTGTAGGTTCCTTCATCAATGTCCAAGCTGATGAAAGAGGCTTATGCTGGGGTAAGTGTATGAGGTTTAAAGTACTACTCGACATATCAAAACCCCTACAACGAGGCATGTTTGCAAAAATTGAAGGTAGGAAAGTATGGATTCCTCTGAAATACGAAAGGTTACCCTCTTTTTGTTTCCAGTGTGGCCAGATTAAACATGCAACATTGGGGTGTGCCTCCTAGCAGATCCCAACTGCTAAACATCAGTATGGTCCTTGGCTGCAAGCCCCAGCAACCAGGGACGAATAAATAGTCAAGAAAAAGTATTTTGCGGGGGGGGGGGGGGGGGGGGTGGATAACCAGACCTCACACGATGATGGATAGCCATGGAAACCAAAAGGCAAGGTCGGGGACGACCCTCATCCCGAGGACGCTAAGCTACTAGCTGTTACCAAGGATCTACCTAGTCATAGTAGAGATTGCGTAGACTCCAATCAGAAAGCAGAAAAGCAACCATCTACTCCACAGGCTCCAAAAGGTACCCACTTCACCTTGAAAGAAACAAATAGGACAGCTTTGCACGATCTCAGAGGGGAGAAAGTCAATCATGTTACAGAAAGTCAAATAGAATATGTTGAGGGGACTATTAAATTGGGCAGGAAAACAGACAGGCAAAAAGAGAAACTAGACTTATCTAGCCCAATGGACCCTGAAAGCAGCAAGGAACTCAAGGCCCAGGCTGCATCCTTGGCCCATTTTATCTCAAATCAGGTGAAAGTGTTACACAGCATCAAGAAGCAAGCAACGTGGAAATGAAAAGCTAGGGACAAGTGCTTCGAGGCTCTACTATCTGAACATGGGCAGAATAAAAAATATCCAGGGCAGTATCAAGAGGAAGTAAATTAGATAGAACCTTCTGTTGAAACCCAAGACCTTAAAAAAACAAAAGCTGAGGAAGCTCCGGACTCAGCACCAATAATGCAGACAAGGTGGAGGCTGGCTACCAGCCCCAATGAGTTGCTTAGTGTGGAACTGTCGGGGGTTTGGAAACCACCGGTCAGTGAATAATTTGCGCCTCCTGGTGTAATCTAAGTCTCCCTCTATTGTTTTCTTAATGGAAACAAAGTGTTATAGACCAAGAATGGAAACTGTCCAAAAGTTGTCGAAGTATGAGAATGGCTTTGTAGTCAATGCTTTAGGTGCAAGTGGTGAACTCGTCCTTTTTTGGAAAGAGGAGATTGATGTAGAAATAACAGATTACACTCAACATCATATCTCGCTGGCTGTTAAAGAATTAAAGGCTGGAGTTAGGTGGACCTTTATAGGTTTTTATGGCCACCCTCAAACTGAGAAGAGATACAAAAGTTGAGCCCTTATGAAAGCACTCAAACCGCCTCCAGATATAAGATGGTTATGTGTAGATGATTTCAACGAGATACTCTACTATGGGGAAAAGAAGGGAGGTCCAATGAGGCCAACAAAACAAATGGAGGATATTAGAGGAGCTACTGAGCAATGTGGACTAATGGATATGGGGTACATAGACAACAAATTTACTTGGACAAATGGGAGACAAGGAATGACATTCACCAAGGAGAGGCTGGACAGGGCCCTCTGCAATTCCACTTGGTCTGACTTGTTCTCGGATGCAAGAGTCCATGTCCTCCCTACAATCCAATCAGATCACAACCCCTTATGGATCACTTTGACCCATGCCGAGACAAACTTTTCAAGGCATGCTACACTCTTCTGATATGAAGCCAGGTGGTCCCAAAGTGTTGAATGCATGCAAGCAGTGTTTGATGCATGGAAAGAGCCAAGAATTGCCGCCAACACTGTAGCCTACACAGCTGCAAGTTTGAAAAACTACCGAAGGAAACTAGAGACTTGGAGTAAACAGCAACAACTCAACAACAAAGAGGAAAAGAAAGAGCTGCTAAATTCCCTAATAGAATTGCAGGCTAGAAACACAGGGGACTTAAATGAGGAGATAAAGGATGTTCAAAAGCAAATTGACACACTGTTAGAAGCTGAGAACACAAAATGGAAGCAGCGGGCAAAAACAAGATGGTTAAAGGAGGGGGATAGAAACAGAAGGTTCTTCCACCAAGCAGCTTCCCACAGGAAAAAGATTAATTGGGTTAGATAGTTAACTAACAGTAAAGGACAATCCGTGAGATCAAATGAGGGGATATGTGCCTTGTTCCAAGAGTATTTCTCTAACCTGTTCACATCTTCGAACCCCTGTCATCCCTTGGAATGCACTAACTCCTTGGAGGCCCGAGTAACAGACTCCCAAAATGCCTTCCTCTCCAAACCTTATGCCAACAGGAAATTGAAGATGCACTGGCCTCGATGAATGGCCTTGGCTCACCGGGACCCGATGGTTTTGCTGCATGTTTCTACCAAACTCATTGGGCCACTGTTAGTGCCCAAGTAAGTACTGCTGTCCTCAATGTCCTGAACGCGCATGCTAGCATGGAGGAGCTTAATAGCACTCTCATAACCCTCATCCCAAAAAAAAAAAGAACCCCACCTCTGTAAAAGATTATCGACCCATATCACTTTGTAATGTCTTGTACAAATTAATTTCTAAAGTGATAGCAAATAGACTTAAGGAGGTTCTACCTAGTGTAATTTTAGAAAATCAGTCAGCTTTTGTTCTCCACAGATTAATCTCTCTTAATATTGTGGTTGCTTTTGAAACTTTATACACTATGAGATGTAAGATGGCAGGTAAAATAGGATATATGTGGCTCTCAAACTTGACATGAGCAAGGCATACGATCGAGTTGAGTGGAGCTTTCTCAGAGCTATCCTAAGCAAGCTTGGTTTTGATGAGAGTTGGGTCAATCTTGTTATGCAATGCATAGAAACATTGAGCTATTCCATCCTAGTAAATGGAGAAGCCCAAGAACTTTTCTCTCCCACACGAGGCGTAAGGAAAGGTGACCCACTATCGCCCTACATTTTTATCTTATGTGCGGAGGCTCTAAGCAACCTAATAAGCAAAGCTGAAGAGAGGAAAATCAACATTGGGGTACCGATTGGCCAGGGTCAGCTAAGGATCTCTCATTTGTTTTTTGCGGACGACAGCCTCTTATTTTGCAAGGCCTACGTTGAGGAATGGGCTCAGCTTATTCAACTCCTCAGAACTTATGAACTTGCTTCCGGACAACGGCTTAATGTAGAGAAAACCTCCATCATCTTTAGTAGAAATACTGCCAAGCCCACGCAGGAGTATATATTATCCATTGCCGAAATCAGGATTGCCATGGCATATGAAAAATATTTGGGTTTGCCTTCCATGGTAGGCAAGAATAGGTTCAAAACCTTCAAGACAATTCTAGATAGCATCAAAACCCAAATAAATGGCCAAAACATCAAAAATCTCTCAATGGCAGGCAAGGAGATTTTCATTAAAGCCGTGGTTCAAACACTCCCTACATACACAATGAGTGTCTTCATATTGCCACTTAATTTGCTCCAATCCATTAATGGAGTGATAAGAAATTACTGGTGGGGGCAACAACCGAAGGAACATAAAATTCACTAGACTTCCTGGAAGAAAATGGGGCAAGCTAAATCGGGTGGAGGGCTAGGCTTTCGTGATTTAGAGCTATTCAACAAAGCTCTGCTAGCCAAACAGTGTTGGCGGCTCATTCAAGACCCCTTAGCTTTGGTTTCCAAGGTATTAAAAACAAAGTATTACCCTAACTCAAAGTTCCAGGAAGCCAAGATAGGTGCCAAACCTTCTTTTGTGTGGAGAAGTTTCCTATACACCAGACAGGTAGTGAATGCTAGATCTTTTTAGCTACTAGGGACTGGTGAACAAATTAGAATATGGAAAGACAAATGGGTTGCTAAACCAGTCCCCAACAAGATCAACAGTCTTGTACAAATTTTGGAGGTAGATTCTACTGTGTCAAAGTTAATCGATCCTATAACCAAAGACTGGAAAATCGACTTGGTAGTGAGAATTTTTGAAAGAGATGAAGCTATTGATATCCTAAGAACTCCCCTCAGTTCAAATTCCTCCTGTGACAGGATAAATTGGCAAAGAACAAAAGATGGCTCCTTTTCGATCAAAAGTGCATATCATATGCTGAAGGAAGCACAAATGGTTGATGCTGGTGAGGCTTCAACCAGAAACACTCATAAAGGCCTATGGACTAGACTGTGGAAGCTACAGGTTGAACCAAGTGACCGTATGTTCCTCTGGAGAATGTGCCATGATGCGCTCCTAACAAAGGTCAATTTACTCAAGAAGAAAGCTGTCCAAGACCTTCTTTGCCCTATATGCAATAACGATCCTGAAAACTTTCTACATGCTGTGTGGAACTATGAAGCAGTCAGGGACGTCTGGAGTACCAGCACAAGAAAGTTACAAAAAAGTGGCCCCTCATAGCTCCCTGTGTTCATGTTTATAGAAGAATTGTTTAACAAGTTGGAGGAAGAAGATCTCCTTGAATTCGTGCTAATAGCAAGACAAATTTGGACAAGGAGGAATATCTTCATTTTCAACCAAGTGTTCCTATCACCACGTTTGATTATTCAAGAGTCCAGGAGCAAGTTGGCAATGTTGGTAGCCTCAATCGCCTTGGACCAGTCCAATACCATAGTGCCATAGATAGAGCCAGGGGTCGAGTTGGAATAGGGGTTATTATCCGAGACTGCCAAGGTCATATAACAACCACAATGAGGAAGCAAAAACTTCTCTACCCAGACCCTCTACTAGCCGAATTATATGGAGCACTGGAGATCGGCCTGAAACAAGTGATTATTGAAGGCGACTCTTCACTAGTCATATAAGATTTGAAAGCAGGAAGAGAGACAGGGAGCAATGCCAATTTGTTCATCCAGGAAGCTTGTGATTGTTGTAATTTCTTTGCAAAGTGGTCAGTTTCTCATGTTAGGAGAAATGGTAACGCGTTAGCCCACTTACTTGCTAAAGATTTCCTTACCTTTATGGACTGTATCGTAACAATGGAGGACTTCCCTCCCTGTATTTCCAATTTATTTTAATGAAATGGTTCAAAGGGTTCTCATAGAAAAAAAAAAAAAAAGATAAATTGTGACAAACTCATCTCATTTTCGAATACAAATAAGGCCAATCTTCCAAAAACCTAATAACATTCTTTTTACTTCTCTAAAATCAGTGGTCAATGACGCCAACTTTTGTATCCGAATTGAACAGCCTCATCGTATTCAAATCCTCGGATGACATATAACCAAATTTGCAATTTTTTTCCTTCTTCAAATCCTCACTTCCCTAAAAATGGCACAAGCCTCCCTTCGCTAAAATGAAAAATTTGGATTCATCCCCCTTCTCTCAATGTATTTTAAAAAAAAAAAAATCGTGAGAAGTGTTAGACTCATAAAAAAATATTATAAAAGTAAAATTATAAAATATTTAATTTCAAATAATATGTTAAATATACTATATCAAATTATGTTATTTTATAAATTTATTTTTTTGTAATTAAAACATTTCTGATTATGATTTTGATAAGGTTTAGCTTTCTAAGAAGGTTTCATTTTTTTTTTTTTAATTTTAGGAAACAAAAAGTTTTAAATATTAAAGGAGCGTACAAGATTTACTTTCTTGTGAGAATGGGATCATCTGTATTTCACTAATTGTGTTTTGCATCAAGTAGATGCGGACTATGTTACTTGAAATCGAGAGACTCCTTATCCGTTTTAATGATGTGTTACTTGGTAGTAATGTAAGATATAAAACTATAAATTCAATTGGATAGAAGCTGCATGCATAAGCATGAATGTTGAAGTTTTAAATGGTAGCTTTTCATACTCGAGTGGGATGACAACTACAAAGGAAATATACAAAAACAATCACACAATCTACACAAATTGATATGATTAACTAATATGATTTGATGTAATTAGTTATACTTACTTTACAATAAAAATTATCTTTTATAATAAAAATAATTTTACAATCTAACAAACCATATAAAACTATGTCATTTAGTATTGTTTTGACCCCTCGATTTTCTTGTTGGCTTTTGGTTTTATGATTCGATGAATGATTCAGTTAAGAAACACATGGATGATTTAGTTAAGAAATAGTCATTAATACGTTCCCATGGACAACAATAATCAGGACAGAAAAGAAATTCTTCATTGCCATAAACAAGTCAAAACCAAGAGTAGACAAAGAGCATTCGGTCCTCGTGACGCAATCTAAGCCCAGAGGATTGGTCATGCCTAGAGATTCCTATTCTACCAGCCATACTCACCCACAGCATAAAAATGGAGGCGAATTGAAGCAGCAGCAAACATACTTGCAGCTTCATTACACTCCTACGCAATTACGTAAATATCAAGGCTTTTCTCTCCTTGACTTTAGTATGAATCAAAGTTTTGAATTCCATTCCAGTGATCGTTTCCGCTGAAGTACTGAAACATAACATTTCGATGCCGATCTGTTCCAGTGTACCCTTTCGAGATTAATTATATATTATAATAAATATTTATATATATATAAACTAACAATTAATAGAATAAAAACATATATATGTAAGTGTGTATCATATATATGTATACATATTAGAAAAATTAAAAATTTATAAAATAATTGGAAGTTGAAAAAATACAAATTTGAGTTGAGATACAAAAATAAATAAATAGTTAAAATATTAAAAATAATGATATTTAAAAAAAAAACGTATTTAAAATTACAAAGCATATAAATTTATTTATATTCTAAAATTAATTAAATACCATATAAATTAAAAATTAAAAAAAAATATCATTCTAACACAAAAAAAATTACAAAAATAATCTAAACCGAAATAAGGACCGGAAGGACCGGAATTTGTACCGGAACAGCCGAAATTTGACCGGAATGGCCAGAATTTAACCGGAACGGCCGAAATTTAGACCGGAACGGAATAAAGTGGTATAGTGTTCTGGTTGAGGTACTGGAACGAAACATTCCGGCCAGAACGAAACGGAATTCAAAACTATAGTATGAATACCACGAATTCTCGACATTTCAAACCACGAATCATTCAAGCTAAGCGGCATGTCTATATAATCTTAAGAAAAGCAGAGAGAAGAATAATGGGTCTACTACAAAACTTGGTAACCTCTTAATTTATTTTTGAGCTCATGACGAATCACTCATACTAAAGTTTGTATTTTCTGTAAGAAGTCAATATACAGTAGGGGATGCTGAATCAATAATATTAGCTCATGATCTTTGGCTGAATTTTTTTATAATTAAAATACTGTGAAACTAAAATATAAGGCCTGGAGTGGGTGAGAAAGCTTCTTTGTCATCCGCAGCTGGAATTTCTGAACCAGTTTCACGCTTCCTGAAGACAAGTTTTTGCTGGGGAAGCTGGCCGCTAGAAAATGCTGTAACCTCTGTGTCTATTAACACACTGTCTTCATCCTTGAACTCTCCCTTCAAGATAATCTTAGCGAGTTCATTTTCAACATTCTGCTGAATCACTCTCTTGACTGGCCTAGCACCATAGTTCGGGTCATACCCAAGACTTCCAAGGAGCTGAACAGCTGCATCTGTCACCTGTATTGTTATCTTCCGGTCTGCAAGCCTCTTTTGCACCCGCTCCAACTGTAAAATGCGTACATACATGTTAGAAGATTTTGAAGTTAAGCCCAGAATTCGTTTATTGCCCCAAAAATACATGAAAATATTTGCAGAAAAATGTAAGTTCAAAACATTAGAACAAATTCCCTTAAAGTCAGTAAAAGATATCATCGTCTTGGAATGTCGGAATGTCCACAGAATGGTTGTGTAGGATACAGGGTGGTGGCGTGACCATATTCCCATTCACTAAAAGGGTCCGCTAAATAGAGTCTAGACCCTAAACAATCAGCTCAGAGATGGTTTTCCATTAACTTACCGGTTCAAATATCCATTAAAGAAAACCTAGAATAAGTGGAGTCAAGACCCTATACGATCAGCTCAGATATGGTTTTCCATTAACTTACTGACTCAAAGATCCATTAAATAAAACCTAGACTAGCCCAAAATATTGGGAGGGGCAATCAGATCTCACGGCGACACTGAGATCCATCCACCCATAAGTCTAGGGTGGTGCCCCAAGTTGAAAGACTGTCACCTTTGGTGCATGAGTATAGTTGCCAGGCCAAAAAACTAAAAATCCCCATTCCTAATAACAAAAAATTCTAGTTTGAAGAACTGCTTGCAGAAGAAAAAAGTCGTGAGTCAATAAAGCATCATTGTGGTAAAGCTTACCTGTAATCTGACAATGCTGTTTATCTGATCCTGGTCTAGAGGCTGGAAAACTATATATTCATCAACCCTATTCATAAACTCAGGGCGGAAGACGGATCTTGCAGCATCAAGTACTCTCTGCTTAATAGTTTCATATGCTAATTCCTTTGGTGAAGTGTCATCTTCTGTGTTGAGTATATACTGTGAACCCACATTTGATGTCATAATGATAATTGTATTGGTAAAGCTCACAGTGCGACCTTGGGAATCAGTCACTCTCCCATCATCTAAAATCTGAAGGAACACATTAAACACGTCAGAATGGGCCTTTTCTATCTCATCAAACAGAATGACTGCATACGGCCTCCTGCGAACTGTCTCAGTCAGCTGTCCACCTTCCTCATATCCCACATAACCAGGTGGGGCTCCAATCAATCTTGAAACAGCATGCTTTTCCATGTATTCACTCATATCTATTCGAACAAGAGCTTCTTCTGTGTTGAACAAGTAGGAAGCAAGTGCCTTAGCAAGTTCTGTCTTTCCAACACCAGTAGGACCCATGAACATAAAACTAGCAATTGGACGGTTAGGATCTGAGAGACCAGCTCGAGATCGCTGAATAGCCTCGGCTACTGCTTTCACTGCAGGATCTTGGCCCACAACACGTTTGTGCAGCTCCTCCTCCAAATTTAATAGTTTATCCCTCTCGGATTGTTGAAGCTTGGAAAGAGGAATACCTGTCCATTTACTGACAATTTCAGCAATGTCATTTTCCGTAACTTCCTCTCTCAGCATAGACTTTCCAGAGTTCATATATTCGTCCAGCTCTTTTTCTGCACTTTCAAGTTGTCGTTGCAAAGAGTTGAGGCTTCCATACTTCAGTTCTGCAGCACGATTAAGATCATACTCCCGTTCAGCCTGCTGGATCTCAAGATTTACCCTGTCAATCTGTAAAAATAAATAGAAAAGTTAGTCAAACCAGAAATTTTTATCCATCAGTAACTCAGAATCTCATTATTTCTAAGTTGCTTCCGCCAACTGGATTTCTTAGTAAAATCATTACTGCTGGATCTAAAGATTATATTGTACGGTGGGCTTTTGACAGTAATAGTATTAGCATCAACAACTTACCTCTTCTTTGATTGACTGAATACGGGTCATGACTGACTTTTCATGCTCCCACTGTTCAGTGAGCTGGGCTTGTTTCTCCTTGAGGAGAGACAACTCTGCCTCAAGCCGGTTCAACCTATCTTTAGAAGCCTTGTCTGTATCATTCATGAGGGAGAGCCTCTCCATTTCTAGCTTCAACACCGATCGATTGATCTCATCAAGGGCAGTTGGTTTTGAAGTAATTTCCATTTTCAGTTTGGCAGCTGCTTCATCAACTAGGTCAATGGCTGCAATTGGGAAATATATTAGCTCTCAACTAATGCACAGATCTTAAAGATAAACTCCATGAGAGTACCATCAGGTTCAAAAAGCTAAATAGGCAGCAAGGTTTAACACTTCTCATAACCATACCCTTTTCAGAAGAATACTTTCCAAACCTTACAAAACTCACCTAAATTGAATAGTATAAAAAAAAAAAAAACCTTCCAAACAGAATATAAATTGAAGTTCATACCATCGGATGCTCATTATATGTTACTATTACCATAAAAATGATAATCATTGTGTGCTTTAGTATGATCTCATCCTTATGCTGCTTGAACAATATGGGTCACTAATTCTAGAATGTTCTGATTGCCACATGCAAAAAGTGAGTCATCTTGAACACATTAATCTTCTGATAAAAAAAGAACCATTCAAATGTTGCATCTGCCGTGTTACCTTTGTCAGGTAAAAACCGGCCACTGATGTAACGATCGGATAGAATCGCTGCTGCCACAAGTGCACTATCAGAAATGCGGACTCCATGATGCAGCTCATATCTTTCACGTAGTCCTCGCAGTATGGAAATAGTATCTTCCACCGTAGGTTGATCAACATAAACTTGCTGAAAACGTCGCTCCAATGCTGGATCTTTCTCAATATACTTGCGATATTCATCCAGAGTTGTTGCACCTATACACCGCAACTCTCCCCGCCCAAGCATAGGCTTCAACAGATTGCCTGCATCCATCGCACCATTCGTAGCACCTGAAAAGAAACCAAAGCATTGGGTCACCATTGGCATTCTCATTCTTCAGTACATTTCATTTTTACCTATTGAATTCACTACTGCTGTCAAAATTGGTGAAAATGAATAATAGAAAGAGAGTATTTTTGAAGTACAAGTAACAAAAATGATTTAGCCACTTCAGCCAGCTTTGTCAATAACCAAGCATGTTACCTGCACCAACAACTGTATGTATCTCATCAATGAAGAGAATAATTTGACCATCTGATTCTGTAACTTCCTTGAGTACAGCCTTCAGTCTATCTTCAAATTCCCCCCGATATTTTGCCCCAGCAATTAATGCACCCATGTCAAGGGATATTAGCTGTAAAGAGATAGAGCGAGGGATGAGTCAGACCACCATTCGGACATCATCCTCAGTAGGCATAGACTAGCATATTAGAGTAAGCCTAAGAGAGGGGGTGAGAGGGGGATTGCTGGATTGGTATGAACTTCTACATATAGCACATACCTTACGATTCATCAAAGCTTGAGGAACATCTCCTTGCACAATTCTTTGAGCAAGCCTGTTGAAGGAGGCACAGTTAGACTAACATGCAACGATTTCAAAGGAATCAATGAATCATTAAGCTTAATGCGTAACAGCAAGCCTTCAAAGCAGACCAAAACCATTCAGTCTAACTTACCCTTCAGATATTGCAGTTTTCCCTACACCAGGCTCACCAATGAGAACAGGATTGTTCTTTGTTCTCCTTGAGAGAATCTGGATGCACCTACGTATTTCATCATCTCTTCCTATTACTGGGTCAAGCTTCCCTTCTCTTGCCATGGCTGTCAAATCTTTTCCATATTTTTCCAGTGCTTCATACTTCCCCTCAGGATCTGTTTAAAAGAGAAGAAAATCATTGTCAAACAGGAAAAGAGATGAAAATACTAAATAATGCCGCTCTATAATTTCAAACACTAAATGATGCCACTTTATATTTTCCCAACAGAAAATATCAAAAAAACAGATTAAAGCAATACATGCAATATAAACTTTTTTATTGGGACCGGGTGTCCGAGAACAAAGTCCCGACTATTATCAGGGGTACATAGGCCCTCGGTAAGAAGTTTCATACAAGTGCACCTTGGATGATTTAAGGGAAAGTTCCTCATTCCAATAGCCCCTAAAAATTTGCATCCAAGAGAATTTCAACCTTAGACTTGGAGTGAGCATAACCAAGACCAAGGCTTTTACCATTTGAGTCAAACCCTAGGATTTTATACATGAATGGAAACTAGATTTCTTCGGAAAACATTTGTATGGAAGTCTTTGGATAGTTGAACCTGGATACATCATAAAAGGAAGACATTTTTCATCAAGTACGACAATCACAACGCCACTAACTTTAACATGCAAAAAGAGGGCTTTTAAGGTTCTTTTACATTTTTAACTAACCCTGCCTTCAGTCAGCATAGGCATGACTGTGGGCATGTAAACACACGCACACCCTGCCATATGATAATTAAGATTTGAAAAAAGAAGCTAGAATATAACCCCACCTTGGTCGATAACTGATTGGCGTCCCCTAATAGCTTCTACTGCAGATTTCAAACCTTGCAGCGATATTTGAAAATCTCTAAATAATTGCTTCCCAAATCGTTGATCTGTGGTGAAACCAAGAACCAAATGCTCAACAGAAATAAATGAATCCCCATACTCTTTCTTATATTCCCTCGCTTGCTGAATCAAGGCTTCCAAATCACGTCCTAACATTGAGCCAGCTGATTCACCAAGAACCTACCGTTGTTGTACAGATATAGAGGTGAATTAGTTAGCTTCTGGATAAAGATCACGGACTGAAGATGCATTTACTGATGAACCGACAGAAAGTCTGAATCAGGCAATCTAAATACTTCAAAAAGTAGGCAAAACAAAATATCAAGAACATCATCAAGCTAGTGCCAGCATGCATGTTACGGGACTCCCAAACGGTGCTTAACTTCCTTCCTATCATGAACTTATGCATATGACATCTGTATTACAGACTAAGAGTTATAGCCAATCAACGTGAATGTTGAAACACAAGTAATCCAAATTCAGGAACTAAAACCAGACAAGGAAACATGTAGCGGGAGGAAAAACTATGATATTTCAAGAATTACCTTCGGTTGACGTTGGATGAACTTATCAGTGGCCTCTAAAAGGCGGGTATTGTCAATTCCAACCTTGGAGAATATCCTGCGAGCAAGCCCATTCTTCTGCTCCAAAAGGGACTTCATCAAATGCTCTGTCTCCACTATCTGATGCTTGTTCTCTTTCGCCACTTCTGGGGATGAGACAATTGCTTGCCACGCCATATCCGTAAAATCTTGTTGCGTTATCTATCATTAACTCCAAACCAAAAACTCATCAATGCGCAGTAGACTCAAGTTACCAAAATATTTCAGCAACCCTCAGAAAAAACGAAGAAAAAAAGATCTCTCGGCGTGGGGGGAAAATGGAGAGAATTTCCGACATTGGACAAAATAATATTTCGAAGTCAAATACTACTTTTCGAATAAAATTTTCCAAGTCAAACACTGGAATGAAAACATAAATCATATTTAAAATAAAAGCACGTACACAAAGATTAAAACGAGTATTGTCCAGATGGTAATGCAAAAAATTATATACGTGTAATGGGACAAGAACAAAGAATTACCCTTCCACTTGAAGCTTCACAACGGACAACAAGCGGCCTAGGAGTCCGACCAAATCTCTGAAACCCGTTTGGGAACGCACCATTTCTGCACGGTTGCAGCGACTTCAAGCCCATGAGGGACTTGGATTTCGGGGGGTAGAAGCTCATAGAGGGCCGCGGAGGCGGAGCTGGATCGCAACAGTTGGTCCGGGTTGACTGCAAAAGACTGGGACTCACCCAGAAGAAGGACGCGGTCGTCGAGGCCATGGCCGGAGAATGCCGTGGAAAAATGAAGAATGGAACGAACGAAATCTCAGTGACAACCGAAGAGGGAGTTCGAGGGAATTAAAATAGAAGGTGGGCACTTTGCGTGGGAATATAGCAAAGGTCTGGGAGTGTCGTCCTCCTCGATCGCAGGTTTAAAAGTGAAAGACACAGGGAGAAACTCGGAGAGTGTTCGTGAAACGTCGAGACTTGTCGAGTTACGGACTCCTCGGACTCGGACTCGGACTCGGACACGGACACGTGGGTTTGGGGAGTTTTGATGCGACTCGGAGGCTTGTCTTTACGATACGTTAGCTTTATTATTTATATTCGATTTGGACAAATCGGGTTTTATTATTTATAATTTATTTTATATTTTCAATTCATTTTAATTATTTATTTCAAATTTTAATTTATTTTAATTACTTAATTTATTATTATTCATAACTCATCTCTGAATTCAAACAGGTCTTAATTTATTTCATAATTTAATTTGAGAAATAAGAAAATTGGACAACAAATATAATTATATATTTTGCATGAATTTGAAAAAAAGGTATAGCAGATTGAGATCCCAATAACAATTTCATTTGGGGAAATTAATTTATCTTTTAATTTTGTTTTTTCTGAATCAGTGAAAAATAATCGTCGATTTTATAGGAGCAATGTATAGTAGAATTTGAAATCAAACTGAAATGGAAAGTTTTACGCAACTTTTCCAACCTCTCACTACCATTTTTTAATTTTCTTTTAATTTTTTTAATTTTTTAATATTTTTATTTTAAATTTGTTCTTTTTAAATTAATTCAATTTTTTTTTATTTATTATCCATATATTAAATATTTAATAAAAAATAAAATAAAATAAAAAAGTGTGGTATGTAGAAGTTGTATGAATAATAAGAGGTTGTGAAGATTTTTCAATTGAAATATGTACCTTTCATAAATAACTTATTCTCACTTTCACAAAAATTTTGCAATATCATCCGTTATATTTATTTTGATTTTTTTTTTATTTTGTTAGTATTCTTTTTAAACTAATTGAAAACTTTTCTACTAACCATCCATATACCATATATTTTGTGAAAATAAATAAATAAATATATATATATATATATATATATATAATGTGTAGTATGTAAATATGTTGAGAAGAATAAAATGAAAAATCGTAACTTTTGAATTCTTAAAATTGCTCGTTGTATGCCAGGTAGGTTATACTATCTCTATTTTGTTGCATTGGAAAATTTGGGCAAATTAGGAGTGTAATTTATTCCATTTTGTTTGGTTTTAGATAAATTTTGTAGCTCAATAGTTATACATCGATTTTATATTTTCAACAACTGATCTCGCACCAGTTACTCTCTTGAATTGACACTTTCAATTTTATCAATTTCGATCCAATTTAATAAAATTTCAATCTGTCATTAAAAAGTGCCAATTTATTTAAAATTAGACTAAATCACACCCATAATCTAAAGACTTAAGTTATAAGTTTTGTGTTATAAATTATAATATAATATTATTTTATATAAAATTATAAACTGTATTAAGAGATATTAAAATATAAATTTTTTATATATAATATAAAATATATATAATAATAAAAATTAATTTAAAATATATAAATATGCGAACCAGTTTGGTAAAAAATGTAAAATCGAATCAGACCGAATTTAACTACTTTTTGACGTAAAGAAACCAATCTCGGACCGAACCAGTCCAAAACTATAACGGATCAACGGGTCCGGGACGGTCTGAGTCAGTTTTCTAGTTTTCGATTAATTTTTTATAGTTCTAGAACAGACAGTAAGTTGAAGTTCTCATATCTGCCTCTCCATATGGCAGCATACCCCTCTAAAAAGTTTTTGAAGAAATGATATTTATCTTCTAAAGTGCTGTACACTCTATTTACATATAAAAAATTAATTTTTTAATAATAAACTTAAAAAGGATGTGTAGCACATGCACATCTCCTAAATGCATCTAAAAATTTTTATTATAGTAGTTTTTTTGGTTCCTACATTGTGATCATAGTAGTTAATATCTAGAGATTTGGGCCACTAAAGTTTATAAGGGGTTCTACAGTCACACATGGGACCGATTGGAATCTCAACTAAGCTTGTTTATCCGGGCCGGATTGTACTCGACCTAGTTTAAAATTTTATTTATTTATTAATATTTTTGAAATTTTTTTAAAAAAAGTTTAAAGAAATTTTAAATTTTGGAAATCCGGAACCCAGATGAACACCCTAATCTCAATAGTGCATTATTCTTTAATGTTTTAAGTATTTTTTTAATACTTCTAAATATTTCTTTCAGCCGTACAAACGACCTTAAGCTGTGTTTGGTAACCAAGATTAACTCACTATTATTTATTATTATTTATAAACAGTTTATTACTATTCAAAAATTATTCACTATTTTTTCTTTTATTACTATTCATAGATCCGAGATACCTTAGCATCCAAACCTGGCTACTGTGTTCATAAAGAAAAAAGCAATTTATGGTAATCAGCATGTCATGAAGTTCACAAGTAATGAACATTCCTGTATCACCTGAGCCTTTCATTGGGGTAAATTATTTTTTTTATTACATTACAATTCCAATTCATATTTGAAACTACTATAAGTAAGATGAGAAATTTAAAATGTAGGCTTACGGGAAGTGCAAAAGATATTTAAAGACAAAAATTGGAGATAGTATTTCACTATAAGAGACTCTGATGTACTTAACAATGAACAAAATATACCGAATCAAAGAAGGGTAACAACTATATGAGGAAATCGTTAACCTGAAATCAAACATAACCAATGACAAATGGGCTTAATTCTGCATCAAAGCAAGCCACCAACTTTCACTGTCTTACTAGCTCCAATATCTTTACCTGAAGTAGAAATGAGATACACATACTAAATGAAAAGGGGTAAAATTAAGAGCCCAAATGATATTAGCAAGAAAGTATCTCCGCAATCATACAAAACAAATCCACACCCACCTGATAATAATGACACGTCCACTATTCAAAACTGCAAATTATAATATAACACAAACACACTTGTTCTCCTTTGATTGGCTTGCTCCTTTCTTTTCTGTTGAATTAGAAGAAGATAAGCATTTTGTCAAAGATCAGGTCGAGTAACTTGAAGTTGGGAAGAAGAGCATTTAAATGAATATGCATAGACGGCAAAGGTTTAAGATGAGCTAACATAACCAAAACTATTTCCAATTATTGTAAACAAAGAATTGCTCGAACGGAAAGAGGTGACAATTAAAAAGAAAACAGCAGTAGAATAGAAATGGAATATATATTTCTCCCCAACAGAAGAACCTAAAAGACACAAATAATAGGTCTTGCTTTATAAACATCAGTAGCAATTTTTGGAATGTCTCAGAAACACTTCTACCTTTATCTGAAGGTGGCTGAATGATGACATGCATGGTCGTGACTCCACCAGGGATGTCATATAATGGGCTTTGGCACTCCCCTAGTGTTCTGTTGTTCTCCAATATTTTGCCTGCACTTATTAACTTGACATCTTTCACTGTCCTTGGACCATTCTCCTTCTCTAAAAAATCAAAATATAGCATTTATGTATCTCATATAACATTAAAAAATCAAGGAATTGCAAGATAGTAGAGAGATAAATACTAAACGAAGAGGTCTGATAAGACATAATAACTAACATAGAATATACAGAAAAGGTGATGAAATTTAAGACCTAAAGAATGCCAATTTTAGTGTTACTGACTCATGTTATCAAATGCTCTTGGGCCATGCTTAACATTGATGTTCTCATAATCTAGAAAATCAAATGCAATTTCAAGAAAGAACCTAATGCACTTGATTTTTACCGAGTGACTTGCATTTTATTGTCATTAAATAAGGCTAGTCAATGGCAAATATAGATCTCCTTGACCATTACCCAACGTGGCAGTAAGAGCTACAGGCTATTCTTTGCCTCTTATGGGCAGCTGCCAAAAACGCTGCAGTTTTCCAAAACTTTTCGTGGATCTCAGACAACCTTAATTTCAATACAAAGAATAACTAGCTATCTCTCATTGTTTCTTGGTTTTTATTTCTCTCATACAGCCAATCTCTTTGAGGAAGCATCTCCAATAAAAGCCACCTCAATACCATGTTAACTAGCCCCTTCTGTGTCAACCAGAGCATTCAAAATAAGTTTCCATAGTGTGCTCTCCAGTGAGTCTACTTAGTTTCTTAAGAGGATGCTGCATAGAATCAGTTTGTAGGATACTTCTGTATTTGTCATCATGATGGTGATGGCTAAGTTGTCTATAACAGATCCGCTCCAAAAGATGGTTGGTGAATTCAAAAGCAATGTAACGTTCTATGACAGGTATCACACAAAAAAATTATAAGTCACTCTACAGTTAAATCTGAATGATCCCATCCGACATCTTTAGACTTTACCCCAGATTTCATAATGTTAACAGTTGTCAACTACTTGTTTCTCACTGAAAAACTATGATAAGATATTAAAAAAAGAAGAAGAAGAAGAAGCTTGACGAACAGATGATTGTGGAATTAAATCAAACAGACAAAAAACAAGATAACCACCTTTTGGCCATTGAGCAAGAATGCTTTCCTTTAAATTTCCAACACTTGTAGCAACGGGAAAGCTTTTGGGGCCGATATCCGATCCATCAGTCAACCTAAACTTGACCTCTAATTGATTTTGCACCGCGGCCATTCTTCAAAGATGAAAACACTATTAGACTTTGGGCACCAAATAGCTTCAGTGGGGCCTTCTATAAACGTATCGATATGTCAATTGGGCTCGCTACGAGGAATTAATAGCGCAGTGAGCAGCTTGAATTGTCTCGCCAACATTAATATTTCATCAAATTCCCACCTGGTATTCTGAAAATCTGGCTTAAGATCCAAAGAATAGAGAGAAGAGTAAATTAAATAGGATTTGTATAATAAGAGAGTCAAAAGCCTGGAATTGGAAACTAATACAAAAGGGTAAACAGTATGAAAGGGATTTGTATTTGCAACGGGAATTTCCTTTTATAGCAATGAAAACCAGTAACCAATATGCCCAACTGGGTCAGTAAAGAACCAAAAAAAAAAAAACACACAGAATTTATGGGGCAATTCCATGTCTGATAGACTTATAGCCGGTCACGTGGCAGCTTCGAAGCTGGAACTATGGTGGATCAGAAATCAAAAGGAAAAATCAAAAGAATTCCATAAACCTTCATGGTCCGTCTTACTTGGCTCAGAGATTGATCAAGGTTATCATCTATTCCCCTTCTGCCGCACCTTTTGGTTAAGAAATTCAAGCAACGTAAGAAGAAGAAGAATTCGAGGAGCTTCTAATGATTAATATACTAGAATTCATAAAGAGGAATCAAACAACTCCCAAGGAAGGAGGCTGTTTCGGAGTTTTCAGAGTCTTCTAAAATCTCTGGTCAATGAAAGCAATTTTTGTATCCGACTTGAACAGGTTATCGTATCGTTCGTGAATCCTGTGGGCGGAAGAAGTCTAAGGGCCGGTTTGGATCAGAGTCGAGTTAATGTGAACTCATTATTATATTTTTTAAAATTTTTATATAAAATATAATTTTTAAAAAAAGATTTAATATATATTTTTTAAAATTTTTATTTAATTTTTTAAAATTTTAAAATAATAATAATATTAAAAAATAAACTTAATTTATCTCGTTTTCCAACCTAAACTGATCCTAAGCAAATTTGCAATTTTTTTCCTCTTCAAATCCTAAGATGATGTTAGTATATATATATTAAAAAAAAAAAAAAATCTAAGATGATGTCCATTAATGTCAAATTAATTACTCATTATTGAGGTATCCGTATCAATTTATAAATTAAAATATTATATAATTAATAGATTTATCTTAAAATTTAATATACCACATTAGATTCTATTAGTTATAAATTTATTTTTATGAGATAAATTATCATTATAATTTTATTTGATAAGGTTTGAGAAGTTTTCACATTTTTTGACGGATGGATGCTTTTTTTTAACTTTTTTGGCTCTAGGAAGCAAAAAGTTTTAAATATTAAAGCTCGTTTGAATTCGGAGATGAGATGAGCTGAGTTTAAATGAGTTGAGATGATATTATTTTTTAAAATTATTATTATTTTAAGATTTAAAAAAATTATCTTGAAAATTGAAAAAACTGTATTGAAATTTAAAAAAATTGTATTGAGATTTGTATTTTATATAAAAATATAAAAAAATGTAATAATAAATTTGAGATGAAATGAGCTCACTCACAAATACAAATGAGACCTTGGTGTGTACAAGATGCACATTCTTGTGAGAAGGGATAATCTTTATTTCACTTAAAAAATATCAATATGTTATAAAATTAAAGACAGAAATTATTACTGCAAAACAGAAATATATAAGGAACTCTTTATTAAACTCTTAAGAACTGAAACTTTATTTCTCTATCTATATTTTCTTATGAATTTCATTACAACTGAAGCCCCCTATTTATAGGTTTTGAAATTACTATGCAAGTTACTATGTAAGTCACTATACAGGATTTAAAATAATAATAGTGGGGTCATTCACATAATTTTAGTGGTGGGACAGGGGGCGGCAGCCGTCACATTTAATTTGCTTCGTTCACATATATTTCATTACACTGTCCCTTGAATGACCACCCATAAAAAATCTGCCTTGTTAAAACCTTACCAAGGAAAAACCCAATGGGAAGAAAAACTAATGGCGAAGGAAAAAGAGTACAGTCTTCTTATGTATCCACAAGTGCTTTAAGATTATCTCATTAAAACCTTGAAGAGGAAAACCCAATGGGACAAAACCTCAGCGAAGGAAAAAAGAGTACAATCAGCACATTTACTCCCCCTAAAAAGTGTATGACAAAATATTTTTGAATTTTCGCATTCCAATATTATGCACAAGTTTCTTGAATGTGGAAGTTGGTAACGCTTTTGTGAATAAATCTGTCAGATTATCACTAAATCGTATCTGCTTGACATCAATTTTATTTTTCTCTTGAAGTTCATGAGTATAAAAGAATTTAGGTGAAATATGTTTGGTTTTGTTACCTTTGATATATCCTCCTCTGATTTGAGTGATACAAGCAGTATTATCTTCATATAAAATTGTTGGGCTATTATTGATCGTGGGAAGTCCACACTTTTCCTGGATATGTTGAAAGACTGATCTCAGCCAAATACACTCTCGACTTGCTTCATGAATAGCAATGATCTCTGAGTGATTTGAAGAAGTAGCAGATAGTGTCTGCTTAACAGATTTCCATGATATGGCAGTATTTCCATAAGTAAATAAATATCCAGTTTGAGATCGTGTGGGTCTAAAAAATAACCTGCATCTGCATACCCAATCAATTCTGGAATTGAACCACATTGATAAAATAATCTCATATCAATCGTACCATGAAGGTAACGAAGGACATGTTTAATGCCATTCCAATGTCTTCGAGTTGGTGCAGAACTATATCTTGCAAGCAGATTAACTGAGAATGTAATATCCGGTCGAGTGCAATTTGTAAGATGCATTAAAACTCCAATTGCACTGAGATATGGTACTTCAGGACCAAGAATTTCTTCATCTCATTACAAGGACGGAATGGATCATTCTTTACATCAAGTGTTCGAACAATCATTGGAGTACTCAGGGGATGAGATTTATCCATATAAAAATATTTTAGGACTTTCTCAGTATACATGGACTGATGAATAAAAATTTCATTTGGCAAGTACTCGAGCTGCAGGCCGAGATAAAATTTTGTTTTGCCAAGATCTTTCATTTCAAATTCATTCTTTAAATATATAGCGGTTTTTGAGATCTCTTCAGGAGTTCCCACAATATTTAAATCATCAATATAAACCGCAATAATGACAAATCCGGATTCTGATTTCTTAATAAAAACACATGGGCATATAGTATTATTCTCAAATCTTTCTTTCAATAGATATTCGCTTAAGCGATTATACCACATGCGCCCGGATTGCTTCAACCCATATAAAAATCTTTATAGCCTGATTGAGTACATATTTCTGGATCTACTTATAAATGCTTCAGACAGTTTATATCCTTCAGGGATTTTCATATATATGTCATGGTCTAAGGATCCATATAAATATGCAGTGACCAAATCCATCAACCGCATTTCTAATCCTTTTGTGACAACTAGACTAATCAAAAATATAAATGTGATTACATCCATAACGGGAGAATATGTTTCTTCATAATCAATCCCGAGTTTCTGCAGGAAACCTTGTGCGACAAGCCGTGCTTTGTACCGCACAATTTCATTTTTCTCATTACGTTTTCGTACAAATACCCACTTATATCCAATAGGCATTACACCCTTTGGTGTTTGGACAACAGGTCCAAATACTTCTCGTTTTGCTAGCGAATTTAATTCAGTTTCAATAGTTGCTTTCCATTTTGGCCAATCATTTCTACGTCAACATTCTTCGACGCTTTTTGACTCAATTTTTTCATTACTTCTGGTAATATCAAGGGCCATTTTATATGAAAATATGTTGTCGACAATAGTTTTATTTCTATCCAGAATTTCTCCAGTTTTCATGAAATGTATTGAGATCTTATTATTTTCAGGTACCTGTTTCTCTTCAAGGGAAAATATTTCATGACACACCTCTTCAAGAGGTCCTTTTTCAGGAAATTTATACTCTTCATGAGTTTCCTCTTCAGGAGATTCTGGAATAGAAAATTTAAACTTTTTAGGAGTATCAATTATTTTTTTAGCCTATATTGTGGGTACGTGTTTTTCAGGAACACCAAATTCATTTTGTATTCTTTTCCTTCTGGAAATTTTGTCTTTTGCACCAATAGGTCTTCCACGCTTCAGACGTGTTTTAGATTCACCTATTGCTGTTTTGACAATTTGTCCTTCAGGGACTTCAATCCTTGCTGGAGCATTAACACCAGGAATATAAGATTTTAATATACTTTTAGTGTCAGTAAATACATCCGATAATTGATTTGCAACATTTTACAAATGAATAATCCTCTGAATTTCCCGTTTACATTCATTTGTAGGAGGATCAAAATGAGACAAGGTCTTATTATTCTAAGTAATATCTTGTCGTACTTCAGGCATCGACTTTTTTTTACCCATTAATAGAAAATTGGATTCGTCAAAATGACAATCCTCAAAACGTGTTTTAAACATATCCCCTGTAAGGGGTTCAATGTATCTAATAATAGATAGAGAATCAAAACCAATATATATCCTAAGTCTACGTTGAGGGCCCATTTTTGTACGTTATGGAGGTGCAATTGGAACATATCAGCACATCCAAAAGTACGAAGATGAGAAATATTTGATTGTTGATCAAATGCAAGCTGTAATGGAGAATATTTATGATATGCAGATGGTTTAATGCGAATTAGAGATGCTGCATAAACTATAGCATGTCCCCAAATAGAAACAGGTAGTCTTGATTTCATAAGTAAAGGTCTGGCGATTAGTTGAAACCTTTTAATCAAAGATTCAGCTAAACCGTTTTGTGTGTGTGTATGGGCAACAGGATGTTCAACATCTATTCCTATTGACATGCAATAATCATCAAAAACTTGAGATGAAAATTCACCTGCATTATCCAATCGAATGGTCTTAATTGGTTACTCAGGAAATTGTACTCGTAGTTTAATTATCTGAGCAAGAAGTCTAGAAAATGCAACATTTCTAGTGGAAAGTAGACAAACATGTGACCATCGACTAGATGCATCAATTAGAACCATAAAATATCTAAATAGTCCACTTGATGGATGAATAGACCCACATAATGATGGAGATTCAATAATGACTTTTGAAGGAGAAGGTCTAATAATCAACTTACCTTGAGAACATGCAGAGCACGGAGATTCATTGGGTAGAAATATATTTTGATTCTTTAAGAGATGCCCATGCGAATTTTCAATAATTCTTCTCATCATTATAGATCCCAGATGTTCAAGGCGATCATGCTAAGTCATAAATACTTTAGGGTCAATGCACTTCTGGTGCATTACCACATATGATTCAATTGTTCTCATCTTTATATAATACAATTCAGAATATAGAGCAGACAGTTTTTCTAATACGAGGTTTTAACTCGATATTGTTTTAGTAATAAGAAGATGCTCTTTACTGCATTCATTAGTCATTTCAATATGATAGTCATTACGACGTATATATTTGAAACTCAATAAATTTCTTTTGAATTGTGAAGAAAATAAAATATCATCAATATAAAATTTGGTGTCATTAGGCAACAAAATATAAGCTCTTTCGGAACTCTCAATTAAATCTGATGAACCTGATATGGTATAGACATAGGCTTTACTTAGTGTTAGATTTTGAAAATATTTCTTTTCTTTGAGAATTGTGTGAGTTGTAACACTGTCAGGCAGATATATATCTCTATCATTCAACTCAGAGATAAAAAACTCATCAATGTGATCCATGATTCTACAAAATATACAAAACTTTTATTACAGATAGAAAGAAATACATTAATTGAGTGGAACACTTCCATCTCCAATTAAGTGTTCAATACTACTTTCAGGATGATTAAAGAAATCGGAGATATCAAGATGAGTAACGTCTATATCTATTAAATCTAATAAATCATCTGATGGTTCTACTAAATTTGTTTCATGTACCTTATTCTTTCATTTAATAGAAACTTGATATAAATCAGCTAAGTGTCTAGCCGTACGACAGGTACGTGACCAATGTCCAGTCATTCCACATCTATGGCACACCTCTTCACTTTTCTTTAAAGAATTATTTTGGAGATTTTTACCCCTTTCTGAATTATACCACTTCTGATGATACGTTATATTATTATCCCTTTTAATGTTGTCACTTCTGGGACCAACATTTCTATAATTTCTCCTACCACGTCCACGCCCCGATTTTTTCTAAAAGATGCAGCATTCATTTCTGGAAATAATGCAAACCTATTACCATTCATTTCAGCGAATTATATTGAGTCAGTAAGGCGTGACTGGTGGTTTTCTAATAAGAGCTCATTGTTCTGCTTAACTACTAGAAAACATGATATAAGTTCAGAATATTTCTTGAACTTTCTCTCTCGATACTGCTGCTGCAGGAGCACATTCGAGGCATGAAATGTAGTATAAGTCTTCTCTAGCATATCATCATCGATAATTTTCTCACCGCATAATTTTAGTACTAAGTTTATTTTAAAAAGTGCAGAATTATACTCACTAACACTTTTATAATCTTGCAACTTCAGGTGCAACCATTGAAAACGAGCTTTTGGGAGGATGACAGTCTTCTGGTATTCATACATTTCCCTTAAACTGTTCCACAAAATATAGGGATATTTTACTGTAAGATATTCAGTTTTCAATTCTTCATAAAGATTGTGGCGAAGGAAAATCATTGTTTTAGTACGGTCCTGCATGAATGCTTGATTTCCTTCTTTAATAATTTCTCTCAGGTTCATGACATCAAGATGAATTTCAGTTTCAAATATTCAGGATAAATAATTTTTTCCATATATCTCAAGAGTAACAAATTTCAATTTTGTAAGATTTGCCATTTTAAAGGAATAAGGCCACTAGCTTCAGAATTGGTAGAACCGTCGTGCTTTTAACATGTTATAAAATTAAAGACAGAAACTACTATTGCAAAACAGAAATATATAAGAAACTCTCTCTGAAACTCTTAAGAGCTGAAACTTTCTTTCTCTCTCCATATTTTCTTATGAATTTCATTACAACTGAAACTCCTATTTATATGTTTTGAAATTACTGTGCAAGTCACTATGCAAGTCACTATGCAGGATTTAAAATAATAGTGGTGGGGTCATTTACATAATTTTAGTGGTGGGACAGGGGGCGGCAGCCGTCGCATTTAATTTGCTTCGTTCACATATATTTCATTACACAATATACATTATGTTTTGCATTAAGTAGATACGAACTATGTTACTTGTAATCAAGAGACACTTTAGTAGTGATTGTGCAAATATTACACAATTATTTTTAAAATAATATATAAATATAAATTCCACATAAAAAATTAATTAATATTTTAATGATAAATCATACTCTTTTTTAAAGCAACTACACAATATTTACACCCTCCATCACTCATGAATATTTATGCAAAGCCATCAAAAGTCTATCTGCCCTCTAGTATGTTCCTTCGGGTTTATATGTTCTATCATTTTGAAGTTTCAAATGGTGGTTTTTCATACCCAAGTGGGATGACCTAAATGGAAATCAAGAAAATATTGTAAAATTTTTCTGTTGAGAGATGGCTTGAATTCTGGTCTGCCGACTCTCGCTCGACTCTCGCTCGACGTCCCGCTTGAGCGAGAGTCCAACCTGAGAGTTCGCTCAACTTTTGCTCGACATCCAGCTCGAGAGAAGTTCAACCCGAGAGTTTGCTCGACTCTCGCTCAACGCTCAGCTCGAGCGAGTTCGACCTAAAAGTGTTTCCTTGAACGAGATCGCATATATATAAATATCGCGAGTTTTATTTCGTGCGAAGCCCAGACGAACTCCCGCCCTTGTTTTCGCCCCCGACGAACAGAGCAAGCCTCCAGGCCTTATTTCTTCATCATTTCTTAAGAGTTGTGAGTGTAAACACGTGAGGAAATGTTCTTGAGGAAATGTCCTTGAGGAAATGTCTGATGATTCTCCTGTACCGTCTAAGGACGATGAAGAGAAAGTGCATAGCACTATTATTGTATTTATCTGATGGAGTATTAAGAGAGGTAGCTAAGGAAGAGACTGTTGAGAGTCTCTAGAACAAGCTTGAGATCTTGTACATTAAGAAATCTCTTACAAACTGATTGTATTTGAAACAACGGTTATATACACTCAAGATAAATAAGGGTTCTTCTATTATTGAATACTTGGATGAGTTTAATAAGATTGTTATAGATCTTATAAATGTTGACATCAAGTTTTAATTGTTTTGTGTTCATTACTTGCATCATTTAAAAATATTGTAAATTCTATATTATATGGAAGAGATACCATTTCCTTGGGATGTGAAGTCAGCTTTGAATTTGAAGGAGTTGAAGAGTAGGTACAGTGATAAGGGTGGTGAAACTCAAGTCAGTGGTTTGATTGTCAAAGACTCCTCCAACAAAGGAAGATTTAATAATAAGAGTTCAGAGAAGGGCAGATGGAAGTCTCAGGAGAGATCGAAGTCTAAGTCTAACAAGAAAGACATCAAGTGTTATTATTGCCAGAAGTTTGGACATTATGAAAGTGAGTGTACAAAACTGAAGAAGAATGAATAATCCACTAGTTCTTTTAATGCCGTCAGTATTGCTAATGATTCTGATGGCTCAGATGTGATCCTGTCAATTAGTGATTCGAACAGTCGGTTTAGTGACAAGTGGGTTATGGACTCAGCTTGCACTTTTCATATGTGTCCAAAAAGGGACTGGTTCAAGACTTATGAACCAGTCAACAGTGGTTCTATTTTGTTGGGAAACGACATGGCTTGTAAAATTGTAGAAATTGGCTTAGTGAAGATAAAGATGTTTGATGGGATAGTTAGGATATTGTCTAATGTCTGGCACATTCCAGACTTGAAGAATAATCTTATCTCTATGGGGGCTCTTGGTTCTTTGGATTTTAAGTACATGGGACAATGTGGAGTATTGAAATTCAGCAAAAGCTTCATGGTTGTTATGAAGGGAGATCAGACGAATGATCTTTATTTCCTCCAAGGCAAAACTGTCAATGATGAAACTGCAGTATCAGTATCTGATGAGGCAAAATCAGATGTCACTCGTTTATGGCATATGTGACTGGGTCATATGAGTGAGATGAGATGTCTATCCTCAGTAAGCAAGGGTTGTTAGCAGGTAAGAATATTAGTAAACTTGAGTTGTGTGAGCACTGTATATTTGGTAAACAGAGCAGGGTTCAGTTTGCTACAGGCGTCCACAGAACTAAAGGTACAATGAACTATATTCATTCGGACCTTTGGGGTCCACCATTAGTTCCATCGAAAGGTGGAACAAATTACTTGCTTACTTTGATTGATGATTACTCATAGAAACTGTGGACTTACTTTCTGAAGCAGAAAAAGCGATGTCTTTAAGAATTTCAAGCAGTGAAATGTTCTGATTGAGAATCAGACTTGCAAGAAGATTAAACAGTTTCAGACTAACAATAGAATGAAATTTTGTAGCAGTGAATTTGATAAGTTCTGCAAGAATGAAAGGATTGTCAGACACCGTACAGTTAGACAAACTCCACAACAAAATGGGGTAACTGAACGGATGAGCCGAACTTTGTTAGAACGAGTACGCAGTATGCTCTCAAATGCTGGCCTATCTAAGGACTTTTGGGCGGAAGCAGTCAATACAGTTTACTTTCTGGTGAACCGCTCTCCAGCCATAGCTATTGGTTTGAAGACACCTAATTAAGTATGGTCTACAGCACCTAGTGATTATTCAAATTTAAAAATTTTTGTTGTCCTGCTTACTTTCATTTTAATAATAGTAAGTTAGAACCTAGAGCAAAGAAATGCATATTTATGGGATATGCTACTAAGGTAAAGGGATATAGGTTGTGGTGTACTGATCTCAAGTCATCGAAAATCGTGATTAATAGAGATGTTGTTTTTGATGAAAAATCTATACTTAATTCGAGAAAGGAGATTCCTATATCTACAGGGAAGAAGGTGGAGCTACAACAGGCTCTACAGAGGGCACTACCTGATTCTCAGGATCATGCTATAGCTGATGAACATGATTCTAAATCTGAGACTGAAGCACCGGTTGAGGAGTAGTACAGTATAACTATTGGTAGACAAAGGAGGTAGATCAGACCACCTCAGAGATATGTTCAAGCATACATGGTCATGTATACACTCGCTATAGCAGAAGAAATTGTTGGACAGGAACCTTTTAGTTACTCAAAGACTATGAAGAGTACCGATTCTGCTCAATGGTGCTCAGCTATGACTGAAGAGATTGAGTCTCTTCACAAGAACGAATTAAGGGATTTGGTCAAGTTACCAGCGAAAACTAAGATTATTGGCTGTAAATAGGTCTTTAAGAGAAAAGAGGGAATCCAGTCTGAGACAGATGCAAGATACAAAGCACGTTTAATTGCTAAGGGCTACAGTTAGAGAGAGGAGATCGATTTCAATGAAGTGTTCTCCCCAGTTGTAAAACACAAATCAATTAGAATTACTAGCCATCACGACTTTGTATGACCTAGAGTTTCAGTAGCTTGATGTGAAGACAACGTTTCTACATGGCGAGTTAGAAGAGATTATATATATACGTTAGCCAGAGAGATTCATTGTTGAAGGTAAAGAGAATCGGGTATGCAGACTGAAGAAGTCTTTGTATGATTTGAAGTAGTCGCCTAGACAATGGTATAAGTGTTTTGATTTGTTTATAATTGATCATGGTTATTTGAGAAGTAGCTATGATTGTTGTGTGTATCATAAAAAATTACCTGATAAGTCTTTCATTCACTTGTTGCTTTATGTTGATGACATGCTTATAGTTGCTAAAAGTATGGTTGATGTTGATTTGATGAAAACTCTAGAAATGAGTTTGAGATGAAAGATTTAGGTACTGCTAAGAAAATTTTGGGAATGAAAATTTACAGGAATAAAAAAGTTGGGAAGTTGTACTTGTCCCAAAGAAAGTACATTGAGAAGGTTCTTGATAAGTTTGGAATATTTAACTCCAAACCTATAAGCACGCCGTTGGCATTGCATTTTAAACTTTCAGCTTCCCTATCTCCCCAGACTGGAGGAACAGTCTATGGTAATCGTTCCTTACTCAAATGTTGTTGGTAGTATTATGTACACCATAGTTTGTACCCTCCAGACATTTCACAGGCAGTAAGCGTGATTAGCAGGTACATGGCTAAACTTGGTAGAATTCATTGGCAGGCAATGAAATGGATTCTAAGGTACTTGAAGGAAACTTTACATTTTAGCTTTATATTTGATAGAGATGTTTATCTTAGTTCTAATATTATTGGATTTGTTGATTCTGACTATGCTGGAGATTTAGACAAGAGAAGATCATTGACAGGTTATGTTTTTACATTATGTGGTTTTGCCATTAGTTGGAAAGCAATACTTCAATTAACTGTTACTTTATCAACTACGGAGGCAGAATACATGCCAGCCGCTAAGGTTGTTAAGGAAGCCATTTGGGTGAAGGGGTTGATTAGTGATTGGGGTCTTCAACAGAAGGGGATGACAGTGTTCTGTGACAGTTAAAGTGCAATACATTTAACCAAAAATCAAATGTATCATGAGAGAACAAAGCACATTGATGCCAAGTATCATTTCTTTAGAAAAGTAGTTGCAGATGGTACTGTGGGCATTCAGAAGATTGCTTTTACAGAGAATCCAGCAGGTATGATGACAAAGTCAGTTGCAGTACACAAGTTCAAACTTTGTTTGAATTTGATTGGAGTTCAGGATTTCTAGGTCCCTTAGGAGATTTTGATGAGGTTGATTTCTTTTAGTAACAAATGGTTTGTTTTAGTGAGGCTTGTGAGTTTTTAAGTCAAGGTGGAGATTTATTGAGAGGTGGCTTGAGTTCTGGTCTGCCTATTAGTTTCGCTTGACTTTCGCTCGACGTCCCACTCGAGCGAGAGTTCGCTCGACCTTCGCTCGACGTCTAGCTCGAGCGAAGTTCAACCCGAGAGTTCGCTCGACTCTCGCTTGACATCTAATTTGAGCAAGATTCAGGCAGAAACTTTGCAAGACCCTCGCTCGACATCTAACTTGAGCGAGTTCGACCTAGAAGTGTTTGCTCGAGCAAGATTAACTTTCACTTGAGCGAGATCACATAAATATAAATATCGCAAGTTTCATTTCATGCGAAGCCTAGACGAACTCCCACCCCTGACGAACAGAGCAAGCCTCCAAGCCTTATTTCTTTATCATTTCTTGAGAGTTTTGAATGTAAACACATGAGATTGAGTATATACATGTGAGGTGAGTGATTTTTATTGTAAGAATCTGTTGATTCTCTTTTTCTGTACTCCATTTAATTATAGTGAAACTTTGAAACTAACCCTATAGTGGATGTAAGGTTAGTTGAGTTAAATCACTTATATTTGGTATTCTGTGTTGTCTTGATTATTTATTTCTCTTAATTGTTACCACTGTATTTGATTTATTATCTGTATTATTAGTTTTATCGATTTATTCCCAACATTTTTTGAAGGAAAATGTCAACAAGTGTTGTGCACCATGTGCTAAGGTTTCACAAAATTTGACATTCTAACAACCTATGGCTATATCAAAGGAAAAGATGGTATTATAAAGGATGAGCACGTGAAGTCTCAACAAGAAGATAAACGCACAGACCCCTGTTTTTGTCCTTGGAGAAGAAGAGAACACTTAACACCAGTCATCTAATATTCACAACATCAAATCAAATTCTCTTTTCTGATGCTTTCACAGTAATTCATGTCCTTCATATACTATGCACTTTCATCTTTGATTGGATTGGAAGTTGATAACCATTTAAGATTCTCCATTTGAGGCTTTGGAAGCTGATGTTAACAGTGCAGATAAATAAATTATTGACCAACAAATAGCGTATTGTAGTTAAGGAAAAGCAAAATGACAATAAATATGTGATTATGTGGTGCTGGTTTGTCGACAAAACGTCTTGAAGATGAGGAACCAGACACCTCGAAAGCTCAGAATTTAGCACATTCTGTTTTAGGGTACTAAATAATATTAGTACCCTCGTTGCATTTATATAAAAGAATCTCTTCTTGAAAACCTCGTTATGAGATTTCAATGATCCCTATTTTTAAAAAAATATTATTTGTATATAATTTGTATATTTTTTTTACATAAATACAGTATATAAAGACAATTTTTATGCATATTTTAATTTAATTATTAGTATTTTTATTATTATTATTTCTCTTTCATTATTTTTTTTTTATCTTTTTTAATGTACTTTTTTAAATATTTTCAATGACATAAGATTATTATCACGTGATCGATTCTAAAAAAGATATGCAGGACTATGTACCCTAACATTACTTCTAATTTTCTCCAGTAGTTGACAGCAAAAATTCCATTATGATGATGCTCCCCAAACAAAAAACCATTTTCTTAAAATTTTTTAATAATAAAAATAATTTTCTAATTTAACGTACCACGTTAAGCCATATTAATTTATTGATTAACATATGTCTAGTCCCTTTGTGGCTAAGTATTTTTTTAAATTATGATTTACACAATTTTTCAATGTGCAAACACATACTTTATTATATAACTTATTGCTAATAAAGATTTAAAAAAAAAAAGGCCAAAACACAAGTATTTTTTACGCTAACTAATGTTTCAAAGGTTTCCTATCAGTAAAATATGTATAGCGTATCAATAAGCATATTTCCAAATAGATTACCTTTTAAACTACATTGAAGTACATATTAAAATGGCCAATGGCTGATCGGCAAAAGAAACAATGAAGGCAAGGACGAGCTTCTGCAAAGAGCACATTCACAATATACAAAACACACAATTTTGAAACTATCATTATAAGCATACAGATGGATGAGAGTTCAAAAGAATTTTCTGCACATTTCAATGTTTCTCTAATCGTACATAACAGATAACGATTTATAACCGAAAAAAGTTCCTCATTTGAATGGGACCTGTAACAGAGCAATCTCATGCCCTACTACCCCTAAAATCCACCGTAATAATAGCAATGAAAGGGCAAAAAAATGGGTACTAACAAAAATGAAAACAACAAATGAAGAAAAAATAAAGGCAAAGAAACATTTCTGGGCTACTGGTGGAACCTCACAGAAGATCTGTCCTAGCCTTCCTTGTCATTAACCATTCAACACGAAGGGCATTAACATCAGTACCTTCTATCTTTGTATATTATTTCAAAATATGCTCTAAGAAATCAGGCAAGACTCCCCTGGCAGAGGACCAACAATAGTATGCTTTTCTCAACCAAAAAATAAAGGAGGGACTGCTATGTTACAGATTGAAAGAATGATTCTCATGCCATGATATTGATGCCGGTCCTAGTTTGCAAATGCGAGCGAATCTGGACCTTGAAAGGTCTGACCTTTAGGCCACTTTTCTGCTAGTCTTCTCAAATAAATCTCGGAAAGAAATTTGAACCGCAAAAGACTCATATGAAATCTGTACAACTCGGATCTTTTTTCCCAGCGCATCTCTCTTGTTTATAGCTCTAGTTGATCAACTACGATTCCAAGATGTGGCAACTCCTTATAAAATCATTGGTGTAATTGACATATTTGGTCCAAAATGGTCGGAGATGCTCAAAACCAATCGGCAACCATGGTTTAGATTGGCCATTATAGTGGATAACAGCGGCTTTTTTTACACTCTCAATGTTGGTGTTATTCTGATAGCCCAAGCCAAGCATGTGCCACGATGGGTCAATTGGGTGAACATGACCTCTAAATGCAATCAAAGCAGGTGGTAAGGTCCCAAGTTTCCACATTGTCAAGTTTGACTTCAGATTCTGCCATATACAAGCCCAGAATCCAAGTTAAATGGTGGCAGGTCTATAAGTTACTTACAGTTCGATAAGAAATTACAAAACCTATGAAATACAATCAACAATAAAACCCAGAAAAAAAATGAACCAATTCAATTTGAAAGATCAGTTCAACGTTGAAACTCAGAGTTCCTAAATAAATTGTCATCCCACTAGCACTTTTCATCAAGAAAAGGGTAGAAGAGATCAAAAGCTTGAGATTTTATATTTAAAATGACTTCAAACCAAACAGACCAACATTTTACAAAATCCAGAATATTGTAATGAGCTTAAATTGCATGAAAATTATGCACACTAGAGTGAAGTAATCATATATCTGCAAAACGGGTATCCAGTAAAGAACTTCATCTTTACTCTAAACCCAGAGGCTAAAAGGAACATAAAACAAGGCTATGGCCCCATCAATGGATTGGGCATAGACACTCCTGCCAGATAGAAAAATGATATAATATTTCCTAAAGTCAATATTTCCAATTCCTCCATAATCCATAACTTAAAATACACAAACAGAGGGAAAAGAAAACAAATCTGCGTGTATATGGATACTTGTAAACAAGAATAAAAAAAGTTAGAAAGTAAAATGAATTCTTGGATTACCTCTCTCAGCCAAGAATGGTATGTTTCTCTTATATTTGTCTTCCTCCAAGCACTAAGATCAAAGATATTCATCCCATAAGCCCATGCACATTCATCAGGGTCCAAATTCTTTGATATGAGAGGATGGGAAAAATTGAAGTAGTTCCTGAAACGCTTAGACATTACCCACTCATCTTCACCTTTACAAGTTTCAACAGCTCCATTAACTTTTCCCTCGAGGTCAATTTCCCAAAGTGGAGATAAATCATGCTGAATCACAACATCATCATCTAAAAAGACGACCTTGTCGAGGTTTGGAAAGAGCTGTTCAATACACATAAAAACATAATTATTTCGGAATTAAAAGGGAAAAAATAAACAAAAGGAAAAATACAGAACAAAAAAATACAATATAACAATTGCAAATCTCAGGGTACACAATGTTATTGTTCTACGTTCCAAGTGTACATGGACTGTCAAAGATTCCACTTCACTGAGTGATATAGTCTCCTTCACCTTCTCAACTACAAATAAGATTGAAAGGGGCCAGAAAGCCCCGAGACCAAGAATGATTAAGCAACTTTTGATTGACTCTCCCTTCTCTCTTACGTAAAGCTTGCCCTCATGCCCTGGACAACACCTTTATCAAATAGAGCTGAGTGCCAATTTTCTAATGATGGGAAGCGAACAATTAACATTCAAATTACTTCAACAGATCCCACATCATCATCCTCTAGACTTAAAAGAAAAAAAAAGAAAAAAAATCTCTTTAGAGAAAACAACTGCCCATCACTGAGAAATCTATGGGTTATTTTTCCACACTTGTCTCCCACCTATATATCATTGCATAGTCTAATTGAACACGTGATTTTACGAAGAAGTCAGAAAAATTCAGTGATTTGAAGTCAGCCCTGTTAATACATATTCAACCAACAATTCAAGGCCAATTATACTAGAATTTACAACACAGACTTTACTTGAGCATATTTGCACGCACATAACTGAGAGCAGGCAGATTCAATCATGTTCCTAGTCTTTCTCATCCAAGAAGATGAAGTTCTTGGCCATTGCTAATGAGATATGTTAGTCATTAATGTGAAGTAAGGGTTTACAGGTGAGGAAAAAACTTTGCCCACATTACTGCCCTGGGGGCAACTATACAAAGGATTAACTGCCTATGATATCATGCATCAGCATTATTTTCTCATTTGTTTCTTTTACCTTAATTGAACTAACAGGATTGTATTTTATAGGTCCCCTGAAATCAAATTACGGAAAAGAAACAGTATTAAACCACATGCAATTACCTCGGGTATATATATGCGAAGATGGTTGAGTAAGGATATATACTTAGGACTTCTAGCTTGTAATTTTGAAGCAAATGTTCGTGGAGAAGTATCACTGAGGTTGGCCCCCGCAACATGATTCCCATGGTAGTAATTCCTGATTCCATTTTGGTTCTCTACAGCTTCAAGTACTGGAACATTTTCTCTTGTTAACCAGTCAAACTGGTGAACACCTTTCACTTCAACAATAGCTGGGGAGATTGGATTTAGTGCAAACCATGAGTGCATACCCGCATAAGTTTTCTTGTCAGTGATGACATGGAAGACAATCTTTTCAGGTTTTTGAGATGACTGGACAGTAGAAGCAACAACGACTGAAGCAGCCAAAATGTTATCAGTTGACAGAATAAAGTGGTCATAAGACTTGTTAGAGAGCAGAGGGAGTAACTCTGGAGAAGGCAATTGTTTGCGTGCATGGGCATTTGAGGAATATTCATCAGTCAAACGAAGAGACAGACAGTGGATCCCTTTTGGAATGGAACTAGCTGCAAAGTGTTTGTTCATCAGCTCTGAAAATTTAGACTCCCTGGCCTCCGTTTCAAATTTCTCCATCTGTGCATATGATAATGATGTTAGTTGAGCTTGTGCTAACTTATCTTAAGATTTTGCATTTATGAAGGAGGGGTGAGAAGTAGCACAGATTTTAATATGCACTGTAAAACCAACTTGCAAGATTAAAGGGTCAAATTAAGAAAGAATAGAAAAAAGAATTCCACTTTAGACTTCAGATGCTGAAATTATGCTTTCCAACGCTTCATACATCCACTAAAATCAAAACCTGATGGTTGCAATGAGGGCATGTAAGGTGGGAACTTTCTCATCAGTGCTACTCCATCCTTTGTTATTCTTTGTAATCTCATTATTAAGAAGAATGAATACCATTAGAGCAAACTGTTCCAAATAAAATACATTCACCCAGAGAGTTCCTAAAGTGTTAATGATACTACCAAACGATCTAACTTGAGCAAAGATCATGATTTCATATAACCTTGTTCATACATCTTAAACGATTTCAATGGTTTAGCTTTTCCAATAAAAGCTAAACAAACTGTGAGATTAGAAAGAACCATTCAGGAAGACCTCAATTTCCAAAACCCTATGTCCTATCAATAATATATTATCTTTACACAAATACACAATTATATTCGTCACATGAAACATACCATAGCCCTTAACATGAAAGCAAAGGTCCTTGCATCATACTGGTTGTTCTTCATTTCAGAAACAAGTTGACTAAACGAAGCTGGCAGCTTGAGACTATGTGGGATATCCTCAGCATTCACTTGATTAAGAATCTTGTAAAAATCTCTAACCAGTCTCTGCCGAACCATCACCGCCACAGCAAGGATCCAGCATAAGTTAATAACATAAGCATTGTAGATGTAAAAGAACAATTGAATATTTCCATCAACACTAATTAATATGAAATTCAAGTGTCAGGAAAAAGTTTCTTACTCCTGAATCATCAATCCTACCAAGAAACCTTGGCCCCAAACGCCTGCCTAAACAATCTGCAGCACAGAAAAGAGTGAGAATGAATTCGTAGATCCACCATAAACTGTATGATATCATTTCAGGAAATAATAATAATTCATACACTGCAATGTATGTTCAAGTTTATATCTAATGCAATGATAAAAAAAGGGGGGGCAACATTGAGAAGAAAAAAAAATGAATCAAGGAAGAACCAAATTTTTACAGTCAACGACTCAACATTTCGGCAAATAGTAAAGTTGATGCTAGCAATATGAGAAAGAAAATAAGCTTTGAGAAGATTTTTTATAAATAAAAAGGTAGGCACTGTTAGATGCGAACTGCTGGGAAATCAAAGCAGGTTGCCTACGAGGTGACCCTTTTTAGCAATTGATAAGAAAGAAAATTGTAAGTCATAGGAACATAATGAACAATTAAATTCAGATATTAAGATGATGTGATGCTTGAAAATGTTTAAATAACCTACGAATTTAGTGACATGAAATAATCAACAAGGTTCTGCAAAACTTATGTGTCTAAATTGGACAAATACAAATGATTTCTTACTTCATAATCAACTAACAAAACAAGAGAAACTTTTAAAGAGATAAACAAACATAAACTGACAGAAATATCAGATTTTGAGATACATCAATTTCAATTAAAAAATACCAGAACTTAATATCAGATCAATTTCAATTAGTCCAATCTGATTAACAAATCATTCAGCTCAGTTAGACATACCCAAATGATAGATCCATCAGATAAGCATTACAATGCATTACAATGAAAACCACCTTCCAACATAATTTATAAGCCAATTGCATCCAGCTAAACAACTCAACATCACAAACAATCTACACATGGGCATTACACCAAAACCAATTCCATCCAATCATTTAATAAAACCAATCATAATTGAGCCACGCAAATAAACATGATAAATATTCACCACATGGGCGTAACACAAGAACCCAATTCAACTCAAACAATTGACAAAACAAATCAGACTCACATGCCAAAACACGGCAACTACACAACAACCCATTTGATTAATTTACAAGACGATCACATTCAGCTCTAAACTCAACATCATATCTAATAGTCACCGTTTTATATATCTGCCCTAATTGAATGCCAAAATACGGCACTGCCCCAAAATCCAATTCAGCCGAAACAATTAATGAACAAGACGATCATATTGAGCTACTAAAATAAAAATCACATTTAATCACAACATGTGGGCATAATAAAACAACCGATTCCACATCAAGATCTACGACAAAATCCTGACCAAACCAATATGTAAACGAATTGGACCAAAAATTGGGAACGCAAAAGAATGAAGATTTGATAAATAGAGTACCAAATGACGAGCACTTGTTGACACCTTCGAGGGTAACAACGGCAGTGAGAATGAAGACAAATGGCAACAAGAAAGCGAGGATCAGAATAGTGTGGAAGAGGGTCCTATAGGAGATGTGGCGAGCTGCGACCTTGATCTTCATCAATCCAATAAATCCATTGCTGCTAGAGATAGTGATGCTTCTCATGCTAGGAGAGAAATGAAGCTGCATCGTCGTCTATGCAGCCCCACCTCTGCACCGGAAACCACTACTACGCTCCTACCAATACCGACCCGACTCGCCACGCACACCTCCAACAATGGTCCCAAAATCCTCACCATTAGATCCTATCCCACACCCACAACGACGTTGACCAATTTCAGATCTATTTCTTTGGGTTTTTCCGCTCAAGACTCTGTTTCTTGTTGGTCTTCCACGAGACCGCATTGGAGATTAGCAAATGGGTTTTTTGAGAACTCAATCACTGATTTCAATCAATCAACCAAATCGGGCTCCTGGGTTTGGAACAGCTTCCTCTCTCACAGATCAACGGGTCTCCTTCACACGGAGAGAGAGAGGGACAGGGAGAGAGAGAGAGAGAGCGAGAGTCAGGGGAGGAGAGAGAAAAATATGGGGTTTTCTATTCACTTTCTTCTTGTTCTTTATTTCTTTCTTAGTTCGTGAGGTGCCTTTTCATTGGTGGATCGCCGTCAGATCTAAAAAATTTCATTTTCCCCAAAAATAAACAACAATTAATAAAATATCATCTCATCTCCTAAATAAATAAAATAAAATATCAACTCATTGATTAATTGACACTGTATAAATTTAAGTTGAAAAAAAATACAATATATTTAAATAACGTAATCAAAACTTTCGAGTCGAAACCGTGTTGGATATAGAATTTAATCAGATACAAAATTTGTGTGTGGGGGAGTTTGACCCCGAGGTTTATAGACGAGTGGGACCAAAGAGAAGTGGAGAATTGTGTATTTTACAGCTAAATTTGGATGCCTCCGATGTTTTGGGGGGAAGCTGGGGAGATTATGTGGATGTTGTTTATCAGATTTTTACTATTTTTGGACAAGTTTTTAGTATTACCTAATGGGGTTATGGAATAAGACAGAAGCTTCTTTCTTTTCTCTGTTAGCTGCAATGTTTTGGCTTCGAATCTTCATACCAAGTTCAACCTAGTTAATTTAGGTTGTGTTTAAATGTCAAATTAAACTAAATTGATCTGAATTCTTTATGAATAATAATTAGTTGAGATAATTGAATATATTTTATAAAATCTATTTAAATGAGTTTAAAATATATTTAAATGTTAAGTTAAAAATATTTATAAAAAGTTATAATTTATGGGATCCAATAGAAAACTGCTAGTGCATATCAGTTTGGATTCTCTTCCAATGGGTAACTGCCACTTAATTTTTATTAGATAATGAAACAGAAAGACCATGCATCCACCAATCCTAATCAACAATGGTGGGCCTCATAATAACATTTATTTTTAGATCTGATCATTAAAAAGAGAAATTTAAGAATAATAAATCGAGGAGGAAGATTCGTACTCAGTTATTTGAAGTTTTGAACAGTCACGAGCTTTTAAAACCAGTTTACAGACAGAGGACTGTCCATCTACCTCACATGTCAGGAATTTAATCCAACTTTGCTGCAGAACAGAGTCACTGGGGCAACTAGTTGGACCACTCTGCTCAAAATCATAGACCAATTCAATTTACCACGACATGAATGCAAGATAGTCAAACCAACAAACAAAAATTTAAAATTCAAAAAAAAAAAAAAAAAAAAAGACAGAAAAACATCGTGTATAGAAATCCTAAATAGAAAGTTTGTACAATAGAATGCCAAAGCAAATCCACAAACGCCGAGATGGATGCCACTGTTTTGCTGTACCGCAGTCTGCAGAAAAGGAAGATTTGAACCCACGTAGCAATTGTATTGAGAGGCGCCCCCATGTGAGGGGAGGCAATTCATGGGATCTGGCTCACCTTCCCCCTTGCACTCTCAATGATGTGGATAAGCGTAAGCGTAAGAGTAAGCAATGCAGGAAAAGTTGGTTCCACATGCAACATGACAGAATTGGAACATGATAAAAGCAATTGAAGTCGTTTGGTGTGTAAGCTTACTACTTCATGCAACCTCCACATGAGAGAGAAGTTGTGAAATTATTGCTTATGCTAAAAATTTAAATTAAATTTATGGAGTAGACTTTCTCTCAATGAATAGACTCAACAAGTAAAATATTTATTAAATAAGATAGAATGTAAATGTAGAATTTATATTTAAGACTTCTATTCTGATACTATATGAAATAACCACTTGCTTATAAAATTTAAATTGTTGAAAAAATATATATTTTATTATTTTATATCTTAATAAAAGTTTGATTCTTTTGCTGTTGTATTAAAATGTAGACTTGTTCATCTGAATTGGACAAAATTTTGAATTTTTTTTAATTTTTAATAATTTTGACATTTTCATTTAAAAGATTTAAAAAAATTCCAGATGAACAAACCTATTAAAAGGGTCCCTTGTACTATTTTGGTACGTTGCGTAAAGTGTAAACCGAATAGTTACATCAAACTTCCGAGTGTTGGGGGCTTGTTGCAACTTCGCTATTGCGTATGGTTCTAATTAATGGGTTTTGTACGCATGTGGCTTTTAAAACAGTTAAGAGACAAATGTGAAATGACATTAGAATCGTAGCACGGCAGTAGTTCGCTTTACCCATAGTCATAAGGTGCAGTTAAATAAGCACTGTGGACTGTGGAGGGTCGACCTCAGCTTATTCTCTCTCTCGCACCCTCATACATACACATGTACTTTGAACATATATATACGGGGGCCCACCCAAAAGCATAACTGAACTCTAATTGCATATAGTTATGGCACATGTGACATGCAAGAGTGAGTAGGAGACACAGGCATTTTTTCTCCTTTAGAAAATATTGAATCTCCATTACAAAGGGACATATCTTGCAATCTAATAGTGTTTTCTGTCAAGAGCTCAAGTACAAGAATATCGTTATTCTTTTTTTTTTTATACGACAAGAGTATCGTTATTCTAAGAGAAATGGACAGTTAACTCCACTTAAAAAATATCTATACTACAGCGTACCTGATCCTCTAGCATGTTATTTCAAAGCTAACATGAAAGATTCAAATGCATACCCGTATCCATGCAATCTTTATCAATTAACATGCTTCAACTTAAATAATTCTCATATGTCCACAAATAGGTAGAATATTTATACAAGGAATGGGAAACCTCTCCATTCATAATTGATGAAAGTTTAGCCTTCTGTTTGACCAAGCAATCGTCTTTCAGGCAATGATATTACAAAAAATCCACTCGCAAGGCAAAAATAAATGAAACAAAGGTATCATTGGTTAATTCTGAGAGCTCACTTTCATGGATCTAGATTATAGGACTATATGAAGAAAGGCATTCCCCACTCTCTAAAAGAGAATCCTTTCCACACAACCAAAGTCTTCAATTTATGCAGATCTATCATTTCCTGTAATCGAACATCTTCAATCTTGGTATGAACCTCAACTTTTGATTGGAATATCGAACTGCTTAGAGACATCCATTTTATTTTTTAAGCAGAAAATCCGAATCTATTTCACAGATTTCTGACATCAACCAAACTGTGGGCAGGTGCTTTTCTCAATCCCATCTCATTCATCATGCCTCTCACATTCTCAGCATCTTTCCACCTGCCCAGTGCGGCATAAATTTTTGCCATCAATACATAATTT
Source organism: Platycarya strobilacea (assembly GCA_036898215.1). NCBI lineage: Eukaryota > Viridiplantae > Streptophyta > Magnoliopsida > Fagales > Juglandaceae > Platycarya > Platycarya strobilacea. The sequence continues at coordinate 12,180,959 of CM072546.1, read as the reverse complement.
CCTGTGTTTTCTGGCTCAAGCTCAAAAAGCCACTTTGCGGCCACCTCCCCTAGTTCAACATTCTCATGTATCACGCAAGCACCAAGCAGTGCTCCCCAAACAGCATGGTTAGGCTTAAATGGCATTGTTCTAATTAGATCATAAGCTTCATTCAGTCGACCAGCACGACCAAGAAGATCAATAATGCATGTGTAGTGATCAGGACAAGGACTCATTTGGTGATTTTCAAGCATGAACTTGAACAAATGCAAACCCTTATCCACCAGACCTGCATGGCTGCATGCATGCAATACAGAAGTGAAAGTGACCTCGTTGGGTTTCACCCCAGATTGAACCATCTGATAGAAAAGTGATACAGCAATCTCACCATGACCATGAACTCCATAACCAGCTATTATCACACTCCAAAGGATGATATCCCTTCTATTTTCAGGAACTCCCCTAAAACTTTGGTGAGCAGATTCTAAGCTTCCACATTTTGAGTATATGTCAATCATACCAGTAGCAACTTCGATGCTTGCAAGAAACCCAGATCTTACCAGGTAACAGTGTATATTGGATGCTTGCTGCAAATCTGCAAGAATGGCGTATGCCGGAAGGAGACTATTTAAGGTTGCTTCGTTAGGTTGTAATGCTTCCATTAGCATTTGTTTGAAAAGTTTAATTGCTTCTATTGCAAGTCCATTATGAATACATCCAGAAAGAAGAGCATTCCAAGGGACCGTTCGTTTTTTTGTAGTTTTATCAAACACTCGAAAGATGAGGTCAACTTTTTTGCATTTTGCATACATGTCAATCAATGCAGTCTCCACAATAACATCCGACTCAATCTTTTGCCTTATTGCCCACCCGTGCAGGCACCTACCGTACTCAATAGAACACAAACTACCACATGCTGAAAGAAGAGAAGCTATACTTACTGAATTGGGTCTTACCCCGTCAGACTGCATGAGCCGACAAAGGGCCAAAGCGCTCCTTGCATCGACATTCAAAATATACCCATTAATCATGGCTGTCCACGTGACCACGTCCCTCTCACCCATGTTATCAAAAACTAACTTTGCTTCATCCATGCTACCGCACTTTGCATACATATCTACCAGGGCATTCTTCACTGCTATATTCTTCCCCAAACCTTTCTCATTGAGTAATGCATTAATCTTTCTTCCCAATACCAAATCCCTAAAGTAAGCACAAGCTGGCAACACTGAGACCATGGTGGCACAATCAGGCTCCACTCCCACATCCATCATCCAATTAAAAATCATCGTAGCTTCCTTTGGACACCCATTTCTAAAATACCCATTAATCATGGTATTCCAAGATACAACACTCCACTCCGGCATTGTAGCGAAAACCTGTCTCGCTGCCTCCTTCTCCCCACAGTTCATATACATCGCCAACAAAGAATTCTGCACAAACGTGTCTGAATCAAAGCCAACCATCAGTGTTCTCCCGTGAACTACAACACCTACATTAAGCAACAGCAAGTCACTGCACGCCTTAATAACAAATGGGTAAGTAAAGTTATCAGGCCGGCACTGCCCCGAAGCGAGCAATTGAACAAATAGATTAAGTGCGTCATAGGGTAGACCGTTTTGTGTATACATTCTTATCACGACGTTACACAAATATAAACTCCGGTCGGAGACTTCATCAAACAGTTTACGAGCAAATGGAACGTCCCCACATAAGGCATACGCTGCGGCAACGGCTGAGCGAATCTTGGTGGATTTCGAGGAGAGGAGGCCCGAGATGATGGTATGGGCATGGAGTTGTTTAATTTTAGTGAGGGATCGAGTGGCTGCAAAGTTTCGGAACAGTGACTGGCACTGGGCAGTGGTCGTGGCGAGAAGGTGCTTGGTTTTTGAGACAGCATGAGAGGCGCCATTCATCAATTTCACACCTTTTGGGTCGTTTCTAAGATGCAAGTTCTTTCCCCGAGCAATGCTAAAGCTGGGCCATTCGAAAGGTTATTATAGATTAACTCGTAATGGTTTTTTTTATTTGTTTCTAAGCAATTCATAAAGGTTTTTACTATGGGAAGTTTCATGGCAATAGGACCCTCTTTTGAGTTCTTTTTATAAAAATAATAGAGTGATTATTGTATAACAAATTGTTTACAATGATCTGATAAACTAATGTTATTTTAATTTTAATTTTTAATTTAATAAATTTAATTTTAACCAAAAAAATATTATTATATATAAAAACTATCTATGAATTATAAATACATTGCAAGCCTATTATTTTTATTCGTTTAACTCAAATGTGCACGAAGGAAAATATTATATAATATATTTTTATTGTGTTTTATATTGACCTAACATTCTACATCTCATTCAAGTGACATAATTTGATTAGTAGGATTAAGTTTTAAAATGTATCTTTCAAATTAAATATTAAACGTGCATAGTAAAGATCTTCAAATAAAATTATTTAGAGTATATTATATTGTAAGCTCCAAAAAGTTGTAATAAAAACATCATTAATCATGAGATTGCAAATTTAATGAATCGCATTATCAATAAAGTTGTAAACATTAGTGTGCTGTAAAATATATTTTTCTGTAATTGTACTTGTTTTCGACCAAAGTTTTTTTGTCCAGACTCATGCCCCTTTTCCTCCATGGCTAAAATACTAGAGTCGCGCCTCCATCTCCACCTTTCAGTTTTCCTCTTCCATTTCTTATCCATCTTATAACTATTAAAATCATGAAAATTATCTTCTCTAGAAGACACAAATTATGTCTTACCTTATAGAATAGAATTTATATGGGTATGTTGATGATACCATTCTTTCCCCCAATTGCTTGATAAAAGTTTTCCCATAACCAATTCTACATTCTTAGCTCGGCAACAACAAGACCAAGTTATTATGAGTATCCTTATTTCACCTCTCTCGAAAAACTATAATTGTACATATTTTCGAGGCATCTTTTTCTTGTGAAGTATGAGATATCCTCGAAGAACTCTGCTGCAAAATCACAAGCACATATTATGCAATCCAGTTTCAACTAGCCACCCTAAAAAAGGTTTTAGATATCATTACTGATTATTATTAACATGCTAAACTCATTCATGATACACTTGTTGCAATTGGTAAAACCTTATCATTTATTGAGTTTGTAACATTTTTGTTGGCTGGACTAGGAACAGATTATGATTCGGTAGTGACTTCAATCACTACATGGCGTGGATGCTCTTAATCCCTCTCAAGTTTATAGTCACCTTCTCTCTCATGAATCCTGGTTATCTCACCATAATATTGCTATCACAGCTTCTTCTATTTTTTCTACAAACTTGACTTATAAAAATTAGGGGTGCTCATCCAGGTTCCGGATTTGAGAATCCGAAATCTGGATTCAAATTTCCCTTAAATCTTTTTAAAAAAAAAAAATTCTAAAGTATTAATAAATAAATAAAATTTCATACCGGGCTGAGTATAACCCAGCTCAGATGAATAGACCTAATAAAAATCATGGTAATCCCATGAACATATGACATGGTTTTTTTCGTGGTAGAGGTAGTTCTAGAAAGCATGCTCGAGATAAATGTGGTAGCATGGTTTATCTCCATTTCTCTCGTACTACTCGTCAAATGGTTCCACTTGCCAAGTGTTTTACAAACAAGGTCATACAACAATTGTCTACTATAATTGATTTGACCAAAATTTTTAATCACTTCCACCACCTTTTCTTTTGACCAACTTCACCTCTGTCCTCAACCATACTCCTTTTTTGAACTCGGTCATTGATCCTCACTAGTATCCTGATTTTGCTACTATACATCACATTACACATGATTTTTCTAATCTTTCTCTTAATCCCTTTGATTATAAAGGTGAAGAGTAGTTTCACATAGGTGATGGCAACTTCCTTTCGTTGGCAATTCTACTCTACCCTCCACAATTGGCAATCTTCTTCTCTCTACTATTTATCATGTTCCATCACTCTCAAAGAATCTAGCTTTTGTTAGAAAATTTTGTGAAGATAACATTGGTTTTTGAATTTCACTCTTCCTTTATTTGTGTGAAGGATTCTCGAACCAAGAAAATACTGCTCTAAGGTCCTATTAAGAATGGGATGTATGTCTTTCCTCCACCACATTCATCTCCTCAAGCATATGCTAGTAAACATGTCTCTCATTCTCAATGTCACATTCGGTTAGGTCATCCCTCTATGCATCTTGTTCACAAAATCATTTCTCAAGTCTTACTTTATGTCAAGTCTTCTCCTATACTTGCTTTATGTTCCTCATGTTGCCGTGCCAAACTACATTAACTTCCATATGGTCGTTTAACATCCCATTATGATGCTCCTTTTGAACTCTTGTTTTTAGATGTTTGGTGCCCTGCTCCTATTATCTCTCATGGTAGTTTTAGATATTATATTTTATTTATAGATGATTATAATAGGTTTACTTAAATTTTTATCTTGAAATGTAAATCCAATGTAATCTTTATTTTCCTATTTCTTTAAATATCATGTAGAAATGATTTTAAATACAAAAACTTGAGCACTATAGTCTAATTGGGGTGGAGAATTTAGATCTCTCCATATGGTGTTGCATTCTTTTGCTCATCGTATATCATGTCCGTATGCCAATATGCAAAATGGCTAGGGGCAAAGAAAATACTAACACACTGTTGAGATTGGACTAACACTTCTTGCTTATTCTCCAATGCCTCAAAATTACTAGTCTGATGCATTCACCATTGCTTTTTTTTTTAATTCACAAACTTTCCACTACAGTTTTATATAACAAATCACCATTTGAAGTATTATTTCATAAACGTTTCGACTACCATTTTCTAAAAACATTCGGCTACATGTGTTGGCCTAATTTAAGGCCTTATAATCAAAACAAAATAAGGTTTAGGTCTCTTCCTTGTGTATTTCTTAGTTACAATTTTGATCATCATGAATACATGTGTTTTCATCTTCCTACGTCCAAAATGTATATTTCTCATGATGTGTTATTTGATGAAACTGCATTTCCATTTTCATCTAATTCATCAAGCCCAGACACTTCTTCTCAACCCACATATCACATTCTTCCCTTACTATCCACTTTGCTTTTAAATTCTAATGGGCATTCGAGACACTCCATCTCTATACGGCCCACATACCTTCCATCTATTGAACCCACCACTACATCAGTCTTACCTTCTTCTTATCGTCCCACTTTTATTTTTGGCCCAACTCCTAACTCACATGCATCCATTACCTTCATACCCGAAATCATCCAATCTTCAAGCCCATCTACTGAGTCATCTAGGGCATTGTTTTTGTCCAATTCTCTCGAATATTCTCTTTCATTCGAATAACTTCAATCCTCTATTCACTTGATGCAAAGCAGAGCCAAATCTCACCAATATTTTCCTAAAATTCAAACTGGCAGCACCATCTCATAGCCTCATACCCGTGCTCATGTCACTTCCGTTACTGTTTTTGAAGAATCCACCTTTGTTTCAAAGGCCTCAAGATTTCTTGAATAGAGATATGCTATGCAGTTAGAATTTGATGCTTTAATGTCCACAAACTCTGGTTCCTCCTTCTCCTACTTAGGATATTGTAGGTTGTCGATAGATTTTCAAAACCAAACACCTCTCAGATGAATCCATCAAAAGAAGAAAAGTAAGATTGGTAGTCAAGTGCTACAATCAACTTGAAGGTCTAGACTATTCAAAAATATTCAATCCTATGATAAAAAGTACATCCATCAAGTTAGTCATGTCTATTGCAATTTATTCTAGTTGGCCAATTCATTGACTTGATATGCAAAAATGATTCATGGAACTTTGGATGAAATGTCTTAATATCTCAGTCACTTAGATTCATTCACCCACAATTTTTTCAATTTGTTTGAAAGCTCAATCGAGCTCTATACAACCTCAAACAAGCCCTCGTGCATGATATGCATGTCTAAGTGCTTGACTTCTAGAATTGAGATTTGTTGTGTCAAAACCAGATACATCATTGCTTATCTATCGGCACAACTTTGTAATTATTTACTTTTTGGTTTATATTGACGAAATGGTACTTACTGGATCAAAAATGAATGCTTTGGCTCATCTTATTACTATTTTAAGTGCTGATTTTCCTCTCAAAGACTTGGAATTTTTACACTATTTTTTAGGCCTTGAATGTCATCATAATGCCAATGGTCTTGTCTTGTCTCAACAAAAAATATACTTTAAATTTACTCAAAAAGACCAACATGTTGAATTGTAAACATGTGAGCACTCCAATGTTTCCTTACACTAAGTTACTTACTTTTGACTCAATTTTTATGGAGGATCATTCTTTATACAAAAGTGTAGTGGGTGGTATACAATATATGTTATTCACCATACCCGATCCTGAATTTTTGGTAAATCGAGTATGTTAGTTTATGTATGCCTCTTGTTGATCCCATTGGCAAGCTAATAAGCATGTTTTACGCTATCTTAAATATACACTGACTATGGCTTGTCCATTACACCTTATCTTGCTCCTCTATTGGCTCCTTTTACCAATGATAATTGGGTAGGATGCCTAGATAACAAAAAAACAACCGGTAAATACTATGTGTTCTATGACAAAAATTTGGTTTCTAAAAGCTGCAAGAAACAATGACAATAGAAAGGTCTAATATCGAGATAGAGTATAAGGTGTTAGCCCTTGCTATATGTGAACTACTGTGTGGATGTTGTCTTTTCTTTCAGAGTTGGGTATTTATATGTCAAAACTCTCTATGTTGTATTGAGATAATCTAGGAGCAACATACCTATCAATGAATCCAATAATACATTCTCGAACTAAATATGTAGATACTGATTATCACTTTATACATGATCGAATTCAAGCCAAAGCCCTTATCCATTTTAAGATTTTGTACTCTTTGGTCGAGCTTCACAATTCTTCCAAACGTGCTTGGCTCGCAGGGACAAATTAACAATACCATCACCACATCTTATCCTCCAAAGACAGCTCAAAGGCCAACTTACCAGTAATACCTCAAATGTGCAATTCTAGAATAACTTAGAAATATTTCTGCTTTATATGTGTCACTGTTTTATTCTATACTTTTCAATTCTATTATAGGGAATATTCACTCTTTGGGCGTATAAATATCACCACTCTATCCAATATGAACCCAATGAGAAATACACAATTACTTTTACATTTCCACTGCTGTGTTCATTCTGTCATTACATATCCGGATCCTATAATCAGATCCATACCAGATTTGGTTTAATCTTATCCACCCGGTTCCATATCGAAATCCAGTTTCATCTTACTCGCTTGGGTCCAATCCATATAACAGTCCGAATTCATCCGAATTTCAGACTAAATCGAAAAAAAAACCTGTTAAATAAGATGAGTTAAACGCTCTAAAGTCTAGACGTGGACGGTCTATAAATTTCACACTCATCACATCTTCCATGTAATTGAAAAAAATACGCTCGTCAACGTGGACGGTCTATAAATTTCACACTCTCACATCTCCTTGTAATTGAAAAAAATAAGCTCGTCAACGTGGACGGTCTATAAATTTCACACTCATCACATTTCCATGTAATTGAAAAAAATACGCTCGTCAACGTTATCGAATAGAACGTCTAGACGTGGACGGTGTATGTTAACTTAGGCCGAGGTACAAACGAAGCACCCCTGTTTCCGAGGCCACGTTTCTGAGAAATCTTACTTTCAAATATTAATCGCCTGTAGTCTAAACCATTATATAACCACGTTTTAAGTTGTTTAATCTTTTTTTATTAATATATGATAAGTTTACAAGTTACTCATAATCATCTTGTAAATATTATAATCATCTTGTAAATATTGTTGGGCGAGCTGGGTGGTTTTATTTGATACAAATACTGTCAACCGCACCAAATAAAAGTATCAGCTTCAGATAACGAGGGGGAGAGAGAGAGAGAGGGGTATATAATGGCTGTCACTTTCAAAGCAAACTGACTTTTTACTGGATTCATTCAGGCCCTCTGAAAAGGATAAGAAGGTCGAGAGTCGGGTCTCGACACCCTCGGTAGTGAAGTGAGTGAGAGTGAGAGAGAGAGAGCAATGGCTGCTTCGCAATTCTCTGCTGCTTCGACTCGTCCCGAGGCATTTTCGCAATCGCACCATTGCACTTCTCTCTCGAGGTTATTCGATTTCGGTTCCCGAAGCAGCGGATCCAAGCTGTTTTCGATCAGGACTTTGACTTCACGGCCTGTGAGGCGGTATTATTCGGTGAAGAATGTCTCCAGCGAGCCGAAGCAGAAACTCAAGGATACCATCACCGAACAAGGTCGGATTTATCTGTTCCCTGCCATGCTTCTATTCTTAATTCTGCTCTGAACTTCCATTCTTATTTCTGTGGGAGGAGGAAACATGCTACCCGATAGTTTTTGATGATATATTGTGGTCAATTTGCTATGATTTCATTGACGGGAGTGTATCTGCTGACCTTGTATAGCTTCCTATGACATTTATCTTCCTATGAAAACAAGGTATCTCACACTTGCTAGAAGTGATGCTATTTAGTGATCTCAACTATCTCGTTCCAATAAAATTCATTTGATGTGTCTATGCAATTGAGGATGAAAGACTTTTGAGTTAAATATTTGAAAATCATTTAACTAATCCCACTGGACGGCGTTTGTATCAAGTGAAAACAAAGTATCTCACACTTGTTAGAAGTGATGCTATTTAGTGATCTCAACTATCTCGTTCCAATCAAATTCATTTTATGTGTCTATGCAATTGAGGATGTAAGACTTTGAGTTGAATATTTGAAAATCATTTAACTAATCCCACTGAACGGCGTTTGTATCAAGTGGATGCTGACAGGACACCACGTGATTAGTTGTTCGAAATATAACTTTCCTAAGGCTAAGAGGGAACTGAGCGTGAGAGAATTATTGAAACAATCACTATGAACATTCTTTGATGGGAGATTTGTCTAGAGATTTGTTTCCGCATTCGATCCATAGTACTTTTGGGGTTCTACCACATATTTGATGATTATTAATTGTGTTTTGATTCAGAAGCTCCTACCACTCACACTACTTTCACACCGGATGCGACATCTATTGCCTCGAGTATTAAGTACCATGCCGAGTTCACACCGTTGTTTTCTCCTGAGCGTTTTGAACTTCCAAAGGCTTTCTTTGCAACTGCACAAAGTGTTCGTGATGCTCTTATCATAAATTGGAATGCAACATATGATTACCATGAAAAGTTGAATGTAAAGCAGGCATATTATTTGTCGATGGAATTTCTACAGGTCTGTAATCGCTCCTGCGCTGGTCCCATGTCAGCAATTCATTTTTGACATCTTCTCATGCAAGCTGTTGTTGCCTCCTAATGTTTAATTTTTGTAGGGTAGAGCACTGTTAAATGCAATTGGTAATTTAGAGCTCACTGGTGCTTATGCAGAGGCTTTGAAAAAGCTCGGACATGAATTAGAAAATGTGGCTTTCCAGGTCAGCTTTCTTTTTTCTTTTTACGTAATTTCCTTTAGTTTCAAATACTCAGCTTTGGAGTGTTTGATGCCAATTCTGCACAATCTATGTACGTATAATTCCAGTTTTTCTTTATCAATACCAGACCTAAATCAACTAAGTTTGTGGGGGTAGAAAGACAACTCAGGCAACATAATTAATCAGTTTAACATCTTTTCATAAGTGATGAAAGAAATAATTCTAGCAAAAAAATGAAGTTCCTAAAATCATTACACGCCAAACCCTTTAATGCAAAAGGGAAACTTGGTTCTAGGTTCCAACTCCCATTTTACATTCTCAAAGTGAAGGGGATAAAAAAAGGTCTTAAAAGACAAGTTGAAGATAAAAGACTTGGATAGAAACAACTTCTTGGTCACCTAAAGGTGTTCCTCTAACCCTTTTTCATACATTTTGGAATGTCACCATCGTAGACATTTCAAAACCAACATTAGAAGGACATAAATAATGTAGATGTTTCAAAAAAGGTTGAACCTTTCAATAACCTCGGTACAAATGTGTTTGAACAAGACTTTTTGTTTATACAACTAACCGGTCTAATCATCCAAAATTTGGTAATTATTCTTAAACGAATGTGATTATGAGTTAAAATCTTGTTCCTATCCCTTCAGAGTTTTCTAGTGTCTGCAAGACTTTTCTGTTTGCTTTGAAGCCCGACCACTTTTCATAATTATGCTGGTCACGAAATATGATCCCTTTTGTTGTTATTTTTCAAAAGGAACTTTCAGGAAAACAAATGAATATCTGTGTGTGTGTGTGTGTGATGGGCCATGGCAGCTAATTTCTTTTGGTTGACAAATAATAGGAGCCTGATGCTGCACTTGGAAATGGTGGTCTTGGGCGCCTTGCCTCCTGTTTTCTGGACTCTTTGGCAACATTAAATTACCCAGCATGGGGTTATGGACTTAGATACAAGTATGGCTTGTTTAAACAGAGAATTACAAAAGATGGGCAAGAAGAAGTTGCTGAAGATTGGCTAGAGGTATCTGCCTGATCTCTGCTGATTTTCTTTCACTTAATGTGCCTTATAGTATCAGCATTATGCCTTACTGTTCTGGTTGTTTGGTCAATTTTGGTGTCTTCTTGTAGATGGGTAATCCCTGGGAAGTTGTAAGAAATGATGTCTCATATCCTGTAAAATTTTACGGCAAGGTTGAAAGTGGATCAGATGGAAAAAAGCACTGGATTGGAGGAGAAGATATAAAGGTTGTTGCTTATGATGTTCCAATTCCAGGATACAAAACAAAAAACACTATCAACCTGCGGCTTTGGTCGACCAAGGCTCTGTCAGAAGATTTTGACTTGCATGCTTTTAATACTGGACAGCACACCAAAGCATATGAGGCCCTAGCAAATGCTGAGAAGGTATGAATGCACTCATCATTGTACAGACATTTTTTAATGATCTCGGCTTCTGTCAGCCACTCTTAAAAATTTTAACTTCAAAAATAGTTTGGGGCCATAGATGTTCAGGAGATTCTGAAATCCTGAAGTTGGGTGATAGCGTTGGATGGACATTATCAGGTTTTATATATTTAGCTTGCATTTCTAAATTCTAAGTATCATCTTTATATGATGGGCAACCTTGACCACCATGGGTGCTAATTTTCGGATTTTTCTTCATTATGTATAATTTTTTACCAAAGTGAAGATGGTAGAAAGGGAGGTTTGTGTTATGATTTGTTTTAATATCAGATCTGTTATGTACTCTACCCTGGGGATGAATCGATGGAGGGGAAAGTCCTTCGCTTGAAGCAACAATACACTTTATGTTCAGCTTCTCTACAAGATATCATTGCATGTTTTGAGAGAAGATCTGGAGCAAATATAAATTGGGAAGAGTTTCCTGAGAAGGTTGCAGTACAGATGAACGATACTCACCCAACTCTTTGTATCCCAGAGCTGATGAGGATTTTGATAGATTTGAAGGGTTTAGGCTGGAAGGAGGCCTGGAATATCACTTGCAGGTACATTAGATGGCTGTTATACATGCATGCATCAATGAGTTACTTTACTATGTTACTTGTGCATTGAGCTAGTTGGTGTAATTAGATGATTACTATACATTGTAATCCCTCTGTCCTACTTTGAGTGTCTTGCTTTCTTTTTGAGAAGTTCCAACTTGATTCAATGTCAACTTTCTAAAATTGAAAGTTTTCCCTTCGATTTCATATATTACTTTTTCTTCTTCTTCTTCTTCATGAAAGTCTTGTCTCTCTATATAAAATACCTTTTTGGTAGATAACTATATTTTTATCCTTTTATTAGTGACTGTGCCATTTCAATGATCATAGTTAAACGGAATTTATTGTCCTTTTGCTGCTGGGATGAAAATGGGTTTAGACTAAGCTAATTTAAGGGAATCTTTTAGTATAATTTCTTTAATATCTATATATGGTTGAATAATATGCACATATGCCCGCCCTGACAGACAGATTCTAGTTAGCTGTCTTAACCCATGTTGGTTTCCATCTCATAATTAAAACAATTTCACAGCACACTCAGCTTTTAAAGTGTCATAGAAGTTCTATGCTTAAGACAGGCTCAAATTTAGTAACTCCGATTTCTCACATTGTGCAATTTGTCTGCTAGAGCTGTGGCATATACGAATCATACTGTTCTTCCCGAAGCATTGGAAAAATGGAGTCTAGAACTCATGCAGAAACTGCTTCCTCGGCATGTTGAGATCATAGAAATTATTGATGAGGAGGTAATACTGGACTGGATGCACAACCAAAACCTTTTTACATTTGGAGCTAAATTATATTTTTCCTGATTCATACCATTTTGCATTTTCCAGCTTGTCCATACCATAGTCTCTAAGTATGGTACCGCTGATTCTGAATTATTGGAGAAAAAATTGAAAGAGATGAGAATATTAGAAAATGTTGAATTGCCTGCTGCGTATGCGGATTTATTTGTCAAACCCAAGGAAAGCCCTGTTGATTTGCCAAGTGAGGAACTTGAAAGTTCTGAAGAAACACTTGACCCCATTGATGAAGAAGGTGAATCTGAAGAAAGAGTTGACCCCGTTGATGAAGAAGGTGAATCTGAAGAAACAGTTGACCCCGTTGATGAAGAAGGTGAATCTGAAGAAAAAGCCTCTCAGAAAAAGACTGTAGTGTTGCCAGAACCAGTACCAGAACTGCCAAAGAGGGTCAGAATGGCTAACCTTTCTGTTGTGGGTGGACATGCAGTAAATGGTGTCGCTGAGATTCATAGTGAAATAGTGAAGGAGGAAGTTTTTAATGCGTTCTTTGAGGTAAACAAGCCCATAGCTTATACTTTACCGCTTTCTTTAGTCACAATAAATGCAGTGTGATGATTCTGAATTTTGTCAATGTCCAATGTAGTGTGAAATGCTTTCAAATCATTGATCTCTACATTAATTTTGCAGTTGTGGCCCGAGAAATTTCAAAATAAAACAAATGGGGTGACACCAAGAAGGTGGATCCACTACTGCAATCCGGAATTAAGTAAACTTATAACCAACTGGACTGGATCAGAAGACTGGGTCCTGAATACTGAAAAACTGGCAGAGTTGGGAAAGGTACCCACCATAACCAAATTTCTTGCTTGTCAAATTGTCACATTGATGGATCTTATGTCTTACCTAGATTTCAATTCATCTTCAAGTTTTATTATGTAATTTGTGTTTTCTATTGTTTAGAATTTGCATTATAATAGGTTACAGTTACATGAATGAATTAAAAATGTGAAGCACTAATGTTGGACTAGACAAACATGCGTATAATTGTATGATATGTGCTCCATTGCGTCTTCAAGGCTGGCTCAAACATTAGGCCAATTAGGCCATTGCCTAAGGCCCCATCTTGTGTAAAGCCTCCAAAATTAAAATTAAAAATATTTTTTTAATAATTTTTTTTAAAGATATATAAGAACCATTTCATTAAGTAATTTTTTTATTTTTATTTTTCAATGTGTTGTAATAGTCTAGATTTTTATGATTTTCTTGTTTCTATCTTTTCTTTTTAACTAAGCTTGAACTCATGTACACTCCTTGTGTCCTTGGACTATGTCTATTCTCATTAATAAAAGTTTTTACTTATAAAAAAAAATGTGAAAGGCCCCATGATACTAAATTGAATATTTAATTAAGTGAATAATTTATAATTTTCAATAAATTTTTCTATAATCTTGCTAAATTGAGGCACAATATTTACAATGAGGCCTCATTTTAAATTGTTGTAATAAATATAAATTCAAAAAATTTTATTTAAATATTTTAAATAAAGCCTCATTTTTTTTAAAAAAAAATTGAAAAATATTCAATATAATAATTTATATTTTATTATATTATAATTAAAATTTCCTCACTTAAATTTCACCTTAGGCCTCAATTTGTATTGAGCCGCCCTTGTACGTCTTTTTGGGCTTTTGTGCCCTTCATGCTTGTAGAAGCAAAGAGAGAAGAATCTTTCTACATACCCTTGAAGGTTTCTAGATGCTTTCTTGATCAGGTTTCCTACGACATACATTTCAAAATTTCAAAATGGATACACATGTTGTACAGACTATGTGACAATTTTATGGGGATATTAACATATCTCAGAAATGACCCTTTGACAGCACTTGGCCCAAACATAGTTGCTGAGTCCAAGTGCTTCCTAATCTCAACTGAAATTGGCAGCTCTACTTCTCTTATCTGCCTTAAACAATTACTGAACATGAGTGTATATCTAACCTTTCATGCCTTTCTATACACGAGGTGTTCAGAATTTTTAAGGCCTTGATTTTGATTTTAATGCCTATTGTATCTGTTTCTCCATATATCCATGATAGAGAATAATAATAAATGTTTGATAAGTTGTTTAAATTTTGCTGCTCTCATGCTACGTGCTAATTAGATTATTTTATTATTAGTTTGCAGATACTGATGATCTCCAAACCCAGTGGAGAGCCATAAAAAGGAGCAATAAGTTGAAACTTGTTTCATTCCTCAAAGAGAAAACAGGATACTCTGTTAGCCCTGATGCAATGTTTGATATCCAGGTAACTGGCTTGCCTTTGAATTCTTCTCTTTCTCAGATTGTAACAAGGAAGTGTCGGAATATGTAACAGTTCAGCCTCATGAAAGCAAGAAAAATTGAAAACTAGGATATTTTTAATTGCATGAGTCACTTTTACTGATAAAAAAACAAATTGCACGTGTCACTTCAAGAGGAAATCTTGGTCAAATTATAGATGCAACGCATTGGTTGAAAGTAGGCTTTCTGCATGGACTGGATTAATGTCTTGCCTAATAATGTATGATGCCATTGGCAGTTTATAAATTTCGTTTTGCTTTTCATCATTCAAAGTGCTTTTTATTGTATAGCATGGGGACTGAAATGGGTTGATTGGTTTCAGGTGAAGCGCATCCATGAGTACAAGAGACAACTATTGAATATATTGGGAATTGTTTACCGCTACAAGAAAATGAAAGAAATGAGTGCGATGGAAAGGAAAGCAAAGTTTGTTCCACGAGTCTGTATTTTTGGGGGAAAAGCATTTGCTACTTATATCCAAGCCAAGAGAATTGTGAAATTTATCACTGATGTTGGGTCTACAGTTAACCATGATCCTGAAATAGGTGATTTACTGAAGGTATGCGTGCTTTCATGCTAAATCTTGCTTAATAAATTTTGTGAAAGGTAGTCATACATAATGTTTCTGTCTAAGAGTTAGCTTTAACTATTACTAGATTAATAACTTTGCTGAGTCTTGATCATTATGAGTTTCATGTCATGTAGTTATTGACTTGCAGTTCTTCCAGTTTTTGGCATTGTATATCTACAAATTTCATGCCTCAAGTTTATTGGTGCTTTGTCTATGATATAGGTTGTTTTTGTCCCTGATTACAATGTCAGTGTTGCTGAATTGCTTATACCTGCAAGTGAGCTATCACAACACATAAGGTACTTTTTCCACTTTCATTCCTAATATGATTATCTGGCATTGTCACCTAATATGATTACAATGCCAGCGTTGCTGAATTGCTAATTCTTAATATTAAATCACATTTAATATGATTATCACAACAAATACACACAACCCCGCCCCCCACACACACCCACACCCACACGCGCACACCTACAGGCACCCACCAAACCTATTGTGTCCAGCACGTCACTAGTGATAAAACAAGACCAATTATTGGAGATCTATGGGAATATTTCTGGAAGTATTGCTTGGTACTGCTGGCAGTTTCAATGTGACGTTATTTCATTACAATTGCAATGGAACCTTTATTTTCATTGAAGTTTTGCAGCAAATGCTTATTCAAGAGAGTTTTTGCTGCAAAACCATGACCATGCCTATGCGATATAAATATCCAAGTACTTCCATTGATAGTAGTTTCTTCTTTTACTGCAACGAAAATTTCTGAATGATTTGTTGAAGTGTATAGTTATTAGCTTGTCTGGTAGATAAAGCTTTCATAAAACTGACATCCCTTTTCTTCCTCCTTCCTCTCTGTAGTACGGCTGGGATGGAGGCCAGTGGAACTAGCAACATGAAGTTTGTGATGAATGGTTGCATTCTGATTGGGACCTTGGATGGGGCAAATGTGGAAATACGTCAAGAGGTTGGGAAAGACAACTTTTTCCTCTTTGGTGCTGAAGCTCATGAGATTGCTGGGCTCAGGAAAGAGAGAGCCGAGGGAAAGGTATTCCCATATAACCAATTTGGTAAATTTTGTTTTGTTCTTTTGGTACTGAAGCTGTCATGATGTTTGTACCACACCATGATATAATAACAATTGCTAGGCTGGTAGGTTAGGGGGCACAATCTTTACAACTTGCCAAAAGAAATGGAAACTTGAGAAAGGAAAAAGAAAATTATTGTTTAATTTCTTGTTGTGGGCATGCTCATTGCTATTTAACCTTGCCGCACTCTTTCTGTAGTTTGTTCCGGACCCACGTTTTGAGGAAGTCAAGAAATTTGTTAGAAGTGGTGTTTTTGGGCCTTACAATTATGAAGAACTTATGGGATCTTTGGAAGGAAATGAAGGTTTTGGCCTTGCTGATTATTTCCTTGTGGGCAAAGACTTCCCCAGTTATCTAGAATGCCAAGAGAAGGTTGATGAGGCATACCGAGACCAAAAGGTGAGTTATACATGTATTTCTAAAGCATGCTTTTGTAGTTTACTGTGGAGATCTAGAATATAATTATGTGTCTCATTTGTCTACTTCCTATGTACAAAGGCTGAGCCTAATTTCATACAATCAATATAGTTTCTTACTTATCAAAAAGAAGTTTACTGTGGAAATCTCTTTGCATACTCTTTCATTTTTATTAACTGGGTCAATTTGGGTGTGAGTTTCTTCCGAGAAATACTTTAGCCAAAAATTTAGGTGTGTACTTTAGATCTATTTTTATTGTAGAGTATATCAAACGGATCATATAAAATCATGTTAATTTGTGGATTATTTTTGTATAATCTCTTTGTGACAATAGCAGTGCTCTTTTCTTCCACCGACAAAGTTTTTTGAAAATTTCCAGCCCATCAAAGGCCCATGTGGCTCATCCATCTATAGCATATCCAACTCTAATTGTTGCATATACACCAGTGCAATATTCATGCATGATTATTCCAAATAGTTAGTCCCTAGTTGTTGACCTTATGTTTTCAGATAATACTAGAAATGCAACAGGCATTTGTGTCTAGTACTTGATGCTTCATATATTTAATACTTCCGAAGCATTTTCTCACACATGCAATCACAAGAATAGATCACATTCCAACTAAATTATGTTATTTGTTGCTGAACATCTGTTATTGGTGGTGGATCAGAAATGGACAAGAATGTCGATCTTGAATACAGCAGGTTCACCCAAGTTCAGCAGCGACAGAACGATCCATGAATATGCGAGGGACATATGGAACATTGAACCTGTCGAGTTGCCATAGAAGTGTGTATTTATGTCTCCCGAGTGGTGGAGCTGGTTTTGGCCCTTAATGGTGATAACAGTGGCTTATCATATTACGTTGTATCTTTTTGTTGCGATCTCGTCTTTTCAGCATGTAAAGAAGGTGGGAATAAGGTGATTGAAATTTAAGTACCATGTAATAAACGATGTAGAGCCTTGTATATTAAGTAATCATGCCTTGCGAAACTTCTATAAGAACAACATAATTGTGGAATCGGACATGAGGATTTCTTGTACTTTCCAAGCTACCGACACATTTGCTTCAAAATTGAAACCTTGATGTCAGTTTCAAGACAAGCTGACATTGTAGGGTGCTCCTAATGCCTGGCTCTTGAATACAGAGCTAGCAAAGGGAAGTTTTTGGGGTTCATCTCGAGAACTCGACTTCAGGTTTTAAGTATGTGTTGGTCTGCGATTCCCGTTAATTTTGTGGAAAGAAATTTTCTGCAGTTAGTTTTAAAGTAGAACTCAAAAAATAGAGAAAGAATGTGAAGGAATGAAATTTCTTATATTATAATTACAATTTCTCTAAAAATTCTCTTAATTTTTTTCGCCTTTTCTACACCTCCCAACTCATTTTACCAACTTTCTGCATAAATCAGTCAAAACTCATTTCTTTCATTTCCTGCACTCTCTCAGTAACCAACTCCATACCAAAGCCTGATTGCATTTAAAATTTGAACCAAGATTGAAGACCAAGGGAAAGAAAAAGTCAGAACGAGTCATTCTACATACCGTCATTCCTATGCAGTCTGCTGACGTGGTATCATGCCACGTAAGCTTTTAATTTTTTTTTAAAAAAAATAAAAGACAAATGAAACAAAAATACAAAATAAAACGCAAAGCAAATTTCATTTGCTTGCTGGATTTCCTGCTTCGACACACAGACCAGGAAGCTCGAAATCACTGTTGGGCTTCTTCCTCGTGTGGGTCGGCGCCTGAAATCGAGATAAGAAATAAAGAACAGAGACTGAAACAGAGCTCGGCATCGTCTTCCCGCTCTTCTGAATTTTCGGTAGCGTGTTTGTGTTAGACTTCATCTTCCTGCTCATCTAATCTGCCACATTGGTTTTGGGTCTTCCTGTTCGTCTAGGACATTGGTCTCCATTTTCGTGGGTATTTTCGTATGGGTCTTCTCCGCCGGCAACTTCATCAGGCATGGTAAAGTTTTTTCTTTTCTCAGTCTACATTTCGTCAACTAGTGTTTCTTCTTGTCAGGTTCAATTAGCTTTGGTTGGCCTCATACCTCTTCTTAGAAAAGAAAGCTCATTTGATCTCAGCAAGCCACTTTGCTCTCAAAGTGGAAGTCAGATCTTGAAGATAGAATGCGTGAGAAGTAGAGATTCACTAGAGCTTCAAGTGGCCAGAGGCCCACTTGCTTCTAACGTTCTACACCTTCTAACATAAATAAAAGATGCTGAATTTTCTAAAGGCTTTTTCTTTGTTCATTCTTGTGAATCCATCGCGTTACTTCGATTAATTTCCTGCGTATGTGCCTTTTCCTACTCCTTAGTATGTCGTCAATTAGCTAAATTTCGTTTAGTCGTGCGAAACCCAAAAGAAAGCACTTTCCATTATAGTGATTTTAGCTGCTTTGTTAGATATCCGCATTTGGTGAATTTTGTCCTCTATGAGCTGTTTGTTCTTGAATAAATGCTTTGGGGTGAAAAGTCATTTTTACGCACCAAGTCATGGGAAATAACTTGGCCTTTCTTACTTCCTTTGTTCTATGGGTATCATTTTTACCTTCTCTTGGAGAAGAGGATACAAATTTCCTCCAATGCTAATTATATATTAAGCTGGGCTAGAGTTATCTAATTGAGCGATTCAACAAATGAAACCAAAAAGAGTCCCGTTTAGAGTGAAAAGTTATTAAAAAAAAGTAGCAACTGAATTAAAATGTAAATAAAATTGTTGCTTCCTGTGTAATGAGTTATGGTCTGGAGAAAATTGAAAGACACATGTATATATGATCATTTTGAGTTGTGGAAAATATTTTGTATGGAATGTAACCTGAACTGAGATTTCCATGGGAATTTGAAGATAAGTTATTCTGAAGAGACAAGTCTACTTGGAGTTTAATTGAGAAGTAAGTTGTTTGGTAGTGGAAAATGAAAATGGTCGTTCCTTTGAAACTAACCTGGTATAAAATGACTATGTAAAACATTCATTAAAAATAAATAAATACAATACCAATAGAAAAGAAAGGAAAAAGAAAAGGGAAGGTAATCGTGTTACATCATCTTTACTGATTAATAGAAAGTAATAAACTTTAGGTTTTGTTCTTGGGCAAGGCTGAATTTTCAGATGGAAGGAAAGATGCATCTCAGTATTTAGGATAAGGTTTTACTCTATATGCTCACTACTAGGTTTATCCAGAATTTATGATCTTATATGAGTGATTATCCAGAATTTTAGTTGCTTGGTTATGCCTATTACTTGGAATAAAATTTCTTATTATCTATAAAAAAAAAATTTGGATGGAAAGAAATGCCAGGAAATAAAAGCATCTTAAATAATGAATGCATGCAAAAATTGTGTTTGTAAGTGAGCTCTATTATTTTACAGAAGCAATCAATTTATTGGATGCTGGATCGTATTTTTCATGCCTGTTGCTTTTTGTGTTTCTCGACCACCCCTTGCACTCTTAAAATAAGAAATAAAAAAATAGCACACCATGTAACTTTTTCACAATCTGATCTCTCTCGATGTAGAAATCCATAGCATTGTTTTCTATATGCCTTGGTATTTGCCACACCGTTTGGATGCTTTTGGCTAAATATGGGTGCATGAACATCCAAAATCAAAATACAGGAGAATGTGCATAATTCTAGGAGTGGAAAAAGTTGGTTTACCTTTGCTCTAGTGCATTTGAGATCTGTATTCCAGATTTTATAGGAAGCTAAAGCATTCTTATTCCACATCATTACAACTTTACTGATGTGTGATTCTCTCTCTACTATTATTCTGCTAGGATGCACCGTAAGAATGGACAATTTGCATCCTGAAAAGAAAGTCCCACTATTTCCAATTGGGATTCTGCTCAGAGTTGCCTTCAAGATGGTACTCCTATTGTAGAAATTGTGTGAGAAAGCAACTTCAGGAACCAATTCGATCTCCTTGTGCACAGTGATGTTTGGAATCAACTTCATTCTCATTGTAAATTGCATCCAAAAGAGTAATTATTTTTAGAAGAAGAAAGCTCGACATGCAAGTGATAATTTTTTGTAATTATTTTTAGAAGAAGAAAGATTGGCAAGTTATAGTTTTTGTACTTAATTTTGAAAGAGGAAAGCTTCGCAAGTGATAGCTTGGCAATAACATCAGTTGATACCTCTGTTGAAAATCTACCCAATCATCTCCTGATAGAAGTTTTCATTCGAGTTCCCATCTCAGATTGGGTACAAGTATCTTGTGTAGAAAATGAGTGGGCCAATCTGTTTCATGTAGAATGCTTGTGGCAAGCTGCTCTAGTCAAAGCTTTACCCTTAGTTTGGATTAAACAAAGTTGTAATGGAAACTTGTGTAATGTAAAGTTGTGTAGATTAACCTCTATTGAATTGAGTTCATAATTTGAGAAGTTGAGAGTAGACCTTATATTACTTTTAAATGTCTTGAACATTCACGGCATGGCAGATAGATCTGCTCACGTTAATAGCATGGCAAGATTAATGGTACTGCTGCATTACACTGATATTTGGATATATAAATCTAAGCTTACTTTTCATTCATCTCACAAATAGTACAGCAAATGAAACACAAAGAAAACAAACATTTCTGTGTATGTTACAGGTCTCATTTCTCTTTTATTTCCCTCTTACAATCAGTGCATGCTTAGCAACCACATACCAAAATGAAATTATACAAGAACTAAATATATAGCAAATGCAAATCTTGGTTTTGTCTTCGCTTCCAATCTTGCAAAATCCTCCACATCCAAAAGAAGTGCCACAAGGCACAAAGCCATTCAAAATACTTGGTGGAGTGTCAGAATCTGATTGAAGTACTGCAAATATATAACAAAACATCATTAGCAAAAACTTACATAATATCAAAACTCCACATTATCATCACTACTTCAAATTTATTGCTCACAAAGAAACGTGCACACAGCAAAGAACAAAAATTAATTAATTACAATTCATGTAAAGCAATCATATAAAAACTTTTCTTTTATAAATACCAATCCATAATAAAAAAAAACATATATAGCTTCTTAAAAAGTAAAAGAACAGAACAAAATCAAACAATAACACCCGACATGTGCTTGATTAAGCATAAAAAGCTTGCATGTAAAATGCCCTTTCTCTAACAAAAGATTTAAAAAGCTTGCGTGTAAAAATGCCATTTCTCTAACAAAAGATTTAAAAAGCTTGCGTGTAAAAATGCTATTTCTCTGACAAGAATATTATCATCCAATCCAGCCTTCATTCTGTTAGTAAATAGGTACACATACAAGCATGCATTAACACATGAAGTGCACCATGATAGCTTGTAAACGTGGAATTGCAGTAAATCTTTTTTGCACAATTTTCAGAAAAAACCAATAAGTTTCAAACTTCAGGTGTCAAGAAACAATCCTGATATATTGACAATGAATACCCATCAACTAGGAATTACAAGCTTAACAGGTTTCTGGACACACCTTTCTACTAAGAGTTTGATCTAAAGAAAAAAACAGAACCGCAAGCATCTACTTCTCAAAGAATATAAGCATACGATTAAAGAAGCAGCCATTGATTGACAACGTCAAAATATAATAAACCTACTAGATGGGATTCTTGGCACAAAACCAGTGAAACTGTATCAAGGTGTGCATGTGCTTACATTATGCACTAACTATGAGGTATGCTCTAGATTTCTGCAGCTAGATGTTTCATTCCTTTATTATTTTTTTAGTTCCTCCACAATGATGTATTCCCAAATGTGATAATCTTGGTAGATGTGGCAAACATTTCTTATTACTATTATTGGTCTTAGTTTGGGTTTTTGTCTAAGAATAATTGATGTTCAAATGTGGATTGTCGTTGCCATTAGATTGCCCTGCATCAAGGTATCTGGACCAATCCCAGACCTTCACAAACCTATCATTTCCTCCTAAAATAATGAATTTCCCTCTCCCCCCAAACAAATAGAATGCCTTGCAGCGAGTAGTTGTTAAAATATACTAAATTTGGTTTCATATAACTAGATTGAACTGTGAAAACTGCATACACCAAACATGAGAGATAGTTAAAACTCCTAATTTTATTCAGTAGCATATTAGATCTTTGATCCTATGGCAATCAAAATACCAAATAGTATGGTTAATGAGCTAGTCAGAAATCATCAATACCCTCACATTTATGTTAGTTCCCCTGTTTACTTTGATCCTATGTCAATTCACGTATACCAAAGGCACAACCCATTAACTAGTCCAAAGAATGATCACAATAAAAAACTCCAATGCAAAAGATTTGAAAAGTAAAACAAAAGCAAAGAACAAACCAAGAAAATAATGCATAATACACCTAGACCAGACAGGAGCGAGCTTCGTCCTTGTTCCTTGATCACCTGCTTCTAAGATTAGGGTCTTGGGATGAAGGGAAAGGGGCTGGGTTAGGGTTAGGGTTAGGGTTAGAAAGGAAAAAGTGTTGGTTTTTTGCTCTCTTTGAAAGTCTCACATCAGTGAGACTTGGAAAATGAGCAGGGCCATATGATTATAAAATGAGGCCTAATCTCTTTATTTAATTATACTAGTCATAAACTTATCTATTAACTCTTGACTTTAGTAAAATTCCTTTATTATCATTTTTATATGTAAAAGGAAGAGAGATGAAAGTTAGAGTTTTACTAGTAGGAGAAGTTTTTGTGAATGTTATTGGGGTGAGGAGAGAAATTGTATGATTGTAATAATTTTTCACATAGTAGATTTTCTTCTCTAAGTCTGATAGTTTTTCTCCTGTTTTGGAATTTTCCACGTAAATTATTATGTTGTATTTATTTCTCTATTTTTTTTTTATATTCTGTCAAAAGTAGATTCTGGTAGAGGGGAATTGGGAAGGTCCAAGATTCCCAACAAGTGGTATCAAAGACACTAGGTTCTTTTTGCAGGGTGGAGTTTCGGTGTGGTAGTGTGAATATGTACGGTCTAAGGAGGTTCTATCTAAGAAATTGAAAATTTTAAGTGTGTCCATTGTGACCCTCCAATCTTTCCTAGGAATCTTGAAATTTTGTTTAGGAAAGATCGGTTTTTCCTGGGAATTTACTTAATGGGTACTATTCATTTATACGGTAAAATTCATCGAAACTATATCAGGAGGTAGAGTTTCAAATCCTATCAGATTTGATGTGGAGAAATTTGATGGGAGAATCAATTTTGACTTGTGGCAAGTGCAAGTCAAGAATATCTTGATTCAATCAGGATTACATAAGGCGTTGAAAGGTAGATCAGTCCCTGAAGTCAGTAGCGGTCCAAGCACTACTGGTGAAACAATGAGCAGATCTGAAATGAGCGATGAAGATTGTGAGGATTTGGATTTGAGAGCGACAAGTGCAATTCATCTATGCCTGGCCAAGAATGTTCTTACAAATGTGTATGGAATATTCACGGCAAAAGAACTCTAGGAAAAGGTCGAAGAGTTGTATCAGACGAAGGGTGTCTCGAATCGAGTATACCTGAAGGAGCAGTTTCATACACTGCGGATGAGTGAAAGTACGACTATTTCAGATTATTTAAGTGTTCTCAATGGCATTGTCTTTGAGTTAGAATCTATTGGAGTTAAAATTGATAGTGAGGATCAAGTCTTGAGGCTGATCTGGTCTCTTCCATCTTCCTATGAGCATATGAAACCTATTTTGATACATGGGAAGGAGAAAATAATTTTTTCAGAGGTTACCAATAAAGTTTTTTCTGAAGAAAGAAGGCTAAATGGTGGAAGTAATGGTTCACCTGAGAACTTAGCAATAATGATAACTGGTGATTGGAAGAGGAAGAACTCTATGAAGAAGAAAGTAGTTTGCTGGGTGTGTGGACAACCTGGATACGTCAGAAGAAATTGTTTAAGAGGTGGAGCAGGTTCGGCAAGAGGCTCCAAGTCAGTAAATGGAGATACTGACAATGAAACTAACATCGTATCTCTCTTTATAGAAGACGGTGTCTGTTAAAAAGAGACATGTACATCCTTATGGCATGTCGCTAATCCCAAAATTGTCATGATAGAGGATGTGTTAATATTAGTTGTTCCACAAGTTTGCACACGGGCATTGATTTGGCATTGATGCAGGATATGTGATGGAAATTCATGTCGATAGCTGATGAACTTCTAGGAAAACCAAACGTAGAAGTTGCACCATAATTTTTCAGCAATGTTATTTTCGACATGGGCGGAAGTGAAATGTTTGGAATTGGTTTATTTTGAGTGGTTATACTTTTATGGTGGAGCATGATAGCGAAAGTTATGAATATCTTCATTGCGGTGGAGCGTGGCTGTGGGATTAGTCAAAGTCGCAAGGTGGAGATTGTTAATTTTTTGCTCTCTTGAAAGTCCCACATCAGTGAGACTTGGAAAATGGGCAGGACCATATGGTTATAAAATGAGGCCTAGCCTCCTTAGTTAATTACACCAGTTAGAAACTTATATAGTAACTTTTGACTCTAGTAAAATTCATCTGTTGTCATTTTTGTATGTAAAAGGAAGAGAGGTGAAAGTTAGAGTTTTACTAGTAGGAGAAGTTTTTGTGGGTGTTGTTGGGGTGAGGAGAGAAATTGTGTGATTGTAACAAATTTTTACATAGTGGATTTTCTTCTCTAGCTCTGGTAATTTTTCTCATGTTTTGAAATTTTTCACGTAAATTCTTGTGCTGTATTTATTTCTCTATTTTTCTTGTTATTCCGTCAAAAGTAGATCCTGGTGGGGGGAAATTGAGAATGTCCAAGAAGGTTTACCGAGTCTTCTTCGAGGGAGGAGGGAGAGTTTGAAGGATCATCTCCGAGGGAGGTGTGAAGTCGAGAAGAAGAGAAATGATGACAACTTGGGATGAAGGAGGAAGGTTGCCAATTTTCCATTAATTTGACAGGAGGTAAAGGTTCGGTCATGGCAGCGAGAGACGACGAAAATCGAGCTGGGTTTGGACGGAAAATCATGAAAGAAAATAGTGAGAACTCGGTAAGGTGTTCGACAAAGAGAAATAGAAAGTCATTTGAGGAGGAGGGAAACGAGAATGGAAGGACCGGAGGGAGAGAGAAAGAGAGAGAGGGAAGGGGGTCAAAGTTCAAACACTGAACTGAATTAAACGATGCATTTGGTTTTTTTCCACGTCACGTTTGCACATCGACTGCAATAGTGGCTGCATCTAGCTTTTTTCAGTTAGAACACGATAGAACATTGCCAACAAGTATGGGAATAATTTTAAGGGGATCGGTTTTAGAAAGTTGAGGGAGAGTCGATTTTAGTTTAAAATTTTTTTTCTTTATTTTTAATCTTATTTTCAATTCCTATATTAAAAACTAACTAATAAAATTCATTAAATCTATGAAAACAAGGTTTAATGAAGAAAAAAATTTAAAAATAAAAACAAGATTGAAAATGAAGATGAAAAAAATGTTGAAAACAAGATTAAAAATAAAGAAATTTTTTTTTCATTTTTAACATTATTTTCAATTCTTATACTAAAAATAAAGTAATAAAATTTATTAAATTTATGAAAATAAAGTTGAAAATAAAAAAATAAAATAAAGTTTAAAAATAAAGTAAATTTTTTTTTTATTCTTTAAAATTGACTCTATCAAGAATTATTTAATAAAAAAAAATTGTATGAAAAAACGGTTCACTGACAATTCTATCCAGTATTTCCGGACGGCGGCCACCTTAGCGGCACAGTTCTGCGAATTATCGTCCATTATGAAACTGGAACATGTCGTACCATTCGTCAGATGGTAGTTGCCACTTTCCGTACTATCCAAATGGGGATGTGGGACGTACGAACGGAGGGAGGAGTACTGGAGTAGGCGTCGACAATTGACACCAGGGACGGCGTGCAAGTGATGGGTTTCTGGGTTCAAGGTCAGGACTGCAGAGCGGCAGTACGGGAATTTGGGATGAATAATGATAGTTTTATAATTCTTTATATATTTAAATCTTTAATTTTTTTTATTTAATAATTGAGAAAATAAATATTAATGAAGTTATGTATTTTAAAAAGAATTTAAGAATTAAAGATATTAAAAAAATACTTTAAATATAATAAAAAATAAAAATACATTAATAATAATAAACATATAATAATAAAAAAATTTAAGAACTAAGAAGCTCTCTAATAAAATAGTAAGAATAGCATTTTACACTTGGGATATGGATTGGACGGTAGTATCAAATTCAATCATACATGTGAGTACCTAGAAGAAGAAGGAAGAGTTCAAGAGAGAGAAAGATATTGGTATTTAAATCTGATACTATAATTCATTTCGTTACAGAAAGTCTGCATGTCAGACAGACAGGAGATGACTGAACCTGAGGGAATGAGGACAGTACGATTTGGGCTTAAGTGGGGTTTAGGTTTTTCGGATTCAGTACCACGTTCTTTCCTGTCATCGCTGTGGTCTTAGAAAAGGCTTTTAATATTTGAGACAGGTTAATGCTTGATTAGAGGTTAATACTTCATTTCACGACGTCCCACTTGTTTATAATAAAACGAGGAAGCTGCGGATATAATTAAAGTTTGGTTCACTTTCAAATAAAATCTACAGGCAACAAAAAAAATCTTATTTCCAATCCTTGCTTCACTTGATAGGGTATCGAAAGTGGCAGCAGCATTAGATCTTGCTCCATTGGTTTCAAAGAATAATGATATACGTACATTTTATTTATCCATAATTTCTTTTTTTTTTTAATTTTTTAATTTTTTAATTTTTTTAACTTAATAATTAAGAAAATGATTATTATTAAAATTCTATTTTTTAATATTTTTTTCTTAATGATTAAGAATGTTAAAAATATAATAAAAAAATAAATACACTTTAATTGATAAACTGGTAATAAATAAAATATAAGTGTATCATTACTCGATTTCAAATATGAGAAATACTTTAACACAAAAAAATTATATAAAAGTAAATCTAAATATCGATTAGTTTAATATAGTACACCAAATTATAAAATTATTTTTATTATAAAATATATCTCACCAATTTAATAAAATTACATTAATTTATAAATTTATTTTTATCTAATTTTGGGTTGCAAGTTGACAGGTACGATGAACACCCTGTTGTGCGGTGGCAACAGGCAAGTTTTAGAAAAGGAATGCAGGGCATGCACATGGCCCTACCAGTACCCAGAGAAGACAAGGTGATGGTGTACATGGCCTTTTCATGCGGTCTAATTAATTGTGGCACCATCCATCCCAACATATTCCATGCACATTTTTATCAATGCTTCTACTTGTGGAGAGAGAGAGAGAGAGAGTATCCTAACAAAGTAGGACGTGTTAGAGACTTAAGAGTGACCAAACCAAGAGAGCAAACTAGAGCGTGCCTGAAATTACCAACTCTGATGCAGAAGCAAAAAGGGCAAATGTGAACCAAACCTACTTGAATTATAGGGCCTTTTCTGTTGCTATATACTGTTAGGCAATATAGGATGTTAACTTACATATGTGTGTGACTTGAACTGGACAAAGTTAAGCAGGGCCCCACAAGCTAAGGCTGTCCCCAGTGCAGGTTGTTCACTTCACAATCGTATTTAGCATACTTTAGAATTAAACACAAAAATGAAGCCCAAAAATAATTTTTTTCATATCGAATTATTATTTTTTTTTTCATATCGAACTCTTCAAGCCAGAAATTGAGATGCAAAAATAGGCACAAAGGGATCAACTGTAACACTCCTGTTCATCTCTTTTCACTGATCGATTTGGAAAGCGATTAGAATGCAAAGGATCTATATCGATCAAATTATCAGAACCCAAGGCAAAAATGGGACAAATGTAATCAAGAATCAGGGTTCCAAAAGAAAAAAAATGTACGAATGATCTTCATTCACCAATTATGGAAACTCGGCAAAAAGAAATGAAGATACGAAGGTGGAACAAAAATTAGCCCCCATGGGCTATCCAACATCAAGGGGAAGCATCGCCTCTACTAGGGGGTAGACCCAATGTCATTAGAAACATCAATGGAAGTCAATTTTCTCAACTAGGGAGTAGACCCACTGTCAGTTCATGCTTCTGATCATTTCCAACCCACCATGACTTGATTCCAACATCAGCATTGGTCTCTTCTTCAAGAATAATTGGGATATTAAGGTCAACTAAATCACAGATAGTAGAAATTTGTTGATTTATTGCCACAGTTTCTTCAGCTGTAGTCTCAGAGTTTTTAATCGAATGAGCCCTCTTGTGACCACCCAAAGCTTGGCCTGATGCAAAAACCTTAAAGCAAAGATCACACTTGTGTTCCTTTGTCTCCCTGAACTCATAACTTGCCAGAGAACCTCCACTCCTCTCCTGTTCCACCAAATTCTCTTTGTATTCAATATTGATAAGCTTGCAACTACCCTCAGTTTCAGTTACAGTCTCAGCCCGGCTGCTTTTTTCACAGTTCTGAGCTTTCAATTCAGAGGAAATTTTAGGTCTGTGTATTGATTGGTGGCCTCCAAGTGCCTGATGAGAGTGGAAGTTCTTGTTGCAGATCTTGCACTTATATTGAGTTTTCTTCCAAGAATTATTTATGATTTCAGGATCAGAAGTAGACATTTTGCAGGAGTTTCCCCTCAATAGAGCATCACAAGCATCAATCCTTGTTTTATTGCTTAAACCAGGCTTCATAAATCCATCTCCTTCTGCGGAAGCTTCATCCCATTCTACTTCAGTGGGTTTGATCTTCATCTCATTATGATTGTCCTTTACAATTTCACCTCTGGACACCTCATCCAGTTTAGGCATCTTGTATTCAGCATCCATGTAAAAATTGTCAACGGGAACTTCCAATCCCAGCTTCTTTTCCTCAGCACTTCCAAACCCAGATTCATTTTCACAAAATTCGGACACTCTTTTATCAGCTAAGACAACCTTAGAATGTGAAGCATAAGAATCTGAATCGCCCACCCTTTGTTTCTTCGTCTTGAAAGAATCATCAACTTCACAAGGAACAAAAATCCCACCCTTATCATCATTGACAATTCGGTTAAATTGTCCAGATGACTTGACCTCAAAAGCCACAGAATCATTATCAGAAGACTCTGTAACTGAGCAAAATACATCCCAATTGGTCACACCTCTAGACAGCATCACCAAGCATATAGCTACCTCAGCTACTTCTGGGTCAATTTCCTTCGATGAAAAAGATACATTTAAACTAGAAAACGAAGAGTTTGGACAAATCTTGTACCTCATTCTGTTTGATCTCTTTCTCCGCACCAGCCCCAGGTTTTCACTGTTCGATTGGTTGTCTAGTTCCATCTGCTGGCTTGAACTAGTCCATGATTCAACGCAAGCCTCAATTCTTTCGGAGTGGCTCTTTTTGTGGGTGGTGAGAGCTCTCAGTGATGCAAACCCTTCGCCACATTCTTTACAGTGAATTCTACTTCTTTGTTTTCCTGAATGATGCCTCATGTGACCAAACAAAGCTCTCAATGATTCAAACTCTTTGCCACACATTTTACATACAATTTCTTGCCCTGAAGTACCCTTGTCTGAGCGTGAAAACTTCCAAGACTTCTTAGGGTTTTCTCTTAATCCATAACCAGCATGGTCATCGCCTTCAAGATCCATGTTGCTTTTAATCACCTTTTTCGGTCTTTTGGATGGATTCTTGCTCATATGACACCTCATGTGACCTCCCAAGACTCTGCCACTCGGAAAACTCTTATTGCAGAGCTTGCACAGATGCCTCTGTTCTCGATCTTGATCCATCAAAGAATTATCTATGAAGTTCAACAAATTTTCCAAGAAAGTGAAAGTTCAACTCACCAATACCAGACGTAGAACCCAGATCACAAACCCAGGAAAAGGTCAAAGTTTTCCAAGAAAGCTGAATTTTCTCACATTCTGGGAAAAAACAAAAGAACGATCAACAAACAGGGGAATTAAGCAAGACCAAGAGGAGAAAAGAACAAGGTTAGCAAAGCATATCATTGGGGTTCTTACATTCGGAAGTGCTGTAGAGAGAACCAAACAAAAAAAAAAAAAACTTTGAGAACTCATGGTCCTTAACGGTAAGAACAAGATCTTAAGCCATCAAAGAAACCCGATTCAGAGCGGTTTCTTTTGCTCGCTCTCTCCCTCTTTCTCTGGCTACTAAAAAGTATGCAAGCAGAACGTGGAGTGGAGATAAAAGAGAATTGTCACTGCACCACTGTTTGGCAGGGCCGGTAATGGATACGAATAGGAACAAAGAAAGGTATTAAAAGAGGGAAAAAGGGAGAGGGATCTCATGTGTGATGCTGTACTGGAAAAGTAGAAAAGATTGCGTGGGAAGCAAGGCGAGCATTTGAGTGGTGTCCTAGTCTCCTCCTAACTCCTACGCACTCATTTACCCTTCTATCGACACCACCATTCCCGTCATTTAGGCCCTGTTCGTAAGTTGGATTGAACTGATTTAATTTTTTAAATTTAATATTTAAAATGTAAATTTTAAATTATTAAATTCATTTTAATTTAAATTATATATATATATATATGTGAGATTTAATTTTTTTTTAACTCAACATCTATATACACGAAAGACACATATTTTTTAATATTATATAAATACATCTAAACTTATTTTAACATTTAAACATATATATATATACTCATTTTAAATAGATTTTACAAAACTTATTTCACCATTTCAACTTATTGCTAATAATAAAGAATTCATCTCAATTCAATTAATGACCTCAATAAGACTTATAATTATCATGGATTATAACATTGATGTGCATTCATGCTGTGAACAGTTCTATTTATTGCTTTTTAAGTCTTCTATTTTTCCTTAAAACATATAAATTATTTATTTATTTATTTATTTATTTATTTATCAACAAGTGTATGTGCATGAGAAATAATGGTCATGTCAATAGTCACAATAACATGAAATAAAAATTTATAGAAAAAAAATGCATATCCCTCTCCTACTAATTTACATACTTTCTATTAATATTAACATAATAAATTTACTATATTCTTTCACTGTCTCTTAACGTGAAATCAAATAATTGACAGATAGTTGATGACTTAAATAATGATGATTAACATTTCTATTAAGATTGTTAGTTGGATTTTTAATGTGGCGACAAAGTGAAAATAAAATTCAAAACTTGCATTAATAAACAAACGTAATTGGAACTTATGGAGTTGAGGCTAAAAAAGAAAAGAAAAAAAATAGAGTGTTTTAAAAGTACAAGATCCAAGAAGGTGACAAAAGATTAGGGTCACCAAACAAAGTGAGATAAAAGGATATTACTTCAATCCAACTCCTCGTGAACTCATGAAAGTAGGAATAATAAACACTTAACTAAACTGACCCATTTTCCTTTGGGACTTTCATCCAACGGCCTAGATTTTTCCATCGGAACGTGTTCTTAGGTATGAGTGCCACACTGAAACCAACCGTCTGCATCCATTCCATTCCTTAATTTTTGTCTTGCTCTTAGGGATGCATACCCCACACAAAAGGCTCCATAGGACCAACCACCACTCTTTATTCTTTGTGAATTCCTTCACTGGGAAAAGGAGTATACTCAAATCAATTGCGCTTAAAGGACATCATAGGGTTTAAGGTGCAAGTAACTTCATGGTTGAATATATTCATTTTATTTTATGGACTGTTGAGTCTCCTGTCACCTATGCTATCTGAATGTAATATTACTTTATGAATTTTATGTCAAAACTATTTCCTTTGGGAATGAAGCCAAGATGAGGTCTAAGCATTTCCATCCGAATTCTCAAAATTTTTTCTCAAATTTTAATTAAAAATTTTACTTTCTATAAATTTTTTCTAAATTTTATTTATTTTCAAAAAATATCCTACATCTCATTTTTTATATTTTTTCTTATCTATTATAATAATATTATTATATTCTTTCTTTATTACTTTTCAACTACTTTATTTCACATTGTAATACTATTTTCAATCAAATACAATCATATATACATAAATTTAACTTTGAGAAGTAAATAGTAGCTCCTTAAATTTGAGGAGTTATTATTATTAACTATCTCATCCGATTCTCTCAAAATATGAGACTAGAAAAAAGGGACCGAATGGAGATGTATTTTAAAGTAAAATTTCAAAACACATCTCATATTTTAGAAGTGGAAAGCTTTTGAGCTCCCCCAATAGAGATGCTCTAAGAAAACTTTGAGAAGTTAAATTAAGCTGTTGCATCAATCCTGAATTGTTTATTTCTTTTAAGGTGTTAGCAAATGGAAGATTCTGAGGATTTTCTTTGTTAAGTAGTGACATGAGAGGTGTTAACAGCCTGCCAACATGGCTCAGAATCTCAGATCCAGGAAACATGCAGCCGGCCCCTCCGAGTACCAAGTTGGCTGGATCTACCTCCAGGTTAATTATGAGTTATTTTACATAGTTATAAAATATACAATTATTATATAATTACTTTAAAAAAAATAAAATTTATTTTTTAAAAAATTTATTCTTTTCACATAGATCCTTATTTATTAATTTTTTTTCTCAAAGCATCATGCGACGTTTGCATACTCATAATTGCTAGTATCATTTATCATTTCTCGTTAATTATATATAAATATAGAGTGCAACCATCATATTCAAAAAGAATGTGCATGCACCTTCCATGAATATATTTAATTTAAGTTTTTAACATTAAAAAAAATGTTGTTTCTCATTTTTTTTAGCCACTATTATTTTATGATCGGCTATAGCGGGATGAGTGAAAAATAAAAGAATACCTTATTATTTTCAGTTCAGTTTTTCCTTGCATTGTCTTTCTGATGAAAATAAGTACTCATTTTCTGATCGTTTCGGGAACAGAACTTTTCTGCGAAAGAGATGGTGGCCTTAATGTCATTTACACTCTTAATGCTTAGGAAAGGAAAAGAAAAATAAAATAAAATTCCAGCGTATATAATATTTTGGATCATCTGGAGCTGATTGGGAGAATGTAGCTGTATATTGTCGGTGCAAGTACCTAAGAAAGCTTAATAAAAAGCTATGGCGAGGATATTTGGCATTTGTCATGCTTATAGTGGCCGTCCAGACAGCGGAGTTTTAAGCATAGGCATAAGGGAATATTCATGGTCACTGATAAATAAATCAATAGCAAAACATGACAAAAAATAATCAATTTCACCTAAACGAAAAAAAAAATCCCAAATTCCAATTCCAAGCATACGAGACATATACAAGAAAGAGCATCATCGCCTGTGCGTGCTACAAAGATTCATCGAAGCCCTTTGGCATTCAGAAATTGAGTCACATACCAATCCCAAGTTACTCCTGAAACGGATAAACCGGATTTGGTTTTTGTTCTGCAAGATGATAACTTCAATGAAAATTTTCTTAGTATTTATTTGACATTCAAGGAGATCAATGATTTCATGAAATAAACCAAATGGCTCTACCTCTACCAACGCGCATATGATTGATCTTATAAGAAAAACTGAATTCCATCCGACCCATGAACGAATGGAATGAGTGATTCCCAAGATGACTAATATGGTAACAGAGAGAACCAGAGGAAACGGTCAGTTGTATTTGATAGCTGTCTTCTGATGGGGATAAGAGAATCAGAAGAAACAATCGGCTGCATTTGATACTTGGCACCTGCCAGCATGCAAGATTTCTCAAAGGAAACATCTTCATCCAAACTGCATATGGGTAAAATCAACTCTTCCCCACCTACCGTTCACTATTGCAAGGCCCATAAATGTATGATGGAATGTGATCAACCACTCAACTATTTTCTAAGATGCATCTTCAAGTGTTCCATTCTTCCCTGGACTCTCTAGCATCAATCCTCGCATCGGGTGCCACTAGCATCGACCCTGTCCTGCTGACACTCATATGATGTGCAGGAGTCATCTTGAACATCATCCTCACCATTACTACAGGAAATTTTACCACAACGCTCTAAATCAACATCGCCACGACAATCACCAACGGAATTACTAACATGTGTCCCTGAAATATCATCTATATATCCTTCATCCTCTTCATCGGATCCAACCTTGCACCTTACAATGCCAGCATCATCTTCACAATCATTCACCTCTTCCCCAACCTCAATGTCTTCAAGGAAATCAATTTGATCTTCCTGATAATATACAGCAGCAGCTTGATCAAAAGGAGACTCCACCACAGAGTCTTCATCTTCCTCCACTGGTTCTAGTTCACTCTTCAGCCTTTCATCATTGTCACTATCAATGTTTAGCGGATCAAATCTATTCTGCTCAGCACGTTTCCGAAGTACAAAGACATTGAAATAATAACAAACAAGATCCTTCTTTGTTCGAGAAGGGAAAACTGCCGAGAGATGGTCCCAAAAGTTTTTACCCAATGAAGCAGGGTTAGAAATGACAACCTCATGGAAGGCCCGTTCTTCCTCTAAAGTCCATTTCTTCGCAACCTCCTCTCCCATCTCACCAAAGCCCAACTCCTCAAATATCTCACGGCCAAGATTTTGTCTTAGCTTCTCTCTCACTTCCATTACATGTTGTCTCACGCACCTTACAGAACCCTCATCAAGGCACCTACAGTCATGTCTGGTTTGGCCACTTTCATAGCAAGAATTTGTAGCTGCTTCAAGTTCAGGCATTGTAATAACACATTTACCCATCAGCATCTCATTAATATCATCAATGAAAAGGCCTCCATCTGACCGATCCAGATCTGAAGAGTTATGCAGAGGCTGTACACCCCATTCTGGAACAAAAGCTTGATGCTCTGGTCCAACAGAAACAGGCTTTGTAGGAGGACAATTGAAAAGGGATGAATAGAGCTCATCAGAGTGATATAAAGCTTTTAGCTGGTGTCCAGGTTGAAAAAATTCTGGAAAAAATGATAAATGAGCTGCTGCCTCTGATCTAACATCAGCTCCAATACTTCTTTCGTTAACCCAAAAAAATTTGGAAATGCTACCAGAAACACCAGTTTCTAGTATCTTGGTCTCATTTGAGACTTCAATGGCTGAATCATTTACAAGCCTGCCTTCGTCTTGAAATTTAGTAAACTTGGCCCCACCTTCACCATCTTCATATGGGAATTAGGTCAGGTTTAAAACTGAATTGAAATATAACAATAAACCGTGGTGGCATTAATCCTGATGTGACTGATGAAAGATATGCAAGTGATAAGAAATTCAATGAGAAAGGTCCGGAGCAAGTTTATTTGCCACTAAAAAAAGATCTATAGAAAGATTTTTCAAATAATTTAACCACAAACAAAGTCACAGCCACGACCTGTTGTTTGATTCAAAGTAACTATATATGTGAAAAAACAGAGACTGTGTCACCATTTTTTTGTTGCTAAGTAATAATTTTGTTAATAGAAATCTAAGCAAAGCCCAAGTAATTTTTTTTTTGCGGGGGCGGGGGCGGGGGGTGGGGGGGACCAGGGTCTTTACATGGTGTGTTTGTAAAAGGAAAGGAAAAAACAACTTGTGTGAGAAATTCTATATACTAAAGTATCGAAGGCGACTTGGCCAAATTGTTAGTTATATGCAAAAAACTATCAAATGTATCTTATTTATAGCAAAACCAGTTGGGATGACATAACAAAAATATAATTTTCCCTCACCAAGAATCTCCAACAACTTAAATGAAAATATCGACGATATATTACCTGTTTGGGGCTTCTCAGGAGCATTGATAGAAGAGACTGCATTGGTGTCGACAGTATGAGCAACCTGACTAGCATGTTCCTGCAATCTCGGTTGCTTAGAAGCAATATCATAAGAATCCTCGTCAACAATAGGCCGTTTGTGTATCATTTTTGCCCTACAAGCTAGAGTTAGCTTGAGAGAGTCAAAACATTAATAATATTTTGGATATAGAAACAGTTTCATCTCATCTTATCTTTACAACTTTTTTAAAATTCCATACAAAATATAATAAATAATTCAATTTTCTCAAATTCTAACACAATAATAATATTAAAAAATAATATTTCAACATTATTTTATTCAACTTTCATTTAAAACCATCTCATCTCATCTCACTATCCAAACAGGTCCTAAATATATGCAAAGTTCATAGAAATTGTAGGTTTCATGTGAAGCAGAGATTCGTAAATCGGGTCCTATAAAAATAGGAAGAAAATAATGATTTATTTTTTATTTTCTATTTTTGGGTAAATCAAAACTCTTATACCTGTGATATCACTCCCCAACTCATAATTTCTGGGAGAAGGAATTTCATTTGGTCTATGTACCATGGTCAATCGAATTAGCTTCCAAGACAACAAGGTTTGGTATTTAATTCAAGCAAACGTATATTTCAAAAAATCAAATTCACTTATTCAAATCAATCAGACAAAAATGCTATAGGGAGCTAAATAAGAAACCTAATATTCTCCAATCGAATAAAGAACTGAGATTTACAAATGAAAATATGATAATTATAGTCGGCCAGTATGATTTAAGGGTGGCTAAATACCACTAGAACTCTAGAGCTGACACTGACATCACGGAACCAAATATAAGTTTCAGTTGAAGCCTATATTCTATTGATGTACATCTTTCTATTTTGACCTATCTTCTTTACTTATACAAAAATGTTTTGGCCTATTCTTCTTGAAAAATGGACCACCAAAATTCCATGATGTGAAATTCCAATTAAAAAAGAGAAGGCGTCAACTTTGTATCATCATTCTTACTCCTTACCATCTAGACTGTTTTGATAAGTGCCTTCTTACCATCTAAATATGTTATAAATGTGTCTACAATTTGTTAATTGATGGACATTTTTGTAATTGTATCTGTAAAAGTCTGTATCCAATGGTCAAAGAATTGACCACATGTAATAAACCTATGCATTAGGGTTTCTTAATTTGCTTTACATTTATGGGCATATAAATACCCACTGATGAACATTGTAGCAAGAAGATTGCTTTTGGAGAGAACTCGAAAAGGTTAACCTAGGGCACAGAGAGAAACTGAGAGAAATCCTGCGAGATTGAGAGAAATTGAGGTCAATCCGTGACTTGGATCTTGTACCCTATAAATCTGAAGGAGTTTTCGAAGCATCAATAAGATCTCTGACCAGTTCCCGCTGTGGATGTAGATCCAGAAGGATAGAACCACGTTAATCTCTTGTGTTTTGGTATTTTTGTTTTAGCTCATTTTCTTGCTTTGTGTATTTTTTTTCTTGCGATTTCTTGGCTCAATCTTGGCTTTGTTTTACATTTCTGAGTTTAATCAATTTTAACCTAGACATACAACAAGTAGTATCTAAAGCCTAGGTCGAGATGGGGTCAACTAAGTTTGACGCTGAGAAATTCACGAGGAAAAACGATTTTAGCCTCTAGAAGATAAAGATGAGGGCCCTTCTAGTGCAACATAATCTCCAAGATGCAGAGATAAGAAGATGTCTGCTGAGTCCTCAGAGGAGAACCTAGTTCCTTCTCGATAGAGAAGGTGAGACCTAAGATTCTTCAAAAGGCACACAGTGTCATCATTCTTTCCTTAGGTGATAAGGTCTTAAGAGAAGTAACCAATGAGGAATCTGATGCAAAGATTTGATTAAAATTAGAGAACCTCTACATGACCAAATTCCTGGCTAATCGTTCTCACAAGAAGACTAAACTGTACACTTTAAAAATGACTCAAGGTGTGTCTATAGAAGATCACCTGAATGAGCTTAACAAAATCATCCTAGATCTTGCTAACATAGACATTACCATAGAAGATGATGACCAGGCTATATTACTATTAAGTTCATTTGATAACTCATATGCTAATCTCAAGGAAACCATCATGTATGGTAGAGAGAGTCTGTCACTAGATGAGGTGCAATCCATTTTACATGCAAGGGAACTTTAGAATAACACTGAGTTAAAACTAGACTGGTGAGAGTTTGGTGGCTAGAGGAAAACCTGAGAAACTTGGTTACAAAGGAAAGAAAAATAAAATAGGTCAAAATCAAAAGAAAAATAATTGAAATGTTTCTTTTCACAAAGAGGGACATTTCAAGAAAGACTGTCCAGAAATAAAAACAAAAGAGGGATTTAAGCCTAAAAACGAAGGGAATGCAACTATTGCATCAAATGGCTATGAGAGTGTTGAAGTACTGTGTATCTCAGAAACTGAATATGAAAAAAAAAAGTGGATTTTAGATTCAGGTTGTTCATTTCACATATGTCCTTGTAAATCTTGGTTTGAAACTTTCTCTGATGTGGATGGTGGACATGTAATGCTTGGTAATAACAAATCTAGTAAGGTTATTGGAATTGGTACAATTAGATTAAAATTGCATGATGGTATGGAAAGAATACTAAAATATATAAGATACATACCTGAATTGAAGAGAAACCTAATTTCTCTTGGAATGCTTGATAAATCCAGTTGCACTTTTAAATCTAAGTCAGGAGTCTTAAAGATAGCGAGAAGGTCCTTAATAGTGATGAAAGGGGAAATAAAGAATGGTCTTTATACTCTTATAGGTCAGCCTATTATAGGACAGGTATCTGCCATACAGAAACCAAGGGAAAATGAGTCTGTGCTTTCGCACAAAAGACTAGAGCATGTCAGCCATAGGTACTTAAAGAAACTCCATAAACAAGAGTTTCTTGGTGACAAAGACCTGGGAGACCTTCCCTTCTATGAAGATTGCATACTAGGCAAGTCCACAAGGTGACAGTTTTAGAACTGGTACACACCAAACAAAGCAGAGCTTGGACTACGTCCACTCTGACTTACGAGGACCTGCAAGGGTCAGTTCTCATGGTGGAGAGAATTATTTCTTATCCATCATTGATGACTATTCTTGGAAAGTATGGGTTTATATTCTTAAACATAAAAGGGATACTTTTAATAGGTTTAAGGAATGGAAAGTCTTGGTGGAATATCAAGTTGGGAGAAAGGTTAAAAAACTTAGAACAGATAATGAGCTTGAGTACTTATCAAATAAATTTAATAATTACTGCCAAAAGGAAGGAATAGCCAAGCATAGGACAATAAGGGAGACTCCCCAATAAAATTGCCTAGCTGACAAAATGAACAAAACTATTCTTGAGAGAGTTGGGTGCATGTTGTCTAATGCAAAGCTACCAAAAACTTTTTGGGCAGAAGCAGTGAGTACTATTTTGTATTTAATAAATAGAAGCTCATCTACTGCTATAAATATTAAGACTCCCCAAGAATTATGGGCTGGAAAACCCTCATATTACAATAATTTGAGGGTATTTGAGTGTGTTGCCTATGCACACACTAAAACAGACAAACTGAAACCTAGAGCAATAAAATGCATTTTTGTGGATATCCTGAAGGTGTAAAAGGATACAAACTTTGGATAGAAGAACCTGAAAAACGAAAGTGTATAATAAGTAGGAATGTGACTTTTAATGAATCACAAATGGCAAGATCTCAACTGGATAAAGTTGAGCCTCAACAAGGGACTATCCCAGACAGAATCCAGTTTGAGGTGGAGTCATTAAACTCATTGCCTGAGGAAACAGAGACACAACTTGGAGAGAAAAACAAGACCAACTTAGATAGTAACCAAGAGGATGGTATTAACTCATATAACCTTGTAAAGGATAGGTTAAAGAGAACCATAAAATTACCACAGAGGTTTGGGCAAGTTGAATTAACAACCTTTGCACTGTTTGTGGCACAAAAAATAGAAGACCTAGAACCAAGGTCTTACAAAAAGGGCATGAGTAGTAAGGAATCAAACAATTGGCTCCTTACTATGTAAGAAGAAATGGAATCTCTTAATAAGAATAACACTTGGGAAATGATTTTAAAACCTGACAAGGTTAAAATCATAGGGTCTAAATGGATATTCAAGAAAAAGGAAAGCATAATAGAAAAGCCTAGGTACAAGGCTAGGCTAGTGGCAAGAGGTTTTACACAAAGGGAGGGTATAGATTTTAATGAAATTTTCTCCCTTGTGGTAAAACATAGTTCCATTAGACTATTGCTCTCTTACACTACTTATCAAGATTTGTTTTTAGAACAATTGGATGTGAAAACAGCCTTCTTTCATGATGAATTAGAAGAAACTCTTTATATCCAGTCTCCTAAAAGTTTTGTAAATGAATTCAATAAAAATTATGCGTGTTTGCTTAAAAAATCTTTGTATAGATTAAAACAATCACCAAGACAATGAGATTTGATACACATATGGTTGAAAATGGTTTTAAAAGGTGCAATTATGATAGCTCTGTATATTTTAAAACTTCTGATGGAGTCACTGTTTATCTACTTTTTTATATTGATGATATGCTCATTGCATGTAAAAAAATTAAAAATTAAAATTGAGCATGTAAAAGAAATTTTGAAATTTGTTTTTGAGATGAAAGACCTTGGACCTGCTAAAATAATTTTTTAGGTATGAGGATAATTAGAGATAAGAAGAATAGACTTATCTACTAATCACAGAAGGCATACATTTTAAGAGTACTTAAAAGATTTGGCATGGATTTAATTAAATTTGTAAGCACCCCTATAGGACAGCATTTAAAACTTTTTGTAAATCAATCCCCTAAAACTGATGATGAAAGGGACTTCATGATAAAAATACCCTACGCTAGTATGGTAGATGGTATCATGTATGCAATGGTCTGTTCAAGACCAGACCTTACTTATGCTGTCAGTCTAATTAGCAACTTTATGGGAAACCCCACTGACAAGCCATGAAGTGGGTGTTTCAATATCTTTTAAGTTCCTCTGGTTTAGGACTAAGTTTTGGTGGAAATTTGACAAAAGGTCATGAAATCTGTGGTTATGTAGACTCAAATTTTGCTGGGAATTTAGACATTAGGAAGTCGTTGACTGGCTATGTCTTTACTACTTTTGAAGATGTTGTGAGTTGGAAATCCAATCTGCAATCAGTTGTAGTATTATCTATAAGTGAAATAGAATATATAGCCATAACTATGGCTATAAAGGAGGCCTTATGGTTTAGAGGAATTTTAAATGAATTGTGTTTATTTGAGGAAAGTATCACAATCCACTATGATAACCAAAATACAATTCATCTCACTAAAAATCATATATTTCATGAGAGATCAAAGCATGTAGACATTAGACTTCACTTTGTGAGAGATGTTGCAGGTGGGGAAGTCAAGGTGAAGAAAGTACCTACTGAAGACAATCATGTTGATATGATGACCAAAGCATTGCCAAGATCAAAGTTAACTTAATCAAAATGGAGGAAAGCTAACCAGGGATGAAAAGTGAGAACTGGCCAGAGAATATGAGAGCTTGAAGATCAAATTGATGACAAGGTGGAGATTGTTATAAATGTGTCAAAAATTTGTTAATTGATGGGCAATTTTGTAATTGCATCTATAAAAGTCTGTATCTAATGGTTAAAGAAGTGACCACGTGTAATAATCCTATGCATTAGGATTTCTTAATCTGCTTTACAATTACGGGCATATAGATACCCACTGATGAACATTGCAGCAAGAAGATTGCTTTTGGAGAGAACTCGAAAAGGTTAACCTAGGGCATAGAGAGAAACTGAGAGAAATTTTGCAAGATTAAATGAAGTTGAGGTCAATCAGTGACTTGGATCTTGTACCCTGTAAATTTGAAGGAGTTTTCGAGGCATCAATAAGATCTCTGGCTAGTTCCCACTTTGGATGTAGATCTAGAAGGATCGAACCACGTTAATCTCTTGTGTTTTGGTATTTTCGTTTCAGCTCATTTTCTTGCTTTGTGTATTTGTTTTTCTTGCAATTTCTTGGCTCAATCTTGGCTTTGTTTTACGTTTCTGAGTTTAATCAATTTTAACTTAGAAATACAACAAAATATAACACACGCCAACTGGAATAATTATTATCCTACACATGCTCAATTTCCAGAGTTATCTCCGAGAACCAATTTCCAATTGAAGTCCACAAAATATTTCATTCTTGACTTATATATCCTTTCCCTGTTTTCTGAAAATCAAGTACGCTAACTCATTCTGACCAAAATATTTGAAACATTACAAACAAAGAACATATTTGAATGTCGTGTATCATTTTCTTTAAGTCTATTTCGTTCCTTTTTCTTTCCAATATAGATTTTTTCTGATGCTTAATCAGTATTGCAATTATATGATTTGAATTTATTTTTTACTTATTACAATAAGCTCCTACATTGAAATACCAA
Source organism: Platycarya strobilacea (assembly GCA_036898215.1). Classification (NCBI taxonomy): domain Eukaryota; kingdom Viridiplantae; phylum Streptophyta; class Magnoliopsida; order Fagales; family Juglandaceae; genus Platycarya; species Platycarya strobilacea. The sequence continues at coordinate 12,138,258 of CM072546.1, read as the reverse complement.
AAATAAATTTACTAAATTAATAAAAATAAATTATACCTCAGCTGCAAGCTCTGGTGTAGCCTGGAGAATTACTGAAAAAGAAAAATAGCAACGGATGGGGAGGTGAGAAGATAAAAAAAAAAAGACCAATCAAAACTCAGTTTACAGAACCCCCAAAACCTCAAAATTCTAGATCCTAGTTTCAAAGGATGAAACACAGGTTTATAAGAAATCAAGATATATAATACAACATGTATCCAAATAGATTGAGACAAATAATTTAAAAAATAAAAAGTTCAAGGAAATCCTAGAAACTGCTCAAGTTTTCAAAAGAATCCGGGGAATTATGAACAACCCGGATGAATCTGGATCACCGGAGTTTCCCACAATTTTTCAGAAACCCTAACCCTAGAATTGAAATCGAGAAACACAGAGTAAAATGGGAATGAATCCGCAGGGGAAAGAGTGATTCGGAGCAAGAAAGATTAAATTAAGAGATCCGATCGAGGGATCGGTAGGAATCTGGATCGGAATTACAGTGATTGTGATGAGGAAATGGACCCAAAAGATCTATAGTTTGTTAAGAACACAACTTTTGGTACCAATTTTATCGTTTCGGTGATCCGAGGATACGAACACTTGATTCAGGACGCCGAAAAAGAGAAAAGTGAGCCGACAAAAGGAGTCAAGAATCTGAAGAAAATTACGTGAGATGACCCTCTGGGAAAATTGGGATTTCCGGACAGTGGAGTGGGGACAGCCCAAGAAAAGATCCTGTCAGGTTAATCTCGTAAAACTATCATTCTCCTCGGAACTTAGGCCAGACTTATTTTACAAGACAAGAAATTTTAAATTTATTATTATATATTTTTAAATTCTTATATAAAATATAAATATTATAATAAAACTAATATTATTAAATATATTATAATTTTTTTTTTTAATTTTTATCTCATATCATTTCATCTCTAAAAACAAATAAAATCTTAAAGCACTATATTGGATTAATCAATTTTTTTTTAAATATAAGTTTACACATATAAAAAAATTGTCATATTTGATTAAAAATAAGAAAATAAAATATAAAAATAAAATAAAATTACTTTTTATCTTCAAAAGTAAATAATAACTCTTCAAAAATCAATATGCACTTTTTTTTTAAAAAAAATCTTGACTAATCCAATACCAGTACACTCGTATTAGTAATTTATATCAATTGTTTCATCTAGGTTAAAAGACAATCTCAACTCGTCTCGATTTTATTATTATAATTTTTAAATTTTTATATAAAAAAATATATAATATAATTTTTTTTATAATTTTAATTCATTTTTTAAAATTTTAAAATGATAATAATACTAAAAAATATATTTTATTTAATTTTCAAAACTTATCTCAACTCATTTTATTTTATCTCTAAATTCAAACGGAACCTTATTTTACTCTCTTGTATAATAATGCGGTCTTGTATGATTTATTAAAAAAATAAAAACATATTTATAAAAAAAAAACATAATTATAGAAAGATAAAAAGAAAATAAATGTTAGTATTCTGTTTTTTGTATTTTTAAATGTTATTATATTTTAAATATATATGTTTTTTTAATTTTAATAAGTCATGCCGATAAAGTTAGTGGTATAAATTAAGGATATACAACTTTAGTATAATTATTGTCAACAAAAATTCACTTTAATTTAATCACACCATCTCAAAATTAACAATTAAAAATTAACAGGCATAGAATAAATTCTTATTTTAATCATAATTATATTAATATTATCTAAAAATCATAACTCTATTTTTTCAACGGAAGATAGCTTATCTCCTTTGTTAAAGTTTGATCTAAGATAAGAAAAATCTGAGTTTTTTTTTTTTTTTTTGAAAAAGGAAGATCTATGAGTTTATATGATTTTGATGGTTGAAACTTAAAATATGAATTAAATTATAGAGTTTGAATATTTTATAAATTAATAATTTTAATCGTTGAACAATGCTAATCTTATCTTAAATTTGGGCATATCCTGTCACCTGATGATATAGTTGAGTTTGTTCTTTTTTTGAGAAATTCTTCTAATCAAATTACAAGGAAACTTTGTTTAATCGCCTAACTTGTAATAATAATCCCTGCCTGACCTTGAAGAAGTGGAGCACATTTTTCCTTCCGTCTACTCTCCCACTTTTTTATTTTTATTTTTTTAATTTTTCAATCTCCTCTTTATTTTCAGCACCTGAATTGTTTGGTTATCTACTATAGTACCATCCACCTAAGCTATTACTATATTCTTCGTATTGATTTAATTCAGTAACGATTGAATGATTGACCCCAGCTAAAGCCCCTGGCTTGCAAGTAGTTTGTAATTAGGCTTTTTATTGGATGCTTCTTGTGTACTCGGACATTACCTAATTACGTGAATTAATAATTAAAAAAAAATTACGTATAAAAAAAATACCTTCCAACAGTCTGCATAGTGTGCAGATGATCTGATATGAATTATCAAATTGCAATTCTCTTGATAAGAAATTGAGACAGATGCTTTGAAAATTTTGAACTTTCTGATTATAATAGCAGATGAAACCAAACAACATATGGAAGTGGTTTTTGTTTTTCTAGCAAACATGTAACAGAAAGACAATTATAACTTGCGAGTACAATAATATAAGGCAAAACATAGCGCCTCTTACTTTCACCAGAATTATACCAATTACCTGACTACTATGGGAAAGTAAGAAACAATGGAAATCGATCAAAAAGATTATAAAGAATCAAACTGATAGCCTCCCGACTATCAGTCCTTAACCACAACACTGGCCGCCCGACCAGTACACCTCTTCTTCTATGCCACGGCTGGCAGGTCCTTCAGCCATGGATCCAGGGGCTTACCGATCGAGTACACAATGAAACCGATCTCGCGCAGCTTATCTGCATCAACAACGTTCCTGCCATCAAATACAAAAGCCGGTTTCTGCATTTTATCATAAATCCTCTTGTAATCAAGAGCCTTGAACTCATCCCATTCTGTCAGAATGCAAATACCATGTGCATCCTTTGTTGCCTCATAGGCATCCCAAACCACGGTGACCTGCTTCACAGTGCTGGGGCTCATTGGCTGGAGGTGAATTGGATGGTCCCAAGTAAACTTGTCCATTGTGAGATCCCTCTGGATCTGGTCTTCAGTGACCTGTGGATCATATATGCTCAGTCGAGCCTTGTCGCCCAATAGCCCCTTGCACACATCAATGGCTGGGGTCTCCCTTGTGTCACCAGTATCTTTCTTGAAAGCAAAACCCAGAACGGCAATCTTCTTATTTGAAACCGTGTTAAACATAGAGGAAACGACACGATTCACAAACCGGTTCTTCTGGTAATCATTGATCTTGATTACTTGTTTCCAGTACTCTGCAACCTCAGGAAGGCCATTGCACTCGCAGATGTAAACCAGATTCAGAATATCCTTCTGGAAGCAGGACCCGCCAAAGCCAACACTAGAATTGAGGAACTTGGATCCAATCCTCGAGTCCTTACCTACTGCATATGATACCTGTGTTACATTTGCCCCGGTAGCCTCACAAAGAGCTGACATGGCATTAACTGAGGATATTCTCTGGGCCAAGAAGGCGTTGGCAGCAAGCTTTGAGAGCTCTGCAGACCAGAGATTTGTGGTTAGTATACGATCCTCAGGGACCCACTGAGAATAGACATCCTTCAATGCTTGGATGGCCTTCTGGCCTTCCGGGGTCTCCCGGCCTCCAATGAGGACCCTGTCCGGGTTAAAAAGATCTTGAATTGCAGTCCCTTCAGCAAGGAATTCTGGGTTTGACAGAATTTGGAATTGGATTCCCTTGCTGTTGTGCGTCAGAATTTTCTCAATTGCCTCAGCGGTTTTGACTGGGACTGTTGATTTCTCGACCACAATTTTGTTTGATTTTGATACATCAGCAATCATGCGAGCTGCACTCTCCCAATATGTCAGATCTGCAGCCTTCCCAGCCCCAAGACCCCGAGTTTTGGTTGGGGTGTTGACAGAGACAAACACTATATCAGCCTCTGAGACGTGTTTCTCCACATCAGTGCTGAAGAAGAGGTTCTTGCCTCTGCATTGCTTTACAACACCATCGAGACCAGGCTCATAGATGGGGAGCTGGTCGCTGTTCCAGGCTGTGATCCGGGATACAGATATATCCACAACAGCCACCTCAACAGATGGGCACTTCAGTGCGATTACGGCCATTGTTGGGCCCCCAACATACCCAGCACCAATGCAACAGATCTTCACCATTTTGCTTTGCTACTTGGAAACCTGATAGAAAAAGGTCATACGTATATCAGAAACAGATAAACCCATATTCAGATCTCACAATTGAACATAGGGGAATATTTTCCTTTTTGCATTCATTTCTGAATGGTAAGTCCGAAAAACCGAATATGTGCTAGCTGAAAGCTCCTTACTATCTCGTATCTACCATTTTGCCATTATAAACGAAACATAAATCCTGTTTCAGACCTCATTCCGGATTAACACTTTTGAGCTACTGATGGATCTCGAAAAAGATGAAGGGAAGGAGGGTGGAAGGGAACTGTTTTTAATACATAAAAATTTGATTCCTTTCCTAATACCACGAATCCTAAAAGTAAGGACACCGTAAAATGATTGCATTGGCTAGATTTCCTTCAACCTTAAAGCTAAAAGCTTGATTTTCTTGGTTGAATGAAGCAGAAGCTATAGGGAACACATGCATGTAACGGTAACAACACTATTTGCTGTGAACTTAACCAACTATGAAAGAACGTATTACCAGAGCTGAAAGAATCAGATCTAACCCAAATCCAGAATGACCAATGTTACGTTCACAATAGAAATGAAACTAAAAGATCAGCCGAAACATAACCAAGAAAACGTATTGAATTGCAAACAATTCCATATTACCAACCACATATTCCACCAGATCCATAGTCAAAAATCTCGATGGGCACAAAAGTAACCGTAATTAAGCATAATAGTTAGTACGGCCAACGAATAATAGATCACGAATAGAAATATGAAAAATTGACACAGATCTGAGGATTAGGAACTCAGACATTAAACCTACGACCAATTAACCAACACATAACATATTAGAAGCCGAGCATTCGGTACAAATCACCGAAAACTAAGGATTTAGAATAAAGTTCGGATAATTAGAAGAGAACACGATTAAAAAAATTCAATATACCCGACGATCGAGAGCTCGACTCCTCTCGCGCTCTCAGAGTCCTTGAGTTTTTGTGAACGAAGAAGAGCGGGGATGTAGCTATTATATACGCGACGCATGTCCATGACTACCCCTGGGCTCTCCAAAAATGACAGGCCAGTGCAGGGTTCTAATGCGGAAAATTCTCCAAAAAGTGAAAAATACGTTTTGCATCAAATTTTAGGCACAAAAAATATAACTAATTTTTTTTTTTTCTATATTATTTCTCGAACTCTAATATTTTATTTCATTTATAATTAGATAAAAATTTGGAGAAAGAGAGAAAAAAAATCATTTCGACGGGTTGGGACTTGGGAGAGGGAAGGGGGGTAGAAATGTAAACTTGGTTATTGACAAGGACGAATAGATTGCAAAGACGAAAGTGAAATTACAAGAGCACCCCATGATGCTTCACATGAGCGTGGAAGAGTCAAAGCTAGCTGTTGATAGACTATTCCTTCATTTTCTGCCGTCCACGCGTTTACTACGCAAAGCAAAGCGCTGTAAAGCAAGAGCGCGCGCGCGCGCACACAGACGTGACTAAAGTCTAAAGCGAGGTTCCACCGTTCCTGGATGGTTGATACAGCTTGCAGAGCATATATTCATTTTTACTCGAGAAATTTTTAGGATTTATTACTCGTTGTTGAATTTTTAAGAAATGAGTCATAAATTTTATTGGTTTTCTTCTGTCCATAATTCCTACAAGTTTTTACACATAATTTTTTATTTTTAAACCTTACCTACCTAAATTTCTTGATGGCGTACACAAAATAAGATTATTTGGCCCCCCAAGACATCTTTTGGGGCGTATTAATGTCATTTTCAAATGTTTTCCTTTAATCATTTAGGTGGTAACTTGATTAATATAAGTTGGTATTTCATGATTTTGATATAAGAGTTTGAGTTAAAATATAAATTAAAATTATTTGTAATAGTAAAACTGAACCTTTGAACCATATAATGAGTTTTGGATCTGTTGGATATTTGTAGGTATTGTGGTGAAGGGCTCGTCATAGAGATTTGGGTTCTACCCAAAGATTTTAATTTCATACCATACTAATTGGTATGGGCGAAACATGTCATACCTGTCGGTTCTCTAGTACATATTTTAGGGGTATACGATTTCGGTCAAAATATCAGCCGTACTGGCCCATATCAATCGTACTAGTCAATATTTTCGGCCAGTACCGACCTTTTACCTATCAATATTTCGACCGGTACTAGCTGTATCGGATTTTCAATTTCAGCCCTTCAATTTTTTATCTTTTTAATTGTTTTACTATTTTTTACTTCAATTCATATTAGACTAATTATATTTATACATTTATATATATAATTATTCATATATTGACTATTATTTTGAAATATAATTTATATATGTATTTATATATATAATTTTTTTATGTAAACTATCTCGAAATGGTACACGGAATAGTATCGGTATCAAAATATTTCGTTTTAATGTCTTGACCAGTATGTTAATTAGTACGGTATTCAAAATTTTGGTTCTACCTACCCCCGCTACCGAGAGCGGGAGGAGTGCGGGGCCATCCTCCTCCTGCCCCCGCATGGGCGGGAATCCCATTTTCTTTTTCGTGCTCTGCCCCCATCATGTGGGAGCAGGGTACCCCGTTCACTAACGGGGATGCGGAGGTGGACCTCCAACCATCCGCCCCCCTCCCCTCCCCTCTCTTACCCTACCCTACCCTACCCTACCCTACCCTACCCTAAACTCAAACAAATTACAATAATAACAAAGAGATCAAGATGGCAAGACCTGCAGGCAAAATCTCCTCCTCCAATCAAACAACAAAAATTAGAGAGATTGAGACGACGAGACCTACGAGAGAGATCGAGAATGCGATGAGACCTTCTTCAACGGTGGGTTTGTGGCCAGGTCAACAAACCACCTTCTTCTCAACCCTAAGTTCCACCTTATGTGCGAAGTTGCAAACTGCAAAGAAGGATTTGAAGATGCGATGACCATATTGGCAAAAAGACCTACACCATCGATGAAGCAAACGAAAAAGCTAAATGAATCTTCGAGAGGGAGAGAAGCTGAATGAAAGAATAATTTGTATGTAAAAAGTTAAAAAAGCTGCATTTTCAATTACCAAGTGGACTGTGTTTCAATTAAAAGGCAGCAAGGCCCACGGCCCAATTCGTTCAACTTCATGCACACGTCGCAAGTTGCAGTTATAAGGCCCATGTCTCGAGCCCAGACGACGTCGTCTCCTGCAAGTCAACTCATCTTCTTCTTTAATCTAAGGTTCCTCAAGTTGCAGGAGATGTCAAGTTTCAAGATGGAGGCGGGACAGGGTATATACATGAGCGAGGTCCACATCATACCGCCCCAACCCCCGTTGTAGTACCTAAATGCAGGCAAGGTTCATCCACCCCCGCCATAACAAACGGACTGCTTTGTTCTACCACACGGGGGCGGGATTGAAAACGGACAGGACAGAGGAGCTGGGTACTCGCTGCCTACCCTTAATTGAGATAGTAGTCATGACTCAAACCAAATATTTTACAATAAAAAAGAACTCTATGATCACGCACAAGAAAGATTGTACGCTAGTCCCTCCTACTTCCCCTTTTTATTAAGGGAGAAAAAAACTTCTCCATGCCTTTCTTTATTTTTATTATCAATTTTTTCTCTATAATTTTAAGAGTATTTATTGGTTTCTCTTTACAGTTTTGTTTTCTTTGGTGCCTGTGCAAGTAGATACAAAACTATCCTGTAAATTTTTTTCTTTGTTTTGCATTTTTCCTTTTCAAGTAATCTTTTTTTTTTTTCCTAAGCTCCTTTTCAAGTATTCTACGAGCTTATTTTGAAAGTTGGTTTTGTTAATCATATCTGGGTCACAGACTCACAAGTCAACAAATTTCTTGTGACTAGTATGGCTATTCGCGGTTTAAGTCGGTTGAAAAAAATTCATGATTCCACCTTACATTACTATTTATAAATTATTTTATTATAATAATAATTTTGAAAACTTTTTGTTTATAATAATCTCTATTAATGTAAAGCCTATTTTCAGCCAAATAAAAAAAAGTACCTTTTGATGTGTCATCCATAAATAAGAGCCTGTTCATCTGGATTGAATTTATATTTGATTCAATTTTTTTTAATAATTTTGATATTATTTTAAAAATTCAAAAATAAACTATTCAAAATCGAGACCTACTGACAGAGTATACAAATAGAAGGTTTGCTTAACTGCAGCCAGATTTCAGCTAATATTTTTTCTACAAATAGAGGTGCACATTGGAGAATAGTCTCATGTGCATTAATGTAATGACAACACTATAATGATTGAACCTTGTAGGTTTGGTAAGGTACGAAGGGCAAACTTCAAAACTAAGAATTATGACTCCTTTGCTTCAGAAATCAGAAAATGATGAGGAGTGTATTGCAATCCAACAATTAAATTAGTGTGCAAAAAGTTAAAAGAATGAATCTTGAATGAGCTTGTCGACCGTGATGAAAGAAATATGAGACGGCTATTTTGATGTTAGTGAGATATTCTTGACATTCAAACATGCAATATAATGGAAACTATTATATATATATATATATATATATCAATAATGATGAAAGACTGACTTGAAAATTTGACAAAACTCCATTATCATTGGTATAATTTTGTAAATAAAAAGATGTTAACATATTGAATAAAAATATTCTTACATTTATCTTTTTTAATCAATTAAAATTAGGACAATGCTACAAATATTTCAATAAAATAGACTCATTTGCAGTTCAATGAATAAACAAGTAAAAAAAAACTCCTCATTTTAGAATAAAACTGATTAAAATATTCTTATTTATAAATAAAAAGACTCTAAAATTTAAAAAGTTCATTTCATTTAGTCATAAAGCGGAAGTATTTCTATGTAAACTGTAATGCAATTCACTAAATATGAATTACAAGAAAAAATTATTCTTAAAATTATATAGAAAAAAAGTCACATAATGATGAGAAGTGTTGCAGTCAAATAGTTTGTTAAAAATAAACTTATAAATTGATATAATTTCATATAATACGTTGGGTTTATTTTATAATAAAAATAAATTTATATTTTTATGTATTATATCAAATCACTTTTATTTATAAATTTACTAAGGGTGTAAGAAAAAATCAAAAAACTGGTAAATCGGACCGAACTAGTTCAAATCGGTGGAATCGGTCCGATTTTAGGTAGATACCTATTCAAAATTGGTTTTCATAATGTTAAAACCAGTAGGTACCGGTTCGGTTTTGGTTCTAAACTTTTTAGAATCAGACTGGATCAGACCGCTTAATATAATATATATTTTAAATTAATTCTTTTAATATGATATATAGTATAAAATATTTTTTTAATTATATATAATATGTTATACATTAGTATATAATATAAATTAGTTATAATTTATATTTTATGGCATAATACTAATAGTATAATACTATATTACTATTAATAATTGTTGCTTAGATGACTAACATAAGAGGGGAGGTGAATTTGATTATATTATAAAAATTAACATTTATTAATCAAATACACAATATAAAATATAAACAGAATATAAAACAGTAAAAAATATAAAGAGTAGGGTAAGAGAAAGCAAACTCAGTATTTTTACGAGATTCAGCCTCATTGCCTACGTCCTCGCCTCAAACTACCCCTTGAGGATCCCGAATTCACTAGTCATTTTTCTTTAGGTGGAGATAGAAACTTATTACACTTTTGAGCAACACCGCTCCAAAGAATCCGTATAAAACACCCTCTACACTTCCAATCACCTCATACTTTGTGATTTAACTATTTCTCATGTAGAACACTTTCTGCACACACAAGGGTTATATGAAAAAAAATGGGAATGAAAGATCCCACTGAATTGAATTGGGTCCATGACTCTAAGAAATAGTGAGAATTATTGATCTCTCTTAATATCTCTCCTCTTAGTTGTTGAGAGGGTTGCCCAAAAGCAGTATATAAGGCGTTGTCCTCCTTGCTTAGCCCTTTCTCTAAGGGGCTATTGTGTAACAAGTGCATAATGTCCGACAATAAATTCCGTGAGAATATTAGGGTGTCCATAAGGATTTATAATTCTTGTAACAGCAATGTTGAGTTCACCCTCTTACAAATATAAGTGTTAATAGTGGATAGATTATCAAAATACACTTCTCAATGAGTGAGATAGAAACAATACAGTTCAACCTATATCTCTATCAAAAAGAATAAGAATTAAGGTTCAAAACTTTAGAGAAGAAATAATGAGAGTTTTGAAAAAATGATGCAAAACTTAACAATAGATGTGTAAGTTCTTGTTGTAATTTTTGCAAAACTCAAGTGAGCTATTTATAGGCAAATGAGTTTTCAATTTCAAATTTAAAAAGATTCACATGTCAAATAAGAGCACTATTCACTTTTTAAAAAATTCAAATAAAAAAAATTCATTTTTGCATTTGTCAAAGACAATTCCATTCATTTTTTTAAAAAAATCAAACCTAATCTTTTGTTTTTCATACATGACAAAATGAGTATGATTTATTTTTCAAACTAAATCATCTTCTTTTTGCATATGTCAAAAAAACACACAACCACCATAAGATTTTCAAATAAAATCATCTACATTTTACATTTGTCAAAAAAACACACAACCACCCTTTAAGATTTTCAAACAAAATCATCTACCTTTGACATTTGTCAAAAAAACACACTACTTCCCTTCAAGACTTTCAAACAAAATATGCACTTTTTAAATATGATAATCAATCATCTTATAAATTCAAATTTTTATATAAAAAATATAATTTTTAAAATTATTTTGTTTGATGATGTTATACACATGTGAAAAATATAATTTTTAAAATTAAGACATTTAAAAATGTCTTCCATATGTGAAAAAAGTACTTTGATGTTTTATGAGAAAAAAGAGCAATTTTGAGCCTTAATCCAATTTCGAATTTTATCAAAAGATGTACAAAAATAATCTATGAGCTTCATTTGTAGACTTGTTTTTTATGCTTGATGTGCGTTTCACTCCATTGCGTAGATAATTTGAACTTGAGACTTAAATTCATTTGTTATCATCAAAATCTACACGTAGATACGAAATTTGAAATTTTGGATTCAACAATCTCCCCCTTTTTTTATGATAACGAATATTTAGTAGAATTTTTAGACTTACAGTAATGCTTAAACTCCCCCTGAGAATATGCGTTAGTTTTTCAAGTAATAGATAAACATAATTCCAGCATATATAACAGAGTTAAAAATCTAAATATTTATATCTAAAACTTCTCCCCCCTTTTAGCATCATTAAAAATGAATCATAATTAGTTCAATAAGACATCTTCCTACAATAACCAATAGACAAATAAAACGGTGCGTTAGTAAAGACTGTAGAGAATTCAGTGCGAAGCCATGCGTGTCCGACAAAACCTACAAAAGTTAAAGGTCTAGCTTTGGCAATTTGGTGCGGAGCCATACGTGTCCGACAAAACCTGCAAAACTTGGAGGCCTAGCTCTAGCAGTCGGTGCAGAAGCAGATTCAAATCCACATGATGTTGAAAAATTAAATATTATCGAGATTTGAAAGTTGTTGTTTAAAAGACCATTTTTACCTGTCGGATACTCAAATAAACTTTCACACCACTCATTGATTCAGTTTCTGTTTATTCAAAACGATAGAATGGCGGAGAAAATTTCGTCTAATATTTCGGATTTGAATCAGGAACCGTCTCAACCAGTCATTTTATCTCATAAGGTTGTTAACACCATGATAGAAGCATAGTTGCATTTTTTTGGTAGGACTGATTCTGAGATTGTTGCAGCATCAAGAACTCTCAGTGCTCAATATGCTGCCTCTGTTACAACTATGTCTCGGAGATTACTAGCGAGAGTAAATGAGGTTGATCGACTTAACAATCAAATATATATTTTGCATCAAAAGCTTGCAAATAAAGGTAGAGAGAATAAGAGGTTAAAGCCAGAAAATAAAGATTTGGCAGAATTAGCTCGTGTTCTGAAACTTTGAATAGAGGAATCGGAACGAGTGAGAGTTCAAACACAGAGTCAACATCAGCAGATAATGGCAGCGTTTCATAAGAGAAACAGAGACAATTGTAATTAATCTCGCTGGCTTAGTTCGGTAATTTTTGACAATATGCATCCGGCATATCTTGTAAGATTGACTAAGTAAAATTTGAAGAGATGACAGTTTGTCTTCTACTTATTTCCATCTTTATAAAAGCAATCGTTAATTTTATCTAATCCGCATCAAATCTTCTTCTCATTTCTATAGTTCATCTTCATTCTCACAAAATTTTAATGGCTCATCAATTTTCCTTCAGTGTTTCTTGTGATCAATCTATTTCTGCATCTGTCGTAGGTGCCACGAAACAGCAAAATACTGATTTGGCTAATAAATCAGATCATGATGCCATTTACGAGCTTGTGAGTCTCAGGACTCCATACTCATCTTCCATTGTCGCTTTTTCCGCTCGGTTGCAGTCCAAAACCCGCAAGATAGAGAAGCTTAATGAGAAGATCGATGTTCTTCAACGATTTGTTCAAGAGTCTAACAAAAAAATAGTAGACTTAAAACAACAGAATAAGGATTTAAAATCATTGCTTGCCTCTGCATTTCTATTGCCTAATCCTTTAGACAAGGATGGCATGAAGATTTATGAGGAGCAAATGCATTTAAATGATGAGGCTAAACGTCTCAAGTTTTTGTAGGTCATTTGAGATAATGCAATAAAAGTATCTAACAGATATTCATGGCATGCATCATTCCTATTCTCTTTTAATCATGCATAGTCTATCTTCTGATAGGGGTTTTGTGAAAATGTCTGCCAATTGATCATGTGTGCTAGTGAATTCTAATATAATATCGTCCTTCTGCACATGATCTCTAAGAAAATGATATCTAATTTCAATATGTTTGGTCCGAGAATATTGTATTGGATTCTTTGAAAGATTTATAGCACTTGTATCATCACATTTGATTGGAATGTAATTGTACATAAGTTTAAAATTCTCAAGTTGTTGCTTCATGTAAAGAACTTGAGTACAACAACTGCCTGCAGCAACATATTCTGCCTCAGCAGTAGATAATGCAATATAATTTTGTTTTTTACTAAATCATGAAACAAGTGCATGACCTAAAAAATGACATGTTCCACTAGTACATTTTCTATCAATTTTGCAACCAGCATAATCCGCATATGAATAACTGATAAGATCAAAAGAAGTGTGCTTAGGATACCATAACCCTAGGTCAATGGTACCGGTAAGATATCTAAAAATACACTTGATTGTAATCAAATAAGATTGCTTTGGAGATGATTGAAAACGTGCACATAAGCATACACTGAACATAATATCAAGTCTACTAGCTGTCAAATATAATAAACTATCAATCATACATCGATATACTTTTGAGTTAACTGGCTTACCGCTTTTATCTTTATCAAGTTTGGTGGTTGGACTCATTGGTATTCCAATTACCTTCACACCTTCTATCCCAAACTTTTTAAGTAGCTCTTTGATATATATTTGATTGATTAATTAATGTTCCACATTTTGCTTACTTGATTTGCAATCCAAGAAAGAAATTAAGTTCTCCCATCATGCTCATTTCAAATTCTTCCTGCATGCTCTTAGCAATATCTTGGCACATATTTTCATTAGTAGCACCAAATATTATATCATTAACATAAATTTGAACTAGAAGAATATCATCATGTTCGTATTTGATAAAAAGAGTTGTATCGATCTTTCCTCTAAAAAAATCTTTCTCAATCAAGAAACCACTAAGTCTCTCATACCAAGCTCTAGGAGGTTGTTTGAGTCCATATAATGCTTTTGCGAGCTTAAAAACATGATTAGGAGAAATATAATTTTCAAAACCTGGAGGTTGCTCAACATATACCCCTTCATTTATAAAACCATTTAAAAAAGCACTTTTAACATCCATTTGAAAAAGTTTGAAATTTTTATAATATGCATATGCAAGTAATATTCGAATAGCTTCTAATCTTGCGACAGGTGCATACGTTTCATCATAATCGATTCATTCCTCTTGATTGAAACTTTGGGCTACAAGTCGAGCCTTATTTCTAGTGATGATTCCAGATCCGTCTTTTTTATTTCTTAAAACCCACTTAGTTCTAATAACAGCATGATTTTTGGATTTAGGAACAAGTGTTCATACATTATTTCTTTCAAATTGATTTAGCTCTTTTTGCATGGCTAGAATCCATGATTCATCAATAAGTGCTTCATCAATATTTTTAGGTTCAATTTGAAATAAAAAAGCAGTGTAATTACAAATATTTCTAAGAGATGATCGAATACTTATACCTCGTAAAGGTTCTCCTAAAATTTGTTCTACTGGATGATCTTTTATATGTTTCCACTGTTTAGTTGCATCTTGTACTAAATCTTGATGATCTTTCCTGATGTCTCCATGTTGGACTTTTTCCATAGTATTCTCTTTGTCAAGATTGAGACTATTTGTATTATTTGTACTTTCTGATTCTTCATCAATAGATTTCTTAGAGAGTAGAGGGTTAGATTCATCAAATACTACATGCATAGATTTTTGTATAGTCAAAGTCTTTTTATTAAATATTCTATAAGTTTTACTATTTGTTGAATACCCAAAAAAGATGTATTCATCAGATTTTGCATCAAACTTTTCTAAATTATCTCTGTCATTGAGTATAAAATATTTGCATCCAAATACATGAAAGTAACCAATGTTGGGTTTTTTTTCATTCCAAAACTCATAAAGAGTTTTATCTAATTTAAACCTTAACATAACTCTATTTATAACATAACATGCAGTACTTACTGTTTTGGCCAAAAAATAACTAGGTAAACTATTTTCATTAAGAATTGTTCGTGCAATTTCTTGAAGAGATCTATTCTTCCTCTCTACTACCCCATTTTGCTGAGGAGTTCGAGGAGCAAATAAATTATGCAGAAAACCATTTTCATCACAAAAAAACTCAATATCTTTATTGACAAACTCTTTCCCCCTATCATTTCGAATATTTGAAAAAGTATAGCCCTTTTCATTTTGAATTCTCTTGCATAACTTGGTAAATGCATTATGTACCTCACCTTTATGAGCGAGAAAGATGACCCAAATATATTTAGAGAAATCATCAATAATAACAAATGCATAATATTTTCCTCCCAGACTCGCAACTCTATTTGGTCCAAAAAGATTCATGTGTATTAGTTGCAAAGTTCTAATAGTAGAAATATGTTTCTTATTTTGAAAGAAATTTTTATTTATTTACCAAACTAGCATGCATCACAGATTTTGTCTTTAAAAAAGTTTGCTTTTGGCAAACCTCTCACAAGATCATTTTTTGAAAGTTTGAAAATAAGTTCCATGTTTGCATGACCTAACCTTCTATGCTATAACCAACTATTTTCATATTGAGCTGATAAACAAATAGGATCTTATGAGGTAATTTCTTCAAATTCAATTGTATAAACATTATTGTTTCTAAGAGCAATAAAACAAACATTGCAATCATGATTATTCAAAATAATGCAGTTATCCTTTTTTAAGGTAATTGTAAATCTTTTATCACATAATTGACTTATACTTAAAAGATTATGTTTTAAATCTTCAACAAGTAGAATATTTTCAATTATGAGAGAAGACTTATTACCAACTTTACCTATTCCCACAATCTTCCCTTTTGAATTGTCTCCAAATATCACGTGTCCTTCTTTTTTAGAAGTGAGATCAATGAACTTAATTTTATCTCCTGTAATGTGTATTAAGTATCCGCTATCTAAAAACCATCTTATTTTACTTACGAAAGACTTCATGCATACCTACAAAAATAATTAAAATGATTTTTCTTGGTATCCATGTTCTTTGGGTCATTTGTTTATTAGTATTAAAATAAATAAGATTCTTTGGTACCCATATGGTCCTAATAGTTATTGTATGTTTTCTTCTAATAGGACAAACATAATGGTTATGACCATTTCTATTACAAAAATTACAAATAATATGTAACATACTTGAAGAACTTGAGTGATTATAATAATGTCTTTTTTCAACAAATCTCTTTTTAGGAAAAGAATTTTGAAAATTTGATTTTAATTTAATGGGTTTATTAAAGAAATTTTTATAGGGTTTGAGTTTTTTTTTTTTTTGGCATGTATCACAAGCCTACCTTCTCAAAAACATATTTGATTATCAAGAAGTTTTTCGAAATTTCTTTTTCCATTTGTGAAATTTTCAACAATCTTTTCTAAATCAGCTACTTTCTTTTTTAGTTCATCATTGTCATCTTTTGAAACTATATTTTCTTTTCTTAAAATATCAATTTCATTTAGTAAAGAAAAATTTTTCTTTTTCAAAGCGGTATACTTAATACCCAATTTTTCAAATTCCTCATATACATCTTCCAAAGCATTTTGCAATTTTCATAAGAGGGATTTTCAAGATTTGTTATCTCAAGATCATCTTTAGCTATAAGACAAAAATTTCCAGATTCTTCATTACTTGCGTTGCTGTCTGATCTACTTGAATCATCATCCTATGTAGCTTTCATTGCTTTCTTGCATTTGTATCGATCTTTCTTTAGCAGAGGACAATCTGTTTTAATATATCCAGACTTTTTACATTTATAACAAATTAATAAATCATTTTTACCTGTATCTTTGTTGGAAATTTTTTTAAAAAGTTTCCTTAGAAGAGTTTTATTTTTCAAGAATCTCTTAAATCTTCTAGTGATCATTGTAATCTTTTCATCATCGCTTTCTTCATCTTCATCGCTTTCACTTTCATGAGGAACGGCTTTGAGTGTCAAGCTCTTATTTTGCTTTCCTTCTTCTTCTCCTTTTTTCAATGTGTACTTATAGGTAATAAGTGACCAAATGAGTTTATTTACTTCGAGTTTTTTTAAGATCTCTAACTTCAAGAATTACCGATACTTTTGATTCCCAACGTTTTAACAAGAAGTTGAGAATTTTTCTTACTATCTCCAAACTGGAATAAACTTTACCAAGAGATATCAAACTATTTATAATATTTGTAAAACGAGTATACATAGAAGAGATAAATTCATCATTATTCATTTTGAACATTTCATATTTACGCGTAAGAACATAATTTTTTTTTTGATTTGTAAAATTCCTTCATAAGTTACTTCCAAGTTGTCCCAAATTTCCTTTGCTGTCCTGCAAGTCATTATTCTATTAAATTCATTACCATTAAGAGCATTATATAGAAAATTTATAGCCATTACATTCACAGTATAAAGTCTATCATCTTCGCGATCAAACTCTTTCTTTTCCTTTTCAACTTTTACTCTATCAACAGTTTTTGTTGGAATATAAGACTCATTTACAATACATTTCTAGATTTTACGACCTTGAAACTGAAGGAATATTCTCATTTTAACTTTCTAGAAAGTATAACTGTCTCCACAAAATAGCGGAGGCCGACTACTGGATTGACTTTCAGTGAATGTAACTGTAATGTTAGCCATATAATCTTAACTCAATAGATAATTAATCTTATAATAGAGCCCTTACTCTGATACCAATTGTTGCCCAAATGACTAACATAAGAGGGGGGTGAATTAGGTTATATTATAAAAATTAACACTTATTAATCAAATACATAATATAAAATATAAACAGAATATAAAACAGTAAGAAATGTAAAGAGTAAGGTAAGAAAAAGCAAACTCGGTATTTTTACGAGATTCAACCCCATTGCCTAGTCCTCGCCTCAAACTACCCCTTGAAGATCCCGAATTCACTAATCAATCTTTTTTAGGTGGAGATAAAAACTTATTACACTTTTGAGCAGTACCGCTCCAAACAATCCATGTAGAACACCCTCTACACTTCTAATCACTTCACACTTGGTGATTTAACTATTCTTCGTATAGAACATCTTCTACACACACAAGAGTTATTCGCACCCTCTTACAAATACAAGAGTTGATAGTGGGTAAACTATTAAAGTACACTCCTCAATGAGTGAGATAGAAACAATATAACTCAACCTTTATCTCTCTAAAAAAAAGAATTAAAGTTCAAAACTTTAGAGAAGAGAGAATGAGAGTTTTGAAAAAATGATGCAAAACTTAGTAATAGATGTGTAAGCTCTTGTTGTAATTTTTGCAAAACTCAAGTGAGTTATTTATAGGCAAATGAGTTTTCAATTTCAAATTTGAAAAGATTCACATGTCAAATAAGAATACTATTTACTTTTCAAAAAATTCAAATAAAAACATTTCCTTTTGTATTTGTCAAAGACAACTCCATTCATTTTTCAAAAAAATCAAATCAAATCATTTCCTTTTAATACATGAAAAAATGAGTATGATTTATTTTTCAAACCAAATCATCTTCTTTTTGCATATGTCAAAAAAACACACAACCACCCTTTAAGATTTTCAAAAAAAATCATCTACCTTTGACATTTGTCAAAAAAACACACCACCTCCCTTCAAGACTTTCAAACAAAATATGCATATGTCAAATATGATAATCAATCATCTTATAAATTCAAATTTTTATATAAAAAAAAATATAATTTTTGAAATTATTTTGTTTGATGATGTTATGCACATGTAAAAAACATAATTTTTAAAACTATGTGGAGCCTTATGTGAAAAAAGTAATTTGTTATTTTATGAGAAAAAAGAGTAATTTGGAACTTTAATCCAATTTTGAATTTTATCAAGAGATGTATAAAAATAATCTATAAGTTTCATTTGTAGACTTGTTCTTTTATGCTTGTTGTGCCCTTCGCTCCATTGCATAGATAATTTGAGTTTGAGACTTAAATTCATTTGTTATTTGTTATCATCAAAATCTACACGTAGATACGAAACTTGAAAACTTAGATTCAACAGTAATATACTTTAAGTTTATATATAATTATTAAACTAAATAATTATATATTAATGCTAATTTAATTTGTTTTTGAGCTAATACTAATACTATTAGTTACAACTATCAATTATATAATTATAAGAAATTAAATTTATTATAACAAATACTAATATAATTATTTTAATCATTATATATTAGTTACAACTATCAATTAGTTACAACTAATATACTAATAATACTAATATATATATTAATAGTCTAATAAAATAATATAGACTAACTTAAAGTCGAAAAATCGAACCGAAACCGATAAAACCAATACTATCAATTTTGGAGGTAACCAATACGTAATGGATTTTAAAAAATAAAAAAATGATGGTACCAATTCGGTTCAAGATTTTATCCAAAATCAGATCGAACTGGATCAATTACATCCTTAAAATTTAACCTTATAAAAAAATTTGTAGATAAAACATTTATATTTATTAATTCGTAAATTAAGATATTCCATCAAAATTCACCAATTTTTTCTTTCTTCGATCTTCAAAATATATCCAAGTTGAGAACCACCGCACCATACCATAGATCACATAGATCAGGGGGTACCTGAGTACCTCCGGTTCAATTTCCATTTTTTCCCTACTACAAAAAAAATTAAAAAAAGGAATATTCGGTGTATGTTACAGAAAAAATGGGGAATTTGGCAACTGGTATAACCGTTGTTAATCTGATCTGATGATCACCGCTGGAATTATCTTGATCAGCGAATCGGACGGTCAAAAATCAAAACAAGATTCAAATGGCTCATCGAACGCCCCACACACAAACCCTACCAAAAAAACTAGCCGTTACTAGAGCGCCCCTGTAATCTCAACGTTCCTATTTTTCCTCTCCCCTCTAAAACCCTCATCATTCAATGTTTTCATCAATTCCAAAAGATCCGCCTTCTCAAAAACACAAGCCCTCTTTCACGCTAACGCTCCTTTCCCCATCAAAGAACACCCCAAAACCCATTTTCTTACGGCGAATCTTAGCGTTTTTCCGGTCATTTGCAGATGGACTTGATCGGCAAGAACTCCCGGGCGGGTACACCAGTGAAAGAACCACATGGATCTCGATCAAAGATTCAAGAAAATTCCAAGCTTGCGGAGAATTTGAATCCCAATGTCTCTCATTCGAGCCCTGGTCCTAAACCCGCGAGTTCCCCAATTATCAAGTCAGCGAAGGCGAAAAAATCAGCAGCGAAGAACCCAAATCCGATCCCATACTCTCCACGTAACAAGATTCGGGAGAGAAAGTTCGTGGTGGCGAAAAAGAATTCCAAGAAGGAGAATTTGGGGTCGAAGTTCGAGTGTAAGTGCAAAGAGAAGGCTGGTGGCGGTAATATCACGAAGTGTTTGTGTATGGCCTATGAGAATCTGAGGGCATCGCAGGAAGAGTTTTTCAAGGCTCGAGGCGAAGAGGTTGGGGATTCGGATCAGTTGCAGGCTTCTGATAGAGCTGAGACGGAACTTGAAGAGGAAATAGAGAAGGGATTGATGCTCCAAGACCTGAAAACAGGAGATGAGCATGAAGGGAAGGTGGATGAAAATGATATCTTTTCGGGTAATGAGCCAGACGGTCAAGTGGGTAGTTCATCGGCTAAGAGAAGGAGGGACAAGTTGTTGGAAGAAGCAAGGAAAAGTGTGCCTGAATCTGGGTCTGGAAAGGTGAAGCATTTGGTGAAGGCCTTCGAGAAGCTTCTTTCAATACCAAGTTCGAAGGACTCGGATGAGAAGAATGAGAAAGAAGCAGAAGTGACTGAGAAGAAGGCAATGAAATGGGCTTTACCAGGATTGCAGGCTCCTAAGGTTCCTGAGACAGGGGTTTCATCTTCTTCTTTCTGTCCATCGGAGATGTTCTTGACATCAGAGAATCTTGGTTTAGATTCTCGGTTTTCAGTTTCATCTTCGTGGGATAGTAGTCAGGGAAGGTCGGTAGAAATAGCTTGGTTGATTTTAGTTAGCTTTAAATTTGACTATTTTGAGTTCCATTACTAGAATTCTGATTTGGTTTGTTTTGGAATGTTTTGATGCTTCAGCATTTCAGGCAGGACTTCTAATGGGGGCCGTCGGAGTCGAAGAAATGTAAGATTTATTGATTTTTGTTTATACTATTGGAAGGACGTAAAATTTTTCATTTGTTTTCATTTGATAATGCAATATTCTTCTTTTTGAATTTCAGAGCTTTGAATCTTCTGGTACAATGGGTGGATGTAGATGGAAGAAGAAGCAGCTCAAGGTTACCAGCCAAAAGCCGTTCAAGCTAAGGACGGAGGTGAGTGTAGTGGAAGTGAATTCACAATGAAAACTGCAACCTAACCTGCATTGCTTCTGCTTATAACTTTGGTAATTGAATTGCATTGTAGCAAAGAGGAAGAATGAAGGAGGAGGAATTTATGAAGAAGTTACAAGAAATGATGACAGAGGAGGAGAGGCAGCGGATACCAATTGCACAAGGTCTACCATGGACAACGGATGAACCAGAGGTGAGGCCATCTTGGAAAAAGCTAATAGGTTATCTGAACTCCCTAGTTTTAATGTTTAAGCACCGTAATTTCTGGATGTAGTTTGCAGACCAATGTTTTAAAAAAATCACTAAAAAATCTCATGTGATCATGATCTTGATCTTTTGAGTTTTATTATATTTGACTGATATTAAAATGAAAAAGAACTTATAGGTTTTTGGCTTTACCAGCATATAGGTACTTGAGTTTTATTCTTTATGATCTTTATTTTTACATTGGTTTGGTGCTGGTTATCTCAGTGTTTGATAAAGCCTCCAGTGAAGGAGAATACAAGGCCAGTAGATTTGAAGCTTTACAGTGATCTGCGAGCAGTAGAACGTGCCGAGTTTGACCATCAGGTGCTATTTCTATATGATTTAAATTAGTTAGCATATGCATTTGTCATGCTGTTTCTATCCTACTCTTATCTTTTTCAATTAGCTAACAAAAATTCCAAAAGCTTCGCCTGAGTTTGAGTATGAGTATGCATTACCCATTTATTCACGTGTTCTTCTTGTTAGCCTGATTATATATTCTCTTGTTGCTGTATGTGCATAACTAGATAGCAGAGAAGATGAGCCTGATTGAGCAATACAAGATGGAAAGAGAAAGACGGCAGAAGGTACATGATATGGAATGGTTATCAAAATGTCAAGCCCATATCACGATGTATATATATATATATTATACATCTAAAATGTATGAATTTGTATCACTCTTGCAGATGGCAGAAGAAGAAGAAATAAGAAGGTTGAGAAAGGAGCTCGTTCCTAAAGCACAGCCTATGCCCTATTTTGACAGACCCTTCATTCCCAGAAGGTAAAAGGTGATCTAGTTTTTTATTCATCTTGTTGTCTATAAGAGCTTGGTTTCATTTCGGTTTTCTTTTTCTGTTTGGGTATTTCAACACTGATGAAAATAATATAGTCTTAGAAAGTCGTAACCTCATTTGCAATTAATAAAGAAAGGATCTCATTTGCACACTTTCCTTGTGAGGCATCTTGTGTAAATTACAACACAATTGATGAGCCCCAAAGATTGAATTTCGTTCACCCTTTGTGCCTTGACAAAATTTGGTTTATCAAATATTTACATCCAATATATGCTGCATTTTCAGGTCTAAAGGGAGCTATTAAAATTCGAGTTCTCACCCCTCTTGTAATAAACAATATAGATTGGATGGTGTGTCTCATATTGTTTTTTTTTTTTTTTTGGTTAAAGATCGATGAAGCATCCAACTGTACCTAGAGAACCAAAGTTCCACATACCACAACAAAAGAAGATCAAGTGCTGTCTGTCATGGGATGAGCTCAGTACCTTCAGTTACCAAGATTAAAGTACAAGAAAGAAGCTCCGGATATATAATATAGTTCTATTGTCATCAGTTACTAAATAATCATATTCTTTCTTTCCTTTTTCAAGTTTGTATATGAAGCAACCAATTTAGTTGCAATTTTGGATGCCCGTGTGAGATTCTTTCTTTCCATTACCCCTTTCCTTCTTCTCTCTTGTTTTAAATTTTCAAAACGAGTAAGTAAATAAATGGGTCGATGGCAACACAATATTAAAATTGACTTAATAATTTAGCAAAGATCGATAAATGACATCAGCCATTCCGTTCATTCACATTCATTCAAGGCAAACTCCCAGACGTTTGTGCCAAAGAAAAATTCTATTTAGGAGCTGCTTGGATTGGGAAGTGGGTTGAAAATTTCTATTTAGGAGCTCATCTCAACTCACTTCTATTTCATCATTATATTTTTATAATTTTTTATACAAAACACAAATTTCTATACACCTTTTTCAAATCCCAATACACATTTTTCAAATCTCAATACACATTTTTCAAATTCCAACACACCTTTTTCAAATATCAAAATAATAATAATATTAAAAAATAAACCAAACTCATCTCAACTCATCTCATCTCTGAATCCAAGCGAGGCTTAGTATCCTCCCACACACCACATCTCTTTTATTTTATTTTTTTCATAACAATTCAATTAGTTCAGCAGAACTAAAAATAAATAAATAAATAAAACTTAAAATATGTATCACACACCACATCTCTTTTATTTTATTTTTTTCATAACAATTCAATTAGTTCAGCAGAACTAAAATAAATAAATAAATAAATAAATAAAACTTAAAATATGTATGGTGTCAGTGTGTGTGGCCAATTCTGCTCAAAAGACACTTGTTCCGGAAATAAATAAGATTTTAGCTCTGAATTCAAGATTTTAGCTCTAAATAAGATCCACAAATAAATAATTTGTGGATCTTACAATCCACAAATATAGTAAGAGGTCCATATTCCCCCACTCCCCAGAAAGACGATTATATGAAGGATGCAACTTCACTCTCACATTACACGTTTTCAACAATACAGTTTTGTAGGGGATGACCACTTGACTCTTTTCTATCTTCCTATGTGGTGAAGCTGAAATTTTGAACGGTTTTGACTAAAGATTTTGACATAAGCCTCAGTAAACACAGCTCATTAATATTATTATTATTAATTTTTATAGGCTAAATAAGTAATTGATGGAGAATAGAGCGAATAGAAATATGCTTCTAATTGAAAAAGTAATGCCGCATATGCATATAATTATAGAGTGCGTCACATTGTATAATTATTTAAAAAAAGAGTATAGTTAATTATTAAATAATTAATTTTTTTTATGATATTTATAATTGTGAAGTGTGATATGATCGCTTTAAAAATGAGTAAAATGACCAATAGGTTCATTTGGGAGAAGTTTTGTTGGGGGGGTGGGGGTGGGGGTGGGGAGGGGTTGACAGGGAGATTTTGTGCGTAGTAACTCCCTTTTTATCAAGATTACTTGTTTCACCGTCATATGTTTAGTCTGAGAAGAGTTGGATTCCCAAATTTAAAGTATTAAACGCTTTCCCAGATATAATTGCAGGATTAATTTTCAAAAGAAAATAAATGCGCTCCGGCCTATACATGAAATCTTGAATGATAGACTAAACATATCAAATTATAAAAATAGATGTCAAAGCACCAAAATTTGAAACCAAAACATCAACCACGTCTATCTTAACAAAACACTTGGCAGATGGGACAAAATGTCGTCTTAATACATTTGCAGTAGTTGCCACATTTCAACAAAAGTAGAAACCCAAAATAGTACGACCAATGCTCTACCAGATCTCTCGAATACATTGATCAGGGGGCAACAACGATCCTCCCAGCAACTTGGTCAAGGTCCCGCTGACCGGTTGATGTGATTCTCCTTCCACTAAGAAACAGCCATAAAAAGAAAATTAAAAAAAAAGGTATCAGCAAATAAGATCATACTCCAAGGGAGATGTGCGAAGTGATTAAGATCAAAACCATAGTGCAAAACGTGGAAGCATCCAAAGGCAGGTTGAATGAAAAAAGAAAGGTTAGCAACGTCATCTCATTGCTTTTTTTTTGGGGGGGGGGGGGGGAAGCGTTACAATCACATTTAAGAATAATTCCCTAACATAATTTCACTATGGAGAAATGGCGTAGGATCTGCATGAGAGCTTTTGACAATACAGAAATTATATTCGGATATTTAACACAGAGACCAGAGGAGGGAGAAAGATGAAGCAGAGGTTGGTAATGTTGAGACAAATCGTACAAGGGGCTAACTCTACAACTTAATGGAAATACATCTGCATGCAAGGGCAGAACTAGAATTTAGTATTTGGGAGGACGATGTGTGAACATAAAATTATATAAATAAAATATATGTTTATAAATTATTTTATAAGATAATTTTTCTTAAGATTTTTGTAGTTTGTTAACTATAGACCATTAAAAATAGAAAAAAAAAATGAAATTATTGTTCTCACTTTCGATGGGGTATGAGGAAATTAAAAACAAGTAAAGGAAAAAAAATATTGGGAGAATAATTTTAATAAAAATTTTAAAAATTTGAGTATTGGGGGGGACAATTTTAAATATATTAAAACAAATTGTTTTTTTATATACTAAATTATTATTTTTTAAGTTTGGGGGGGCTAAGGGCATTAGTGGTTCAGTCCCTGTCTGCATGTGAAGTTTCACTTTGATGGGATGTAAAAACTAAATCTGTATGCATAAAAATGATCATGGTTGTCTATTCCAATTGTGATCACCCTAATCTTTGAAATAGAAAAATAGTTTAAATAATGGTGCT
The DNA here is from genome assembly GCA_036898215.1 of Platycarya strobilacea. Lineage (NCBI taxonomy): Eukaryota > Viridiplantae > Streptophyta > Magnoliopsida > Fagales > Juglandaceae > Platycarya > Platycarya strobilacea. The sequence continues at coordinate 12,112,451 of CM072546.1, read as the reverse complement.
CACCCCTTTGGGTCAACATCAATAATGTTCATTTGCTGCAACTGTTGTAGAATGTGGCGAGCAACAGAACCACTGCTCTTGCAGAAATGGGGTGGACGACTTCCATTCCTCTGACTCCCACCATAAATCCTTCTAAAAGAACCAACACCAAGACCTCCCCTCAGGTAGATCTTCCTTGCCATGGAGGCTGCACAAGATTTGGAGAAATAAAAAATATATAAGGACATTGCAGACCACGGGGATAAGAGAAACCGTTCAGGATGAAGACCAGGATAAAAGAAGAGAGGAGACAATTCTTACCAGCTCTCACATAATACCAATCAGGGTCATAAGGAGCCAGTTCCTTAAACCTTGCAGTCTTTACAATATCTGCCCAATCCGGCAGCTCCATCTGCTCATAGAAGATGAAAAGGAAAATTAGTTCACGCGTAATGAAACAGCATACAACCAACCCGAATTACAATGTAGGATACAACTTAAACTTCCAATTAAGAAACATGCCAAAGAATGTCCAAAAGGCTGTTAGATATCGTGCATCAAAACAGCATGCATTTGAGATACACGTTTCAACTATTCTTCTACCTATCTTAATTGTAATGAACAATAATTCCAGAAACCCCCGGGCAAACAGTCAACCGAAACTTTGATTTAAAAAGCAAAAAACATTCCAGATCGTATAACAAGAACCACCAAAACCTCATATAAGAGCATAAAATTGACGTATATGAATGAGAACAACAACACACTACAATTGAAAAAGCAGATAGATATTGAAGTGGCGCAGAAACTAAATTAGATCAATTAATTCTTGGAAAAATAGGAGGGCATTACAAGAATGCATCGCACGATGTTAACCTAGCTATTTATTTGTTAAACAACTATAATAAAGAAGCCACAAAAATAAAAATTCTTCATTTTTACAGATTCTAGTCTTCTACTCCATTTTTCCTCGAACAACAGACGGGCTATGTAAGAGTAATATGTGTGTGTGTGTGTGTGTGTGTGTGTGGTGGTGGTGGTGGTGGATATACATACCTTGCCGGATCGCTTGAGATGAGCCGAGTAGGCCTTCACGAACTCGTGAGGGGAAACGTCCTTCACAGTCGTCGCGGTCGCCATTGATGAAGCAAGGCAGAGAGGCTTGGGTCGCACAGGTGAGGGAGGCTACTCGCTTGGGGGCGACGAAGTTGACTGTATCTCTCTCTCTTGCTCGCTAGGAGTCCCGATTCAGTAGCATTAGCTTTTATATGCAGCAACCCCGCTAGGGTTTCCAATCTTGGACTGACCCATCAAGGGTTTTTGTATTTGGGTTGGGTGCAGAAAACGGGCTTTATGTTTTGGGTCGATGGTGTAAATATCTCGGCCATAGAATTTAGGATTTCATTTTACACAATATATTAAATCATAGAAAAAATTACAATGATCTTATATTTTGAAGATTAAACTATAGGGTAACGTTGGGATTGGTCTGGCTGCCCTCAATGTAAAAAGTAGCTTTAAATAAAAATACAATAAAAAATTTTAAAACATATAATAAAAAAATAAAATTTAGAAAACACAATAAAAAATACTATAAAAAACATAATAAAAAAATAAAATGAAAATCATTTTGATAGGGAGTGTTCGGCCTTAGCTCAAATAGAGTCGTTGCTGGCCATTAGGGGCGACACCACTCATACCATCGGGACCGCCTCCCTCCGGCGACCTCACCCTTACGACATGAACTCATTTTGGGTTTAAGGCTACCGGAAAAAAGTGAGAAGTCGCCGTCACAGAGATAAGGTCGCCGGGAGAAAGTGGTCCCGATGATATAGGCGATGACGCTACCGATAGCCAGTAGCGCCGCAGATTGTTTTGTTAGGGGGGTCGATCCCCTAAGATTCCTCTAAACTATAACATAATTTTATAAAAATATGGAGATTAATTTTCTTACATATTAAAACTTTGTTTACTAAATTGATTAATTAATTTTACATACTCTAGGAATTGTTATTTATCATTTTAAATCTATGTTTTTAATAACATTTGATAACAATTCCACTCGTATGTTTTATTTATATAAAGAACAAAAATGTCTCTGTGGGCTTAAAGAAAAGTATTTTTAACTTTTTTACACAATTTTGTTTTGAAAAAAAATAGACTAACTATATTTTAATTATCTTGTAATATAATATTAGATAATTAAAAAATTATTTATTATGTTTAAAAATTGTTATGTGACAAAACGACGGTCGTTCATCTAGCAAAACAGGTGAAGGTGAATACCAAACATCGCCGCTCTTCCGAATGGTTTATCTACGGGGAGACCATCTATCTCAGTTCCTCTAGAATCGAAAGGCAGCTCCTTCTCACTTCTTCCCCGTTCTGTCAAACCCTAGACAGAGAGCTAGAGATGGCGATCAAGAATCTTCTAGCCCTATCTCGCCGCTCCCACAGGGCGGCCACGTCCGCATTCGCCAACACCCGGTCGGCTTCGACGTCTCCGGCTATTACCACGCCATCATCCCCACCCCTATCCCCTCCTCCCCCAAGCGCCATGGTCTACGACCGTCTCGCGGAAGCTGTTAAATCCAAGATCAAGGAGCTCGAGAATCCCGACCCACGCTTCCTCAAGTACGGGTCTCCCCACCCGGTCGTTGCCGACCACACCCGGATCCTTTCCGCCCCGGAGACCCGCGTGACCACCCTCCCCAACGGCCTCCGTATCGCTACTGAGTCCAACCTCGCAGCCCGCACTGCCACCGTTGGGGTCTGGATCGACTCCGGGTCGAGGTTCGAGACCGACGAGACCAACGGTACCGCACATTTCCTGGAGCACATGATATTCAAGGGTACGGAGAAGAGGACGGCCAGGGCATTGGAGGAGGAGATCGAGAACATGGGGGGACATCTTAATGCGTATACGTCGAGGGAGCAGACCACCTACTACGCCAGGGTCATGGAGAAGGACGTGCCCAGGGCGATCGACATCCTGGCCGATATATTGCAGAACTCCAAGTTCGACGAGAACCGCATTAGCCGCGAGCGCGACGTGATTCTCCGGGAAATGGAGGAGGTAAGTTAGGGATTTGTTTGGGTTCAATGGATGCATTTATTGGACTTTGTTTATTAGTGCCACTGTTTGTGGGTGAGAGTAGTAAAATTCTGAAGCCTTTTTTGTTGTTTGGCTCCAGAAATTTTGAAGCTTTTTAATTGGTGAGTGGTCGTTACTAAGTCGGCGAGTGTGGTGTCGTTTGTTTGATAGGTGTTTTATTGTTAATATTACAGGGTCAAACTCTCTTATCTTCATTTTCTTTTTGTGATTGTTGCATTCAAGGTTAAGATTTTCAGCCAATTGCTTGGTTTCGAATCCTGAATTCCTGAGTCCAACTTTTGCATTTGGGCACTAATACGAAGTTACTATAGTTCACGCGTGATGGTGGAATTGTTAACCACGAATTTATGCATTGGTAATTACGTGCACATTGCACATGATATAGGTTGTTTGGTTAAGAATATAACTATTAGTGAGTTTTTAAATTGGAACCGTTAGTTGTGTTGACAAAAAAGTATTTTAACACAGAATTTGTAGGTTAAGGCCTTTTTTTTTTTAATGGTTATCATTCTCATGCCTATTAAGTGCAAATTGGTTAATGTTAGTTTATCAACGGCTTAATGTGATTCCACGTACTGAATAATGGGGGAAGGAGACCGCGATTTTATTTCCTACATGTCCCTTATGTTTCTTGTTTCCACTTCTTTCGCCCTTCCTGCAAATGCGTCCTTCATACTATTTTACTATGTTGGTCTTAAAAGTCATGACTACTTTGTTCCTATTTCTCATGGTGTTAGCAAGTCCCCATCAACATTTATGCTAAGTTTAGTTTGAGGATCTTCTTTGTTGCTTTTAGAGCAGCCTTTGAGCTGAATGCCTTGGACAAAGGTTTTGTAGGAAACAATGACATAACTTTGTTAGTATGATTAAGAAAAGTGATGAAAATTGGTAGGTGATCATTTACTGCCCTGCCTTGCCCTTACACAAGTCGATGCTGAATATTAATGTACATTCCATCTTATACAAGCATGGAATTTTGAGACAATTTACACTTTATCGTGTTGCCCTTCTCTTCTCATGTAAAGCCACAATGGAAGACTTAAACCACATGGTCAATACTCCAAAAAGACTAGTTGATGATATACTTGGAACCCTATTGGAACATTATAAAGAGCAATAACTTCTCATTCCCTTACAATGTGGGACCCTATAGACCTACACCACCTCCCCTTATCCTTATCTATCCTTATCATATATCTTGATTGCTTTTAAGAAGTGTGAAGTGTCTTCTGTGCTAAATCAGTAACATCGATATGCTGTAGGTTTTGCTATCTTGCTTCGTGTGTTTTAAATTTTTATCTCATGTCCATGCTGTAGGTTGAGGGGCAAACTGAGGAAGTCATTTTTGACCATTTGCATGCAACAGCCTTTCAGTACACTCCTTTGGGTCGAACTATTCTTGGACCTGCGCAGAATATTAGGACAATTACAAAAGATCATCTCCAGAACTATATACAAACGCACTACACGGCACCCAGAATGGTAGGGAAAAATAACAAGTTTCTTAATTTTTTCTTCATGTATGGTGTATTGTAGGAATTAGAATATGTCATATTGTGTTAAGTTTTATTGCATTTTACATCGATATGCAAGACTTGCTTTGGGAAGGGATTGTCATGGAGGCTTTTTGGGATCTATATCTCAGGTCGTTGCTGCCTCTGGAGCTGTGAAGCACGAGGACATTGTTGAGCAAGTAAAAAAATTGTTCACAAAGTTGTCGTCAGACCCAACCACAGCTACTCAGTTAGTTGCAAAAGAGCCAGCAGCTTTTACTGGTTCTGAGGTGGGGAGATATATTGATTACTTTATAATATCTATTATGGCTGTATATGATGGAATAAATTTTGTTGACGTTGTAAAATCCAGGTTAGAATAATTGATGATGATGTCCCCGTGGCACAATTTGCGGTTGCTTTTAATGGAGCATCTTGGACAGATCCAGATTCTGTTGCTCTGATGGTAATGCAGGCTATGCTGGGTTCATGGAATAAAAGTGCTAGTGGTGGAAAGCACATGGGGTGAGTTATTTTCAGAACTACTTACCTTTGTGGCATATCGGGCTTCGTTCTTCATCAAGGCATTTTCTCTTTTAAGCACATCCATTGATAATATGAAAATCTGCATGCAGTTCTGACTTGGCACAGAGGATTGCCATAAATGAAATCGCAGAAAGCATGATGTCTTTTAACACCAACTATAAAGACACTGGGCTATTTGGTGTTTATGCTGTTGCTAAGGTGAGGTCCCTAAACATTGTTGAAGCCATCAAAATTTCTGCATTTACAGAATAAAATGTGGATCTCTTTTTTATCTTCCTCTCCTCCTTTTTTGAGGAAAAAATTGGACATGGTGCCAATAGGGCTATTGTAACTTCATTTATTTTTGATGAATTTGCTGTCTTGTTATTTCAGCCAGATTGTTTAGATGATGTAGCATATGCAATAATGTATGAGACCACCAAGTTGTGTTGTCGAGTTCTGGAAGAAGACGTCATTCGGGCGCGTAACCAGGTAACCACCAATGCTTTCATTTTAATTGATATCAGATACATGGTTGCTTCAGATTTATTTTTTTCCTGAACCAGGTCAAGCTCTAATAATGGGCTTAATACTGTTACTAATCATCTTAGCTGGACATTTTTATCAGATGCATAGCTACTTCTGAAATCAAATTGTTTTTGTGAATGTGAGCATTTCATAGTGCATTTATTTGTATCTTGTTTGTTTTGGTCAAATTAAACGTTGGTTTAAAGAAGCTTCAATTCCTTGAGGATGACAATGAGATGGGGTTTGATACTGATATTTTGAAATAATATTATTTTTTCAATGTGGCAGTTGACAATTTTTCTATTGTTCTTTGTCCAAGATTATGTCCACAAACAGTCTCATCTACGTGATTTTGTGGAATCCGGTAAAATCATTCCTGTAGTTATTGTTGCTTACTGACGTCTTTTATTGCAGTTGAAATCTTCTCTGATGCTTCACATCGACGGAACAAGTCCTGTAGCTGAAGATATTGGGCGCCAGGTGCAACTTCTCTTCTTATTGAAAGGATAAGAGAGAAAAAATTATTCATTTAGGTTACTGTTGTATATCCTTTTAAACCTATTGTATATGAGGTAGTATTAAAAAACTGCAAGCAGAGAAAGAAATATTTCATGCAGTCACTACCGTCGAGCTGGATTGAGCCAATATCATTTGACCAGCTGATTAACTTCAGCAGGTCACTATTATCCCTTCACTGTGTGCTTAGTTCAAAGTGCATATTATTTCTTGCTTTGTATGTTTCTTGTCAAACCCTGTTTTGAAAGATGAGATCTCTCTATGATTTAATGGCTACTAGGATGATAGTTTGGAAAGGTGTTATGTATGTGCTTGGCAAAAAAGAGAAGGTGATGTACGTGGTTTCTATATGTTTCAGATTAGAAGTCACCACTGTAAATCTCAAATTTGATTAGGAAATCTGTTGTGCTACGATTCACAATTCCTAATTTTGCTTTCGGCGGTATTGTTGTGCATGTAGCTACTTACATATGGCCGTAGAATCCCATTTGCCGAGTTGTTTGCCAGAATTGATGCTGTTGATGCAAGAACAGTCAAACGCGTTGCAAACCGATTTATTTGGGACCAGGTAAGTGCTATTAGGCACCTAAGTAACTTGATCTAGATAATGATGTAAAACTTCATGTAAGATTTTTCACCACTTTGCTGATCAAAATGTGGTGGACATGTCTTCATCTGGTGCTTGGTTTTGCAGGATATTGCAATTGCCGCAATGGGGCCCATCCAGGGTTTACCTGACTACAACTGGTTCAGACGCAGGACCTACTGGAACCGCTACTAGTTTGCATCTGACTTATTCCTTTTTGTTGATCCATACCTTTTGTTAGGTGTTCTGGTCTCCCCGATGATTTCTTGCATTTTACACAACCGATGCACCCTAGGAGATGTCAAGATGATTTCTTGCATTTTACACAACCGATGCACCCTAGGAGATGTCAAGGCTTGGCATAATAATATGTTTTAGGAAATGTCCATGAGTTTTTATCTTCTTTCCAGCCTACTAAAATGTAATTAGGTGTCTCACTTTGTATACTTCCTGTTTACTTTAGTTTTGCCTAGTTTTATTCAATAAAGATTATTACTTACCAAAAGAAAATGTTTGAGGTCTTGTTTTTGTTTTTGTAACATTCATATGTAGAAATAAGCATGCTGCCATTATAGTTGTGATTGTGAAATTTCCGCTCAGCTCTCCCATCCTGCCATTATTCCTCATTGTTGGAACCTATCACAGGAATGTGCTACGTATCTGTAGCGCGTTACAATTTCCGGAAATTGAAATCTTGTTATTTTATTTAGAAATAATAAGACGACTTGAAAACCAACACTAGTTCAAAGCCTAGTTAATTTGTTATTACAAGCCATCAAATCATATGGGTCCATGAGTGTTTTTGGAAATTGCTTGGAAACTTGAAATTCATATGGATCCATGAGTTTTTTTTTTTTTTAGCTGTTTTTATTTGCATATTTTCGTTCTTTTTTCCTAAATAAAAAAATTGGACTGGAATTAAGATTCTTCTGGTCGGTCCATTTGTGGGTTTTTGGATGTATCTGTATATGTATATATATATATTTTTTCCATTGTATTTAGAGGTGTCATCTTCCATTCAAACAACTCATTCATCAACAACTTTTTCGTGTATATCTAGATGATGATGAATAGATCTATAATATCTTATATTGAGTATAAGTTGAAACTTTTTTTTTAATAATAAGATATCCGAATAGATCAAGCATTATTATTTTTTACACACAATGACACCTCTATATCTATATTTTTTATTACATCCAAGCCTTGTCGGAGATGGGATGTGTCTGAAGTGATCTATTCAACCAATTCAAAGATTTTTAAAAAGCAGGAAGAAATCTTCAAAAATGATAAAATAGAAACAAAGTTTAGTCAATCAATTCTGCATATTCAAACCTCGATTTTCCTAGAAATTAACTCAGCCAAGAAACACACGGCAATCCCAGTCCATTGCCTACTATTTATAAGACCCAATGCCATAACTTATAGGCATTCAGAAATTATCCACAGTATCTATAATTTCTTGCACCAATGTATCCGAATAAAGCCGAAACTCCCTATGCCAAATCAGCTCCACCACCTCCAACTTCAGCCCCACCATTTGCAAAGCCTCATGAGGGACAATGGTCTACCGGACTTTTTGATTGTTTAGAGGATCCATCTAACTGTAATTGCTACCATGGATACATTTTTTTTTCACCCTTACAATCTTCCTCTCAAAATTGTCCCTCCATTATTGATGTCTTAACTCTTGTTCACTTTTGTAGGTCTTATAACATGTTGCTGTCCATGCGTCACCGTAGGCCGGATTGTGGAAATTGTTGATAGAGGGACCACATGAAAGCAAAATATTTACACCTATTGTTAGTATAAACTAAGACAAATACAACAAACATAACAATTACAAACTAATGTATTTTTATGTGATCTATTAAATCTACTTTATAATAAAAATAATGTTACAATTTGATGTACCGAATCAAGTTACATCAATTTATGATTTTACTTTTATATAATCAATTTATAGCTAAAGTATTTCTCATAAACTAATATCGCTTATGTTTAATATTACCCTAGAGTTAATGAGGAACATGGGTTCATGTCCAATTTATTAGACTCGTTGCTCTTTTATTCAGTTTGTATGATGCATTGCATCTTTTGTGATGGAGTTTTTGTTAGATCCCCCCATAACAAAAGTTGTTACTTATTATGAATGAGCAATCCTATGAATAAGTCCTTTTATCTTTTAACTCCACACACTGTTGATGTGGATTATATATATTTTTTTAAGTCCCTTGTCTTTCCAACTCCACACTGCTGATGTGGATTATTTTATTTATTTTTTTCTACAATACCAAATCACTTTCCTCTTCTTCTCGAAATAAACTCTGTTCAAATTTCCCGGACTGCAAGTCTTTCGATGAGCCGCAAAGAGCCATCAAAATATATCTCTACCTGCAAGTCATTATGAATGGGTATTCTGTGGAACAATAACAGAAATATGCAAAAATCACAACTTTTCTTTATGAGCTTTCTGAAATGACGTAAGACTTTTTGAAGCAATGAATCCCAGCCATAGCTATACTTGCTTGCAAGCCATCAAAAAGTTTGTTTTGATGAGCCATCAGAAACCTCATCAAGATTATTTTTGTGAAACACCAAAAATTGGATTTATTTAATTCCAGGAAAAAGAATGTGGATGTGGAAAAGCTTGGCAACTTTTCTCTGCTTCTCTTTTCTATGTTCTGTATTAACACCCCTTGAACCCTAAGATCTGTTGGGAATCTGGACTTCCAAATTCCCCCCACCAGGATCTACTTTTAACAGAATAATAAGAAAAATAGAGAAATAAACACAACACAAGAATTTACGTGGAAAACTCCAAAATAAGAGAAAAACCACCAGACCCAGAGAAGAAAATACACTATGTGAAAAATTGTTACAATCACACAATTTTTCTCCTCACCCCAACGACACCCACAAAAACTTCTCCCACTAGTAAAACTCTAACTTTCACCTCTCTTCCTTTTACATACAAAAAGGACAATAGAGGAATTTTACTAAAGTCAAAAGTTACTAGATAAGTTTCTGACTGGTGTAATTAATTAGGGAGGCTAGGCCTCTTTTTATAACCTCATGCCTTGCTCCATTTTCCAAATCCCACCAATGTGGGATTACAAAGGAGCAAAGTCAACAATCTCCACCTTGCGACTTTGACTGATCCCACAGTCACGCTCCATCGCAATGAGGATCTTCATAGCTTCTGCTATCATGCTCCACCATAAAAGCATAACCACTCAGAATAAACCAATTCCAAGCATTTCACTTCGGCCCATGTCGAAAATAACTTTGCTGAAAAATTATGGTGCAACTCCCACGTTTGACTTTCCTGGAAGTTCATCAGCCATCGACATGAATTTCCACCACACACCCTGCATCAATGCCAAACCAATGCCCGTGTGCAAATTTGTGGAACAACTAACATTAACACATCCTCTATCATGGCAACTTTGGGATTAGCGACATGCCATGAGGATGTACATGTCTCCTTTTAACAGACATCATCTTCTGTAAAGAGAGACACGATGTTAGTTTCATTGTCAGTATCTCCATTTACTGACTTGGAGCCTTTTGCCGAACCTGCTCCACCTCTTCTTGACAACTTTTCTTGACATGCCCAGGTTGTCCACACCTCCAGCAAATTGCTGACTTCATGGGTTGGTCTGCTCTTGTGTAATTGATGGAATCAAAATATCTGTGACTTGTACTTGCCACAAGTCAAAATTGATTCTCCCATCAACGTTCTCTACCTCCATTCTTGACATTGCTTCGATGAATTTTACCGTAGATCTAAATAGTATCCACTAAGTAAGTTCCCAGGAAAGACCGATCTTTCCTAAACAGAACTTCAAGGTTCCCAGGAAAGATTGGAGGGTCACAACGGACACACTTAAAATTTCCAATCTCCTAGACAGAACCTCCTTAGACCATACGTATTCACACTACCACACCAAAACTCCACTCTGCAAAAAAAACCTAGTGGCTCTGATACCACTGTTGGGAATCTTGGCTTCCAAATTCCCCCCACCAAGATCTACTTTTAATAGAATAATAAGAAAAATAGAGAAATAAACACAACACAAGAATTTACGTGGAAAACTCCAAAATAGGAGAAAAACCACCAGACCCAGAGAAGAAAATACACTATGTGAAAAATTGTTACAATCACACAATTTTTCTCCTCACCCCAACGACACCCACAAAAACTTCTCCCACTAGTAAAATTCTAACTTTCACCTCTCTTCCTTTTACATATAAAAAGGACAATAGAGGAATTTTACTAAAGTCAAAAGTTACTAGATAAGTTTCTGACTGGTGTAATTAATTAGGGAGGCTAGGCCTCTTTTTATAACCTCATGCCTTGCTCCATTTTCCAAATCCCACCAATGTGGGATTACAAAGGAGCAAAGTCAACAAGATCTTCTTATAAAATTACAAAGAGATTTACAAACCCATTGCAAGAACAATCTCTTTGAAGCAACGAATCCTAGCATGCCCCACAAAATTCTGTCGTCTCTTGTGGAAATGGCGTTTCTTGGATTCTAGGGTTTCCCAAATCAAATTTGCTAGCTACTGATGTCACACTATACCAGTTCTTCATTTGTTTTTTTTTTATCAAATCCTAGACATGGCTATCTGGGTTACCTTCAACTTCTCAGGCTTTGTCGCAAAAAATCTAGCATCCAGCGGCGAGGAATCAACCATCAGACCCAAAGAATGAGGGAGGGGGAGGCAGGGAGGGAAGGATTTGGCAGAGGATTTCATAGAGGGAGGGAGAGAGAAAGGAGGGAGGGGCTCGACAGAAAGTAGATTGTTTTCATTAAATCTGGTTTGCCACATTGGTTGGTGTGTAGAGTGGAGAGAATAAACCCGCTTTAGAATACACTTTCTCATTATGATTATATTTCATGCACTACATTTATTTTCCATTAAAGGTAAATGAATTAATGCCGCTACATTTATGTAGTTTTGAAAGATCTCAACTGCGGGGGTACCCCAGCTAGGCAAGTTAGTGTAGATTGGGGTAGGTTGAATTAAGCCTAACTTTGTCGAAATACCTAATTAAAATTTGAAGCTGAGCTTGTTGAAAAGTTAGTAATTTGGGAATTCATGAAACAAAAATAATTGAGAGCATCTACATTCATCACACTCATATTCATCTTCACGTGATGAGTATGGATACTCCCTAATAAAGTTAATTTATGAAATTAATTTGTTGAATGGGCAGCATGTGTAATTGGTGGGCTCATCTCCTATGCCATGGGCTCTGTCGGGTGCGGATGGCTGTACGCGTGTACATACAGGTCCAAACTCCGAGGCCTCTTCTCACTGCCAGAGGCTCCCTGTGCTGATTGGTTGGTTCATTGTTGCTGCTGTGCTTGCTCTCTTTGTCAAGAGTATAGAGAACTCCACTCTCGTGGGCTTGATCCCTCCATTGGTAACCTCTATACCCTCTTATATATAGTCAACATGTTAGGTTTTAATTTGGAAGAGAATCTTAAAATTAAATTCCTTTTGCAAATCAAATCTTGTCGTACATTAGTGTGGAGGTCACTCCTTCTACACTGGCTTAGATATCCAAACATAAAGATTGGAAAGCTTAAGATTAGTTATGAATGATGTATTTTTGGTGCTTATTTATGGTTATCTTTTGCGTGAAGGTTGGCAAGCCAATGTAGAGAAGTGGAACCGGGAAGGACTCACGCCTCCTATAGTTGCACCTGGCATGGCTCGGTGATGCAAAAATGTGTATTTTTTGCCATAAATAATTAGATTTGATTGTTTTATATTTCTTTTTGTAAGACATTGTCATTTTGTATTATATGCATCGTGAGTGTGCAACTCTCTGTTGTCTTGTGCATGCATTTGAGCCCATTTCTGTTGTTTGTTTGGCTTCTGTAATTCTGAATGATTCATTGTATTTTTCCATCATTTCTTCCACCCTCTACATACTCTTTAATTGCGTGATTTAAAACCTATGGCTCTCTTTTTAATGTCTACTAAAGTGCATGTTCAGCAATTGATCAAGTATAAGATCTTGACAAAATGACAGCAGCAGGAACATTCTAGATTGGAGCAATATGGTGGGATTCAGATTGAGTGCATGTTTGACACTGCGATGGAAAATATAATTTATAACTTTAAGACTTATAGTTTATAATTTAAATAATAAGATTTATATTTCAAAAACTGTTTACTGTTTAGTAAACATGTATCTAAAGCACTTTTAAAATTAGTTACAGTATTTTTTTAAATATACAGTTATCTGTAGAAGTTTTTTGATAAAAAAAAAAAAACAATTTCGTGAGTTATGAAAAATCGGACTTTCAACTTTTTTAAATGGTTTAAAACATTTTTTATAAAGTTACAAATATGTCACTTTTTAAAAAATAGAGTTAACTACTTAAAAATATTTTTTAAATTTCGAAACACAATCTCAAATAGTTTTGAGTGTCATGTTTCTTTTTATTTGCTTGCTTGATTGTTTTGGTCAACTGTAGTTTTGACCAGGTCTGACGTTTCATTTGTCAAGCTCTCTGCTGATGCTCTTAATTCAGTCAACATGTTCTATAATTTGGAAAAACAAGTGGAGAGAGAGAGAGAGAGAGTTTGGTCTTTGGATTTACAAGTTATCTTCTCCGGTGGTGTATCAGCACCTTGATACTCTAATATGGCATTTATTACCTATTATTTTAGCTTAAATGATCCAAATTCATGAATTGAAGGCTATAATTTATGATATCTCTTGCAGTTATGGCCACGTTCATTTGATAGCTTGTCATTATGTTAAAGAAAAGCGATGTTCAAAGTCATTCTCATCCATTTGGTTTAAAAGAGCTTTGGCTTAAAGTATATCCTAATGACTAACCTCAGATAAGTACATGAACTAAAGAACAAAAATAGACATTATTTAGAATTGAACTCTTTTGGAAGCATTTAACCAATCCAACGTCTCTGCACCGGTTAAATTGACCTCAAAAAAAGTACTCTTTCCTTTCCATCACTATATAATAATCCCGAACAAGTTCCCTAAGAACCCAATTCACCATTTCAAATCACAAAAACAAAACAAGTCTCTTCGCCTTTGGTTAGAGCTCTTTCATGGACTCTGATTACAGTCTCCAATTCAATATGGACATGAAGGCAGATCAACATCTAGAACTTGAAGGTGGCGACCACGACCAGAATGATGTTCTCTACGCAGAAATTAGGAAGCAAATTCTGCTTTTGACAGCAGATAAGGATGAAGATCTCCACAAAGCCAAAAGGAGAAACAACAACTCCTGCATTGTTGCCAAAAGAAGCTCAAACAGATTAACAGCTTGTACTTACCCTGCTATATTACAACCTGGAAGCTATTTCAATTGGTGGGAAAATGAGAGTACTAATTCAGTACCTTTATGGCTTCTAAACTTATGGAAAAATGCCAATGGAACTGGAGTTTTTATCCCTCAGGTGGCCAAAACCAGAAGATATTACAAGCCAGGTATGTGCTTAATTTCCTTTGTTTGGATGACTAGAAAAGTACTTAAATGTCCCCAGTTCCTGGGACTGATCATATTTCTATCTGTCAATTGTTACAGGGCAGATGAATAGGAGAGCATACAAGCGAGTGGAAAACAAGTTCTGATGAACATAAAATACTTCTTCATGAGTCAAAGAACCAAGAATCTACCTTATCAAGAAAGTATAGGATTCCAACATCATAGGATGAAATGAACACATATAGATAGGATGTAAAGCATACAGTTTTAGTGTTGGTTGTACAGAAAGACATAAACAAAATCCAGTGCTGCTATAGTCATGAAAGGAAATCATATCTTGTAGTAGAATACTATAATATAATAAGGAACTTGCAATTGAAAGTTCTTTAGTGATGCCAATGGAAGTTAAAAGGACTGATTAAAAAAATAAAAATAAAACCTACTCTTGCAACATGTCAATGAAACGGAATGGGTTGTATATTGCTGCATCCAATCTAAAGCAGATCTCTCAGATGGAAGCAAAATACAGTTATTAAGCATGCATTATGCAGAAGTAAAGGATCTGCAACATACTTGCAGTAATTGGCACCATATTTCAGTCTTCAAAAGTGAATCGAATTAATGTAACTGTAGATTGAAAAGAAGCATCGTATCCTTTTGAAAGTGGAAATTTCCAAAAGTTGAGTCATTTTGAACTTCTAAGACTATTTTAGAACAAAAATTTTATGTGCAAATATTTTTGCGTATTCTATTAATGTGATTAGTTGTGTATTTAAAAGAAGTTGATATAGTCAATCATATTAATAGAGTGCGCAAAGCATAAGTGACTGCATTTAATTTTACTCATTTTAAAAATAGCCAAAGAAAAAAGAAAAGAAGAGATCACGATAGTAAATTTATCTAGAAAAATTATATTTATAATTTTAGAGTATACAATTCTTACATATTTCGTTGTTAAATGGAGTATGGAAGACTTACAAGCTATTCGCCTTAAAATTGTATCTAATATTACTCAATTGTCAAATATAAGCAACAATCATTGTATAATAAGGGTACTGTTGCATAATTGCATTATAATTAGGTGGTAATTAGAAGCATCCATCATGCCTAACGAAATGGCAAATTCTTAAATCACAAATAAATCGAAATGAGGCAAGGGCAAGAATCTTGGCCAAAAGCTTGCGCATGCTATCAAGACACTTGTTATCATGAAGTAGATGAAAAAAATAATCTCAACTATACATAACTTTTTAAAATAAAATAGACGAGATTTGAACATTTTAAACGGTAAATATTAAGTGGTATTACATATTGATTTTTTATTTTATTATTTTTTTAACAAAATATCCAAATGTTACAGATCAAAATTGTAGGTACGAAAGTGTACCAAAATCTCGGAACCAAACAAATCGGGCGATAAGAATTTAGAACTGTACACGAAACTTAACTGCTAGCCGTTCGATTTGCTTACCCCGGTTCGTGGACCCGCCCAAGTCATCCACGTCAAAGATGCACACATGGAGGGAAAGGGGAAAGCCTCTCTCTTCTGTGCATCTGTGGAGACAGCTTCTAATTTGTGTCGTATCTTTAGTAGAGAAACCCAACGACATTGTTGAGTTGTTAAAAAGGGCGATGTTGATGGCCGCCTCGGAAACATCGAACACCTCGCAACCCTCCCGGATCTCTCTGATAGTCTCTTCGATCTCATCGCCCAACTTCCCTTACAAAATCCCTTCCTTTTTTCGTTCCGTTTTCACCGCTTTTCATTTTCCATCTTGAGTAGAAAGAAGAACCCCATTGAAATCACTTTCCACATTTATCTTAATTTCTTGTTTTCTGTTTTCTGTTTTCTAATTTCCTCTATCTCATAATGGCGTCGTTAACGGTGCCCTGCCCTAAAACTTTTTCCCTTCCCCGTCTTGGATCCACCAATAAAACTAAAAGCCAGCACAAGCTGCTCTTCTTTTGTCGCGTGTCCAGTCCCAGGCCGTCTGTGTTACTCGGATCTTCGCTAGTATGTTCATCCTCCGGGATTTTAATCTTTGGCATTTTCATTGATTCGGACTATTTTTTGGTGTTTAAGTTCTACTCGTGGAAATATTGGCTTGTTTTTACTATGTGGTGTTTGTTTTGGTCTTAATTTATATAAACTCTCGTCTATATTTAATATTGTGCTGTGTTGAATGATTTTATATTATACATTTTCCCCTTCTACGTAATTTATACAAACTATTGTCCATATATGTGTCAACGATTTAATTTTATTGAAAAAAATGAAAATAAGAAGCCCTTTACTTCGTAGAAACACATAGTCATTCGATGATTCTTTCCAGATTTTCCTGGTAGTATATACGCGTAGTATGAACAGCGTTCTTTATGTGTTGTCAGCATTACTGGTAAAATTTTGTAGTGATCCACCTTGACTTGTGAGGAGAGTATTTACCCAAGTGAATGATATATGTATCTATTTACCTTAAGACTGCAGATTGAATGTAGTTTGCGTTTCATTTGGGGCCACACCCCCGGCCCCAGTGAACAGCCAACATTTTAACAAGTTCTGTGTGGGAAAATTTCCGAGGGTGCGGTGCACGAACCGGAATTTACTGTGCAGGGTTGAGTCCAAAGATACCTGCCTTGGAGAGGTTGCCCGACATCAAAAAAAAAAAAAAAGTTTGTGTTTCGTACATCAGCATAGTTTCGATCAGAGAGAGAGAGATCCTTGGCGGTCATGCCATCATGTTTAATTAAGGCAAGCTGTGGCAGAGCCAGAAATTTGATTTAGGGGGTCAAGCAAAGCTAAAATAAAATACATAAAATATTTTTTGTTCTATTTATATACAATTTTTTATGTAATATAAAACAATCTGATAATAAAATCTATAATAAAAATAAAATACGTTTAATATAACTTATATATTAAAAAATTATATAATATGTCAAGAACATGTCATCATAATAAAAATACATTAGAAATCATCCAAATTTTTTATTTTTATTTTCATCTATAATAAAAACATGTCATCATGTTATTATATCATTTTATTTTATATGAGATGTATTTTATTTTTAAATTAGATTAGTTTTGTAGAGGGGGCCAAGATAATTTTTAGAGAGGGGGCTAAGATAATTTTTAGAGAGAGAGCCAATACAAAATAAAAGTAATATTATCCTACAAAATCATAAAAATAAACATTTTATTTTTTCTTTAATAAAACATATATTTTTTTTTTTCATTTTTTTTAGGGGAGGGGGGGAATCCCCCGGCCCCAACGTGGCTCCGCCACTGAAGGCAAGAGAAAAATTACAGAAGAATTGGTGGCCATTTTATGAGTTTTGAAATTTTCAGTTGTCTGCTTTCTACCTGTCAATTTTTGGTTTTCTGGTTAATTAAAGTGAACTGAAATCTGCTTTTCTTTAAGGTTTTTGACTAATGCAAATGCACACTGTATGAAGATTTAATAATGTGTAGTTCATGTATGATACTTTTTTTGCCAATCAAACTCTTTATTATTTAGAGGTATATTGTCTTGCAGAGCCATAACTCAAAGCAAAATGGGGACTGGAAGGTGTGTGCAAAGCTTAATGAGGTAAGATGGTTTTAAATAAGTAAAAGGTGTTCCTTATTTGAATAAGATATTCATTATGAGCACCTACTAAAGCTACTTGAATTCTAGGTTACGGTCGAGAAATCTTCAAATTCTGCACCTGTACTTCCAACGATATCTGGAGTTGCATCACCAAAAGGGAAAGATGAGTCGGAAAGTCTTGAGCAAGATACTGTTCAAGATGAATCGTCAATCTCAGCATTCATGTCTCAAGTATCAGATCTTATCAAGTAAGTCAAAGCGAGTTTTGTACATACGCATTCTTGCAAGTATTCTTCACAGTAAATGTATATTAAACACGTCATTCTTGTTGAAGTTTGTATCATTTTCGATAACAGGCTTGTTGATTCGAGAGATATTTCTGAACTGCGGCTGAAGCAATCAGACTGTGAGATTTTAATAAGAAAAAAGGAAGCTTTACAGCCAGCTAGTATGCCACCACCTCTACCCTATGCAATGCTTCCATCTCCTCCTCCACCAGCGACGTCAGCTGCTCCTGCTTCAGCACCAGCACCAGCACCAGCACCAGCACCAGCACCTGCCTTACCTGTTCCTGCAAAGGCAAACACTTCAGCCCATCCACCACTGAAATCCCCCATGGCTGGAACATGCTATCGTTGTCCTGGACCTGGTGAACCACCATTTGTCAAGGTAAGTGGCAGTGTTGGTGACCACTTTAAGCCCTCCCCCAAAAAAAAAGGGACATGACAGATGAGAAATATAGTCTTAAGCAATTCGAATGTTTATATACTTCATGATAAAAAAAGTCTGCATATTACATTATTCACCATATGGGAAAAACGGTAACCCCTCTTATAAATATTTTAACCATTTTCAGGTAGGAGATAAAGTCCAAAAAGGTCAGGTTGTCTGCATCATCGAGGCTATGAAACTGATGAACGAAATTGAGGTACCCGTTCACTCCTTGATTGTTCAAACCTAAGAGGGTTGATTCCTAAAAAATCTTCCATTCTTGTCTTTGCTGACCCCTCTTACTAGGTTCATTTCTAGAAGGTTTCTTTGTTTTTTTTAATAAGAAGATAGCCCCAAATTTATTGAAAAATCCTCACTCGTGGCAGGGAAATACCGCGCTAACAAACTCACACCTAGAATATACGAAAAAATAAAAGCCCAAATCAAAATGTGAAAGCTAGAACAAAATTGGTATAGAACTGAGTACAGACTGTGCCCTCTTGTTAAGACCTGTAATTTACAACATAGCACAGGCAGTCCAGCTCTATCAATTCTAAAGAATCATTATAATGTCTCTTGAGCCTGACAAGAACTCTCTTGTATCCCCATTTGCACCTTGTTTTGCCAATAGATCAGCATCTTGATTAACTTCTCCAAAAATATGTTTTAACAGATAGAAACAAGCATTTTGCTAGCAATAAACTCTTTCCCAATCCTCCCTTACAGCCCTATTAACTGTAGAAGAAAGCTGTGAGTCTGTCTCAACCTCTACTCTGTCTAGTTTCAACCTTATGCAAGCTTTGACTCCATCTAATAGAGCTCGGACCTCAGCCACTGTGCTTGTTCCCCATCTATAGAAGGGAGAGAAGCCTACAATCAAAGCCCCGTGTGTTCAGGATGACCCAAAGCCTATGCCATTCTTCATTATGGATTAACTGTTGTTTTGATTAGAGAAACGTTGTCGTGAAGGAAATTGCTCGAGCAACCGTAATTTTTGCCTATGCATTGTTGCGCTAATATAATTGATTTTGGGTCCTTTTTTCCCCATTGGGGGGATTTGAGACTGTTGCATTCGATCGAGACCAAAGGCTCCTAATCTTCAATTTTCTCACCAGGCTGATCAATCTGGAACAATAACAGAGATTCTTTTAGAGGATGCGAAACCAGTTAGCGTAGACACGGTGATCTCTCTCCCTCTCTCTCTCTCACACACACACACACAAATATGTTGTGGCTTATACTTCAATTTATTTACTGAACTCCCTATATTATCCTCGCAGCCTCTTTTTGTCATCGTACCGTGAGTTACTTTGGTGACGTCCTCCTCCAAAACGTCTGGGTGGTAGTCCGTCACTCTTTTGGGTTTAATTTTGATTGGATTGTCAAAATTCAGTAGTGTGTCTGTTACTCTGTAATTTCGTATTTAATAAGGTTTGATTAAGGATATTTATTCACTGTTAATGTTATGATTATTACGTGGCATTTACGGCCATAAAGTTGTAGAATATAAGAGTGACATTGGAACGTAGCTTTTTCCTATTTTATAGACAGCTTTTCATGGTGTGTTGTAAAAATTCTTCTTATTGTTGTTTTTATTTTTTTCCATCTCTCGAGACCTACGCTGACATTTCCCATGTTAGGATGGGATCTCCACTAGATATTAGATCGGTGCTGTTTCCTATTATATATAAATGACATCAACAGATGAGCACTTTGGTAAATTAAAATTGCCAAAGCTTCCTTAATCAATGCACTTGAGAACGTGCTACAGATAGATTTTACCCATCAGCACTAGAGTACTCATTTCAACGTGACGTATTCTGTGAAGCATGGATGTGCGTTAAGACCAATCTGAGGTCGATAGGTTGAGAAAAATCCAACTCTACATCAATGAAAAAGTTCATTATTACTTCTAACAAATGAGGCAAAATAGAATTGCCTCATTTCTACGGCATCAATTGTTGATTCTCCAAAAAGAGTCCATTCCAAAATCTCTGTACTCACATGGTGAGACCCACAGACAACTTTAAGTCTCGTAAATAAAGATTAAAGACAGTTGGCAAATTAAATCCATGTTGTATCATGGGCCAACAGTTGAAATCGGGGCATCATATTTAATCGTTCAGTTCGGCCATGCAACTTTCTTAGCACAAAATTAAATGTATGGGTCCTCCCAACTCCCCCAACTTAAATATTTTTTTTCCACTTTATACCCTTCCCAATCAAATTAAAATCATACAGAAAATAAGTGCAAGTATGACGACCAGCTTCCACCAAATACTATGAATGCTTCGCTTTATTCTTTCTCCCATGTGGTGTTTGTGTAACCCACAATAATGAAACCTTTTCCACGTACCCAGAGGAAAAAGAATAGAATGGATTCATCCTTAGGGCAGCGTAAGATGTGACGGAATGGTTTCATTTCAAATGTCGGAAAGAAACCTAAAGTATTTCTTATATTACAATGAGAAAATATATATATATATATAACACAGTATAGATTCAAGAATGGGGATACGGAAGAATCAATAATAATAATAATAAGGTTAAAAAAATAAAAATAAAAACAACCTCAAGAGGCAGTCTAGTAGGAGAAAGTGAATTTCATTAACAAAAAGAATGCTACGACTATAATGCCAAAATGCCAAACCAATTACAAGATGGAAACAGCCAAAGAAGGCGCTCCCAACTACCCAGTACTATTCCAGGCCCTTGGATGCCCTTTTTTGGCTCTGTTTCCAGATTTCTATTCTTTTCTCTCCTATTCTCTTTCTATTCCTTTCCTACTTAATATACAAGTTAGCCTACCTGTCACATACTTACAACTATCATCGCTGCCTACTTCCCCTGTTGCTGTTACCTTTTCTGCCGCTATTATTTAGCCTGCGAACCCCTCCTGTCCAGTCATCATCATCATGATCATCTTCATCATCTTCACCTCCCATGTATCCGGATTTCCGTCCTTTTCTTGGGGTGGGCCGCTTCCTCTTGATATTTGCTGTGTAAAGCGAATAATCAACCACATCTTCCTTCAGAGAAATCTTGAATTCCTGTAAAGAAAGAAATCCGGTAAAAAGCAATGTTAAAGAGAAAATTGCAACAGCTAATAACTCTCGGTAAGCATGCTCGGTCCAGTGAAAAACATATGCGACAGAGTAAAATGGGTTGCCATGATCAAACCATATAGCCCACACCCTACCTGATATCTTTGTATCAATTCTTGATAAGTGGTAGGCAAACTAGTGCGTATTTCACCAATAGCGAAGGGAATGTTCTGCCTGGAGAGAACCTCACCAGGTTTAGCAGGTTCATTTGGGGAAAAAGCCTGGTTACAAAGTAGAAAATATGCATTAACACTAAGTTCCTTAATTATATCCAGATTTACCATGGCGGGAACAAACTTTACATAGCTTTACCTGGCACCGGGAATCATTCAGGCTATACACGATTTTTAGGTGCCTCTTTACTTTCAAAAGAAGCTGCAACGCAATAGCTGCCAGACAGTCAGCCTGCATAAACGCCTTTGCATCAACATATATAACCACCCACAAGAACGTACAATCAGGAAAACATCTAAAAACATAGCTTTCACATTTACTGGCACTAACATGAAATTTATTTATTCCGAAAGATTTTTATGCAAATGTTTTTGTGCTTTTCAGAGAAAGAACACTTTCTAGTTTCTAGTGCAAAAAAGAAAATGATATAAAGAAGTCTTGAAGCCACCTGAACTTTCCGCAGATCATCTGCAGCAAGAACTATAGAAACATCAGAGCCCATGCTATGTATCTTTGCCTCCAGTGAGATGATATTGTTTGGGACAGGCTGATCAGTTGTCTCTTGTCGTATACTCTCATTCAAATCCACAGTATGGTTGAAAATAGGCTGAACAGCTGGATGTTGAATTGTCCCATTCCAATCCATTGAAGCCACCTCATTGAAGTCAGGCTTAACAGCAGGCTCCTGCTGTCCATTCTCATAAGGTATCTTCTCCAGATATCTTTGTGATAAATACATACTCAAGCCTTTCATATTTGCCTCAAGTGCCCCAGCCCTGACTTGTATTACTCGATTTATAGCATAGATCAAATAGAGTGGCTCATCAGGCATTGTGAATGGTAGCAAAGCAAGTATTTCAGCACAGTACCTGTCAAAAGAAACCAGCTTATGATTCCACTCTAAAAAACTCCTCACAAAGCAGAACTCTAGAAATAGCACCAACACTAACATCAGGAAATGGACTACAGAATCATTCCAGCTGGGGTTATCAAACTTCCGCACGATTGAGGACATAAATTTGTTTCTTGAAACTCGGTTTCCACGGATAAGCTTGTATATCCTAGAGACTCCAAGCCTTGCTTGAGCAAATGAGCCACCATCAGGTTTCCCCTTCACATTTCCTGGGACCTTGGATTGGACTTTCTGATTTACATTTTCATGAATACCACTTATCGATTGTATAAAAATGAATGACTTTTGAAGGCCATCCCCCAAACGGCTTTCAAAAAATGCAGGGTACCTGAAAAGATGCTTCTTAGCTACATAATAAGCAAAGTTGATCAGAAAGAGAATTTCAGAAAACATTTAGAGGAGATTACTTCTCATTCATATTCATCAACAAATGATGAGCCAACTTTGAATTGACTTCCTGCGGATCTGTTTCAAGGGCTATGAGGTACGGGACACAAGTAATGGGATGAACAAGACCCTGGCGCAGCACAACTTCAACAATCTATTGTAGCAGAATAGAAAGAGAAATGGGGAAAAATTAGCAATTTTGATGATGGCAAAACAAACCAGAGAATTATAGCATGAAATTCAACTATTTCATTAGCAAAGAGTGGTTAAAACCAGACCATTTATTGATACTCCCTCCATTACAATGTGTCAACTCTACATAGCATCATTACCAATGAAAAAAAAAACTAATTTAAATTTTTTTTTGATAAGTAATAATCTTTATTGAATAGAATGAAGGGAGTTGAGATGGGACTCAGCATTAGAGATGGGACGACCTTTTAATGAGAACTTTTTGCTTCTTGAAAAAAGATTTATCTTTTAGCAAAAAAGAATTCTCTTTAAGCAAAAAAGATTTCTCTTTTTTTCAGGAAATTGCACACTTATTTTGGGTCATTTCAAAAGGACAATAAGAC
This sequence comes from Platycarya strobilacea, assembly GCA_036898215.1. Lineage (NCBI taxonomy): Eukaryota > Viridiplantae > Streptophyta > Magnoliopsida > Fagales > Juglandaceae > Platycarya > Platycarya strobilacea. The sequence continues at coordinate 12,088,774 of CM072546.1, read as the reverse complement.
ATAAATAAGGATGGAGTAGCACTTTTAAACCCTCCAAGCAAAAATGTGTTTTTTTTTTATTCTACAAATAAGTGTCCCAACAGTTAAAAACTTATCATTCTGATCTGATTGTATGCTTCTAAGGTGCCACTTGTTAAAACAGTAAACGTGAGATGTTATTTCTCCATCGTTTTTTAGGACTCTGCAGTTTCTCAAAATCAATCATACAGAAAAAAACATACAGAGGCTAGGTTCTCACCTTAAGGGCTGATTGCCGAACCGGTTCATTGAAGTCCAAACATCTACCTAAGATATTATCCCAATACAACTGAACTATACCCCCACATATATTAGTATCTCCTGCACCCGCAGCAACAGGTACACTGTGGCCACCTTCTACAGAATAATGAATTGTATTGTTGTTTTCTTTATCTGTTCCCATTTGACCTTCCGCATCAAGAAGATATTCGTACAAGTTTTGCAACGCTTGCATCTGTTTTACAGAATGATTCAGCAACATATTGAATGTGGTCGCATGTATTAAAACTTTTCATTATTACCTTAATTCGAACATCACAGCCAGAAGACAAAGTTGCCTCTAGTATTTTCCCGATATCATTTTCCAACATATATTCTGGCCAAGCAATTAAAACAAAGCCTAACGCCTACAAAAGTTAAAAAGGCAGCATAAGTTGACTTAAAAATTAAACGCCACTAGAAAAATAAAAAAAAGGCTGAAAAGTGTTACCTGCAATGATCTAACCTTCACAATGAAATCCTCCACGCGGAGATATTTTTTGAACAAGCTCAGACTGCTGACCACATCAATACTTCTGTTACTGGAGTCGCTCAGCAAAGATTTTCCATAGCGTATAAGCAATCCAAGGCAAAAAAGGGACCGCCCCACTTGCTGAAAAAAAGCAAACAAAAACAGCAATTTATCTTTGAGTATATCCTAATTCGTTTGTTCTGAATCAAATATATACACACGAAAAATAAAGCAAAAACAACATAAGTAAATCATCTAATGGAAGATTTATTTCCAATTGAAAGAAACATTTACACTATTTTTTTCAGATAACAACAAAATGGAAGACGTTGAACTCGCAAGCATCTTTTTCTTTTTCTTTTTTTTTTTTGGCCGGGGGGGGGGGGGGGGGGGGGGGAATTATATTGAAAAAAGATCATCAACCTCGCACCATAAGCAGGTAAAATCCAAGTAGGGAAAAAGCTGACAAGAATCATACAAATAGTGAATTTTTTAACATGGAAACTCCCAAAACAATTCATTTATATTAATCCATCAGTTTCTATAATCAGGAAATACATTTAAATTAATGAACCATTCAACAAATATAATACTTCAACCAAAACCTATCACATCACATATCAACCAATTCATACACACTGCAGCACATCAGAGTAGATTTTTCAATAAATGAATTTTTAAAAATATCTACCTATCAAAAATTTTAAATATATCGACCTCAAATTTGTTCTCAAAGAGCTCTACAATTGCCTGCAAGCGGTGTGGAGCAGGTGGGCACAATCCATCCTTCCCACGAAATTCGAGGATCAGATCTCCCAAAAGGTCTTCTCTATCAGTAATCCATTGCGTCTCTAGTAGAGCCTCGATTGGCACTTGCCCTGCCCCTCTTCTCAGAACCCAGGGGAGAGACTAAAAGCTGTCTCTTGAGCTCGGGTATTGCCATGCTCTAATCAAGGAGCGACTAATGAAAATTGTGAGACCCCATATAATAAGGATAAATGTGGGTGGTGCATGGGATCCCACATTGCTTGGGAAGGAAAAGTTCTTGCTCTTTCTAAAGTTCCAATGGAGAACTAATTGTATCATTGACTAATCCTTTTGGAGTATGGACCATGTGGTTTGGGCCTTCCATTGGGGCGTTACAAATGATATCAAAGCTCATCCTAACCAGAAATGTGAAACTTGAGCCATGCCACCTACGAGGAACAGGCCTGACGAAGACGTGGAGTATTTAAGGAGGGTAGATTGTGATACCCCATATGATAAGGATAAATGTGAGTGGTGTATGAGATCCCACATTGTTTGGGAATAAGAAGTTTTTGCTCTTTATAAGGTTCCAATGGGACTCCAATTGTATCATTGACTATTCATTTTAGAGTATGGGCCATGTGGTTTGGGTCTTCCATTGGGACGTTACAAAAATAGAGTTACAAGTTCTAGGGCGAAGGACTGATCCTGGGCTGATGTATCACTTCATACGTAGATATCATTTGAAAATATTTAACATGATTTCCGTGCATACACATTACTGATGCCCTCATCCCAAGCAAGAGAGAGCCACTCTAGAGAACCTTACTGCTCAAGAGGTTATGAATCAACTAGGGAATCAAAATGTTAAAAAAACCTTATTATTTTCTAGCATCCAACAACCAGTGATAACTCCCACAGTGCACCCAACTGATAATGCTATTTTGATCTGTTCTAGAAAACTTAGTATCTTCAAACTTCGTCAAATCCAAATCACTTTAACTCATGCATGGCTATTAATCATCCAAAAAAACAAAGAATCAGGTAACCAGATTGACAAGAAATTGAAATAACTACAAACATAAGATACTAATTCACGATTATAGCCACCGACCTGCTTGTTATCAGCTGGCTGAGTATCCAAACGTTTAAAAAACACCTGAATAAGATATTCAATCACACTAGCAGCTTTTCCTGCAACTTTGCCCAAAGAGCAAAGACACCTGGGATGAGAAAAGTTATTAGCCATTAAAGATATTTCAAAACTAAAGACACTTTCTGCTAAGGAAGAAATGGTATAAACAAGAAGTATAATAATCCAAACTCAAAACAACAAAAATTTATGTCAGAATCTTTGGAGTCCCCAAAAATATTTTTAACAACCTCTAAAGGGCCAAAACCACTTCTTAATGTCAAAAACCTGATTTTTTTTATGGGCAGAAACCTAGAAAAGTTAAAAATACATATTACAAAGAAAAAGGAATTCCCATTATAAAATTAAGCTAGAAAACCTAAAACGATACAAATCAATGGTGTATGGTGGCAAATACACATATCACTGATGGTGTATAGTAGAATGATAAGTACACCCATATCAACACTAAGATTCGTAGCACCAAAGGCCCAAACTTTATTTTCTAAGATATTAACAACCCATTTGCAGCTTTTTGGGCATTTGGCATTGAATCTAACTAATTGCTTGGCTGCAGAATTGGCCAAAACAAAAAAGGGTCATGCAGTCTTCCCTCTATTTATAGATAGATCAAAATTTATTAGTAGTCATTGAAAAAGTAGGCTTAGGCAAGAACACGGGACATTTACAAAGGAAAACACCTAGTTAGGAGCTGGAAGCAGATACGAGAAAGTCATGAAAATCAAGTCCATTAACATTTCTATAACACAAAATCACAAACTTCTTCATAAATTGGAACCTCATTCAAGTAGGGTCATTTGGACCCACTTGTAACTGAACTGCAAATAACATGACCATGCAAGCCAAAACTGTATATCATAAGATGATGATGATAATAAATGATGAACAAGAAGAGCAACAAAAAGATCTGAGAACATGAAGATACTTGATGCATGCATGGACAACGGTCAAAAAGGAATGCCGAACAATCATGTGCTTCAAGTCCTGCTCAAGTTCTTCAACAACAGTTTGAGGTAATTTTCGAAGCAATGGTAGAACAGAATCAATTATAAAAATTACACTCTCCAGTAACTGAGCAACCATTCGATTGTCAACCTGAATAAAAGAAAACGCACAAGTCATAAACAAGCATGCTATCTTCCCAATCTTAACTGTCCATGTAATAAAATATTCTTCACATTAAATGAGTTTCTACCAGGTCTTACCTACTATTGGATCTGACCTAACAGAAAAGAACAAAAATATAAAATATAAGGTGAAGTAAAAAAGGTACATTCTAGATGGTTTCCACAAACTAAAATGCCCAACAAAGAACAAATTCTGACAATCTGATAATACAGATTGTTTAAGTTGAAGGAAATGCAAGATAGGCTTCTGTTGTCATTTATTAAATGTTTTTACACTAAAATGACTAATTCTGGAGTGATTTTTGGTGTACGGAAGGAGCTTTAAAGGACTCATTTCCATCTGTCTTCCGTCTGGCATGTGATCAAGAAGCTTTTGCGCCGAACTTTTTGGTTCGATCGGGAGACCAAGCTCAGTGGAACATTACCCTTAGTAGAGCGGCTCAAGATTGGGAGGTTGACAATTTTTAGAACTTATTTAGACTCATCTATTCCGTGAAACCGAAAGGAATGAAGGCTGATTCTCTTTGGTGGATTATTGCAAGTAAGGGTGTTTTTTCTGTTCGATCTTTCTATAAAGCCCTCACATTTCTACCGACTACTCACTTTCCTTGGCGAAAAATTTAGAGAAATAAGCCCCCCCCCCCCCCAAAAAAACACTTTTCTTCACTTGGATAGCCGTCCTGGGTAAAATTCTGACCACTGATAATTTGAGGAAGTGTCGAGTTATTATCACAAATTAGTGTTGCATGTGCCAAAAATCTGGAGAGTCCGAGGATCACCTCTGGAGAGTTATTATCTACACTGTGAGATAGCTAGATACCTGTGAATTGAAGTTTTCAGTCGAGTAGAATTAAACTGGGTAATGCCTACCACAATGGTTGAGTTATTGGGCAATTGGACATCTCTTTAAGGTGCACCCCAATCAAATCAGTGTGGAAGATGGTCCCTATTTGCAGCTTGTAGTGCATTTGGCGAGTGCGCAACAAGCGAACCTTTGAAGATAAGGAGCAGACACTAGAAGAGCTTCGATCTTTCTTTTTCTGTACTTTATTATTGTGGGCCATAGCTATAGATTTCAATGGTCTTCATTTTCATGACTTTCTTGAATCTTACTTACCAAATACTGCATAGATAGGCCTTGTCTCCTATATACCATTTTGTGTACTTGGACTTTGCCTATTCTATCAATACTACCATTCTTACTTATAAAAAAAAAAAAAAAAAACTAATTCAATTCCCTGTACAGAATCAGCAATGGATATTAAACATGTAGAAACAACATATTGACTATCCACATGGCAGTAGCACATGCGCACACAGCTATTGAGCTTCGCTCTCTCCTACATGGTACCTTGGAATCATATTGGTAGATCTCAAAACACAACACTAAAGAGCTATCACATAGTTTTGACAAAGCCAAACAAAATAAGTGCTTTACAGCAAAAGAAATGGACTGTCCCTATATCAATAGGTAATATGGGTAGCCTCACATGGTTGGAATAAACAAATAAAAAAAGGAGATAGCAGCCAGCTCTTCAGGCTATCTATACAGCAAGTCTAATGCAGACATGAGAAATGCAATTAAGAAAAGTTTCGTGAACATTCTGGACAAAAAAATATACTAGCATGAACAAAACTAAATGTTTGTAATAGATAACCTGGGTCTTAAGATATGGCTGTAGGGTAACCACAAACTGAGAAGGATCAGAGGCAGGGGCACACAGTTTTGGATCCACAACACAAAATGCATGCAAGACCAGCACATAAGGGAGTGCACGAACCTCCACTTCCACACTGTTCATTTCCTCTACCTGACCAAGATTGAATTGTCAAATGCATTTTTAAAGAAGCATAAAAAGGTGAGTTTTTCAAAATGCAATGAGTACCTGCAATATCTTTTCCAATAAGCACTTGCACATTAACTCACAACGTTTGCGCACCGATGTTAGGGACACAGGGTTGATCCCAGCAGCCTTAGCTGATTGTGGGAAAAAATCAAGAGCTAAGTTGCGCTTAATAACAGTTACAAGAAGTTGGTGATTTGGCATCCGCCTCAACATTTCAACAATCTGCTCAGTTCTTTTAGCAACCTCCAGTGGAACAGAACTACCATCTCCAAAAACAAGTCTCTCTGAACCAGAAGGTTCCTCAAACCAGAACTCATAAAATGTCTTGCAAACAAGATCCTGCAGAGGAAAGAGAAACAAAACTGGGACATATATCCAAACAAATAAAGTATGACTTCTAATGAATGGTAGAACATAGTATTGCACCCCCGTAAGGAAATACAAGAAGGTTGTCAAAGGAACAGACAAATGGGTAATAGGAACTTGTAACCTTTTTCCACCATCTTTCACTTCTTTTTTATAAGCAAATAAATAGATATATAATTCATCAAGAAATAAGTATATAGATCATAAGAATCTACCGGATACTAACAAAAGTCTCTATATGTTTTCACCATAAAGGTTTTTTTTACAAAGAATCTGAAATTTTATTTTTATTTTAAAAAAAGTAAAAAGTATAGCCCATGTCCACCCATAGGGGTTAGCTCAAGAGGTAAAGGCATTGGTATTGGTGGTAGACTCCCTCCAGATCTAGGGTTCGAATCCTCTTGGGTGCAAACAATTTCTAAGGACCATCAGACTAGGAGAGCTTCTCATTGAATTATCCAAGGTGCACATGCAGGAAACTTCTTGCAAGGGCTTGTGCACCCCCGAATTAGTTAGAACTTTCTTCTTAGACACCCGCTACCGATAAAAAAAGAACACACCCTAAAAAATGCACAGAAGTAATAATCTGACTTGATTGCTTCAAAATTACCTGAATACTTGATTCATCATCACTAACACGAGAAATGATCTCAATACAAGCACTTGTAAATCCAGAGAAGTTGCTATTTGAAGTGCACATATCCCGAATAATTCTGATAGCTCGTTTTCGAACACTAACTCCAGTATCTTTAATTCTCTCAGCAACCTTCTCAAAGTACTACAACACCCAACAATTTTGGAATAAGAGCAAAGCATCTGCCAAGCAACTATATGAATTTTGTTGTTTTGTGGGTTTTCTTTTTTTCTTTTTCTTTTTTTGGGGGGGGGGGGGGGGGTTGGGGGGGTGAGGTTGTTTAGACTAAACATACCTGCAAGCCAACATCAGGATGTGAAGCAATGTGCCTGCCCACAAGTTCCAGTGCTGCTTCCCTTACAGATATTGCAGAATCACAGAACCTTCCCTCAACAGCCAATTGCACACGTTTATCGCGCAGTACCTCAGGATCAGCTTCTACAATAATACTAACCTGCTTGTCATATTTAAGTTAAAAAGGTAGAATAAAAGAAGAGGAAGGTAAGAAGAATAACACAATAAAATTTAGGCATGGTTTGCTTTCTCAAACAATCTCATATCATCTCATCATTACTATTTTTTCAAATCTTTATACAAAATAAAATAAACAATTCAACTTTTTCAAATTCCAAAACAAAACTAATATTAAAAAAATATATTATAACAATATTTTATTCAATTTTTAACTTTTATCTCATCTTATCTTATCTTATCTATGAAAACAAACCAGGCTTTAGTTTCAATTGAAGGCACAAAAGTTAAAAGGGAAAAAAATCCACTTACCGCTTTTAGAGCCTTGGCCCTAATTACAGGAGAGTTCTCTCTCAAACTTGCCTGAAATAAATTGTATCGTAAGCATAAGGCACAACCTGATAAATCGCAAAGGAAGGAAATGTTTGACTAACCAGAAGCATATGAAGAATCTTATCAAACCCTCTGGAGAAGGAGTTATTTTGTCCCAATGCCAAAGTAATCTTCTTGACTGAATCCCTTGTCAACAATGAAGTAGTTCCAGACTCACGTATTATTGCTTTTGATTTCAATCTAGCAAGATAGTATATGAACTTCTGCTGAGATTTTGGATCATCCTTGTACCACAAGCAAAGATAAAACCTGCACATGCATTAAAAAATGTACAAATGTATCATTCCTTATGAAATCAATGCAACCACATGTTTCATAAAGAAAAAGATCTAATGAGTACAAACCAGCGCACAAAGAGATGAACATCATCAGAACCAACATCTTGCAGGTAATTCAATAGCAGCTGTTGAACAATTTCAACTTTTGCAATTGTATCAGAAGCTTCAGGGTTCTTTTCTGACAAATTGCGAGTCTTTTTCCCACCATCCTTGCATTGCGACTTACAGTATGATTGTAATACGAGAAGTTGCTTCCTGCAGATGCAAATCTGACACTGCCAGCTTCTATTAGGAACTTCATGCTCTCTTACACCCATGCAGTCAGCATGAAACCACCTCTGACAACTTTGACATGTAAAGAACAACTTTTCAACCCTTCCATCTAAACAAATAGAACACGAACCTTTTGGATAACTGCGATCAACATCACTGGCATTATCCAATTCCTGTAGTATCCAAAAGTTGTCCATCCTGCAAAGCACAGAATCACGCTTCAATCTTGCAGCTATTGTACCAAGAAGGTCAATGGCCAGTGTACGTGCAGAGATGTCTTTAGATTTCAGCCCAGCATTCTGGAGTAACAAGACACACAGAACCTGCAAAACCACAATCACTACCTCAGCAAGGAAAGTAATATATTGCAGAACTCCTTGCCGAGGGCCTGTGCACCCTCGGAATTAGTTGAGACACTATTCTTAGACACCCGGTGCCAATCAAAATATAATAATAATAATAATAGTCTATTGCAGTTACGAAAACAATATATGTCAATGTACCTCCAAAATAGGAGCTGAAGCAGGATATTCAGGCAAATTCAATGTTGTCAGCAAATCCATAACAAGATTCTCCATCATTGCTTTCATCTCAGCTGCATCTTGAGTCTTCAAACTTGCAAAACGCTGAAGCACGCGGGTCCAAAAAAGACAACATGCCTCTGTGGCTGACTCTTGAGATTTGGTTGGGTAACTAGAATCAATTGAGACTTCTAAAATGGGATTGCCACTTGTTGCTTGCCTTAAAGCTTCAGGAAGGTTTGCACTACAGTGAACCAACTGAATCAGCAAAGCTGTTATCATCTGAATCTGCCTTTGTTCTTCATCAGGTAGGTGATAGGATCTTAGTGCTCGCTTTGAGGATGGTAACTTCCAAAGCAGCTGAAGTATTTCATCTATCACATAAGTACGATGCTGTGTATATGAGTAGAATATCTGTACCATGGGAAAAGGCCAGCATTTTATCTCTTATGTAGTAAAGTAAATTATAAGTTGTCAAGAATTAACAAAAGATACAGAAATATACCCCACTAATTAAACCAATTGCCTTCAGTTGCAAGAGTTGGACATTATCCACCAAGAATGTCGTGAAGCTTGTTTTCACAAGTTGTAAGATGCAACTATCAGATAATCTCTCTATTAACAATAAATCCTTGAGTAAACTAAGAATAGTGCACATTTTCTGAAGAATAGTATTCATTGCAGCAGAGACCCTATCAAAGAAAACACAAACTATGAGAACAAGACTCACTTCAAATACACAAAATATCGCCTTAATATTCAATGAAGATGAACTGCATATGATAATCACACTTGTTTAATGATGACTTCTTCACTCGAACAGTCTTAATGCTACGCCGCTTCTTGCTTGCCGAACCAAATTCAGGACCAGGATCTTCATCTTCGTCACCTGAAATAACATGAGAAGAAAAGTAGCACAGTATTTATCAAAAAATTGTAGCACAGTTACTACATGTTCAGAAAATGAGATATGGACTGCTAAAATGAGGTATGAATGATCCCAATATCTTTTGTAACAAATCATTAAAGAGGACGAACATGTAAACAATCTAATGGGTTCAAAATTACTTAGCCAGAAAATAAATAAATAGGAAAGTAGGTTAGGGATAAAATCCAGCTTTCTTGCAGAAATCTAGAGCTAACCTTCAAATTCTCCATTTTCGCTTGGTTTATGCAAAGCACGATATGATGGATCATACGCACACATAACATCCATAATCTGATGCCTAGAAAACTCCAGAATTCTTTCAATTATCTGATATTGGACAATAATAACCATAGAATATTAGACTAATACTATGAGCACTTAAAGTAACCATATTAGAGTGTTTACCTCTTCTTTATATAGCTGCTTTTGCATTTCATTGTAACCTATCACTGCTAGAGCAGCGTGAATAGACTCCAGAGCACAAAAGATTGATGAAACTACATCTGAATCTGACTGGAATAATACAGCAATAATCAATAAAGGCACAATCAAAAACAAAAATAAATTATTTGGTATCAAATCAGCGAATTATACCATAAAAGCGATTACAATAAAACCTTAATGCATAAATAACATGGAAACAGAGATTGGAATATCAAAGTACATGACAAGATTCAAGAGGGACAGGAACAGTCCAGAATTAAGAAAATATCTAAAAGAAATGTTATAGCCACACTGATATCCCACAAAAGTAACCCACAAACTGACGTGGCTTGATGTGGTACGTTAGATTGTAAAACTACTTTTATTGTAAAGTAAATCTAACAAATCATATGAAACCATAACAGTTTGTGGGATCTCTCTGTTGTTGTAACACTTTTCAATATCTAAACATAGTAGTTCCAACTACATTAACCGAAAAAAAATATAAAAAAAAAATCTCGAACAGGCATTAAAGCACCCACAGAACTATCCAAATACTTTTCTCTTATTTTTTGTCAACGACAAAAGCTAAACCTCGAAGCCACCTCATCCCTACAGATTGACTTCAAGGAGATGCTAGACGTAGGGGCACAAATTGGATTTAAATGTGGTTTTGTGGGGAACGCAGTTAAACAAGAACCAACCTTCCAGAGAAAAGGTATGGTAATCTAAGCACATCTAGAAGCAGTTAAGTGATCAAAAAGTGGTCAACCAAAGAAAACAAAAAAAGAAACAAGTTAGCAAAAACTTTATAAATAGATTATATTTATTAATTTTACCTATCAAATATTTTTTTCATTTTACATAAATAATAGTGCCAGTTGTTTTGCTTGTATCTCATTGCAAACAAGAGAGATAAAAGGAACTCATTCCATACAACCTATAAAAAAAAAACTCATTCCATAATTCAAGCATTTTTCAAGATATGTGAAGTAGCATGTTTACACATAACTAACTACAGTATAAGAATGCACCAGCATAGAGAGCAAATTAGCTATTAAGATATCAAGACTAACGGACTAGCTAAGGTGGAAAAAGTGAAAAATATCAAAATATATTGCAAAGAAATTACAGTCACCATTTAATTAGCTGGAAAATATTAGCACAAATGCAAAAAATATATATATATAATATTAAGTACAATGATAAAACTGGAAGTAAAAAGCAGACATTGAGGCTTGCATACAACTGAAGAGAGAATGTGAGATAAAGTTGATAAACCATTTCAACAGGGAGAATAAATTACTACCCTAAGAGATTGCAGAACACAAACGTAATGATAACAGGCTTACGTGCTCGCATTCATCTATTGATAAGCCTTCTGCTCGATGTATCTGATGATCTAGAACCTTTAACAGCCTAACAAGAACATCTACAGGAACCAAATGTAGAAGTTTCTTTGCACGGATGGACATTATTTCATTTACAAGCATTCTAAGATCAGAAAGAGGAACTGATAACCACTCTGCTTCATCCCGATCATCACTAGGAATTTCAGCTCTACCACAGAAGTCCTCTAACAACTCACAAAAGCTTCCAATGGTAGCATCTGAACAATAATTAAGCCAAACTACTTATGTATAAATAAAATAAATGAGGTAGAGAGAAGGGGAGAGAACACGAATATGAGAATTTACAAAGATCATAATAGTAATAATAATTAAATAGAAAAATCCACCTTGAATCTCAGCGTGATCTGGTCCAACTGATGATAAGAAGTCATCACCACCTTTCTTCTTAAGTTTTGGTTTTCTAGAAGACAATGTTGATGCATGCTGCAATTTCATCTTCTAGATCAGTAAAATAATAACTCAATCATCAATTTCTAAAATGACATTCATACGTACATTCGTAACAACAGAGTCACTCTGATAATTGTGAGCAGCAATATTGTCTCTTTGAGCTTGAACTGTGATAGGTACACTTTGTTCAAAGGGCAGCTTTTCAGATACTGTACCGCTAGATATTTGCTCCTTAATAGGACCTGAGAAACTTGAACAATGCAATAAACAATAAGGAGAGCAACTTTAAACCTATCAATGAAATAACAATGAGATGACATAGCAAAGAATCCAGAAATAAGGACAAAAACATTAAATTTATTACTTGAGATAAACAAAATACAAATTGGGTGATGTTTTTTTTATAAGTACAAACTGGGCAATGTTTTAAAAAGAAACAGAAAAAGGGGTTGGAATCCAGAGGCACGTAAGTTTGACAAGAGCAGGGATTGCAATAGATCCCACAAACTGACCAATGTAAGTTATTTGGAAAAAATAAATATATTGCATTGTATTCAGTAAGGTAGATTTTTTATCCACGCATCAACTAGTAAACTTGAAATAATTAATTGAATCATGTCCACTCAAAAAAATAAAATTTTATTTTATTTTACTTTTTTATAATTAATAAGAGATTTTATTACCAAGAATAGGCGTAGCCCAATGACGCAAGAAGTATACAAGAGTAAATACCTACATAAACTCAAGAAACTGAAAAAAATACTAAAACATATTAAATAAATAATCTTCATTTAATACAAAAGCCTTAGCACACAAACCCAAAGTATTAAAGAAAATATTATATACTTAAGAGAGATTTATGATTAGCCTTAGCCCATGCCTCCTGTTTAACAAGAGGCAGCCATGTTGTCTCCGATTACAACAAATAGTTTTCTTCCTGCCCTTGTATCCTCCATAATCCCCTTCCCCGGGCAGCCCTTTTCCTTCTGTTGCCTCACCTAAACAAACTTCCCTCATGCATCAAGAAGCAAAACGTAGATTCTATGGAAGAAAGATGCATATTCTACCGTTATGGACATTTCCTCTACTCAACACTTCTCAACATTATTACCAAAACAAATAATTTCTGAATTTCCATCACAGGGCATCAGAATGATCATTATTTCCATAAAAAAAACTGCTCTATGTCCCATTAGCATATCAAAAGCAATGGGAATAGATAACTCTATCTACGATGTTCATCCTCCTACTTATGTGTACGAGCAAAGATGCAGGATATTTAGCACATCTAGTTTAGATTACAAACTCCCACCATGCACAAACCCAAGCCTTCTAAGCACTACATTACCCATTCCCTCTTATGAAGAACTTTTGTCTTACCATGCAAGAGAACCAACCATCTTGAATAGATGAATTAGGCAGATTAGGCTCTATAATGGGCTAGGCTGAGTTAATCAACCAAGAGAGAACTGTTAATGGTCCACAAAAATGAAATCAACATAAGAAATACAATCATAAGGAACAGAACATAAAACACCATGGTTTTTTTCTGATACCTTGTAAACAGTCCATACACTAAAAAGGCAGTTACTCCATATAGAGTTCCAAATATAACTACAAGGGACACAGAGACCTCTTTTCCTCCTTATAGATTTCTTTTTTTGACAAGTAATATCAAAGAAAATAAATCAGTTTTTTATCTCAAGGAAAATCACATCCTTTTATTCTTACATTTCTACTCTTAGTTTTTTTATAAGGAAAAAGAGATTTATTAATCCACGTGATTAGGCAAAGCCCAAGTACACAGGAAGTATACAAGAATGAGCCTAATTACAAAACTACTCCTAGTTTTACTAAAATTTCAATTTTATTACTTCAGTTACTGAACCTAAAATCACAAGGTCATTTTCTTTTACTGTAAATTGCACAAGCGCCAAATAAGAATTGAACTCATGGCAGTCTCCATCCTGTTATTACAAGGGAAGGAAATGCAATTTGAGAAAAAGACATAGGGTGAGGCAATGGGATAAAGGCCCACCAGACATCTGTAAGTTAAAAATCAAAGACAGTACTAAACTAAAACAATCTATAGCACTTCTTCCCTTTCTCTTAACAGGAAATATGTGATCGCTGTAATGGTCCCAGGTTTCCACCATTAAATGTCGTCAACAATAAATACTCCATCAATGAAAGTTGTTTGAATTTTGTAGATGGAAGCATCACATTAATGGGAAGAAAAGAGTAATCAAACACTTTGTTTACCTGTAGTACTGCACTCAAATGCTTCTGGATGCCATTGCAAAACTTGGTCATGTAATTCTAAAGGTTCCGCATAGTCATATGAAACTACCCTTGCATCCTTTTTGAGATTCCTGTAGATGATGCCAAATATGAGTAAAAAAACAACAGTGACTACAGCCACATTAGTTAAATGGAAAAAATACCAACTTTAACAAGAAGAAGAATAAATGCAAATTACAAATATCTCTAGTGGTAAAAGACAGGTCTACATTAATGGTTCTTTCATTACAAGGATCTGCATTTTTTTTATTCGCACTAGGTGTCCGAGAACAAAGTCCCAACTAATCCAGAGGATGCACAGAACCTCAGCAAAGAGTTTCCCTCAAGTGCACCTTAGGTAATTCAAGGGAAAGTTCTCCCAGTCTGATAGTCCCTAGAAACTGTTTGTACTTAAAGAGGATTTAACCATTCTAGGGGGAAAATACCACCAAAAGCAAGGCCTTTACCACTTGAGCCAACCACTTTGACTTGCATGTTTTAATCTCTTCATGCCAATAAGCTATTAAGCTACCATGCAGTTCTTTTATAATCTTAACTAGTTACCATTCAAACACTCTTTTTCCTTGGGCTTTGATCATTGATTCTAATGGGGATAGTTTTCACAACTTGCTTGTATCCATTCATAGTTCCTAGATAATGCTAGGTGTAATCCGTGTAAACAACCTTTTTTTTTATAAGTAATAATGTTATATATGTTAAAAGGAGTAAACAAGTACACTGGTTGTATACAATAAAACACCTAGTGCATGAATGCTCGAAAACACCTATCCCATGAAAAACCCAACAAGCCCAAGAAAATTACCCAAAATACCACAAGCCCAAAATACCCATAGAATATAACACACCTCCTCAACCCTAACCCATAGATTGATAACCCTCCGAAACATCCACATAGACTGATAACCACCCGAAACACTCACATAGGGAACATCTTCAAAGTCTCCTCTCTTTAGTCTTCCCTCGACTTAAATTATCGTAGTTGATTCTCCAAGAAAGACGTTGCAGCTCTCTACTATTCTTAAATCTTGATTTGGTATCACGTGAGTGGCCCTCCTCAATTGTAATGAGTAGAGCGTTAAACTGATCTTCACATCCTCCATCTGAGATTCCCACGACGTGCTGAATCTCATTAACCTTTTGCAAAAGTCAATCAGGTGATGATATAGTTATATTGCTAAGTAGAGGAAGAGATACCATAGGGGCAACAACTTCTCCCGACATAGAACCCGACGATAACTCCTCATCGCAAGGCACCAACGACAAGCCTTCCCCCAAAACTACCACTTGCTCTGAGGACTCTACACACACTACATCTGTCGTGTTGTTCATCTCCAAATTCTGCCCTGAACTTGTCTTGGATCTCTCGGAGGAAGCCATCTCGACGACTGGGGTTAGTCTAGGGGAAGCCGGCGACTGTGGCCCCCCAAGCACTAAAGCCTGCCCCCTGCAAACAGGCAACTCGTTAGCGACAACTGGGAGTACCGGCGCCAAGAGGGTTGGGGTTAGCCCAGAGGTAGTCAACGACGGGGTCTGCTCCCTGCAAATAGAAGCCTCTTGCAAACCAACCTGAGCCAATGATGCCTTCGATTTCCATTTCATTTTTGGGTTTCCACGACCTAGGCCCTTAACTTTTCCTTTTTCAAGTTTTAAAGCAGAGCCCTTCTTGTTGGTTAAGGACATAATTCGTGAGCTGTGACCCAAACCCAGGCCTTTTAATAATTCATTGATCCACTTCTTAACATCATTTCTAAATGTTTTTAGTTTATTCTTCACCCCCGCCACCTCTTTTTTAAGTAAAACCAAAGACTTCTACAACTCGCTTTCTTCTGCACAATTCTTCTCAGAAAACTTGCTACACCCCTCACCCTTTTGCACGCTATCACCCTCCGAAAGTACCCCTTTCGAGTTCCCCTTTATTAAAATTCCATTGTATTCATCAACGGAAGGCTGACCACCATGTACAACCTCCATTCTCCCTATGCCGCCCACCGCAACCTCTGCGTATGACTTGAACTGCCTCCCATTCTCCTTCCCCTTCTCAGATTCTCTGCCCAGAAATGGTGCAGGCACTTGTGCCTTCTTAGCCGATATAACTTGCTTTAACTTCATAGAGGAACTCTTCCATCCCTTGCCTTTCACTCCTTCTGGGATAACTAACAAACCACGCCCTCCATTGCCACCACCATATTCTGTTATTTCCAAAAATCGACCAAAAGTATTGGCCCTCCTATGAGCAAAGAGGGCTTTTGGTCTATCCCTAAATGTATTGTAGAACTCTGTTTTACTCCCCGATAGAGCACAATCATTGACTACATTGGCCACCCAACACGCGCTAGCATGACTAAGCAAAAGCTCCTTAAAAACTTTCCGCCCCCTCTCTGAGATGCGATAGTTTCCACCCTCAGTCGCCAAAATAAAAACCTTAGTCTCAATCAGTAGATGTTTAATAATGCATGTAAACAACCTATGTACTTGGCTATGCTCCTTTCCAATCAAAAAAGCTTTTTTTTTTTATAAGTAATAATCTTTATTGATCAAAAGCAACTAGGCAAAGCCCATGTACACAGGGAATCCAATCAAAAAAGCATTATTCTTACTTACCAAAAAAAAGCATTGGCATAGCACAAATATTTACCAAACTTTACATTTCCCAAGCACACCAAATTTAAATTTTCCAAATTATACTAAAACGTACCAAACACAAGAAAAAAAATATCCAACCAGTAAAAATACGTGCAAAAGAGAAACGATTTCAACTAATAACAGCCGCATTGTAAAATCAAGATTTTGAATTGCAGCCAAAACAATTGATTAACATTTGAAATTAATTATTGTCACATGTAAACAGAAAATTGACACTAGTATCACACTTAACAAGTCGAATTCGTTAAGGTTCGAACTACTTATAAGCTAAGCCACTTCAAGATTCAAATTCAAAATAAATAAATAAAAAGGATGAACATCGGTGGAGCACATATGTGATAGCGAACTAAAATTACGTTTTCAACTATTTCCGCTTACTTCCGAAACACAAATTGAATGTGAAAGACGTCACAGGAAGCAAAGAAAACACTTACAAGTAAGACACATCTGTTTGGCGAAGCAGATCAGCTATTCTACTGGACTGAGCGAGAACCTCACTGCGGTCAAGCGAGCTGAAGCTACCACGGCCAGGCTCGTCGAAGAGTCGGAGGTCCTGATCAGATGCGCCGCAGAAGACCGGGAGCGATGGCAAAGGCAAGCACGGCGCGACTTCGGAGTGCAGGGTGTTGGAGAGTCCGATGCCGCGGTGACCCCAGCCGGAGCCGGTGCCAGAGGCCGAAACCAAAGAACCGGGAACGATTGGATTGCTCATCGATTGGTGAACCGGTGAGTCCGAAATT
The DNA here is from genome assembly GCA_036898215.1 of Platycarya strobilacea. Taxonomy (NCBI): domain Eukaryota; kingdom Viridiplantae; phylum Streptophyta; class Magnoliopsida; order Fagales; family Juglandaceae; genus Platycarya; species Platycarya strobilacea. The sequence continues at coordinate 12,071,379 of CM072546.1, read as the reverse complement.
GGCAGCGCGAGGGCATGAAGGAGTGGAGCCGCTGGTAATAAGGTAGAAATCGGAGGGTGTTTTGGAGGGAATTAGGGTTTTTATTATTCTCTTGGTGAGGGTTAGTTCAGAGAGGTTTGGAATTTGTAATGCCCTATGGGGAATACTAGATTGGGAAACAGGGAAGTGAGAGAAATTGTGAAAAGCAAATGGCGGGGAATGCTTTTTGTGGGTTACAATTTTTTTGGTGTGGACTACAGATTTGGTCTTAGATGTGGAAAATGAAAATGACTTTATGATTTATCAGTTCCCTGGAATCACGATATTGCCCTTTTATGACTCCGTTTTGCAGCTTTGTTTGCGCGGTAGCTTGTCGGGGAAGTGAATTCTATCCGACATTTGGGGGTCGTATTTACGCAGAGACCCGCAGTCACCAAAGTGTCCTCTCCGGATTTTTTTTTTTTTTTTTTTTATATAGATGAAAAATAAATTTTATGAAAAATAAATTTATTTTACTGACGTGGATTAGAATAAAATAAATTTTATTTTAATGAAAAATAAAATAAATTTTATGAAAAAATGAGCACCCATGCGCACTATCATTGACGTGGATTAGGATTGATTTTACTGACGGCTTCTGTTTACCATCTCCCTCAAATCTCTCTCTCTTGCTCAGATCCCCATTTTGCGTTCCTCAGATTCCTCTTCCTCTTCCTCTCCCTCTCCCTCTCCTTTTCTCTTTCATTCCTTCGCTTGCTATAAGACATCCCTCTGTTTCTCTTACGCCATGTAGTCTCAATGCCGTTAGAATCTCATATCGGCTAAAAGCTCCCCCACATCCGAGGCATCGAAGAGCAATTTTTGGTGGGTATGCACGGTTCTCCCACTGCGCCGTTGGGGCAAAATAATTTTCATCTACCAGATAATATTCATCTACCGAAAGGCTCGAATTAACACCCATGAAAAACTCCTCTCTACTGATTCCTAAGCACTGGTATCTATAGTCTCCATTTTTTTTTTCTATTTTTGATGTTATGTGGATGGAGGGAAGGGTGTTGAGCGTCTCGTAGTTTCTTTTGATTTCAAGTGTTTGTGATGTTGCTTGTATCTTGCTCTCTTGTTATTGGGTGACTCTTGTAAACTTTCTTGAATTCCTACAATTCTTTTGATGAGTAATATCCATTTGTACTCCGTCAAGGAGTTTTCAGAATATCCAAAGAAAAATAGGAAGTGAAATATCATATATAAGTCATCAATTAGAGTTTTTGTTGGCTTTCAAAGATACGGAAAGCCAGACGACATATGCATTCGAGAATTATTCTTTAGGATAAATTTTTGCAAAGATGGAGATTTGGGAATGTGAGACAGGTGAAAATTTCCTGTGAAGATAGAATTTAGGAGAAGAGAGATGGAGGGAGACGGACCTTCGTTGAAGAAATGGTAAAAATAAAACTGATGCATAATCGCTTCTTTTTTAAATATATATATATATAATAAAAAGCTGACTGCCGTGTCAACTTGGTCCGCGGGATGGATGCTCAAAAGCGCCTATATCTAGCAAGCATCTAAATTTTATTGATACAAAAGGAGTAGGTTAGCATATATCAACATTAGGTTATGACTTAAAATGGATCAAAACTCTCATACGGTATATAAAATCTTTGTTATAATTATTTGAGAAAAAGTCATATTTGACTAATCTTTGATGAATTTTTTCATGATATTTTCAGATATATTTTTCTATTTTTGTGAGGGTATATAGAAAACTTCAATTATATATTTTTTAGGTCTCATTTGGTTATTAGACTTTATTCAAATACATTTAATTTAGTCTAATTTTTACCTGAATCTAACATCTTAAAACTCAATTTTCAAATTATTAAATTCATTTCAACTCAAAATCTCTTTATATGTGGAATTTATAATATTTTTCAGCTCAACACCTCTTTACATGCAGAATTCACATTCTTTTTTTAAATTTTATAAATATATAAACTCATTTTATATTTAAATACATGTAAACTCATATAAGTAAACTCCACAAAACTTCTTCCATCATCTTAACTCACCACTATTCATAAAGAATTTAACTCATCTCAATTCAACTCTACATCCAAACACAATATATCTTATATATTTGAGTTCGTGAGAGAATTCTTTATAATCATAATTATATTGTGAAAAATTCATATTTGACTAATTAATTTTTAAGATTTAAACAAAAATCCTATATATTTTTTTTCGAGTTTTGTAAAGGCATGATGCTTCGTTATAGTTCCAATTTTTTACTAAACTTTACTAAATATGTTAAGAATTAGGTCAATTCATTGTTAATTTTTACTCTCAGGTTAATAATCTTTGGGAATAGTTATATGCTGCAAATCCTTAGCTAAAGTGTTATAAAGATATTGAGTTCTTTGCAATATATCGTGATCGTCGTAAATTTATGCATTTTATGATGACATTTATCGAGGATTTTGAATTCAATTGAACGTATATTTTGCATCGCACACCTCTTCCCTCTCTTAAGGTTGTTGTTGTTAAACTTATTTCAAAAAAGAATCACCATTCAACTATGAAGATGCAGACTCCAAATTCAGTTATTGATGTCATTCTTATGACTACTTTTGGGTTTTCTACAACCATAGGTCGTTCTCCTTCTCAGTCCTGAAAAATTGTCTTTTACAAATATTGCAAACATCCTGATCATTATGTTACAAGATGTTTAAATTGCAGAATAAAAATCAATCTCGAGCCCCCTTGTTGTAAGCTGCTACAATGGCTTTAACTGCTTCTTTTGCTCATGAGTTTGCTGCTGAGCCTTTTTTAGTGTCCTCAACTCTCACTGTTGCTAACATTAAAGTATTAATTCATCAGGTTTTATCTTGATCTTCTACTCTCCTTAATTTTTTATTCTACATGTTGGAATCAAATTGCCTTTAATTCTACTTTTTTTTTTCTCAAAAATTTGTTTTATCACTCAATCCTATCATATATGCTGTCGATGGTTCTCATTTTATGTGTCAGTCATATTGGGTCAATTTCCTTTCCGATCTTATATGTTGACAATACCTATCTTGTTTTCAAATTGTCTTTAAATCTTCTTGTAGTTGATTAACTTTATGAGTTAAGTCTTAACCTTACTTTTTCAAATGCTAGTGTTAATGTGCAAGATCCACAAATGTGTCAACTTATTGAGATTGACCATAAGATTGGACATCCGTTCGAGCTCGCTTCTTTCAGCTTGCATCATATCTGTCTCACTCCGGTGTTGCTATTGTTGTCTCTTCCCATTTACGGCATTCTCAATTGGGTCATTCTTCTCTTTCTCGCGTGTATCTTTTTGTCTCCCAAGGTCCTCTCGGTTGTATAAGGTTTAAGTCTTTTGATTATGTCTCCTATTAAATTCGAAAATAAATTCATTTACCTATTAAAATGAATATTTTTTCGACTACACAATTTGCATTGGTTACTCTAATATTTGGGTCCTACACCCACTCCTACTGAAAGGGATATCGTTATTTTGCTACCTTTGTTGATAATTATTCTCGTTATATATAGTTATATTTGTTAAAACATCAATCTGAGTTTGTTCTTATTTACCAAAATTTTAACAAAATGGTACAAATTCAATTTTCTCGTACCATCAAAAATTTTCGTTTAGATAATGTTATGAAATACAATGACAAAACTCTCATTGAGTTCCTAAATCAACAAGGCACACTATCACATCATTCTTGTTCATATACCTCTCAACAAAATAGTTATGGAAAAAGAAAATACCATTATAGCTTGAATATTGTAAGAGTTCTTTTATTTCTTGTTTCTTTACCTGGAAAGTTTTAGAGCGAAGCTACTCTTATTGTTGCGTACACTATCAATCGAGTCCCCTCACCTATACTTCACAGCAAATCTTTTTATGAGCTTCTCTATGATATGGTTCCTAACTATTTCTTGTTATGCTTGTTTTGTTATTCTTCCTCCTTATGAATGAGCTAAACTTAAATCTTGTTCTAAATTATGTTGTTTTCTTGACTATGGTTTAACTCAAAAAGGTTATCGGTGTTATAATTCTATTTCCAAATGTTTTCAAGTCTCTTGTCATGTAGAGTTTTGAGAACACAAACCATTTATTAACCTCTTCACGTTCTCCCTTTCCACCTCTACCCATTCACTTATATTCACTAGCCTTTTTATTTCTTTTATTTTCTGACTCTTCTATAGAGATTTTAAGCTCATTAGGCAACTCTTTCACTACTGCATCTAATCTAGTTGATGCGTTTCTCAGTCTTTTCCATTATCTAAACCTTGTCATTCTAGTCGGATAAATGTTCCTCCTATGCATTTTCGTGATCATTATTGTTTTTCTATTCTTGCCACCTTTCATGAACTCCACAATTATCATGAGGCTTCTATTGACCTTTATTGGTAGCAAGTTATGTCTAATGAATTGAATGCTCTTATCAAAACACATGATTGGGATCTGGTGGACTTGCTTTTTGGAAAAGCTGCATTGGAATGCAAATGGACTTATAAAATCAAGATTCGAAAAAATGGATCAATTGAACACTACAAGGCTCGACTTATTGTAAGGGAATTCACCTAGGAGTATGTGATTGACTATGAGGAGACTTTTGTTCCTATTGCTAGATTTACCCTGTTAAATCTTTACTTGTAATTGTTGCTCTTTTGGTATTGGAAAAATTTTCAAATGGATGTTAAAAACGACTTCCTTAATGGTAATCTTAGTGAGGAAGTTTACATCCAACCTCCACCTGGCAATGAGCATCCTTTACATAAAATTTGTCGTCTTTGTCGTGCACTTTATAGGGTTAAACAAATTCTTAGAGCTTACTTTGAAAAATTTTAGTTAGTAGTTTCCCAACAAAACTTTCTTTCTAGCCCATATCATTCTGTACTCTTTCTTCGCACTACTATGACATGTATTATTCTTTTTCTTCTTTATATCAATGATATGATTATTATTGGTGATGATATTGCTAGTAATCAATATCTTCAAACTTTTCTTAGTCAGAATTTTGATATGAAGGATTCGAGACATCTTACCTAATTTCTCAAACTCGAAGTTACTTTGAATCAAGATGTCTATCATCTCACTTAAGCAAATTATACTCCCAACTTACTTTTCAAAACTGGATTAACAGATAACAAGATAACCACTAATCCACTTAAGTATAATACAAAGCTCCTGGTCATAATTCCTCACTCGAAGATGCAACACTTTATCAACAATTAGTTAGAAGTCTCATTTATCTTACTATTACTAGGTCTAACATTCCATATGCTATTCATCTGGTTAGCCAATTTATGAGTGCATCTCGGTCTACCAATTTTGTTGCAGTTCTTCAAATTTTACGCTACATCAATAGTATTCTATTTCATGGTCTGCACTTTTCATCCCACTCTTCTATGGAGTTACAAGCCTATTCTGATGTAGATTGGGCTAGTGATCCTACTGATCGTCGCTCCACCATTAGTTGTTGTTTCTTATTTGGCACTTATTTAATTTCATAGCGAAATAAAAAACAATCTGTTGTTGCCCGTTCTAGCACCAAGGTCAAGTATTGTGCCCTTATTGATATGACGTCTAAACTTTTGTGGTTACTCTGGCTTTTAAAAGATACGGTTATTTCTCAATCAATAAGTTCTTCTATTTACTGTGATAATCGTAGTGTTATTTAGATTATGCACAATAATGTGTTTCACGAGCGTACTAAATAAGATTGATTGTCACTTCATCCACCATTACCTTTATTATGGTATTCTCCAGTTATACTCAATTTCTTCTAAAAATAATTTTGCTAATATTTTTATAAAATCACATCCACCTTATTGACTTGGTGATCTTATTTCCAACTCTAGTTGATTTCGCCACCAATAGATTGAGAGGAGATGCTAGTGTATATATTGGAATATGCTATTATTTCCTTGATTTTCTAGGTTAGAATATTTTCTTGGCATCATTTATTTTGGCCTTATTTCACTATATATAGGTCTCATTTCTATAATTTAACATATACATAAATATATAATTATATGATTTTTTAAAATTTTCTCTATTTCAACATGAATGAAGGGGGTAAAAAAATGAAAGGAAAATAAAAAATTTTTCATGAAGAAAAATAATAATCAACATATTAAAAGAAAAAGAAAGTTGAGAGATGATGCAATAAATGTCAGAAACTTATTGAGGATCCCTTTCTTTTCTCTCTCGTATTATTCTCTCTTTTCGAAGATGAACACCGGCCAACTACTCAGGATTTCTCTCCTTTCTCCAAGTGGGGATAGCTCAGAGCCTTCGTTTCGAGCACTTCCTCCCCTTCCTATTTACCTTTTCGTTGGTTATTTTACTGCTTTCGGTAGTTTCTAGTCAGTCCTAGTGTTTTTTCATAGGATTTTCGTTTGTTTTTAGTTTTCAAGCCAAATCTCACCAGTTTTCTGTTTGTTCACACCCTGGGACCAACATGTATTGCCTCCAATGCTTTTACAACCATCGATTTTCAAGTTAGGGCTATGGAGGCTTTGCGTTTTCGATGAGCACATACGGTGCAGGCGTGGCCCTAGCCGTGCACGTTTCTCATGTGTAGCGACGTCATGGCTTGGCTTTAGAAGCCACACGCAGCTCTAATAGCTTCAACGGCTTCTGATCTCTCAATTCTAGCTACCGATTCTTTTTCTCCGATGACACATGCGATATACGCGTCACTATCGTTGTGGGTTCTCTGATAGTGACCTGGCATAGATTTTGGCTTTTCACCTATGCTATCACTTTCTCTAATCAGTAAATTTGAAAAAAGGATCGTGGATTTCTCCAACAAGTATTTTGAGGCATCAAGCGACATTACATCTACCTTCTTCTTGAGATATCACTGCTCTGTGAGGTGGTTATTTTATTCGCATTTATGGGAATATTTTATTTTTGTTTTTAATTAAGACGGCGTCTTCTAGTAGAATAAGAGTAAGGACCAAGTTATTAATCTCAAATAATTTTGCTTTTCTCTCTTTTGTATTATAATTTTTTATTTTAATATAATTGTTGGAGAACTTTGTCTCATCTTCTTGTATCATATATTTTAATTTAATAAAATTTACTTATAAAAAAATAAAAAAGATGACCAAAACTTTTTGGGAAATTAGAATACATATATTTTAATTTAATAAAATTTACTTATAAAAAAATAAAAAAGATGACCAAAACTTTTTGGAAAATTAGAATATTATAGTTCTTCTACCTTCTAGATTGGCAGGTGATAATGATCCCTAAGAACTGGAGGAATAATGAGAAGAAAAGAATAATGTCAGAACACAAAAGGTGGGTTTGAATCCAACGTAATCCTACCAAACAAGTTGACAATGACTCTCCTACCTCTCCATTCTCAGCTGCCTATAACCCCGTACCCCCATCAATTATTTTTTATTTCTAAGTACTAAAGAGTCACTACATTATTATAGATAAAAAATGATTGGGAGTCGAGAAGCGCCACATTAAAAAAATAATAATAATAATCACAGACTTCAATTTATCAGTCTGCAACAAAATCCATCTGGATGTTAGTAAAAAGATACATATATTACTGGGTAAATATAAAACAAATATTTAAGTAACTTGTAGAAGTAGAAGTTAAGAGCTGGTTTATAATTGTACCAAATCAAATTATCTCATATTTTATTTTATTTGATATAATTATTATAATTTGTTCAAACTTCTATATAAAATATTATAAATAATTTATTTATTTTTTTAAATTTTAAAATAAAAATATTTAATATAAAAATATTTTATTTTATTTTTAATTTTTATCTTATCTCATCAGTTTAACTAAATGATGCCAAAGTCTTTTTTTGTGATTATTGTGTGAGATAAACATAATTAAGAAAAAACATTCACAATCTGTTGAATTTTACACGAATGAATCGCCTAAAAATTGCTACCACTGTTCCTGATCATGATCATACGATCAGTTCCATGACAAATTATCTACAAAGTTTGTGATATTACTGTAAAATAATAAAAAATAAATAGATAATAACCTTATTATCCTAATTACAGCGATGAAATTTATAAATATGTATAAAGCAGCCTAATGATGGTGAATATTCATGAGGTGGTTATAGCAAAGTTTTGAATTCTGTTCCGGTGATCGTTTCGATTGAGGCACTGGAACGGAATATTTCAGTACCGACCTGTTCCGGTGTGCCGTTTCGAGATTAATTATATATTATAATAAATATATATATATATAAACTAACAATTAATATAATAAAAACATATATATGTAAGTGTGTATCACATATATGTATACATATTAGAAGAATTAAAATTTATAAAACAATTGGAAGTTGAAAAAATACAAATTTGAGTTGATATATAAAAATAAATAAATAGATAAAATATTAAAAATAATGATATTTAAAAAAACGTATTTAAAATTACAAAGCATATAAATTTATTTTATATTCTAAAATTAATTAAATACCATCTAAATTTAAAATTAAAAAAAATATCATTCAAATACAAAAAATTACAAAAATAATCTAAACCGGAATAGGGACCGAAACGGTCGGAACGACCGAAATTTGATTAGAATGGCTGGAATTTGGACCGAAACGGAATAAGGTGGTATAGTATTCTAATTGAGGCACCGAAACAAAACATTCTGACCGTTCTGAACGAAACGGAACGGAATTTAAAACTATGGGTCATAGTACTGATTTTAATGCAGATCCATATTTCTGTATCTATTGAAATTATTTCACGACATGAGCACAACTTGATCAAAGTGGCATGACATGATGTATTCCGAATTGACCAAGTCAAACTAGCTGCATCCCCATCATATATAGCTTTCATCAGCACATTAGTGGAAATGGGAAAGATTAATAATATTGCAAATTAAGTACATTTGAATTAAGAAATGTTATAGTCATAAAAAAATTCTATAAAATTAAATTTATAAATTTATTTGAATTTATGTGATATATTAGATTTATTTTATAATAAAAATAATTTTATAATCTAACAAAACGCATCAAATCATATCAGGTTGTGGGTTTAGTTTTGTTCGATCTCTTTGTGACTAAGATTGTGTTTGATAAGTGAAGTAATGTGAGACTACTTTATTATTATAGACGATCAGTTCACTACTATTATACTATTACTAATTTGTTATTACCATTCACAGCTGATTTAAGATCATAGCAACATCCAAACGTAGCCACCATTTCTCTTTGAATTTTGCAGGGTGTTCATTTTTACAGACCATGCATACTGCATACTCGTATAGGAGAGTAGTAGTGCTATCCAGTTAAGTATTGTCGAGTCTCATGCAGAAAAACAAGAGGGGTCAAGTTCGAGTTGAAGGAGAATAGATACTAGTTTCTTGTGTAGCTCTCCAACGTTGGAGGCGTAGGTGCTGTTGTTTCAAATATCACGCAATTGGGGCCAAAATTGGCAGAGTGGCAGGGTGTTGGTAGGTAAAGATTGTCATTCCAAGAGGCTGCTAGTGATGGGAGAATGTTGCAACTAAATTGGATGTTGGACCTGCTAATTGGCCATTTGGTCAGCACTTTGATGTCAAATATAATCTTTGATATTCACCCTTGTTTGATTGATAAATAAAGTGCCGAATCGGGGATTGGTTTTGTACAATAGTTTGACCCAATGAATGATGTGATTTGACAAACACGTTCAATTTGTGTAACTGCCATTGAAAAATTGATTTGAATAGAAGAATCCTAATGAACTGCCATTATGGAAGGCACATTGGATTTCAGAACTACTAGATTTATTGGAATCGGAACACATCACTAATCTAGCCTCAGTGACGGTCTGTCATGCATGCTGAATTGTAAAACATTAATAGGAGAGTTCAATCTAACCGTTTAGGTAGGAGCTCGAAGAGCAGAATATATAATGGGCCGTCTAACGTCCTATATAATAGGAAGTTACTTGTCCATACATGCTTATAAAGGGAGACGCTAGGGATCGGACCGTCTGATCCCCATCGAAAACCAGCCCACGGTGGCTCTGGCCACCGTGAATGACACCGTCGGTACCATTATAACTGACGACTTTCGACGACCCCACCTCTGTGACGGACTTCCGGTGTGCCCGTCGTGACTTTAAACACAAAATGGATCCGTTAGATCGCCAGATTTTCTCTATATTGGGAGACGTTGGGGATCGGACCGTTCGATCCCCATTGAAAAATAGCCAACGGTGGCTCCGGCTACTGTGGGTGACACCGACGGTACCATTGTGACCGGAGGCCTTTGGCGACCTCACCCTTACGACGGCGACCCCCGGCGATCTCCAGTGTGCCCGCCATGACTTTAAACCCGAAATGGGTCCGTTTGGGTCCAGGGGTGGGGTTGCCGGAGGCCGCCGATCACAATGGTACCGACAGTGTGACCCATAGTGGCCAGAGCCACTGTGAGCTATTTTTCAATGGAGATCGGACGATTCGATCCCTAGGTTTTCTCTATATGGAAACCTTCTTGCCAAAACAACGGGGATAATGCGTCAAGAAATTGTCTGACACTGACAAGGGTCACTAACTCACTACTAGAAGATAGGTTTTATTTATTTATTATTATTATTATTATTATTTTTTGTATTGTTTTTTTTTGGGACTTACTGGTCTCTTCTCATCTCATTTCATATCATCTAATCATTACAATTTTTTTAAACTGCCACATAAAATATAATAAATAATTCAACTTTCTAAATCTCAAAATAAATATAATATTGTAATAATATTATATTCAACTTTTATCTCATCTCAACTAATTATTTAAAACTCTCTCATGGTAATATGAATACTGAATTTGCCCGTTGAGCTTATACTATTGCCATGTTTAAGATTTGGTCTATTACACAAATGTCATACCATTGGCCCCATCTTAGGTAAATGATAAGTGACCACAGAATTTGCATGCTAGAAATTGGTCATACTTATTAATGCCAAAATAGAAAAAGATATGTACAGACCGAACACGCAAGAGAACAAAAGAAATAATACCACTCAAGCCAAGTATTTGCTGGAGGTTGAGAGCCTGCACTATCATCCTTGGGCTCTCCACATGGTAAAGAACCCATAAAGATGCATACGTACATATTATATTCCATCCAACTCAGTTTGGCTCTTGTTACTTTTGCATGGCCAGACATTCCAACTCAGTCACTTCCAATCGAGCATGTCTAATAACCATAGAACCTCTTCCTTCGAAGTTGCAGCATCACAGAAATCCATCTCAATCCCAAAAACATCAATAACTTCATCTCCATGTTCCATGAAAAGCAAAGACATCCATGCCCGGATACCTGAAATGAAGGGATGGACAGGAGAGAAGTCTAGATAGTCAAATGCCAAGGCCCTATAGGATGTCCGATCTATGTAGTCAAACATGGACTTATTAACGATACGAGCAACCCTCTTGGCATCCTTGCGCCCCACAAGCACTGAAACACTGACAGTCTGGCTTAGAGGAATGGTGAGTCTTGGCTCAACAGGAAGTGTCATCTTGTACTCGGGGCCTTCCAGGTGAAATCTGAGCATGTTACAAATTCCTGGTGGAAGGGTCTTGATCCCAGAATCTAATACAGGGCCTGGGACTACTTCCGAAAATATCAACCTATCTTCAATCCAAATATCAATAAAAAATTCCAAATCATCAAAGGACAGCCTCGGGGGAAGAAGAGTTCGACGATGCTGGCGTCTACAAAACGTTTGATACAGCTTGTAGTACGTTAAAGTTGGGGGATTAGGTTGCTTGCAGATCGAAGGCCATCTCTTAGCACATAGGCATTTCCATAAGTAGTCATCTTGGGCCATGTCTCTCCACTGCTTACATACTGCCATGCACGAGGCAAGGTCTACACCCTCCAATAAGGGAAATACAACCTTTAAAGCTTCTTCATATGTCATTTTCCGCTCACAAAACAATAAATAAAAGTAGGAAAAAAGATCTGCCCCTGCAACCGTTCAAAAATTTTGAAGGACCTCAAAGCAGTAGCTTAAGATATATTCCCTGTGAAAGAAATAAGATGTCTAATGTTCGAAGCAATCATATAATTATGCTCTTAATAACTATTTGCAAATAAATGAAAAATAACGTCAATATACAAATTATGCAAAACAAAAAGGGAAATGTCAAGGTAACAAGACTCCATATTTGAAATTGAATACTTTTTTTTTTACTTATCAAAAAAGTATTCAATTTCAACATTCTCAGGGATTTAGACAGCAAGTTCATGAAGATCAGCAGAAACTAATTATAAGAGTCCAACGTTGCTAGGCTGGCCTAATAAAATGATCATATCAAGTTGCACTGGTCAACAGATATGCACCTTCGTCTACCGACCATAATCCTCTTAAATAAACCCACACCAATATACAAAATTGCCTGCATATACAATGCATATGCACCTTTTTTTTAATCAGTAAAAGATGAGTAGTATTAATATAAATGCAATAGGCATAGCCCTAATACACAAGAAGTATACAAAAGCTCTTAGGTACATTCTAAGAGTTGGAAATTAACGACAAGAAATTCTGAACATTGTTCCTATTTAATTCAATGGCTGAAAACCACAATAATAAAGTGTGAATAAAAAAAATCTGCAGCTCCGCTATTGTGTGCTCTTTATTTTCAAAACAACATTCGTTCCTTTCCGACCAAATGCATCACATAATGTATAATGGAACCATCTTCCACATTGCTGCTACTTGAGGATAGCCTTGCATTTTACTCCAATGCCCTAACAAGTCCACCACCTTGGCTGGCATAACCCAAACAACATCCACCCTTCAAAAGATCTCATCCCATTGCAGCCTTGCAACCTCACAATGCAATGGGAGATGGTCCACCGACTCTCCATGCTTTTTGCACATGTAACACCAATCCACCATAACACATCCCTTCTTCCTCAAGTTGTCCGTAGTCAAAATTTTTCCAAGGGCGGTAGTCCATACAAAGAAAGCTACTTTAAAAGGCACACAAGGCTTTCAAATGTTCTTCCAAAGAAGAAACATGCACTTGCGATGCTAGAATTTTGTAATATGCCTTCATGGTATATTTCTTATGATCATTGGACCTCCATTTTAACCTATCTCCCTGTGCCGTAGGCGTTCCCATGGAGTATAGTAAGCTGAAAAAATCTGCTACAATAGATAATTCCCAATCATGAAAATCTCTATAAAAAATGATATTCCATTGATGAGCACCATGAGAGAATAACCTCGAGTTTGCCACTGAAACTTTCCTATTAGTTGCAATGCGATAGAGAGTTGGAAATGCTCTATCCAAAGCAATTTCACCACATCACACATCCTTCAAAAAATGGATTCGATTACCTTCTCTGGCTATAAAGCGGATGTTATGTTCAAAACTTGACCAACCCTTCCTAATAAACTTCCATAGACCCACCCCATATCCTCCCCTTACTTTGTTTGAACACCAACACCCCCAGGCTTCTCTAAATTTTGCATATGTACCTATGCGCATGCAAACGTGCAAAGAATACCCAAGGCTTTAATGTCTATCTTTTAACATTTCAATCACACTTACCCTCGTTATTTGTTGTAACCGAAATCAACACTTGACATAAGTTCATAACAAGTAATTCAGAATCTCAGATGCCACATTCTTTGTTTCAAGATCTAAAATAACGTGCTTAGTTGAAAGATCTTATATTGAATAACCCTAGCCACTTGCAATGAAAATTAAATATATTCGTTGTTGCCACCAAAATACAGAAACTCTTTAGAGTCAAAATACAGAAATCAAATCGTTGACCACCTATTGATTTATCATTTCTTCGCAAATTTGGAAGTCGAAATAATGATAATTACAAAATAAATCAAATCCCATGATCGGATCATCAAGTAAGAAAAGGAATCAAATGATCTTTAAAAAAAAAAAAAATTCTCCAACAAAAGTGATATAAACACAAATTCGATTCCATATAATTTATGGCAGACTCAAAACACTAACTTTCTCAATCCGTTAATCTGGAATATCTATATGTATTACATATATGAATATGCATATGCGTATACATATATATGTAATATGTATATATACAGAGATCGATAGAAAAGGGGGGGGGGGGGATCAGACCTTAGATCGTGACGAGGAAGCAAACCAACGAATCGGGAACGAAGTGGAAAATAAATGAGATTGAGGTCTTAGAGGAGATGTTTGCGCCTTAGATAGATAGATCCGAAAGTTCGTTGGAGCCTCTGCGAGAGGGAGAGATTTGGTAGTGTCGGGGGAAGAAGCCGAAGGAAATAACTTCGGCTCTCTGTAGGCTTGTAGCTACTTTAGCAATCATTAGTTTTCCTTAAATCAATCGATTATCCTCGTAGGCGTTCTGTAGTTGCTGAACGTGGATTGGGTTCGATTTTGATTGAAATTGGATCCGATAAACATGTGAATCTATGATACATGATTTATATGGAATAAAGTTTTGGAGGAAGTTTCATTTTCTCTCGTATATCTATAAAGAGAAATACTCTAATTATGTAATTTTTTTTTTTACAAATTAATGTAATTTATTAAATTGTAATTTTTTTTATAAAATAAATTTAATAAACTAAATAAAATTACATCAATTTATAGTAATCCTCATCCATAAATACCACAAGTTTTTGTACTGAATATATATATTTTTAAAGGTTGTCTTAAAAATTGACACGTGTTTATTTATTAAAAATGCATGTACTAATCATATGCTCAACAAGCGCATGTCAATTTTTGAAAACAAAAAAAATATTTTTAAGTTAGTGTGTAGAATGATAGATAGTACTTGCATATTATAATTTCATTTGAAATATAATTTTTAAGTTTTATGAATTAACTATTATCATCTTTACACACTGAATTAAAACTTTGTCCTTCTATATATATAATTGACATAAAACATGTCCCGCATTTAATAAATCTGTAAATTCTTTAAAATATATAAATCAATTCGTGTTTAAATTCAACGTTTCGACTTTATTTATTTCGCTTTAGAAGAGTCTATGCTGTTACGGAACAATGTTAATGATGCAAAAATATATAAGTTAAGTGTATATTTGTCCATTTAATCATAACAAACTATGAGAGTCATTCATATTGATTGTCTCGTACATATTATATATGCATACATGAAAAGTAATTAGTATAAATTTTAAATAGATAAATCTAAAATAAATTTTATGAAAAAAGTATACTCTACCTAAAAAAGTATATAAAAAAATTATTATATATTCGGGAATCTATTTTCTTATAAATGATTTATTATAAAATTTATCTATTTAACACTTGTATTAGCATCACTCATCTACACATATAAGTGTTGGACTTAAGGCTCAATTTAAATAAGAAGATGAAAGTTGAAAATTGAATAATATATTGTTAAAAAGTTGAATTGTAATTTAAAAAAAATTGAATTATTTATTATATTTTATATTAAAAATTAAAAAAAAATGCGTTGAATTGAGATACTTTCTTAATTTAGACTGAGTCTCAAATACTCGTATGATCTTATCCCTCTTTTCCTTCAGCATGTTGAGCCGGTTGCACATGTGGTTGGACCAATAACAGTCAATAGTGTTGATATTTGGATGGGCCGGCCCAACTTTATTGCTCTTTCCTTGATCCTGGGCTTCAGGCCTGACTCAAACAAATATTATGCTGGGCTTCCATGGTTTTCCATAAATTTATGTTATAATAAGAGCAAATCACGGCACCCTGCGAGACTACGACTCCATGAGTGATCATTGATGGGGCACTAGATTTTACATTTATTTCTTTTTTCGCCATAAAAATAGGTAGATGACACATGGCAACTTGTGTGAGTCCTAAAAGAGACCTGTTTATCTAGGCCAGATTGTACTTGGCATGATTTGAAATTTGATTTATTTATTAATATTTTTTATTTTTTTTAAAAAATATATATTTAAGGAAATTTCGAATTTGGATTCTCAAATTCAAAATTTGGATGAACACCCATATCCTAAAAGTGCATCGATAAATCACTAAATTGTTATTCAAACTAATATAATATTGAATGTGAGATCACATTAGTTATTAAAAAAATATATATAAAAATATAACTATTTTTAATGCTAGTTAATTTGGCATGTTTTTATACCATTAATATATTTAACATACCAGTAAACAGATTTGTGAATAATTATTTTATTTTATTTTCTATAATCTGACCGATTCTAAAATAATTTAAAGATCCTTTGCTGCCACCTTTTTATACCTCAAAATCTCTCTCTCTCTCACTTTCAACCTGTCCGGGAGGCGACTGCTATGAAGTTAATTACAATCTTCCAAAGCAAAATTTGTGTATGGAAAAATTATATCTTCCTTACAATAAAAATATTAATCTCACGAGAAAGTCATTTTTTCTCTTTTAGCCTAGATTGAGTTCTAAGTTTGGTAAAGGAGAGACGGCTCATCTCTCTAAATAATCAGGTTTGTTAATTGATTATGACAACATAAAACGTCAGAATGGCCCGAAAATTGAAGCCTAAACCTCATAATCCGAATCAACTCCAGACAAAAAGATACACACATAATAGAATGGGAAAAGAATTCCATCATTAACGAAGCCCAACGTTACCTTCAATATTTTCATGATTGAAAGATAATGAAAATTTATCCATTTTTTTAATCTATGTATACATAATCTTGTATAATAGAAAGTGACAACGCAAATTTTTAGAAGCATTCTCTCGATCAATTTCTTCCTATCTTTTAGATTTTTATAGTGAGAAAAACTCACCTCTTATATAATTATGTACTTGTACAATTTCTATCAATATTAATTATCATTGCGGAATAAAGAATGGGAAAAGTATATAAAGTATAAAACCTAAATGCTAGAAGAGTTTTGTTACACATAAATCCACACACTACACATCACACATCACATATTTTTATTTATTTATTTATAAATTAATTAAAATTTTCTTTTCATTATTTATATACCAAATATTTTATAAAAGAAAAAATAAAAAAATAAAGGTGTAGTGTGTGGATTTATATTTAAAAAGTTTCAATATTCAAAAAAGTGATGATATCTATACAACGAGTTTTACATTTTTTTTTTTACAATTTATAGTGTAATAGATTTTTTTATTAATTTTTTAAAGTATTTTTTTAATATTTATATTCTTAATCATTAAATAAAATTATAAATCATAAAAAAAAATATTAAAAAAATTATAAAATTGTTATAAAACTAAAAAAATAAATTACTATTGCAAAAAAGAAATAAGAAACTCTCTCCGAAACTCTCAACAACTGAAATTTTCTTTCTCTTTCTAGATTTTCTTATGAATTTCATTACAACTGAGCTCCTATTTAAAGGCTTTAAAATTACTATGCAAGTCACGATGCAAGTCACTATACAGAATTTAAAATAATAGTGATGGGGTCATTCACATAATTTTAGTGGTAGAACAGGTGGCGGCAGCCGTCGCACTAATTTGCTTCGTTCGTTTCATTACACTCCCCTTTGAATGACCATCCATAAGGAATCTGTCTCGTTAAAACCTTGCCAAGGAAAAACCCAGTGGGAAGAAAAATCAATGGCGAAGGAAAAGAGTACAATCTTCTTATGTATCCATAAGTACTTTAAGATTGTCTCATTAAAACCTTGCATACGAAAATCCAGTGGGACAAAACCTCAGCGAAGGAAAAAGAGTACAATCAGCACATTTACTCATCCTAAAAAATGCATGACAAAATATTTTTGAGTTTTCGCATTCCAATGTTATGCATAATCTTCTTGAATGTGGAAGTTGATAACTCCTTTGTGAATAAATCTGCCAGATTATCACTAGATCGCATCTGTTTGACATCAATTTCACATTTCTCTTGAAATTCATGAGTATAAAAGAATTTAGGTGAAATATGTTTGGTTCTGTCACATTTGATATATCCTCATCTGATTTGAGTGATACAAGCAGTATTATCTTCATATAAGATTGTTGGGTTATTATTGATCATGAGAAGTCCACATTTTTCCTGGATATGTGGAATAACTGATCTCAGCCAAATACACTCTCGACTTGCTTCATGAATAGTAATGATCTCTGAGTGATTTGAAGAAGTAGTAGATAGTGTCTGCTTAACAGATATCCATGATATGGCAGTATCTCTATAAATAAATAAATATCCAGTTTGAAATCTACCTCTGTGTGGGTCTGAAAGATAATCTGCATCTGCATACCCAATCAATTCTGGACTTGAACCATGTTGATAAAATAATCACATATCAACCGTACCATAAAGGTAACGAAGGACATGTTTAATGCTATTACAATGTTTTTGAGTTAGTGCAGAATTATATCTTGCAAGCAGATTAACTGAGAATGTAATATCTGGTCGAGTGTAATTTACAAGATACATCAAAACTCCAATTGCACTGAGATATGGTACTTCAGGACCAAGAATTTCTTCATCATCATCACAAGGACGGAATTGATCATTCTTCACATCAAGTGTTCGAACAATCATTGGAGTACTCAGGGGATGAGATTTGTCCATATAAAAATGTTTTAGGACTTTCTCAGTATACATGGATTGATGAATAAAAATTCTATTTGGCAAGTGCTCGAGCTGCAGGCCGAGACAAAGTTTTGTTTTGCCAAAATTTTTTATTTCAAATTCATTCTTTAAATATATAGCGGTTTTTGAGATCTCTTCAGGAGTTCCCATAATATTTAAATCATCAACATAAACGCAATAATGACAAATCCGGATTCTGATTTCTTAATAAAAACACATGGGCATATAGGATTATTCTCAAATCCTTCTTTCAATAGATATTCGCTTAAGCGATTATACCACATGCGCCCGGATTGTTTCAACCATTATAAAGATCTTTATAGTCTGATTTGAGTACATATTTCTAGATGTACTTGTAGATGCTTCAAGCA
The DNA here is from genome assembly GCA_036898215.1 of Platycarya strobilacea. Lineage (NCBI taxonomy): Eukaryota > Viridiplantae > Streptophyta > Magnoliopsida > Fagales > Juglandaceae > Platycarya > Platycarya strobilacea. The sequence continues at coordinate 12,052,435 of CM072546.1, read as the reverse complement.
TCTTATATCCTTCAGGGATTTTTATATATATGTCATGGTCTAAAAATCCATATAAATATGCAGTGACCACATCCATCAACCGCATTTCTAATCCTTTTGTAACAATCAGACTAATCAAAAATCTAAATGTGATTGTATCCATAACGGGAGAGTATGTTTCTTCATAATCAATCCCGGGTTTCTGCAGGAAACCTTGTGTGACAAGCCGTGCTTTGTACTACATAATTTCATTTTTCTCATTATGTTTTCGTACAAATACCCACTTATATCCAACAGGTATTATACCCTTTGGTGTTTGGACAACATGTCCAAATACTTCTCGCTTTTCTAGTGAATTTAATTCAGTTTCAATAGCTGCTTTCCATTTTGGCCAATCATTTCTACGTCGACATTTTTCGACGCTTTTTGGCTCATTTTCTTCATTACTTCTGATAATGTCAAGGGTCATTTTATATGAAAATATGTTGTCGACAACAGTTTTATTTCTATCCAGAATTTCTCGAGTTTTCATGAAATGTATTGAGATATCATTATTTTCAGGTACCTGTTCCTCTTCAGGAGAAAACATTTCATGACATAGCTCTTCAGGAGGTCCCTTTTCAGGAGATCTATACTCTTCAGGAGTTTTCTCTTCAGGAGGTTCTGGAATAGAAGATTTGAACTATTTAGAAGCAACAATTATATTTGTAGCCTGTATTGTGGGTACGTGTTTTTTAGGAACACCAAATTCATTTTATTTTTTTTTTCCTTCTGGGAATTTTGTCTTTTGCACCAATAGGTCTTCCAAACTTCAGGCGTGTTTTAGATTCACCTATTGCTGTTTTGACAATTTGTCCTTCAGGGATTTCAATCCTTCCTGGAGCATTAACAGCATGAATATAAGATTTTACTACACCTTTAGTGTCAGTAAATACATCCGGTAATTGATTTGTAACATTTTACAAATGAATAATCCTCTGAACTTCCCGTTTACATTTATTTGTAGGATGATCAAAATGAGACAGGGTCTTATTATCCCAAGTAATATCTTGTCGTGCTTTAGGCACCGAATTTTCTTTACCCATTAACGGAAAATTGGATTCGTCAAAATGACAATCCTCAAAACGTGCTTTAAACATATCCCCTGTAAGGGGATCAAGGTATCTAATAATAGATGGAGAATTATAACCAATATATATCCCAAATCTACGTTGAGGGTCCATTTTTGTACGTTGTGGAGGTGCAATTGGAACATATACAGCACATTCAAAAGTACGAAGATGAAAAATATTTGGTTGTTGACCAAATGCAAGCTGTAATGAATAATATTTATAATATGAAGATGGTCTAATGTAAATTAGAGATGCTGCATGAAGTATAGCATGTCCCCAAGTAGAAACAGGTAGTCTTGATTTCATAAGTAAAGGTCTAGCGATTAGTTGAAGCCTTTTAATCAAAGATTCAGCTAAACCATTTTTTGTGTGTGTATGGGCAACATGATGTTCAATATCTATTCCTATTGACATGCAATAATCATCAAAAACTTGAGATGAAAATTCACCTGCATTATCCAATCAAATGGTCTTAATTGGATACTCAGGAAATTGTGCTCGTAGTTTAATTATCTGAGCAAGAAGTCTAGAAAATGCAATATTTCTAGTGGAAAGCAGACAAATATATGACCATCGACTAGATGCATCAATTAAAACCATAAAGTATCTAAATGGTCCACTTGATGGATGAATAGGCCCACATATATATATATATATATATATATATATATATATCTGTGAATCATTTATAAAAAGGATGGAGATTCAACAATGACTTTTGAGAGAGATGGTCTGATAATCAACTTACCTTGAGAACATGCAGAGCACGGAGATTCATTAGGTAGAAATATCTTTTGATTTTTTAAGGGATGCCCATGCGAATTTTCAATAATTTTCTCATTATTATAGAACCCGGATGTCCAAGGCGATTATGCCAAGTCATAAATACTTTAGGGTCAATGCACTTTTGGTGCATTACCACATATGATTCAATTGTTCTCATATTTGTATAATACAATCCAGAATATAGAGCAGACAGTTCTTCTCATACGAGCTGCTGGCCCGATATTATTTTAGTAATAAGAAAATGCTCTTTACTACCTTCATTGGTCGTTTCAATATGGTAATCATTATGACGTATATCTTTGAAACTCAATAAATTTCTTCTGGATTGTAAAGAGAATAGAGTATCATCAATACAAAATTTGGTGCCATTAGGCAACACAATATAAGCTCTTCCAGAACCCTCAATTAAATCTGATGAACCTGATATGGTATAGACATAGGTTTTACTTAGTATTAGATTTTGAAAATATTTCTTTTCTTTGAGAATTGTGTGAGTTGTAGTACTGTCAGCCAGACATATATCTTTATCATTCAACTCAGAGATAAAAATCTCATCAATGTGATCCATGATTCTATAAAATATACAAAACTTTTATTACAGATAGAAAGAAAATATATTAGTTGAGTGGAACACTTCCATCTCCAATTAAGTGTTCAATACTACCTTCAGGATGATTAAAGAAATTAGAGACATCAAGATGAGTAACGTCTACATCTACTGAATCTAATAAATCATCTGATGGTTTTACTAAATTTGTTTCACGCACTTTATTCTTTCCTTCAATAGAAGCTTGATATAAATCAGTTAAGTGCCTGGCCGTACGACAGGTACGTGACCAATGTCCAGTCATTTCACATCTATGGCACACCACTTCACTTTTCTTTGAAGAATTATTCTGGGGATTTTTACCAATTTCTGAATTATATCACTTCTGGTGATACGTTATATTATTATCTCTTTTAATGTTGTCACTTCTGGGACCAACATTTCTATAATTTCTCCTACCACGTCCACGCCCCCGATTTCTTCTAAAGGATGCACCATTCACTTCTGGGAATGATGCAAACCTATTACCATTTATTTCAGGAAATGATATTGAGCCAGTTGGGCGTGACTGGTGGTTTTCTAATAAGAGCTCATTGTTCTGATCAGCTACTAGAAGATATGATATAAGTTCAGAATATTTCTTGAACTTTCTCTCTCGATACTGCTGTTGCATGAGCACATTTGAGGCATGAAATGTAGTATAAGTCTTCTCTAGCATATCATCATCGGTAATTTTCTCACTGCATAATTTTAATACCGAGCTTATTTTAAAAAGTACAAAATTATACTCACTAACACTTTTATAATCTTGCAACCTCAGGTGCAACCATTGAAAACGAGCTCTTGGGAGGATGACAGTCTTCTGGTATTCATACCTCTCCCTTAAACTGTTCCACAAAATATAGGAATATTTTATTGTAAGATATTCAGTTTTCAATTCTTTATGAAGATGGTGGCGAAAGAAAATCATTGCTTTAGCACGGTCCTGCAGGGATGCTTGATTTCCTTCTTTAATAGTTTCTCACAGGTTCATTGCATCAAGATGAATTTCAGCATCAAGTATCCAAGATAAATAATTTTTCCCAGATATATTAAGAGCAACAAATTCTAATTTTGTAAGATTTGTCATTTTCTACACATATAAATAATGAAATAAATATGTGTATTTCAGAAAATATATTTATAAATTCACACAGATAATCATCAATAAAATATATCAAAGATTTTAAATAATATATTGAAAAACTTACAGAGGAATAAGGCCACTAGCTTTAGAATTGGTAGAACCGTCGTGCTGATAACGTGTTATAAAATTAAAGAAAAAAATTACTATTGCAAAAGAGAAATAAAAAACTCTCTCTGAAACTATTAAAAACTGAAACTTTCTTTCTCTCTCAATATTTTCTTATGAATTTTATTACAACTGAAACTCCTATTTATAGGCTTTGAAATTATTATGCAAGTCACTATGCAAAATTTAAGATAATAATAATGAAGTTATTCACATAATTTTAATGGTGAGACAAAAGATGACAGCCATCACACTAATTTACTTTGATCATTTCATTACAAAAATGATAATAACTCCATCATTTCTGTACTAAAAATGATTCACATCAAACAAAACAAGTGTGTCATGGAGTTGCAGCCAAAAAGCGTGAGTGACGCTGACCCATGCTGATAGTTGCTGCCGACTGAAAAACAAGAGGAATAAAGGGAATAAACCAGCACGTAATTCGAAGAGAGTTCTACGGAATCACATAAAGATGTTACATCATCACACAGTACTATAAAAACTTTTTATGCCAAGCGGGATCCTGATTAATGATTATAAGTGTAGAATTACTCGCACAACTAGCCCCTCTTGCTTACTCAATTGTCGCCCTAGCTTTTATGAATAGTTCTTATTGCAATTCACATTTAGATGTGATTGCATTATAAGCATAAATAAAATAAATAAAAATGAGAGCGTTTCATTCAAAAGAAAATTTTGGAGTTGTCAACTAAACTGAGTGAAAAAATAAAAAAGTTCCTTCCGTTAAAGATGAGTTCACCCTTGCCCCATCACCGTCTCCGGCGCTACTCCCCATTGCCATTGGCTGTGCTGCTCCCCATCCCTTCCTATCATTCTGAATGTTTTTATTTTTAACAAATATTAGGTATTTTTGTTGCTTTGTTGTTGAATATTGAATGACGTTGAACGTTCATTCCTTCTATTTCATTGTTAAAAGTTTTACTTATAAGTTATACACAAAAAAAAACACACACACACATTGCGAAAGTTTCAAATTGGATATTTGATAAAAAAAAAAGGCCTAGATTCTCAAGTGGGTTCTAGCTAAAGTTGCACTATTGGTTTCGAAATTTCTTTCAATCCCCTTCGTCGGCAAACTTTGTATTTTTATCTATTCCTCAAGTGTTACAACAGAAGTCAAGGAATCGTTTTGATCCTTTCCAACAGTAGCAGCCATGCTATCGAGTGGAGCTTCTTCCTCGGCCATTTCAGCTTGAATTTTCAGAGCTTCGAAGGCGATGGCGGCCTTGATCTTAGGGCTGACTTTTGATTTAGAAAGTAAAGGATATTGTGGTGAAGTTCATGATAAAATGAGGGATAACTTTGTCTATTTTCATATAGATTGCAAAGGAGTCTATTTTTAGTGAACTGTATCTAGCACAACTCATTTTTAATAGTTTATCCCTAGCTTAACTACCATTTTAATTCTTGAACATTCTTTTTGTGGCACCATAAATTTGTACACACGACCAAGTTTGTGTTATTTTTCCTCATAACAGCATTATTCTTCGTTTTGACTTTTATCTGATGCATTTTAAGCAAGTTAACTTTCTATATAAACCTCTTCAATAATAATATAAAAAAAACCACTTAAATATATATTTTGCATAAACCACAATCAACAATGTAAGTAAGTTTTGAACAATGAGACACTGTTCAAAAAAAGAAAGAAAAAGAGAGAGCCAGACTGTTCATACGAGATGCATACATATGACATGTGCAAAGTTTCGTTTGTTTTGTTTTCATTTTTATTTGGGTTGTCATAACTTCACATGATTGAAAGGGTACAAAGGGAAGGAAAAAAGATAAATTTTATTTGAAGTCTAGAGTGGAAGATTGCATTACAATCTTATTAATAAATAAAAGTAAAAAGGAAAAAAAAAATTAAGATAATTTCAAACTTTTTTTAAACTAAACTTCATTATAATTTCATTTGAAAACATTATGTAAACTAAGGCTAGGTTTGGATTAAAAATTCTTAAACACTTTTTATTACTATTTACTATTTTATTATTACTTTTTACTTAACTTTATTATTATTCATTATTATTTAATATTTTATTATTATTATTTTTTACTTACTTTTTATTATTATTTACAAACACTCTCAAACACTCTTGACATCCAAATGTAATTTAAGTTGGGACAAAAGACAGAGGTTAGCCATCTGCCATTCATAGAAGGGGCAGGCTCCCTACCCGCGGGGCTCGCAAGTCCGTCTCTTTTCAACTCATATACCAAATTGGTATACGGTGGTAAGCACCAAATGGCAAATACCATGTGAATCTCAACCTTAATATTTATTTATTTATTTATATTTTATTGAACGGTTCCTGTACGCCCCTAAAATTTGGTATCTGGTTCGCTAGTTTTGTCCCAACACTTGATACGCATGACAATATAACATAAAATATTGAATTGTGAGAGATCTTATACTAAAATAGCAAATCCTTTTTCTAGAAGATCCATGAATTAATCAATAACAAGGGTTGTTTTGTAATCCAGAAATTTAAAAACCGCAAACATCCCGTAAATCTTGGAACTGAGTCAAATGACAACGAAGGTTCCTTGCTTTGGGAGAATAATACCCCACTTATAGGCAATGCGGCAATGATACACTCCTTAAATAAAATGTTTTGAAATCAAATATACAAAATAGCTAAGAAAAAGGAATCTTAATGCTTCTTGTCCCTTCTAAGAGTATTTTTTTTGAGAAATTTTATTTACAATATTTAATAGGAAACTGCGCGTATAATTTTAGTAATGTATATACACTACAACAAAAACGACTATTCCTAATAAAAATTTTCGCTGCAAAAACAACAAAAATTGTAGCCAATAGTCTTTAGCGGAGACTCTACCTTCACTGTAGTATTGCCGGTACTAATCATTCACTCCTGATTACTTGTAGCGGACAAGAAAAGTCGCTGCTAAAAATATACTTTTTCACGGCATTCTTTTTTTGTCGCTATAAGTGCCTGTAGCCGCTGCAAAAATAATTTTGCCTTTTAGTTAAAAATCGTTGGCAATGACTACTAACAGCACCTAGACCCTTATTTGCGGCGATATATTTTTGCCGTGATAAAATTTCCCCAGCAACTAGTGTTGCACCGCCATATAGTATTGGGTTTGGGAAGATCAATTGTAGCGACGAAGTCTCGCCATAATTGAGTTTGCCCAGCGTTTTTGGCCGTGCCGTACTTGATAATTTTGTTTTCGAAATTCTCAATTGCAGCGACATATTCTCGCCGTAATTTATTTTACCCAGCATTTTTGGCCGCGCCCATATTGGATTTCGGTGTCAAAATTTCCAATTGCGGCGTTTCTTTAACGCTACTAAATATATTTTTGCAGCGTATTTTTATAGTGCCTGGAAAAAACCTGCCATGTAGTAAGGTAAGTTACAACGACTTGTTTTCGCCAAAAAAACTGTTACACAGTATAGATAAATTGTGCTGCAATTGATTTTCTTGTTACAAAACTGCTGCTCAATTGTCGTAATAATTTTTGTTTCTTTCTCTCAAATCACATTCATTTTTACACATGCCAAACACCATATAATCTTTTTTTCTATTAACAAATGACATTCATAAATATCTTCAAAGATCAATTCATCCAAAGTCATGTATTTATACATTGAGATGGTGCATCATATTCATATCAAGTACAAACCGGATTACTAATAAATAAGTCACACATCACTATTGTAATAGATTTAAGGAGTCTACTATCACTAAAGTAAGGCGGCAAAATCTTGGATTCAACTCACGTTGCTGCTACTCAACCTGATTACGCCCAAAGAATAACGCGGTCGTTTGCAGTATAGCTTTGAGGTGTCGATTCCACAGGGAGATGGATCGAGAAATTGAAGAACAGTAACGAAATTAACAAAAAGATTTAGATGTGTGCGAAAAGTAAAGCATCGGGAATCCTTTGTATATAATTGGTATTGTAATTATTTTCGATTCATTAATAACTCAATTGAAAATTCTATGTCCAAATTTTCAATCGGAAAATAAAACATTAATAACCAGATTTAAATCAAATGTAATCTTTCGAAAAATCATTCGTCACAATATAAGAACAGGAATTGTTATCGATATTAAAGAAATTCAACGTCGACAATATACTCGTAGAGCAATATTGCAGCAAAGAATTAAATTAAAATAGATAACCAATTGAACCAAACATAATCAAAGGATTATTGCATTTAATAGAAAAAGCATGACTGAATCTATAAATGAAATAAATTCTAAGATTATTTGGTGACGAAAACATTTATAATAAATTTCGAATGACTAAACAAAAGAGTTTAATATTTGAAGAACACATATATGAATCAAAAATAATTACAAATACTATCATATATACAAATTCATCCCTAGCTCTACTAGAAAATTAGTTACACATATTGAAAATATGCAACAAAAATTCTCTAAGGGATAATATGAAAGAGCCAACCATTATTTTCTTCTCTCTTCTTTGGTTTTTCTTTTCTTTTCTCAAACTCTCAAAAACAATGTATCTTCCAAGGCATCCAAGCACACTAAGCATGGTCTTAGAACACACACCCCTCCCTTCTATTTATAAGCATCCTTCATGCAAGTTGTCATGACAAAATCATCACAATTTCAACTTGTTTTGCCATGTGCCATTCTTGAATCCAAGTGATTTGTGAGTTGTCATTTTGATCATTTTTTTTTCCACCATGCATGAGCTGGATTTTGCTTGTAGGTTAAGTGTTTCAATTTTGCTTCTCTATCTATTAGTTGTCTTGTATGACTTAATATCTTGTGGTCAAATAATTTGTCTTGAAGAAACTTGAGTGCACTTCATCTTGTATCTGAATTGATCATTGAATTTGCAAGTTGGTGTAGGAGTGCTTGCTAGAAAATATTATGATGACATTTGGATTTGATGCAAGTGGCTGAAAAATATCCAGGAACGTCAAGTGCAGGTGCGTCCACTTGATGATCGATTTTGTCTTAGATTGAGTGGATATCTCTTCAAACACAAAACATAAAAGTTATAGATATTTCTCTTGCGGTTCTAGATCATCTTGAATCAGCTCAATCGGAGATTGGATGGAAGAGTTATGCCCATTTTATGAAAAGATGTCAGAACTGTCTAAAATTCCGCAATTATCTTCATTTGCTCCTAATGTCTCCATTTGTGTCCTAAATAAAAATATAATAATAATGAGTATATTTAGGCATCAAATAAAAACAAAGTATTAAACATTAAGAGAGGAAAATATGACATTTTATATTCTCATCAATATATTAAATCATGCTTATATCTATCTCAAGATAAATGACCATTAATTTTATTAACATGAGTTATATCCATTGTTTTCTCATTTCTTTTAGTATTTAAATAGAGCATTTAGAGTGCATTTTTGTGCACTCATCACACCCCCCAACTTACTCATTGCTAATCCCTAGCAATTTTCATGCAAAATGATGAGAAAGACCAAAGAAAATCACACATAGGGGCCATCAAGACACATTTTTCAAATTTACATATCAAAACAATCTTAGAAATTCAATAACCCTTTCACAAGTAATTCAAATATAGCAATCCACAGAGTGTGTATGTGTTCCAAACTATTTTTATCAAATCAGAGGTTTCGACACATGCAACATTAGAATATCTTAAGCAAAAAGGTTCAACTCCATAACTCACGGGTATAGAAGTGTTTCATGTATGGGTTCTCTCTATGGAGTTGACAAAGGTGTACATTTACTCTCATGGAAATTTAGCCAATTATATATAAGTAACAAGTAAACATTGATCTTATGATAGGAATACTAACAAATGAGATTTCCACAATTTTTTCCACAAGCATACTTAGGATCGGAAAAATCAACACAAAGGGTTGTAATGTGGTTTAGGGTTGGGGTTCATAAGAAGAAAAGGTGAAGAGATTTCAAAAACTTCCAAGTATACACAAAAGGGAATCTGTTAAATTTTTCAGTAGACTATACTTTCCTTTTGATGTACTTTTCAATTTTTTAGATTTTTGACTAAGTACACTTTTCCATCTTCTTTTGCCACTGGTGTCTTCGCAATTTGATGAACTCTTTCATGAATAATTTGATGGACACATCTAGCACCAGGCCATTTTTGTCATGGTTTTTTTTTTTTTTTATGATAATTTCACACCTAGTACACACTTGGAAGTAAAATGGTAGGAAAATATAGTGTATAAGCTATACTCCAATGTGGAGAGGTATGGATGATGTAGATATGAAAAGAAAAGGCCATATGTGTATATTGGCTCAAAATTGGCTGCTAGGGATCTATGATGAAAAGGCTCAGCTTGAAAGGCTCAAACGTTAATCCTAAGTTGACTTTCGTCATATCCCAAGTATATCCACCATCTTACCACAAACCATGTAATGATATTCTCAAAAGAAGTGTCAAATTCAACAGATCAATGGATACTTATCACAATTTCTGTATTTGTAAGCTCTCAATTCTCACAAAATTCACATAAATACTTGAGCAAAATAATTCTTTAGTTACATGTGTCAAATCACCATATTACCACAAAGTTTGGAGAAGTGCATAAATGGCTCTGTGGATGTTTTAGCAAAATGATTTAAAATGGGTTTGTTGAATTCACCAAGATGGTTATGAACGAGCATGAGTATCTTGTGTGAAAAGATGCCTGTGTGAAAAAATTTGGCAATTTTTTATATATTGATTAAAATATGCCACAGAGTTTAAATAACAGATTTGTATTCCCACCCCCCAACTTAAATGAAACATTGTCCTCAATGTTTAAGAATCAGAATTGAATAACTAAATAGGGTAGAATACACCTGATGTGGGATGTGGGTGGCTTGCTTGGCATCAAAGATGGTATTTGTCAAAATAAAATTAACCTATAACAAAATAAAGTAAACAATAAACAAAAATAAAATGAACGAAAATAAAATAAAAGAAAAACATACCTGGAGATGGTCAAGATTGATATACTGGGTCCATAAGTGGAATGTCTTCCACTTCTGGAATTTGTCTATCAATTAAGATTTTGAGGCGTTGACCATTTACTTTGAAGATATATCCATCTTTTAGATTTTCTATTTCTACCGCCCCATTTGTGAAAACATTTTTTACTATAAAAGGGCCGGTCCATCTAGATCGAAGTTTTCCTGGATGCTTATGGAGTCTTGAATCATATAAAAATACTCGATCATTAGGCTTAAATGTTCTTCTCAAAATATTTTTATCATGAAATACTTTCATTTTAGCCTTATAGATCTTGGAGTTTTCATAAGCATCATTTCTCAATTCTTCTAATTCCGTCAATTGGAATTTTCTAAATTTTCCTGCTTTTTCCAAGTCAAAATTGAAATGTTTAATGGCCCAATATGCTCGATGCTCGAGCTCCACGGGCAAATGACAAGGTTTTCCAAAAACAAGTCTATAAGGTGACATGCCTAAGAGAGTTTTGAAAGCTGTACGGTAAGCCCAAAGCGCATCGATTAGTCTCAAAGACCAATCTTTCCGATCCGGGTTGACCGTTTTTTCTAAAATTTGTTTAATTTCCCTATTCGCAAGTTCAACCTGTCCACTTGTTTGAGGGTGATATGCAGTAGAAAGCTTATGTATCACCCCATATCTTTTCATTAAAGCTTCAAAAGAACGGTTGCAAAAATGTGTACCTCGGTCACTAATGATAGCACGTGGGGTACCAAATCGAGATAATACATTTTCTTTGAGAAACTTAATTACCGTCCTGTTATCATTGGTCCTGCAAGGTGCTGCCTCTACCCATTTTGACACATAATCTACTGCCACAATAATATATAAATATCCAAAAGAAGGAGGAAATGGTCCCATAAAATCAATGCCCCAACAGTCAAAAATTTCAATTACCAAAATTGGGTTTAAGGGCATCATATTACGACGGGTCATAGCTCCTAACTTTTGACATCTTTCGCATGAGCGACAATAGATATTTGTATCTTTAAATAAGGTGGGCCAATAAAATCCACACTGCAGGATTTTTGCAGTGGTTTTCTTCATTGAAAAGTGGCCACCACAAGCTTGGGAATGACAAAATTCCAAAACGCTTGCAATCTCTTCATCAGGGATGCAACGCCTTAAAATTTGATCAGGGCAGTATTTGAAAAGATAAGGGTCATCCCAGTAGAATTTTTGTACCTCAATCATGAATTTCCTTTTGTCTTGGGTGCTAAAATCCTTTAGTATTTCACCTGCAGCTAAATAGTTCATAATATGAGCAAACCATGGTAGAGAAGTAATAGAAAGTAAATGCTCATTGGGAAAATCATCTTTGATTGGTATGTGGTCAGAAGTGTCCTCGAATGTGAGTCTAGAAAGATGGTCTGCCACTACGTTCTCCACTCCTTTCTTGTCTTTGATGGTGATGTCAAATTCCTGCAAAAGCAAAATCCATCGTATTAATCGTGCCTTAGCATCCTTTTTTGTAAAAAGGTACTTAAGGGCTGCATGATCTGTAAAGATAATGATAGGAGAACCAATCAAATAAGCGCGGAATTTATCCAAAGCAAATACTACAGCTAACAATTCTTTTTCAGTGGTGGAGTAATTCATTTGTGCATTATTTAGAGTTCGACTAGCATAGTAAATGACAAAAGGTTTCCCTTCTTTTCGTTGTCCAAGAACAGCACCTACAGCAAAATCACTAGCATCACACATAATTTCAAAAGGTAAATTCCAATCAGGTGGTTGCATTATGGGTGCTGAAGTAAGCTTGCTAATTAATGTTTTGAAAGCCTCTTGACAGGCTTGTGTCCATTCAAATGGGACATATTTAGTTAGGAGGTTACATAGTGGTCTAGATATGGCAGAAAAATTCTGTATGAATCTCCTATAAAAACCCGCATGACCAAGAAATGATCTTATATCCTTGATTGTTCTAGGTGTAGGCAATTTAGAGATTAATTCAACTTTTGATTGATCAACCTCCATTCCTTTGGAAGAAATAATATGCCCTAAAACAATACCTGAAGGTACCATAAAGTGACATTTTTCCCAATTTAAAACCAATTCTTTTTCTTCACAACGAGTGAGTACTCTTTCTAAACTCATTAAACATGCATCAAAAGAAGATCCAAAAACAGTCAAGTCATCCATAAAAACTTCCATGCACTTTTCAACCATATCACTAAAAATACTCATCATACAACGTTGAAAAGTAGCTGGAGCATTACACAGTCCAAATGGCATTCTGCGGAAAGCATAAGTACCGAAAGGACAAGTAAAAGTAGTTTTATCCTGATCTTCTAATGCAATTTCAATTTGATAATAACCAGAATAACCATCCAGAAAGCAATAAAAAGGATGACCAGCCACCCGCTCAAGAATTTGATCAATAAAAGGAAGCGGAAAATGGTCTTTTCGTGTGGCGGCATTTAATTTTCTGTAATCAATGCACATCCGCCAACCAGTCACCAGTTTTGTAGGGACTAACTCTCCAAGGTCATTTTTTATCACAGTTACTCCTGACTTTTTAGGAACAACCTGCGTAGGACTTACCCATTTACTATCAGCAATAGGATATATCATTCCTGCATCTAATAGTTTCAATACTTCATTTTTCACAACTTCTTTCATTGTGGGATTAAGTCTACGCTGGGGGTCTCTTCGAGGATTAGTTCCTTCCTCTAAATTTATTTTATGAGTACAGATTAGGGGACTAATGCCTTTTATATCAGCAATACTCCATCCTAGGGTTGATTTATATTTGCATAAAATCTGAATTAATTTCTCACCTTGGGACTCAGATAATTCAGATGAAATAATAACAGGAAAAGTATCACCTGGACCAAGGAAAACATGCTTTAAACCCTTAGGTAAGGATTTTAATTCAACTTTAGGGGCTTCCCTACTTGAAGGAATCTGTCTTTCTCTTTTTTCAGGCAACTTCTCAAACTTTGGTTGCCATGCCTGTGTGCTATAATCATGAGTTCTGTCAAAAATAGCACAAATGTCAAATACATCAGATGAATCACTTATAGGATTAAATTCAGAATTAACAATAAAGTATTCAAGGGGATCTGAGTCATGAGTTGTAAGAACATCCCTTTCTATAAGTGAGTCAATCATGTATGTCTGATGACACTCGACATCCTCTTTTGGCTGTTTTGCAATATGAAAAATATTTACCTCAAGAGTCATATTGCCAAAAGAGAGTTTCATCAATCCATTTCTGCAATTTATAAGAGCATTAGAAGTAGCAAGAAAAGATCTACCTAAAATTAATGGAATTTTAGAGGTGGTTTCTACAGCAGAACTAGTGTCTAGAATTAAGAAATCAACAGGATAGTAAAATTTGTCAACTTGAATTAAAACATCCTCTACCACACCCCGTGGTGCTCTAACTGAACGATCAGCCAATTGCAATACCACAGAAGTTGGTTTGATTTCTCCCAATCCTAATTGCAAATAAATAGAATATGGCATCAAATTTACACTAGCCCTTAAATCTAGCAAGGCCTGTCCAAGCTCATGATTGCCAATGTTGCATGTGATGGTTGGACATCCAGGATCCTTGTACTTAGGGGGAATCTGCTGTTCAATTAGAGCACTAACTTGATCTGTCAACAATACAGTCTTCTTCACATAATGCTTCCTCTTAACTGTACACAAATCTTTGAGAATTTTTGCGTGAGTAGGAACTTGTTTAATTACATGCAAAAGAGGAAGATTAATTTTTACCTGTCTAAGATTTTCCAAAATATCATTGTTATGATCTAGAGTTTGTTTGCTTGACTTTAATGCTTGAGGAAAAGGTACCTTACCAGGATTTTTTGTTACCGCAGGTTCCTCAGGTTTTGTTACCTCAAGTTCTTTGGGAAGCTCAGGACTGCTGCTATCTTGATCTTTCTCTACATCCTTTTTTTTGTCTATTATTGGATCACGTAGAGACTTACCACTTCGTGTCACAATGGCGTTTACGTCCTTCAGATCTCCTTGTGCCATATGTTGACCATGAGGTACAGATTGAGTTTGGGAAGGAAACTTACCTTTTTCATTCATAGTCAATGAACTCATTATTTTAGACACCTGTCTCTTGATTTCCTTATTTTCTTCGACAACCTGCATAATCAAAGATTCAAATTTTTGATTAATCTTACCCTGTATTTCAATAAAAGTATGCAAAGTATCTTCTAAAGAATTTCTAGAAGATTGAGGTGCATGGTATGGTGCAGGATATGATCTAGAGAGTTGTGCAGGCTGCTGGTTTTCAGACTTCCAGCTGAAGTTGGGATGATTACGCCATCCTGGGTTGTAGGTTTCAGAGTAAGGTGTGAAGGGCTTTTTGTACATACCTAGAGTATTACTTTGTTCCTCATACATACCATTCATGTTAGTATGTGTAGGACACTCTTGGGAATGATGATCTATCCCACCACAGACAACACATGGCCCAAAAGATTCTGCATGATTAGCCGTGTGTGTTGGTTTTGAATTTTTAGTTTTCAATAACTCTAATTCTCTGGTGAGCATTTCAACCTTAGCCTTAAGGTTATCCTCCTCCCTTAGATGGTAAATACCACCACTCAAGTTTCCTGTAGGTCGTGACCTGTTTGTGCTATCAGTAGCACTAGGTCCAGTCCAAGTATGAGCTTTTTCAGCAAGCTCATTGAGGTACTCTATGGCCTCATCGGGATTTTTCTGTAAAAATTCTCCATTGCACATCATTTTCACGAATTGACGTTCCCTGGGCGTAAGGCCTTCATAGAAATAACTCACTAAGCGCCAATTCTCATATCCATGGTGGGGACACATACTCAGTAATTTTTTAAATCTTTCCCAAGACTGGTACAAAGTCTCACTATCCTTTTGTGCAAAGGTAGAGATTTGTCTTTTTAAAGCATTAGTCTTATGTTGGGGAAAGTATTTATTGAAAAACACTTGAGTCATCTCACTCCATGTTCCAATAGACCGTGGTCTTAGTGAGTACAACCAACTCTTAGCTTTATCTTTCAAAGAAAAAGGAAAGAATTTCAGCCTTACCGTTTCGTCAGTGGTATTTTGACCGTGAAATGTTGCAACTACTTCCTCAAATTCCCTAATATGAACATAGGGGTTTTCATTTTCTAGACCATGGAAAGTCGGAAGTAATTGTATCATTTCCGTTTTAAAATCTACATGACGAACATAACGCGGCAACGGCGCCAAAATTTGATTACGCCCAAAGAATAACGCGGTCGTTTGCAGTATAGCTTTGAGGTGTCGATTTCACAGGGAGATGGATCGAGAAATTGAAGAACAGTAACGAAATTAACAAAAAGATTTAGATGTGTGCGAAAAGTAAAGCATCGGGAATCCTTTGTATATAATTGGTATTGTAATTATTTTCGATTCATTAATAACTCAATTGAAAATTCTATGTCCAAATTTTCAATCGGAAAATAAAACATTAATAACCAGATTTAAATCAAATGTAATCTTTCGAAAAATCATTCGTCACAATATAAGAACAGGAATTGTTATCGATATTAAAGAAATTCAACGTCGACAATATACTCGTAGAGCAATATTGCAGCAAAGAATTAAATTAAAATAGATAACCAATTGAACCAAACATAATCAAAAGATTATTGCATTTAATAGAAAAAGCATGACTGAATCTATAAATGAAATAAATTCTAAGATTATTTGGTGACGAAAACATTTATAATAAATTTCGAATGACTAAACAAAAGAGTTTAATATTTGAAGAACACATATATGAATCAAAAATAATTACAAATACTATCATATATACAAATTCATCCCTAGCTCTACTAGAAAATTAGTTACACATATTGAAAATATGCAACAAAAATTCTCTAAGGGATAATATGAAAGAGCCAACCATTATTTTCTTCTCTCTTCTTTGGTTTTTCTTTTCTTTTCTCAAACTCTCAAAAACAATGTATCTTCCAAGGCATCCAAGCACACTAAGCATGGTCTTAGAACACACACCCCTCCCTTCTATTTATAAGCATCCTTCATGCAAGTTGTCATGACAAAATCATCACAATTTCAACTTGTTTTGCCATGTGCCATTCTTGAATCCAAGTGATTTGTGAGTTGTCATTTTGATCATTTTTTTTCCACCATGCATGAGCTGGATTTTGCTTGTAGGTTAAGTGTTTCAATTTTGCTTCTCTATCTATTAGTTGTCTTGTATGACTTAATATCTTGTGGTCAAATAATTTGTCTTGAAGAAACTTGAGTGCACTTCATCTTGTATCTGAATTGATCATTGAATTTGCAAGTTGGTGTAGGAGTGCTTGCTAGAAAATATTATGATGACATTTGGATTTGATGCAAGTGGCTGAAAAATATCCAGGAACGTCAAGTGCAGGTGCGTCCACTTGATGGTCGATTTTGTCTTAGATTGAGTGGATATCTCTTCAAACACAAAACATAAAAGTTATAGATATTTCTCTTGCGGTTCTAGATCATCTTGAATCAGCTCAATCGGAGATTGGATGGAAGAGTTATGCCCATTTTATGAAAAGATGTCAGAACTGTCTAAAATTCCGCAATTATCTTCATTTGCTCCAAATGTCTCCATTTGTGTCTTAAATCAAAATATAAGAATAATGAGTATATTTAGGCATCAAATAAAAATAAAGTATTAAACATTAAGAGAGGAAAATATGGCATTTTATATTCTCATCAATATATTAAATCATGCTTATATCTATCTCAAGATAAATGACCATTAATTTTATTAACATGAGTTATATCCATTGTTTTCTCATTTCTTTTAGTATTTAAATAGAGCATTTAGAGTGCATTTTTGTGCACTCATCACAACCCAATCTTTATGAATGACCATATCACCATATATTATCAAAAGCTCTTCTTTTTTGCATAAGCCATTACATCCATTCTTACGATGCCTGACATAAGGGTCAAATAAAAAACCATAATGTGAGCAGCACAACTCACTTGCGAACTGTACTTCACTTATAAGAAAAAAAATTACAAATGTGCCCAATGCATACAAGTCACCAATACTTACCAATAAACAAAAAATAACAAAAACTAACTCCAACTACTAGGAAAAAAGGTATACATTTTAAAATAAAATAATTCTGCCAGATATTTGTGTTGAAAAAATAACAAAATTGTAAATTATTTTCTCAATCAATCAATATAAATAAATAATAATTCCTAATTAGAAAATATTCATCCTATAAATTGCAACCACTAATAGTCACCAACATTATGACTCTTCTCATAACTTAAATTTAATTTTAGAATTTCATTTATGCAAATGTATCGTAAGGATACATAATCTAGCTGCATTTGAGAATATAAAGGATGTTTAGTTTTCACAAACATTGTTCATGTGCATGAATCTTCTGTATATAATAGGATGTGTATAACATGAACCAAGCAAACTTCTATTTTTATATTTTAAGGCCATGTTTTCAGCCTTCAAGTGTTGATGAGAAGACTCAAACACATAGACTTTCTTCATCACCATGAGTACATCTTCTTTTCTGCGTACCTTATGGTATATATATTCAAGGGACTTAACAACATTATGGCAAAACTTTTTGGCTGCAAGACCTTTGCTTGAAGTATGACTTGTCTAGAGTATTGAAAAAGGATAATCGGTTAATATCTGAATTGACAAGTGGCTTCCACAACAAAACACCTTCAACCCTTATAGTTCCATTACATTTTTACAAGCATATACTAAAGTTTCAGCTCTCATTGATGAGGATGCCAATCAACGAAAAGTATACACTAGTAGATGAGTGAAGTTATCCTGATCGATCTATTGCTATTAGCCTTTACAACATACATGTAAGTTGATTTGGAGGTGCACCACAACAAGAAATTTTAATGTCAAGAGTGCTTACCACCTCAAAGGAGAATTGCAAGAAAGAGACTTGGAGCAATCATCAGCTTGCTTACATCAGAAAGATATGTTGACAAATATGACAGCTTGTCTCAATGTCCTTCAACCAATGTAACCTGTTAAGGAGGACAGTTGTTAATAACTTTTTATGCCCAATAGACAAGCAAGAACCTGATGTGAAAAACCATCTATAGTTTGCAGCATAACTCAAATTTACTAACTAAACTTTGCTTATAAGAAAAAAAAATCGTATGCACCCAATGCATACAAGTCACCAGTTGTCAATAAACAATAAATAACAAAAATTGAGAACTACTAGGAAAAAAGAAGACATATCAAAGAGTTAAATTGAATTAACAAGGTATGTGGAGATCTATAATAGCAAAGCTTATGTGACATATATCTATAACATTAAAAGAGATCATATGAGACATAAATCTATAAAACAGAAGGGTAGGGTCAGGAACAAAATCATGATTTAGGGAAATCAAGTCATAAGAAATGACATCAAAATCTACTAATATGTAGATCAAATTAACAAATGCAAATACAAAATGTAATAGATCATATCCTCACTTTTCAATATGTGTTTGGCTGCTTTCGCTTTGCATCAAGAACATAAAAGTAACAAGCTTATGGTTGAACCTAATGGTAAAAAGAAGCTGCCTATGTCCTGGTTTTATTTAGAAACATTGAATATCATATGAAACTATGTATGATCCTAAAATGAATAGTTTGAGCTTTAACCTTGTTTTCGTCAATCATGTATTAATCAACTCAACTATATAGTATGTACCTCTACCAAAATCTCAAACATTGAAGCCCTCTGCACGAAGACACTTGTGATAAGCCTCAATCAATTTAACACAAGAATCTTCCCCATGCTCTACAATGCATTCATCTCTCAGCTTCTTAGTATCAAGGCAAGCACAACATATATTTTTCTTTGGCAAATTAGAACTCCAAACTAGCTTTAACGACTAACTTTTTGATTTGCTGGGCCGCGTGCAAATCTAAAGCAGGGGAGGAACTAACTATGGATAGCTCACCCATTCTAACAAGACCTTTAGAGATATAATACTGAAAAAAATACCCAAAAAACAAGATTTTGAAATGTGAAAACAACAATTCAGAGCAGCAAAAGCTATTAAAAATAAATGCAACATTAGACATGAAATAGACATCTAGTAGCATGTACATATCGTAATTCATGATGTTTCTCCATATGAAGTTGACTACCATTAAAAGAAAGTAACATCAAAGATATCTATCTTTAGTATTTTTTCCTCATCGAGACAATCTTAACAAGTTTATGGTTTCACCCATGCATGACTCAGTAACATCTATAGAAACCAAGCTGGTTGGCTACAACTCAAGTTTTTTATTTTTGATTGGGATATGCTCTATGCCATTTTTCGATTTGTGCGTGTCATCCTTTCACAGAGGTCATGCTAATCTTCTTTGTATCATTCCAATTTTATCAGATGTACTCGAAAGAACAAGAGAGAAGTAGATTCCATGAGAAATAAAAACAAAAAAATTGCAATCAAATCTAAACAAAAAGAAAAAAAATGAAGAATGACCTGAAGAGAAAAACAATGACAGATTCCTCAACTTTGAGATTACAAAATCGAAATTCTTGAAGATCAGTGACAATTGGATAAGGGATTTGATTAAGCTCAAAGAATAATGCGAGAGTTGTAGCATAATTTTATATCCTGTGCTATTTATGCATTGACAAAACACCGGTTAGCATTTAGCATAATTAAGCTCAAAGAATAATGCGGAGATGTGATAGTTGTAGCATCTCCATCTGCACATTGACAAAACACCGGTTATTAAAAATCTAGATATATCGTGTGCTATTTATGCATTTATTACATTTAAAAAGAAGCATAGATCCCAGGGACTATAAGTGCACTACTCACATAAAAGAAAAAAATTATTTAAAAAAATTATTATAATTAAAAAAATAAATAAACTTACATAAACAATCTCTTATTTAAAAACTATATAAATTAACTCTTTTGTGTCACTATCCCTCTTTGTCACATGTCCCTTGGTCTCCTCAAAAGTCAAAGCTACACTCCAGGATCCCTCCCTTACTTGTACTTCCCCATGTGCTTAGGCTCTCTATTTCTCTCAATCCCAACATGGCATTTTTTTTTTCTGCCTTGTTGGCCCATATCTCCTTCACATGCATCATTTAGAGAAGTCACAGTCGTAACACTCTAATATAAGGTTCAAATCTCTTTCAAATTAAAAAAAATGTAAGATTCAAATCACATAATTTATATTTTAAAAAGATTAATTAATAATATAATTAGAGTTTTAATAAAATTTTATAAAGAGGAATAACTTCTCATTTTCAAATAATATAAAATTCCATATACCACATATACTTATCTTTATTATATCAGGTATCATAATTAAAATGTAACACGTCTATTATAGGTGACACAACTCAAGTATTTTATTTCTGATTGGGATATGCTCTATACCATTTTTCGATATGTGCGTGTCATCCTTTCACAGAGGTCATGCTAATCTTCTTTGTATCATTCCAATTTTATCAGATGTACTCGAAAGAACAAGAGAGAAGTAGATTCCATGAGAAATAAAACAAAAAAAAATTGCAATAAAATCTAAACAAAAAGGCAAAAAATGAAGAAAGCCCTGAAGAGAAAAATAACGGCAGATTCCTCAACTTTGAGATTACAAAATCAAAATTCTTGAAGATGAGTGGCAATTGGATAAGGGATTTGATTAAGCTCAAAGAATAATGCAATAGTTGTAGCATAATTTTATATCCTGTGCTATTTATGCATTGACAAAACACCAGTTAGCATTTAGCATAATTAAGCACAAAGAATAATGAGGAGATGCAGTAGTTGTAGCATCTCCTTCTGCACATTGACAAAACATCGATTATTAAAAATCTAGATATATCCTATGCTATTTATGCATTTATCACATTTAAAAAGAAGCATAGATCCCAGGGACTATAAGTGCACTACTCACATAAAAGAAAAAAATTATTTAAAAAAATTATTATAATTAAAAAATAAATAAACTTACATAAACAATCTCTTATTTAAAAAACTATATAAATTAACTCTTTTGTGTCACTGTCCCTCTTTGTCACATGCCCCTTGATCTCCTCAAAAGTCAAAGCTACACTCCAGGGCCCCTCCCTTACTTGTACTTCCCCATGTGCTTAGGCTCTCTATTTCTCTCAATTCCAACATGATATTTTTTTTTCCTGTCTTGTTGGCCCATATCTCCTTCATATGCATCATTTAGAGAAATCACAGTTGTAACACTCTAATACAAGGTTCAAATCTCTTTCAAATTAGAAAAAAAAATGTAAGATTCAAATCACTTAATTTATATTTCAAAAGGATTAATTAATAATATAATTAGAGTCTTATTAAAATTTTATAAAGAGGAATAACTTCTCATTTCCAAATAATATAAAACTCTATATACCACATATATTTATCTTTATCATATGAGGTATTATAATTAAAATGTAACACGTTTGTTATAGGTGACACAACTCAAGTCTTTAATTTTTGATTGGGATATGCTCTATACCATTTTTCGATTTGTGCGTGTCATCCTTTCACATAGGTCATGCTAATCTTCTTTGTATCATTCCAATTTTATCGGATGCACTCGAAAGAACAAGAGAGAATTAGATTTCGTGAGAAATAAAACAAAAAAATTACAATCAAATCTAAACAAAAAGACAAAAAATGAAGAAAGCCCTGAAGAGAAAAACAATGGCAGATTTCTCAACTTTGAGATTACAAAATCGAAATTCTTAAAGATAAGTGGCAATTGGATAAGGGAGTTGATTAAGCTCAAAAAGTAATGCGGTAGTTGTAGTATAATTTTAAGGTGTCGATTACATAAAGAGACAAAATAAAAAATGAAAGACATAACAAAGAAACTAAAGAAAATATTAAATGATTTTTGAGAAAGCAAATATTAAATTTTAAGTGTAAAGTCAAATGAAACAAAAAATCTAATGGAAAAAGCATTGAAATTTGACGAACAGCAGAACGTCGGGAATCCCTTATACATATCCAGTATTTTAATTATTTTTAATTCATTGACAACTCAATTGAAAATTTAATTCTTAAATTCCTCAATCGGAAGATATAACACTAATAATCAAAATTAAATCAAATGTAACTTTTTGAAAAATCATTCTTCGCATTTAAATTATGTAAATTGTTATAACTATTGAGAAAATCCAATGACAACAATATACTCAGGGAGTGATATTGTAGCAGAAAATTAAATTAATATAGTCAATCAATTGATTTAAATATAATCAAAAAATTAATACATTCAATAGAAAAAGTATGACTGAATTTATAATAGAATAAATTCTTTGATTATTCGAAAAGGGAAACATCAATAATTAATTGAGAATGATAAAATAAAAAAATTTTAATAATTAAAGATCAAATACATGAATAAAAAAAATTAAAAATATCACCACGTGCAAGTCCATCCTTATCTCCATTTAAAAATTTAGTTATCTATATATATGATGGACAATATAAATGTCAAGAAAAGAAGCAGCCGACCATGAAAATAGAGGAATTTCATTCTGCACGTTCACGTCTGTCCTTCCTCCTTGCGGCCCTCAACTCCTTCCGTTTATATATCTGCTCCCCTTAATTTCTCTACATCAAGATGTCGTGTGCTTTTTAGATGCATGTGGGCCATGCTTGACAATTGAAGAGAATCAACCTGTGAAGTTGCATTGCCGTGTTCAACTTAGAAGTCTAAAGCAAATGTAAGATTGAGTGGGGCCTAGCATGGGGTGCCATTTTGTGGCCAAACGTGAATGCATGTGACCATATTTGAAGTGATGTTGCGGGCCTATATATGAAGAAATGACCAATCAACTTTGATGAAAGCTTGTGTAAATTAAATTTCCTCTGAGTTCTCCTGTGTGGCATTTGTTTGTGTCTTCTCAGTGCAACTATGTGCAAATGAAGTGAAATTGCAAGCCGTATCTCACATATCAAGAACGTAATATTTGAAATTTAAAATATTATAAAAATCATGCTTAAACATATCTTAATATAAATAAAAATTAAATTCAATAATAAAAATTATATTTCATTATTTCTATTCACATTTTAACAATTTCATCCAATATTAAAATATTTAAAATACATTTTTGTACACTCATCACATCCCCCAACTTGTTCATTATTAGTCTCTAACAATTTTTATGCCAAAACAATGAAAGTGACTAAATAAAATTATACTCAGAGGCTACCAAGTCACACTTTCCAGATTCATATATTAAAACAATTTTAGGAATTTAATAATACTATCAAAAGCAATCCACCTATATCAATTCACATAATGTGTGTTTTTCAAACTATATCCATGTAATCAAAAATCCTGATACATGCAACATCAATAACATTTCAAGCAAAATGTTCAACTTTATAATTTACGAGTATAAAAGTGTTTTGTGTGAGGGTTCTCTCTATAAAATTGACAAGGAATGTACATACATTCTCATGGAGAATTAGAAAATTAAGTACAAACAACAAGTAAACATTGATATTATGATAAGAATACTAACAATTGATACTTCCATCACTCTTTCTAAAAACTTATTTAGAATCAAAACAGTTAACACAAAAGGTTGCAACGTAGCTTAGTTTGAGGCTATATGAAAAAAATGATAAAACGGATTAAAAAAATTTCAAGTACATACCAATGGAATTGTATTAAAAATCATAACAAACCACACTTCTCACTTGATGCACTCTTTTACTTCCACTTTTGATCACTGAATAACAATACATTTCACTTTTTCTTCTTCTTCTTTTTTTTTCTCTCTTTATTTATTTATTTATTTTTCATTTCTTTTTTTGGGCAACAATATGATGAACGATTATGTGCCACTTTGGTATTTTTTTCATTTCTACCCAACCTTGGTATCTTTGGCTTTGAAGCTCACTCTATCGAACACTTTGTAGCTCATGTTCTTCCATTTTTCTTTTACTTTTTTTTTGTCTTCTTTTTTTTTTCACTCATCACAAAATAAAAATAAATGCAAACTCCACACCTTGTACACACTTGGAAGTAATACGGGTAAGAAAATCAGTGTATAGGCTAGACTTTAATGTAGAGATGTATAGATGATGCGCGTATGACAAAAAAAGCCTATGTATGTTTGTTGGCTCAAAGTTGGCTATTAAGGATTTATGATTGGAAGTGTTAGCTTGAAACGATTAAATGTTAATCCTAAGTTGATCTTCGTCATATCTTAAGTATTTCCACTATCTGACCACAAATCATATAATGATATTCTCAAAAGAAGTGTCTAATTCAACATATCAATGAATTCTTATCACAATTCTTGCATTTGTAAGCTCTCAATTATATCTCAATATTCACATGAATACTTAAGCAAAAAAATTCTCTAGTTACACGTGTCAAACCACTATCTTACCATAAAACTTGGAAAAGTGTATTAAAAGTTCTGTAAATTCTTTAGTAAAATGATTAAAATGAGTTTGTTGAATTCTCCAAGATGGTCAGGAATGAACATAAGTATACATGTGAAATGATACCTATGTGATGCAAATTAAAAAAAAAAAGAAACAAAAAAATAATAATTTGACACATGGAAAAATGTAACAAAGTTCCAACAAACATTTTATATGCTGAATTTGCACCACTACCCCCAACTAAAATGAAACATTGTCCTCAATATTTAAAAATTAAAACTGAATGGAGAGTACTGAAAATGGTAAAATACACTCGATGTGTGATGTGGGTAGCTCGCTAAGCACTAAAGATGGTAAACTGAATTGAGAAAATAAAATTAACTTGCAAAAAAAAAAAATAAAGAAAACAACATTAAACAAAAAAAAAAGACCAAAAATAATAAACAAATAAAAACAAAAAAATAAACGGGAAAAAAGACTACATGGTGTGGTCAAGGTGAATAGACTGGGTTTGCATGTAGAATGTCTTCTATTTCTGGGGCTGTCTCTCCTGGGTCAAAATTGAAATATTTGTTAGCCCAAGAAGCTAGACGCTTGAGGTTCACAAGTAGGTGGCAATGTTTTAAGTCAACTTTTGGTACTTCTCTACTTGGAAAGAACCTATTCTTCATTTTTTTAGGTAATTGCTCAAACTTTGGTTGACAAGCCTGTGTGCTATGATATTGAGTTGTATAAAAAAAATGTACAAATATCAGCCACATTAGATGAATCACTAATAGAATTGAAATCAGAATTAACAATAAAATATTCAAGGGGATCAAAATTATGAGTTGTGAAAATCCCTATCTATAAATGAGTCAATCATAAATGTCTGGTGGCACTCATCATCATCTTCTGACTATTTTGTAATATGAAAAATATTTACCTCAAGAGTTATATTTTCAAAAGAGAGTTTCATCAAACCATTCATGCAATTAATCAGAGTATTAGCAGTGACAAGGAGATGTCTACTTAAAATTAAGGAAATTTTAGAGGTAGAGTCAACTGTAGAACTAGCGTCCAAAATTAGGAAATCAACTGGATAATAAGATTTATCAATTTGAATCAAATTATTCTCTACTACACTCCATGGTATTCTGTCTGAATGGTCAGTTAATTGCAATACCACAGAAGTTGATTTGATTTCTCCCAATCCCGACTGCAAATAAATAAAATAAGACATTAAATTTACACTAGCCCCTAAATCTAGTAATATCTGTCCAAACTCATGACTTAATGTTGCATGCAATGGTTGAATAACTAGGATCCTTCTACTTAGGGGGAATCCGCTGCTCAATTAGAGTACTAACTTGCTCAATCAGGAATGCTGTCTTCTTCACATAATGCTTCATCTTAACTGTACATAAATTTTTGAGAAATTTTGTATAAGTAGGCACTTGTTTAATTACATGTAAGAGAGAAAGATTAATATTTACTTGCTTGAGATTCCCTAGGATTTTATTACTAGGATCCAAAGTTGGCTTCCTTAATTTTAAAGCTTGATAAAATGGTACTTTAACTGGACTCTTTATTTTCTCAAGTTCTTTGGACAGCTCGACACTACTACTATCTTAATCATTTTCAACATCCTCTGATTTGTCCATTGTTGGGATGTGTAAGGACTTACCACTTTTTGTTATAATGGAATCCACATCTTTCGAATTCTCTTGTGCCATATGTTGACCTTAGGATGCAGACTGAGCTTGAGAATGGAACTTACCACGTTCATTCACACTTAGGGAGTTCATCAACTTGGATACTTGGTTCTTTATATCTTTTACTTCTTAAACAACCTACGTAATCAAATATTCAAAATTTTGGTTAGTTTTACCTTATGCCTTAATAAAAGCGTCTAAAGCATCTTCTAAAAAGTTCTTAAAAGACGAAGATGCATGATATGGTGCAGAGTATGCTCTAGAAGGCTGTGTAGGCTGCTGCCTTTCAGACTTCCAACTAAAATTGGGGTGATCACGCCACTCCAAATTGTAGGTTTCAGAGAAAGGTGTAAAAGACTGCTTGTACATATTTAAGGTATTACATTGTTCCTTATACATCCCTTTTATCTCAACAAATATGGGACACTCTTGGGCGAGGTGATCTACCCCTCCACATATAAAACATTCTATAAAAAACTCCGCATGATTAGTCACGTATGTTGGTTTTAAGTCCTTAGTTTTTAACACCTCTAACTCTTTAGTGAGCATCTCAAACTTAGCCTCTAAGTTATCTTCCTCCATGAGATGGTAAATTCTACCACCATTTGGATTTTCTGCAGGCCGTGACCTATTTGTACTCTCAGTAGTACTAAGTCCAATCCAAGTGTGAGATTTTTCAGTAAGCTTATTGAGGTATTCTATGGTCTCATCATAATTTTTTTGTGAGAATTTACCATTGTATACCATCTCCACAAATTGGCACTCTCTAGGTGTAAGTCTCTCATAAAAATAATTCACTAAACGCCAATTCTCATACCCATGGTAATGAGACATATTCAACAACTCCTTAAATCTCTCCCAAGACTAATACAAAGTCTCACTGTCTTTTTGTGCAAGGTGGAGACTTGTCTTTTTAAAGTATTAGTCTTATGTTTGGAAAAATATTTATTAAAAAAATCCAAGTCATCTCATCCCTTCAAGGAGTATAGGCTATAGCCAACTCTTAACTCTATCCTTCAAGGAGAAAAGAAATAACTTAAGTTTCACAATATTATCAGTTGCATTTTGATTATGAAAAGTCACAACTACTTCCTCAAACCCTCTAATATGCACATATAAATTTTTATTTTCCAAACCAATAAAAAGTGAGAAGTAACTCTATCATCTCTGTTTTAAAATCCAGTTGGCGAGTATTGGTTGGAAACATGAGGCATGATAGTGTAGCTTTGTGTGTAGCGTGGAGGTAATCCTGAATGGTCATAGTGGGTTGGTTCTCGTGTTTACTCATTTTTTCAGAATCAGATGAATCAACAAACAAATGATTAGAAAAATTAGACTTTGACTCTAATATAGGTTTACAAGCAAATTGACCCAATGCGTCTCTATACCTATGCATGCAAGGTAGAAAAAATGCAACACAAAAAAATACTACAAAAAAGCAAAATATGGTAACATAAAATAAATATGCAGTAAGTTAAAAGAAGAAATAAAATTACCGCCTTTACAAACTGCTAAAAAGAAAAACTATCTAACAATTCTTCTACCGCCTCCCTGGCAACTATGCCAAAATTTGAGTACGCCAAAAGAATAATGCGGTAGTTACAATATAACTTTGGGATATTGATTTCACAATGAGACAAATTAAAAATGAAAGACATAATAAAGACACTAAAAAAATATTAAATGATTTATGAAAGAGCAAAGATTAAATTTTTAAGTGCAAAGTAAAATGAAACAAAATAACTAATGGAAAAAGTATTGGAATTTGACAAATAGTAGAGTATCGGGAATCCCTTGCACATATTCAGTATTTTAATTATTCTTAAGTCATTAATAACTTAGTTGAGAATTTAATTTCAAAATTTTCAATTGGAAGATATGACACTAATAATTAAAATTAAATCAAATGTAACTCTTTGAAAAATTATTAATGGCATTTAAATTACATAAATTGTTATCACTATTGAGAAAATTCAACGTTGACAATATACTCAGAGAGCAATATTGCAGTAGAGAATTAAATCAATATAAACAATCAATTGATCCAAATATAATAAGAAAACTAATTATTTCAATGAAAAAAATATGACTGAATCTATAATAAATTATCTGATTATTCAAAAAAAAAAACATCAATAATAAATTAAGAATAATAAAATAAAATAGTTTTAATAATTAAAGATCATATACATGAAATGAAAATAAATTAAAAATATCATTTCGTACTATTTCATTTTTAATTTTATTTGAAATTTAGTTATCTGTGTACATCACCGATAACATAAATTTGAAGGAAAAAAAAAAAGAAGCCGACCATGAAAACAAACGAATTTTGTTTAGTACGTTCACGTCCGTTCTTCCTCCTTGCGGCGCTCAACTCCTTCCGTTCATATATATGCTCCCCTTAACTTGTCTCGCCACATCAAGATGTCGTGTGCTTTTTGGATACATGTGGGCCATGCTTGACAATTGAAGAGAATTAGCCCGTGAATGTTGCACTGTCGTGGTCAACTTAGGACTTGTCTGAATTCAGGAACGATGGTATGAATTTAGAAATGAGTTAAGATTTATTTCATTATAATTTTTTATATATAACATAAATTTTTATATATATTTTTTAAATTTTAATATATATTTTTTAAATCTTAATATATCTTTTAAATTCTAAAATAATAATAATATTAAAAAATAAACTAAACTCATCTTAACTGATGTCATATAATCATATTTGAAGTCTAAAACAAATGTTAGATTGAGTGAGACTAGCATGAGGTACCATTTTGTGGCCAAAACTTAAATGCATGTGGCCATATTTGAAGTGATGTCCCATATATGAAGTAATGACCAATCAACTTTCACGAAGGCCGTGTAAATTAAGGTCTTATTTATTTTTAGAGATGAAATGAGATGAGTTAAAAATTAAAAAAAAAATTATTATAAAATATTTATGTAATATTAATCTTGTATGGAGATTTAAAAAATAGTATGAGAATTTGAAAATAGTTAAATTTTTTATTATATTTTATATAGAAATTTGAAAAAATATAATGATGAGTTTGAGATGTGTTTGAATTTTTGATATCATCCTTATAAGCAAACAAGGTAAATTTCATCTGAAAATCTCTTGTGTGGCATTTGTTTGTGTCTTCTCAGAGCAACTTTGTGTTCAATGAAAGTCAAATTGCAAGCCGTCTCTCATCTATCAATAATGCAATATTTGATATTTAAAATATTATAAAAATCATGTTCAAATATATCTCAATGTGAATAAAAATTAAATTCAATAATAAAAATTATAAGGTATTATTTTTATTTGCATTTTAGTAATTTAATCAAGTATTAGATATTTAGAGTGCACTTTTATGCTCTTATCAAGAGCACTAACATCCATGAGATTTTCAGTAAAGAAATATAGGAAGAGAAAAAATAATGAAGTAGATTCTCCAAGATTGAGATCAACAGCCTAGTTTGCTTTTAGAAACTATCTCATTTCATCTAATCTCGAATTTATCATTACATTTTTTCAAATTCTAAAATAATTTTTTCAAATTTCAAAACAAAAATAACATTAAAAAAAATATTTTATAATAATATTTTATTCTTTTTTTTTTTAATTTTATTTATCTCAACCCTAAAAATAAGTCAAACAAACTCAATGCCCAGAAAGAGAATATGTCCAGCGCTGGCTCCTCAGCCACACCACCCAAAATCCTTATAAATACGACTGTATGTGGTTTTAGAAACTCTATTCACTTTGCAGCTGAATCTAGA
Organism: Platycarya strobilacea; assembly: GCA_036898215.1. Taxonomy (NCBI): domain Eukaryota; kingdom Viridiplantae; phylum Streptophyta; class Magnoliopsida; order Fagales; family Juglandaceae; genus Platycarya; species Platycarya strobilacea. Next base: position 12,021,886 of record CM072546.1, on the reverse strand, counting down.
GAGAGTGAAAATAAAAAACAAAGATGGGAAAACCACATATTTTAGCCATACCTTTTCCAGCACAAGGCCATGTAATCCCACTAATGGAGTTCTCAATACGCTTAGCCAAAGATGGGTTCAAAGTCACGTTTGTGAACACAGAGTATAATCACAAGAAGGTTGTGAGTGCTTTGGCAGAAAAGAACAATTCCAGATGGGTTGGATCTGTTGGAGGATAGAACTGATCTGGGTAAGCTATCTGAAGCCACTATCCGGGTCATGCCAGGGAAGCTGAAGGAGCTCATAGAAGACATCAGATTGCAAGGTGATAATATCACTTGTGTCATTGCTGATTTTATCATGGGGTGGGCTCTGGAAGTGGCAGAGAAGATGAAAATACAGCGGGCTGCCTTCTGGCCTTGCTCGGCTGCAGTACTTGCCCTGATGCTTAGAATTCCAAAGCTAATTGACAGTGGAATCATCAACAACGATGGTGAGATATCCTGCCCCTAACTTTTGACTATTGAGCACCATCACTTCTTAACAAATTTAAAAGTCCTACTTAATGATAATGCCCACCCGTCTGAATGTATAGTAAAATTCATGATTATGAAATTAATGAACTGCTCACATAAGTAGAAAAGGGTGTCATTTGTAAGAATCGACTGAAGCATGATAGCAAACTTAAGAATATAAAACTAAAATGCATGCTTTCAGATGATCTAAGCAGTATATGCTGTAGTCAAGAATTATTTTGGAAGAGCCAGAACAATCAAAATATATACAGAACATAAAGATGTTTCAACTTTAGGCCATCTTACAGTACACATAACAATCAGAATATATACATAAATATAACAACGCCTTGTTCTGGGAAATCATTGTGGTCTAAAATCAGGACAAAGTTAGAAGCAACATACAAACTGTATTAGCCGAAGTATTATCTTTGCCCAGTTTTCTCCAATGAAATCAAATATTTTTTTGCTAGGCAAAACAAACAGTGAAGAAATCACACTGCAAGATTAAGACAATTTATTATCTTTGGCTTCCGAGAACCATGTTGGTAAAGCAAGGAGTTCAATGATAGAAAGCCATAATGACATCTTCCTCCTGTATTCTTCTTTTTGTTTCGTTTTATTTTGTGTTTTTATAGGAACTCCAATGGAAAACCAGATGATTCAGTTGTCACAGGACAAGCCTGCCATGAGCTCCAAAAGCTTTCCGTGGGCCAGCATTGGCGACTCAACTTCAGAGAAAATTATTTTTAAAGTTCTGGTTAGAAACAACTCCTCGGTGAAAGTTGCAGACTTGCTGATCTGCAACTCCGATTATAACCTTGAGCCAGCGGTACTCATAGTGGCTTCAGAGATTATACCAATCGGCCCACTTTTGGCAAGCAACCGCGGTCAGAATCCAACTGGAAACTTCTGGCAGGAAGATACAACTTGTTTAGAATGGCTTGATCAACAGCCACGACAGTCGGTCATATATGTTGCATTTGGAAGCTTAGCCATTTTTGACCAAACCCAATTCCAAGAATTGGCTTTAGGTCTTGAACTATCAAACAGGCCATTCCTTTAGGTTGTAAGGCCAGATATCTTCGAAGGAACAAGTGATGCCTACCCAGCAGGATTCCTAGACAGAGTAGCCAGTCGCGGACGGATCGTTGCCTGGGCACCTCAACAGAAAGTACTCAGCCATCCTTCCATTGCTTGCTTCTTGAGCCAATGTGGTTGGAACTCAACCATAGAAAGTGTATGTAATGGAGTCCCTTTCTTGTGCTGGCCTTACTTCGCTGACCAGTTTCATGACGCGAACTACATCTGTAATGTTTGGAAGGTTGGGCTGAAGTTTGACCGAGATGAAAGTGGGATCGTTACCCAAGGAGAAATCAATAAAAAGGTGGAGGAACTTTTCAGTGATGAGAACTTCAAATTGAGGGCCTTGAATCTCCAAGAAAAAGTTACGAATAGTGTCAAGGAAGGTGGCTCCTCTTACAAATATCTCAACAGATTCATTGAATGGCTAAAGGCATAGACTTTGCATTCTCATTTTTAGATGGATCCCAAATTTGCTTGATATGTTTCTATTTACCAGTAATGAAATAATCAGACTTCATGCTGAACACATGTTGTATGCATTTATCTTTAGTAGAATAAAAATTCAATGGGACTGAAAGTGAAGCAACGAAGTTTCAAGGATAAATATGCTATTGCACTCACCTTTCGCTAACAGCTAAGAGCCTTCCATTTTCTTCTCGTTACCTGTTTTTTTTTTTTTTTTTTTTTTGAAAGAGGAAGGACTTCATTACCTTAAAACGAAATTACAGTTATGAATAAAATACAGAAAAAAATTTAGATTACAAACAAATTAATTTGCCGATTGGGACAATCATAGTCCCAATAAAATTTGTGACGGATATTATTTTAATTTTAATATATATATTTTTATATTTATACTCTTATGTGATAAAATTATATCTTGGTTTGTTTTAGAGTAAGACATTTTGTTAAAACAGAAGTAACCAAACCCTCTTATTTCAAAAATGGGCGAAGGGAGTAATATTTTTCTCCTCCGAGAAAGGAGAGGGACAAAACCTTTTTCCTCTAAGGAAGAGTAGGACAACTAAAAAAAGTGGATTTCTTTTTTAATTATTATAAAATACAAACAAGCAACACAAATAAAACACAAACGGAAACTGAATTCAAAACCAGATACAATGAAATGGGATAAAATTAGAAAAAAAGTCAAATTAATCAAAATTGAATTATTTATTATGTTTTATATAAAAAATTTAAAAAATTATAATAATAAAATAAGATAGAGATAAAATAGTTTTGGTAACTTACTCTCTTACTAAGTCTACGTTAAGAAGCCAATATATAGGATTCTAGAGCACAAGAGAGCGAAATACAAATCACAACATCTCCCAAACAAGGCAAACACAACCACGTTCTTCATTCAATCCAGAACTAATAAAACTCTCCGTGAAGTTCTTCACGAGATGTAATATGAATACTCGCATTATAGTTTGTGAAAGTACACTCATTGATTCAAACACAACTTCTCGACCCAAGTCTGTTAAGATGGGAGACGAACTTACAAGGGGTATTCGATGGAGGGTTCATTGATTTGAAGAGAAAGAGGCTGAAATTGATTCTGGGTTCGCACAATGTGCAAGCGGAGACTAGACGAACTTCGTCGGAACTGTTGACTCGCCGGGAGATGCATCGCCGGTGTAGTGGTGCTGGTGACCTTAGAGCTGTGTTGTGCCTGTAAGGGTGATTTGAGTCACTTGATTGGGATGAAATCCCCACTGACAATCAAGTTCTTGAGTGTTTAATTTCTTTGATTTACGACAACGGCAACTACGTGATAAAATCTCTGCTCCCGGATTGATAAAGTAGTTATCGAATAAACTAGAGTTTTCTTGAACAAATTTGTTTAAGTTGTTCTCACATTTATCTAGGACGGTACAAAATAGCTGAAATCCGACCCGATACCCAATATGCCGAACGGATATCGACCCGTTTTTTCGACTTAATTCAGACAATCGAGTATTCGGATATTATCCAATGCTTGCTTTCAATTTTTTTTTTTTCCTTAGTCTTTTTTTTTGTTTGTTTCTTAGAAGACACCTACTTCTCTTTCTATCGATTCAAAAATTCTTTCTCTCTCCATACTTTCTCCATCGTTATTTTGGGCCCTTATGCTCCGTCGATTCAATCTCCGACTCAAGCAATGTTCGTGCTGGCCTTATGTTAGGAGCTCAGATCAAGAGATGGCTGTGGAGATAATCTAAGGGTTTGGTGCTAACAAAGTGAAGCCTCTCAAGTACATATCAAAGAAATGTATGTATTTTTGGGAAAAAATAATGTAATAAAAACTGTAAAAAATAGAGAAATTAGAACCCTAACACTCTACTCGCCTCGGGAACATTTTGGGTCGTTTATCGTGATTAAGATTTTGAATGTTCGTCTCTGATTTTGAATCTTCTGGGTTGTATAGTTATCTTTAAATCTCTCTTCTGGGTCGCGTCAATGCTTTTGTCGCATGGTTACCTTTGAATCTTCTTTGATTTCATCCTATTTCATGGCGTTTCATGGCATGGAACTCAGATTCTACTTCTGGTCAAGTTTGAGAGAATATGTGGGTATCGATAATCGGCCAAATGGGTATTAGATAATCGAAAACCAAAACCTATCGAGTCAGGTTGGAAAAGGCGCTATTGGGTCAAGTCGAATCGGGTGAACAGCCCTACTGATATATGGAAAGTATAATGCATCATGCGGTTGCAGAATTCTTGGCAAAATTAGGTGCGCAAGGTTATAATATGACTTATATTTCTGCTTTGGAATTGCCACATACGGCTAGAGGTTTTGTCAGGCTTGCCGTATTTAAGAAGGAAATAGTTGTAGTTTGTTTCACGGTTGTTTTTAGTCCATTCATTGATTTCTTTTCTTTGCTTAAGCATGTTTAGAATTGTTTTTATTGGTTTTAAATGTTTTTTTTACTAAGCATGTTTAGAATGTTTTTTTATTGATTATTATTTTGTCTTGGTTAGAGCTTTCCTAATAGACTAGTTAGTTTTCTTTTATTTTAAAGAGTCAAAAACTTACTTATTTCATTTTAACTATTTATTTTTATATTTTTCCATCCATCAACATTTTTATTTTTTCTCTATATCTTTTAAAATATTTATATTATATTTTAAATATATTTACTTTACAAATTAAAAAAAAGGTCTAATTGTTTAGGAAATGGTTGCTGGAGCTAGAAGAGTCGCTTGGGAGCCAACGACTGGCTCGTCAAAGATGAAGTTTTAAGGGGATGGTCGCCGGAGTGAGGCGATGCAGCTGGTGTAGCACATAGTGGCCAGTGGTGGGTCCAATGATGCCGGTGATGCCAACACCCATTTTCAAATTTCAATCACCGCGTGGGGGATAAATGGTGCGTCGTCGGAGTTGGAATCGTTGGGGAATGATTGCCGGTGTGAGGCGATGCCGGTGACACTGGCGATGTCTTCGGTGGTGGCCGGCGTTGAAGCCGGTGATGTCCGAAACCCACTGCCAAACGTGAATTCTGAAGATGAAAATTATAATAAATTAATATTTAAAGGATGCACAGTATTGCACTATATGTAGCATAAACACTGTTCATATTTTTATAATTTCTTTATTTTAAAGAGTTCAATGGAGTGTGATTTTGAACTTTTTAACTAAATTTGAGCTAAATTTTACAAAAAATAATAATTTAATTACTCCATTGGGAGTGCTCTTAGACATGGGATGGGTTTATATTGTAAATTCCTAATGTCTTCATTATTACTACAGTATTCATATCTCACAAGTAAGAGTTCATTAATAAAATTAATGAGGGGTCACTTTTAAACATATAACCCTAATTCTTTACAAAAAAAAAAAGTTATCGAATGGAGGTTGCCGACAAAATATATGTATATATATATTTTAAAACGGATAGGAATAGTCGTTATAAATAAATAAATAATCTCGGTGTTATTTTAACTTGTTGGAGCATATTGAACTTAAGGTGAATTTCTCTCTCCCCTGCTTTCTCTCTAAACGTTCCCCAGTCGGTTTTCTCCCCAGCCATTCCATCTTGTTTTCGAGGGAGGCGGAGCTTTTGCTCCTCCCTTCCTCCCGCCCAGTCCTATACAATTGTTTATACTTACTTTTATTTAATTTTCCTAGATTTTTTTCAAACTTTTTTAGCTTTTTGTTTATAACCAAAGAGAGTTTTTAATCTATTGCTTGCTGGGCCTTTTCAACCACCACACGCCGATTCTTTGGACTCTACTGCCGTCGATCTATGGAAGGGAAGGTATAGATTGACCAGACGTGCGGCATGTCCTACTCATTAGCAGGGAGCCGTGCACGTGGTGTCCACGTGCCACTGCGTCAATTGTGTTCCCTTGCTGGCATGTGCGGCTCCATCGGGATTAGCAGCCTTGGGTCCCTTGTTTCTGGATGTCCGGTTCTTCTTTAGCGTGGCGTGTGTTTCCCACGCACTGCCATTGCAGGTGGTGATCCCTCTCCAGTTTATCGGTTTCTCTGCACGTTGCTACCTCCTCCCGCTGCGGGTTTTAGTCACAGTTTTATAATCTATTTCTCAGACTATTTTGAAATTACTTTTGGCAGTATCCCTTTAATTAAGATTGATGGAAGTCATACTTGTGACTCTGAAATCTTTTTTTTTTTTTTACTGTTTTTATTTTTTTGGTGTTTGTTGTGTGTTTATCGTATTAGGATGATTGTTAGAGATTCCCACCTCACTAAACTCTATATCCTTATATCCATTTAATGTTAGAGAAAACATGGGGATCGGTTTGTCCGATCCCCTTGGAAAACGGACGCTGATGGCGGTGGGCGACACCGCCTATACCATCGTGACCGCCGGCCTCTAGCGATCCTACACCTGCGACGACGACCCCCAGCGACCTCCGGTGTACTCCACGCAGCCTTAAACTTGTTTCGGACCGAGCCGATTCCATCTGGGCTGAGGCCAAACACCTTTTAAAATTATTTTCATTTTATTTTCTTATTGTGTTTTTTATTGTGTTTTTTTATATTTTATTTTGTTATTGTATTTTTTAGAAATTTTTATTGTTTTTTTATTGGAGGGATGTTTTTAATGGGGATCGGACGGACCGATCCCCAACGTCTCCCTTAATATTATATATGCTATGCTTGCTTTAAAAAAAAAATAAAAAAACTTGTTGGAGAGACAAAATTCTACGCCTACATTCTCTTAATAGTACCCATTTGATAATTATGTTGACAATTAGAAACAACTATTTTTTAATGTTTTTAGGATTTTTGAAAACTTAATTTTGAAATTAATTTAAAAAAATCATATATAAAAGTGTTTTTATTTTATAATATTTACTTTGATAATTGTGGTTATCAATTTTTTTTCTTTTATATAGGAAAGACATTCAATTCATTTCAATAAACGAGACTACAGTTGCAACCTGATAAATACAAAAAAAACTGAATTACAAGCAAAAATTACTCAATTGTTTGGGCATCTTCGCACACAAATTTCTTTATGACAGACATTGTCTAAATCTTTATTCTCTCTCAATTGAAAAAACCTTAAGAGATTTAATATCTCGATTTATCTGTGTTGAACCCAAGGTTTCAAGTTTCATGTAAATCTACAAATGGATTTTGATGATAACAAATGAATTCAAAGAATAAAGGAGTCTCAAGTTCAAGTTGTCCACACAATATAATCAAGCACATCAAGGAAGCAAGTATGAGCAAGAAGGGAACAAATGCACATTAAAGTCATAGAGTAATGTTGTAAATCTCTTAAAAATTCGAAATTAGGATTAAGGCTCAAAATTAATATTTTATTATAAAGTATTAAAATACATTTTCCACATATGCATGAATATTTTGAAAATTAAATTTGAAAATTTTGAAAGATGATTGATTGGCATCTTTCATATGTACATGACATGATTAAAGGTTTGAATTTTGAAAATATTAAGATGATTGATTGTCATCTTTTACATGTGCATGTTTTATTTGAATATTTTCAAAAGTGGTGGATGCTTTTCTTGACTTATGCAAAAGGTAAATGTCTTTATTTGAAAATTTTGAAAAGTAAAGTGTGCTCCTTTTGTCATATGCAAAAAGTAAAAGATTATGTTTGAAAATTTTGAAAAGTAAAGTGTGCTCCTTTTGTCACATGCAAAAAGTAAAAAGATTAGATTTGAAATTTTTGAAAAGTGAATGATGATGTTTTTGAAATGGTAATCTTTTCAAATTTGAAATTGAAAACTCATTTGTCTATAAATAGCTCACTTGAGTTTTGCAAAATTCAAAATAAGAGCTTACACATCTATTGCTAAGTTTTGCATCATTCTTTCAAAACTCTCATTCTCTATTTTCTAAAGTTTTGAGTTTTAATTTTTGTTCTTGTTGAGAGAGATATAGGTTGTGCTGTATTGTTTTTATCTCACTCATTGAGGAGTGTACTTTGATAGTCTACCCACTATCAATTATTATATTTGTAGAGGGTGTGTATAACTATTGTATGTGTAGAAGGTGTTCTACACAGTGAATAGTTAAATCACCAAGTGTGAGGTGATTGGAAGTGTAGAAGGTGTTCTACACGGGGAATAATTAAATCACCAAGTATGAGGTGATTGGAAGTGTAGAGGGTGTTCTACACGGATTCTTTGGAGCGGTACTGCTCAAAGGTGTAATAGGTTTCTATCTCCACCTAAAGGAGATTGAATAGTGGATTTGGAGATCCTCAAGGGGTAGCTTGAGGCGAGGACGTAGGCAGTGGGGCCGAACCTCGTTAACATACTGAGTTTGTTTCTCTCTTACCTTTACTCTTTATATTTATTACTGTTTCATATTTTATTTATATTTTATATTGCATACTTAATTTATAATTGTTATTTTTTTTAATACAACTCAATTCACCCTTCTCTTGTGTTAGTCATCTAGGCAACAATTGGTATCAGAGTTAGAGCTCTGTTATAAGATTAACTATCTTTTGAGTTAAGATCTTATGGCTAACATTGCAGCTTCATTTGGTGAAGGTCAATCTAGCAGTTGGCCTCCACTCTTTTGCGGAGACAATTACTCATTCTGGAAAGTTAGAATGAGAATATTCCTTCAGGCTCAAGGTCAAGAAATCTGGAAATACATTGTAAATGGATCTTATATTCTAACAAAAGTGGTTGATAGAGTAAATGTCAAAAATGAAGAAGAAAAGTTTAATCGTGAAGACGATAGACTTTATACTTTGAATTTAACTGCTATGAATTTGTTATATAATGCTTTCAATGGTAATGAGTTTAATAGAGTAATGACTTGCGCTACAGTAAAGGAAATTTAGGATAACTTGGAAGTTACTTATGAAAGAACTTCTCAAGTCAAGGAATCAAAAATTTATATTCTTACTCATGAATATGAAATGTTTAAGATGAATGATGATGAATCTATTTCTAGTATGCACACTCGTTTTACTAACATCATAAATAGCTTGACAGCTCTTGGCAAAATTTATTCCAAAGTGGAGATAGTAAGAAAAATTCTCAACTCTCTACCAAAACGTTGGGAATCAAAAGTGACAGCGATTCTTGAAGCTAGAGACCTCAAGAAGCTCGAAGTGAATGAACTCATCGGGTCACTTATCACCCATGAGTACACATTGAAAAGAGGAGAAGAAGAAGAAGGAAAGCTAAAGAAGAGTTTGGCACTTAAAACTGTTCCATATGAAAGTGAAAGTGATGAATTTGAGGAAAATGACGACAAAGATGAAAAAGTTGCGATGATAACAAGAAGAATTCAGAGGTTCTTAAAGAAAAATAAAACTCATCCAAAAAAATCATTAAAAAAGTTTTCCAAGAAAGATTCAGGTAAAAAGGTAATGAAAATTACATGGAATGATGATTCAAGTAGCTCAGATAGTAAAGCAAGCAATGGAGAATCAGCAAATCTTTGTCTTATGGCTAAAGATGACATTGAGGTAACAAATCTTGATAATATTGAAGATCTTTCATATGAAAAATTGCAAAATGTTTTAGAAGAGGTATATGAAGAATTTGAAAAATTGGGTATCAAGTATACTGTTTTGAAAAAGAAAAATTCTTCTTTAACAAACGAAATTGATATTTTAAGAAAAGAAAGTATCGTTTTGAAAGATGAAAATCTTGAGATGAAGAAAAAGAAAACTGATTTATAAAATATTATTGAAAACTTTACGAATGGAAAAAGAAATTTTGAAAAACTTCTTGGTAGTCAAAGATGTGTTTTTGATAAGGCAGGCTTGGGATATAAGCCAAAACAAAAATACAAATCTTATAAAAACTTCTTTGATAATCCTTCTACATCAAAGTCCAATATTCAAAATTCTATTCATAAAAATAATTTTGTTAAAAAAGGATACTATTATAATCACTCAAGTTCTTCATATATGTCACATACTATTTGTAATTTTTGTAATAGAAATGGTCATAATTATCTTGCTTGTTCTATTAGAAGAAAACATACAATGACTATTAGGGTCATATGGGTACCTAAACATCTTATTTCTTCTAATACTAATAAATAAAGGACCCAAAGAACTTGGGTACCAAGAATTGTTTTTAATTGCTTTTGTAGGTATGCATGAAGTATTCTACATGTAAAAATAAATGATTTTTAGATAGTGGATGTTCAAGACACATGACGGGAGACAATACTAAGTTCTTTGATCTTAGATCTAAAGAAGAAGGACACGTGACATTTGGAGACAACTTAAAAGGGAAGATTGTGGGAATAGGTAAAATATATTGAGCAACTTCCAGGTTTTGAAAATCATATTTCTCCAAATCATGTTTTCAAACTCACAAAAGCACTATATTGACTCAAACAAGCTCTTAGAGCGTGGTACGAGAGACATGTGGTTTCTTGATTGAAAAATATTTTTCAAGAGGAAAAATTGATACAACTCTTTTCATTAAATACGAAAATGATGATATTCTTTTGATTTAGATTTTATGTTGATGATATAATATTCGGTACTACTAATGAAAATATGTGCTAAGTTTTTGCTAAGACTATGCAGGAAGAATTTGAAATGAGCATGATGGGAGAGCTTATATTCTTTTTCGGATTGCAAATTAAGCAAACAAAAAGTGGGACATTCATCAATCAAAATATATTAAGGAATTGCTGAAAAAGTTTGGGATGGAAGGTGCGAAGGAAACTGGAACACCAATGAGCCCATCTACTAAACTTGATAAAAATGAATCCGATAAACCAATAGACTCGAAGGTATATCGAGGTATGATTGGTAGCTTATTATATTTGACAGCCAGTAGACTAGATATTATGTTTAGTGTGTGCTTATGTGCACGCTTTCAATCATCTCCAAAAGAATCACATTTAATTGCAGTTAAGCGCATTCTTAGATATCTTAGTGGTACAATTAACTTAGGGTTATGGTACCCTAAACACACATCTTTCGATCTAATCAGCTACACAGATGCAGATTATACTGGCTATAAAATAGATCGAAAAAGCTCTAGTAGAGCATGTCACTTCTTAGGTCATGCACTAGTTTCTTGGTTTAGTAAAAAATAAAATTTTGTTACACTATCTACTGCTGAGGCAAAATATGTTGCTGCGCGTAGTTACTGTGCTTAAGTTCTTTTCATGAAGCAACAACTTGAAGATTTTAAACTCATGTATAATCACATTCCAATCAAATGCGATAATACAAGTGCTATAAATCTTTCAAAAAATGTAATACAACATTCTAAAATTAAGCATATTGAAATAAGATATCATTTTCTTTGAGATCATGTGCGGAAATGCAATATAGTACTGGAGTTCACAAACACACACGATCAGTTAGCAGATATATTCACAAAACCTTTACCAGAAGATAGATTATGTATGATTATAAGAGAAATAGGTATGATGCATGTTATGAATATCTCTTGAAAGATAAATCAGAGTTCATAAAAATAGAGAGATATTTTTTTAAATACTTTTACATAAACTTGAGGTTCTTAGCCTCATGTTTGAGACGCTCATTCTCTTCATACAATATCATGTCATCCTTATCCATGGGAACTGGCAAGCGGAATGAAGAATCCAATAGAGATTTCAACTGTTTATTCTTCTGCCGAAGGATTCATTCCCTTGTGTGAGACTCTTGAACAATTCGTTGAAGTACAACAATTTGTTCTTTAAGCTTTTCAACCTCATGATTTTTGACTTGTAGCTGCTGGAAAAAAGCAACAATAGAGGATGAGTAGCGAGTCCCGAGACTCACCAAGTCGTAGATAGCATCGGAGTCTGGCTTATTAGCCAAACTATTATTCTCTTGCTGCAACATGGCGCCAATAGTAGCTGTAGAAAGGACATGAGATTGAGATGTAGAATACCTCATGGATGGATCTAGAGGAATGTTAGAAGAATGAGCCATTGAGAAAAGAATTGAAAACTTAAAGCGAGAATATTGAAGGAATGCAGATGAGTTATAGAGATGAGAATAATATTTGATGCAAATCGGATGAACTTTAAAACTGATTTTATAGAGATAGCATAAAGAACAAGACAAACTATTGTCTTTTCAAATCTTATTAGTCAAAAGAAATATAAGATATGCTGGACACACATTGTCAAAATTTTTCTTACTAGAAAAATGGTTCTCTGCTCCTATCATGGCATTGACGGCCTTAGGAGAGAAGATTGATGGTTGATGCGTCAAGGGTTCCTGATTCAAGTCTAGAACATTAGTGGAAGAGAATGGTTCGGCCAATCTATCGTTATGGAAAAACAGAACTTAGGTCAAGAAGCGATATTTTTTTTTGGTATCCGATAGGTGAAAATGATTTTTTTTTTTTATAGAAACTCAGAGCCTTCAATCCCATTTGTCAACAACATCAGGCGATTGTTTAAATTTTCAGCCGCACTAAATTCATAGAGTTAGGCCTCGAGGCTTTGCAGCACTTGTCGGGTCACGGACGACTCCCTTTTTTTCAACTATCTACAGTGTCTATTAATGCACCGTTTTCTTCAGTCTATTTACTTGCTGCCGATCCTTTTTAATGATGCCAAAAGGGGGAGAAGTTTTAGACTAGAACATTAATATTATTTAAATTGCTAAACTTGTTATATATACTTGGAATTATATTTATATTTTTGCTTGAAAAGCTAACGCACATTCTCAGGGGGAGTTTAAGTATTAATACAGGTTTCAGGTTCTATCAAGCATTTGTCATCATCAAAAAGGGGAAGATTGTTGAACCCAAGGTTTCAAGTTTCATGTAAATCTACAAATGGATTTTGATGATAACAAATGAATTCAAAAAATAAAGGAGTCTCAAGTTCAAGTTGTCCACACAATATAATCAAGCACATCAAGGAAGCAAGCATGAGTAAGAAGGGAACAAATTCACATTAAAGTCATAGAGTAATGTTGTAAATCTCTTAAAAATTTGAAATTAGAATTAAGGCTCAAAATTAATATTTTATCATAAAGCATTAAAATACATTTTCTACATATGCATGAATATTTTGAAAATTAAATTTGAAAATTTTAAAAGATGATTGATTGTCATCTTTCACATGGGCATGATATGATTAAAGGTTTGAATTTTGAAAATATTAAGATGATTGATTGTCATCTTCCACATGTACATATTTTATTTGAATATTTTCAAAAGTGGTAGATGTTTTTCTTGACTTATGCAAAAAGTATATGTCTTTATTTGAAAATTTTGAAAAGTAAAGTGTGCTCCTTTTGTCATATGCAAAAAGTAAAAGATTATGTTTGAAATTTTTGAAAAGTAAAGTGTGCTCCTTTTGTCACATACAAAAAGTAAAAAGATTAGATTTGAAATTTTTGAAAAGTGAATGATGATGTTTTTGACATGGGAATCTTTTCAAATTTGAAATTGAAAACTCATTTGCCTATAAATAGCTCACTTGAGTTTTGCAAAATTCAAAACAAGAACTTACACATCTATTACTAAGTTTTTCATCATTCTTTCAAAACTCTCATTATCTCTTTTCTAAAGTTTTGAGCCTTAATTCTTGTTCTTGTTGAGAGAGATATAGGTTGCGCTGTATTATTTCTATCTCACTCATTGATGAGTGTATTTTAATAGTCTACCCACTATCAATTATTGTATTTGTAGAGGGTGCGTATAACCCTTGTGTGTATAGAAGGTGTTCTACACGGTGAATAGTTAAATCACCAAGTGTGAGGTAATTGGAAGTGTAGAAGGTATTCTACACGGGGAATAATTAAATCACCAAGTGTGAGGTAATTGGAAGTGTAGAGGGTGTTCTACACGGATTCTTTGGAGCGATACTGCTCAAAGGTGTAATAGGTTTCTATCTCCACCTAAAAGAGATTGAATAGTGGATTTGAGGATCCTCAAGGGGTAGCTTGAGGCGAGGACGTAGGCAGTGGGGCCGAACCTCGTTAACATACTGAGTTTGCTTTTCTCTTACCTTTACTCTTTATATTTATTACTATTTCATATTTTATTTATATTTTATATTGTATACTTGATTTATAATTGTTATTTTTTTTAATACAACTCAATTTACCCCCCTCTTGTGTTAGTCATCTGGACAACAATCTGAGAGTATGACACTCAAAACAAAAAATAACCAACCCCTACCCTCCAGAGAAAGTTAGGGAACCAACACCACTATCCCTTAAAGGAGGAGAGAGAATCAATACCACTATCCTTTAAAAAGGAGTGAGACAACAGTCATTTCTTTTTTTATTAATATATAACAAACTACAACACAAAAAAAAATACGAAACGAAAAACATAAAACGAAAACAAAAACAATGAACACACAGAACACAACACGTTGTAATGGCGCATGTTTAACATGCGCCATGCTGGGGAGTCTGGACAAGTCACCATGAAGCCAACAAAGTCGCATAGTCTATAATGACTGCGCGTGGTGGCAACATAGACTTTTATTTGAAGGCGCGTGGAGCATGTGGATGCCCTGCATGTACTGCTTTGTGCGACATATCCTTTAACCGATCGATAGATTGGCGCCTGACGAAACTTTTGGTGGTGCACGTTGGTGGTGTAGGCCATCGAAGAACCCTAAACATCACTACACCACATTGAAACAAACGAAAACAAATAGAAAAAATGAAAACAAACCATCAAACTTCACTATTGTTAACAAGTAGCGATTGTCGGAAGAAAGAAAAAGGGAGGGAGGGTGACCTCCCACAACAAAAACTTTGGTTTAGAAGCTTAAGTGGGCAACCATTTTTTTGTTTTCCACCGAAATCGCCAAAGCGATACTTGAGACTCTTAGGTTATGTTTGGGTGTTGAGAAGAGTTATGAATAGTAGTAACAAGTATATAAAAAGTAATAATAGAATATTGAATAATAGTAAAAAAATAATGAATAGTAATAAAAGTAGGTAAAAAATAATAATAAAATAATAAATAATAGTGAAATATTCTAAAAATACTTGAAAAATCTTCGCTATCCAAAAATAACCTTAATAACTTACCGAGGTGGTTACCAAATTAGTACAACAAGTAATGTTTTAAAGGTGTAATTATGATCAAACTAATTCTTAGGGCTTGTTTGTTTTGGAAGATAAAATTAAAACTCAAAATTTATTTTAAATTCATCATTATATTTTTTTAAATTTTCGTATAAAATATAATAAAAAATTTAATTTTTTTAAATTCTAAAACCATTTTTCTTAATTTTAAAATAAAATTAATATTAAAAAATATTTTATAATAATAATTTTTTTGTTTTTCTTTGATCTTATCTTATTTTTAAAAATAAACAAAGGCTTTAATTAGATAAAATGTATATCCGTACAAAGGGCAAACACCCTAAAGAAATGGCTTTTGCACGTGGGGTGGCTTGACTGTTCGAGTGGATTGGTGCCGCTGTCGTCACAATCACGGCATGCCTACAACTTGGAGAGAAATAGGGGTCTAGTCGTCCGATTTGACCTGGATTTGGGCAAAATTTAACACCGAATCAATATGGATCAAATATCTATTTGAGTGATGCATTGGTGTAAAAAGAGGTTTTATACCAATCCAATCAAAACTTAACACGTTATTTATTCCATCTTAACAAGCGTTTGGATGCAACAGAGGATAACATCGCATGAGACCAAACACACCGGCGTGATTCCCTTCCCCTGCTTCTTCTCCCCAAAGTTCGGACCACAACACAAGGATTTCCTTGCCGGCGAATACTTGCCCAAGCTGCCAAATGGTTGCCGACAATAGGAATTTCCCGAGCCCCATTGCCGACAAGTCCCACTACAAGCCGATGAGCTCCTTTGCGTGGCGACGAGCCCCATTGCAAGCGGCGAGCTCCATTGCAAGCCGACGAGCGCTAATGCTGCCGACGGGCCCCATTGCCGACGACGAGTCCCATTTCCAACGAGAGTATTGTCTTATTCTCTTCTCATGCTTCTTTTCTCTGCATTTTCTTGAGATTAGGGTTTTAATTTCATCGGTGTCGGTGTCGGTGTCGGTGTCGGTGTCGGCAAAATTTCGAACGGGAATCGCACCGATTAATGTCCTAAATTGATACTTTCAGTTATCGGTGTCGGTCTGGTTGGATTCGACTTAATGTACTCTATTATATATTATATAATATAGTATATTATAATATATAAAAATATAATAATAATATATCATAGTATATTAATATATAATTTTTTTTGGTTTAAATATATATTATAATTTTATTATAGAATATAGTGATATATTAGAGTATATTATTATATATAGTAATATAGTATTAATATGATTATTAATATGCACTATAATATTATTATAACTAGTATTAATACAATAAATTATAGTGATACTAGATATAAAATTTAATATTATATTAATCAATAATTTATTATGTAATACAAAATTATTTTATATATAATTATATATAAAAAAGTATATATAATATAAATAATTAAGAGATACACATATATATGTATATATATGAACTAGTCCAATCTGATTTTAGAAAAAAAAAATTAGAATCAGATTGATTTTGATCGATATCAAACTAAATTAAACTCGATATCAAACCATCCCGTTAGTTCAGCTCAATCCGATCCAGTTTATCGATTGAAATTTTTTTTCCACCCTGGGGAGAAAGGACATGCGGCTTCTGCAGTCCATTTCACTAACATATTTATTCTTTGTTTCTTTATCAGAATGGCCACCATTCCTTCCCCCCCAGCTTCCTTTTTTAGCAGAGGCGAGACAATGACTGTCACGGTGTCACCACCTCATCCCCATGCTCGCTTGTCACAGCGACATGGGTCTGTCTTTCCAATGCCTTGCCTTGCCTTGATTCTTTTTATTTATAATTCTTTCAGATCGACCAAACAAGAGAGAGAGTCGTCAACTCGTTATTTAGATATTCAGCAAAGAGAAAATATATTTCCTCTTCCAGTCTCAAATGTCAGTATAAAATAAAATCTCAAATCTGAATGCAAGTGCGCTGTGATTCTTCACCAATCTTCTCACTCTGCCAAGCACCAACTAAAGCACTTACACAAATGCAACAAAAAATAAACAAAAACAGAAAATAAAACAACAGTACCAAACAAAAAAACTGAAGAGATGCACATATAATAGAACGGGAAAAGAATATAAAGTACAAAACCCAAATGCTAGAAATGGTTCATATTAGACGAAACAAGTGGGTCAAGGGGTTGCAACCAAAGATGGTAGGTAGGTGACCCTGACCCATGTTGATTATGGCAGTTTCTGCCTACTGAAAAAGAAGAGGAATAAAGGGAATAAACCAGCACATGATTCACACACTCGAAACTCTACCAAAGAGAGTGCTCATGAGGAACCACATAAAGATGTTAGTAGTTACATCATCTCATCTCTCTATGCGTCTAAGTTGCAACACTTGCATTCTTTATACACCAACCCAGCAAAAAAAAAAAAAAAAAGAAAAAAGAAAAAAAAAAATTGAAAGACCTTCATCACATTCACATATAGTCTTTCTCACTTGCTGACATGTTTTTTTCGGTTTTTATTTATTTATTTATTTATCTTACATTGTGTCTCTTTGTAAGTTGAAGCACATTCCAAATGCTCTTCTAATTATAAACACTTGAGATTAAGCATGTTGTAAAAAGGGTAAACCAGCAGAGTTGCCATTGGAAAAAGGCAAAGGCTTTAGTTATTAAAATAAATTAACAACAACTAATAATCAACTCCAAATGGATTAGAAGCAGACGAAAAGAAACAATATTCAAGGTGTCTAAGAACAAACAACTTTTGTTTTGGTTTTTGGTTTTCTGCAGGACAGATGGCAGCTTACTTTAATGAAAGGAGAAAAAAAAAAGGCAGTTTCAAACTTGGAATCTGATACGAAGAAGGAAAGAAGGAAGGAAGGAAGGAAATCACATGCACTGCATACACATACACATGTCACACATGTCACACATGCCGGATTGAGAGAGAGCTTGAGATTGAAGGGTGTAAACATGTGGTTCAAAATCAGGTAATAAAATCTATGGAGATAGGGTACTGATAGGGGTTCATTTAACAAGTAAAGTAAGAGGAGGAAAGGAAACAATTACAAATAAGAGAAATATTTTAGTTATAAAATAATTATACAAAAATAAATTTATAAATTAATATGACTTGATGTAAGATTGTCAAATTGTCAAATTATTTTTAATTTTGAATAAATCTAATATATCATATGAACCTATGTCAATTTATGAATTTATTTATATATATATATTTATGTTTGTAATAGTTTTCTACAAAGCGTGTTGTTACAATGTCGCCAATGGTATTGATCCCTCCAACTAATTTTTATTTTTATTTTTTATCATCATTTTTTTATCATTTGAAAGTATTTTAAAAAATATAAAAATATTAATATACTAATAATTAGTTCTTTAATTATTAGGTAAAAGAAATAAATTAAAATATATGAAATGTAAAAAAGAGATGACAAATAGAATAGAATAGATTATTTTTCTATAAATAATAGCGCTTTTTGAGAGAGAGAGAGAGAGAGAGAGAGAGAGAGAGAGAGAGAGGGGAAAAAGGGGTGAGTTCAATGCAGGGAATGTGCAGAACATGCTGGACATTTCGTGCTGCCTCACTGTCCCTTCTTTGTCACATGCCCCCCTGATCTCCTCAAAGCTACATTCCAAGACCCCTCCCCTGCATGTGCTTCCCCATGTGCTTACCCTCTCTTTCTCTCAATTCCAACAAGGCTTTTTCCCCCCTGCCTTGCTGGCCCATATCTCCTTCACATGCACTATTTAGGGAAGTCACAGCCCCATTACGACTAGCCTGCAACCCCTCTTTTTCATTCAATTGTCGAAATTGCCCTTCGGCTCTTATTAACAATCTTAACTTACATAAAATTAGAGGAGAGCTTTGCACCCGGAAATGGGAAAACAAAATGGATGAACCCTTTGTCTCCCTATTTATAGTAGGAGCAATGCTATTAGGTCATTTGAGTAGCACTGATCTATCTGATCGCTAGTTGAAAATTCATTTTTTAAAATTATTTAATCTTATTTTTTTTATTATCTTAAAATATTTTAAAAATATAAAAAAATATCAACACATTAATAATCATTTTCTTAATTATTAAATAAAAAAATTAAAAATAAAATAAACATACATAAAGTATCAAAATTAAGAGGCATAGTACCATTTTTCTTTTAGTAGATTATCTCTAACTTAACTACCATTTTCATTCTTGATCATTCTTTTTACGGTAGGAGAAATTTGTACACACGAACGACTATACGTTATTTTCCATTATATTAACGTTATTCTTAATTTTAAAATTTATAGAATGCATTTCAAGTGAGCTAACTTTCTATGTAAACCTCATCAATAATAATAAAAATAACCACTTAAATATGTTGCATAAACCACAACGAACAATGAGATAGACTGTTCATACGAGTTGCACACATATGACACGTCAAAAGTATCTTTTGTTTTGTTTTTTGTTTTTATAATTTGGGTTGTTATAATTTCACATGATTGAAAGGATATGGAGGGAAGGAGAAAAAATGGAAGGTCCCGGTTAACCCATGTGCCATTCACAGAAGGGGGCAGGCTTTCTACCCGCGTGGCTCGCAAGTTGTGCCCTCTGCTCTAATTAAGCCTTGTCTCTTTTTCAACCCACATTACCAAATTGGTGTACAGTGCGATGTACTCTTGAGTCTCAACCTCAATATTTATTTGTTTATTTATATTTTAAATCCTACAATCACGTGCCACAAAGTGTACTACAAATTATGTCTTCCTTTATAATATATATATATATGTATGTATATTTTAAAAAGTATTTTTTAAATTATTTAATTAGGTTATTCCGAGGAAAACGAGAAACTATTGAGAACATTAATAACACTGACAAAGTCAATACATATGCAGCACAAATGACGTAAACCTATTGGTCATTCAGTGATAAGCACGTTTAGGTTAAATTTATTTATACCTATGGCACACTGCTCAAACTGAATAGGAGATGCACGGTTTAGGGACCTATCATAATAGACATGGAAAAAAGGAAAAAGAAAATAGATTATTAGGTATCATATTTTAGTTCAATTTTATTAGATTTTGCAAAGTATTTAACTATAAAATATAAAATTTTAATTTTATACTGACTTGAAAATATAATATCTTTTTATAAACATTATTTGTTGCTCTAATAGGCGGAAAGTCTATATTTACAATTTTATAAACTATATTAAATTATCCTTAGATTAAAAGTAAATTTGTTTATTAGAAGTATCCGATTTAAAAAACGTACCCTTTTAAAAAGTATTAAAAAAAGAAAAAGAAAAAAAAAGCCGAGGTTTGGCATTCCCGTAAAAAAGGCCAAACCGAGTGGCATTCATTCAACCTGCCATTACATATATCCCGAGCCCTCCCTCCCTCACGTTTCATAGAAACAATGAGCTCAACCTCAGAGAAGCCCAAGAGTAAAACCATCCTGAGAAGAACCAGAAGATCAACCAACTCTAGAAGACGGCTCCATGCACGTTCTAATCGAGATCGAAGAAGCTGCTTCAAAAAGGGCGGGCGGCGGACATGCTCCGAAGTCTCAGGCAAGTTGGAGGCCCTCAAGAATCTTATTCCAGCTGGCAGTAATGGCGCCGAGGTAATAAAACCAGACCAACTGTTCCAAGAAACCGCGGAATATATCCTACTCTTGAGAACCCGGGTCGTGATTTTGCAGAGACTCCTTGAGTTTTATGGGTCTAGTGAGAGGGAGACTGTTGTACTATAGTTTAGTTTCATTGTAAACGAAATATGAAAAAAATAGAGATGTTTTTTCTGTTTTTTTTTTTTTTTGGATTTTGCATGGTCTGTTTGGATGCGTAGAAAGTGGAGGAAAATAGGGATGGAATGGAAAGGTTGGAACTTTAAATTAGTAGCTAGAAACATCTCGGACTCAGTCTATCTTCTCAACTCTCTCCACCCAAGTTTTCTCGGCATTCTCATTTTTGGTTTTATTTTCTGTTTTTTTGTTGTTTTTGGTTAAGTGCTTTACTGTTGGTTGGCAGAAAAATGAGAAGATTATGGTGAAGAATCACAGCGGAATTGAGACTTGAATTTTAGGCAATTTTATCATATCTTGTGCATGGACTAAGATTTAGGCCCGATTTGTTTTTAAAATTATATTTTATTATTTATAATTTATTTTCTATTTTTAATTATTTATTTTAAATTTTAACTCATTTCAATCATTCATTTTATTACTATTTATATCTCAGAATCTAAACGATTTCTATATTTTTATTTGAATTTAAAGTTGAGACGAATTTAATTTATTTTTTAATATTAATATTATTATTATTTTAGAATTTTAAAAAATATATTAAAATTTAAAAAATATGTATAAAAAATTATATTTTAAATAAAAAAAATTGAGATAAGTATAAAATCAAAATCAGGTTTATGGTGAAAAGAAAAGATGTTTCTCCTTGCTGAACGCCTTTCTCTTGTTGATAGGGGTGTTTATTTGGATTTTGGATTTCTAAATCTGAAATTCAAATTCGAAATTTTCTTAAATATTTTAAAAAAAATTTAAAAATATTAAGAAATAAATAAAATTTTAAATTAGGTCGGATACAATCCGACTTGGATGAACACTCCTACTTGTTTGATCGATCTGAAATAATAAATTTATAAATAAAAAGAATGAAGGCAAGGCAAGGCATTGACAAGTGAGCATGATGAGGTGGTGAGAGTCATTGACTTGCCTCTGCTAAAAAAAGAAAGGGGGAGGGTGGAGTGATGGCGAGCATTCTGAATTTCTGATAAGAAAAGAATAAGTTCATGTTTTTTATTTTATTTTATTTTAAATTTATTGTTATATTTTTAAAATTTTTTATATAAATAAAATAAATAATTTACTTTTTTGAAATTTTAATATAATTTTTTTAAATCTTAAAATAAAAATAATATTTAAAAAATTATAATAATATATTATTTTTTATTTTATCTGATCCTTGTAAACAAACGGACTTAAATATCTGAGTGAAATGGACCGCAGAAGCCCCCATGTCCTTTCTCTCCGAGCTGTGGGCATGCCGTGATTGTGATGACAGTCGAGAGAAGAGACACCCACGTGCAAAAGCCATTTCTTAGGGGGGTTTGGCCTCTGTACGGATGTACATTTGGTCTAAATTTGGAGTTTTATCATAATTACACCTTTATAACGTTACATTTTGAACTAACTAATATGATAACGGTATAACCGCAATCATCAATAAATATTATAAAATAAAAACACAATACCTTTTTCAAAATTCATTTTTACCTTTTTCAAAATTAATTTCAAAAATGAATTTTCAAAACTCCGAAAAACCAGTACAAAAAAGTTTTTATAAAAGAGTACGTAGTAGATCATTACTTGTAAAAGTAATAATATATTATACGGTTCGTTAATTCCATACGAATACAATATGATAATAGCGGATTAAGATTTGATCTTAATAGATTTTAGGTCAAAATGAATTGACTCGTTACAATATAATTGCTTAACGAGTTAATAGAGGGTAAACCTATTTTGATCCACTATGACACGTTAAGAAAATTAAAATTATAAATATATCCTTACATTTAAAAGTAAAATTATTAGAATTTTAATTTCGATATTTTTATTATTTAGATTGTAATTCATATTTGTAGTTAGTATTATAATTTTTTATAGATATTATGATTTTAACATTTTTATAAAATTATGTTGAATTTAATTAAATCAAACAAGTTAATTTCAGAGATATTCAACACATTTACATAAACAGGTTGAAACATATTATATTTTATTGTGTTAATTTATTTCGTAGTATTTACTAATAGGTCATAACGAATTGACACGACACAATATGTTAACGGGTTGTGTTATGATTTGAGATTTTGACATGATAATCTTAATAGGTCGGGATAGAGTTGACCTATATAATATAATATACATGTCTTGATACGATACGAATATGAATACGATACCTTTAATTATTCATCAAATGTCGTCGTTCCAACAAGTTAAAATCACGTATTTTTAGAAGATTATTTAAAAAATAATATTTATAATTATGAAATGTTAAAAATATTGCATAATTATTTGATATAAAATTGCAAATATAGATCTTCGTAAAAAAAAATTAATTTTTTAATAATTAATCTTATTTTTTTCAAAGTATTTATACAATATTTGTGTCCTCTGTGCCTTTACACAACGTTATTAAATTATTTATAACGACAATTCCCATCCGTTTCTTAAAAAAATTATATTTATTTTGTCGGCAACTCCATTCGATAACTACTTTTATCATTTATGACTTTATCAAGCCGGGAGCAGAGATTTTATCACGGCGTCCCTGTCGTCGTCGTCGTAAATCTAAGGAATTACACAATCAAGAGCTTGATCGTCTGTGGGGATTTCATCCCAATCAAGTGACTCACATCACCCTTACAGACACAGCACAGCTTTAAGGTCTTAGGTCACCAACACCACTACAACGGCGACGCCATCTCCCGGCGATTCAACAGCTCCGACGGAGTTCGTCGAGTCTCCGCTTCTTCCACATTGTGCGAACCCAGAATCGATTTCAGCCTCTTGCTCTTCAAATCAATAAACCCTCGGCATCCACCGAATACCCATTAATGTAAGTTCGTCTCCCATCTTAATAGGCTTGGGTCAAGAAGTTATGCTTGAATCAAAGAGTGTACTTTCACAAAATATAATGCGAGTATTCAGATTAAATGTCATAAAGAACTTCACGGAGAGTTTTATTAGTTCAGGATTGAATGAAGAACATGGTCCACAAATTCCTTCAATATGATATCTCAATGAGGGCATTAACATTGCCCTGAGCTAGGAATGGTATAGCTAGTGCAATGCGTCCTGCCCACCGCCTTTGCACCTTCACTCCCTTCACTCGCCTGTTGTCCATCTCTCTTCCTTTGACGTTCGTGTTTGTGTTTGCCTTGTTGGGGAGATGTTGTGATTTGTATTTCGCTCTCTTTTTTTTTTCTTTTGTTTTTTTTTTATATTTAATTTTTTATCATTTTTTAAATATTAAAAAAAACATTTAAAATATCATCAAATAATATTTTCTTAACTATTAAATTAAAAAAAAAAAACAACGGGCACTAAAACTGCCCCTTATCATTTTCCAGAAGGGAAAACTTGGGGTCGGACCGATCCCCTCACAAAATCAGCTTTCGACACCACCGGCCACCAGTGGTGTTACCGTCCATGCATCGAAATTGGTTTTCTCTGGCGACTTCACTCCTGCGACGAAGATCTTCGGCGACCGCCCACCTTCTCCCGGCAGCCTTAAATTCGAAATTAATCCATTTTGGGTGGTGTCGCTCACGGTGGTCGACGAAAGCTCCATTCGGCTGAGTGTCGAATGCTCCATTGAAATTATCTTCATTTTATTTTTTTATTATGTTTTTATTTTTTTATTATGTTTTCTTTATTTAAAATTTTTTATTGTATTTTTTTCATTTTATTATATTTTTTAGAATTTTTTATTGTATATTTTGTGGGACTATTTTTAATGGGAACCGATCTGACCGATTCCAGCGTCTCTCTTTCTAGAATCCTATATATTGTTTTCTTAACGTAGACTTGATAAAAGAGTAAGGCCCTAAAACTACATTTCATATTATTATTATTATTATTTTAAATTTTTATATAAAATATAATAAATAACTTAACTTTTTTTAAAATTTTAAAATAATAATTTTTTTTAATTAATAATAGATTTATTATTAAGAATAAGCATAACCCAAATAGATAGGAAGTAAATTTTTTAATAATATTTTATTCAAATTTTCTATTTTTTTTTTAATTTTTTTTTGTTAAAAACAATCTCATCTATTTCATTATCCAAACTTTATCTAAGATGTCATCACACACAGTTTGTCCTCGAATAATTGACCTTATAGAAACTTGTAGGAGATCTAATCTCGAAAATGTTCCATCTATACTGTGAAAGCCATGTTATATAGGAAAATAAATTGTTGACACGAAGTATGCATTAGAATTAGGAAATTAGCTTCCATGTATATTGTTATGATGCGGCACAACCAGTTAACGAGAAGAAAGTGGATGTCTGATATCGTGACGGAAAGAGTTCTCAATGGGAGAAAAGGGCTCTTATGTTAGCCAAAGGTGATTGCATGGAATACCATATTTATCCTTGAAACTTTGGTGCTTCACCTTTCAGTCCCCTTGAAGTTTTATTCTACTAAAGATAAATGCATAGAACATGTGTGGAAAATAGGAACATATGAAAAACAAGTTCAGGATCCAACTAAACATGAGAATGCAAAGTCTATGCCTTTAGCCATTCAATGAATCTGTTGAGATTTTCGTAAGAGGAGCCACCTTCCTTGACACTATTTGTAACTTTTTCTAGGAGATTCAAGGCCCTCAATTTGAAGTTCTCGTCACTGAGAAGTTCCTCAACCTTTTTTTTGATTTCTCCTTGGGTAATGATCCCACTTTCATCTCGGTCAAGCTTCAGCCCAACCTTCCAAACATCGCATATGTAGCTCTCGTTCTTAAACTGGTCAGCAAAGTAAGGCCAGCACAAGAAAGGGACTCCATTACATACACTTTCTATGGTTGAGTTCCAACCAAAATGGCTCAAGAAGCACGCAATGGAAGGATGGTTGAGTACTTTCTGTTGAGATGCCCAGCCAACCATCCGTCCGCGACCGGCTACTCTGTCTTGGAATCCTACTGGATAGGCATCATTTGTTTCTTCGGTGATATTTGTTGGGATCGGCGGAAGCTCACAAATAATATGGAGACCAGAATTTAACGTGGTTCGGCCAATTTAGCCTATGTCCATACACACAAAGAGGAGAATTTGTATTAAACAACAAACCAATTATTTACAATGGTTTCTCTAAACTCTCACAGCTTCTAATCTCTCCAACGGACCTCACCTCAAACTCTCATTCTCATTACAATCTTACATGTATTTATAGGAGAAAGAAATAGTGTGAACGTGTAAATGACGGTGGAATTCCGACAGCCCACTTTCTTGAATTTTCAGGTGGCGCCCACCTTCCAGCTGCTACTGACGGTGCCTACCTTCACCTTTCAGAAGCCTCCAGCTTCTTCAATTGCGTGTTGATTTCCAACAATCTCCCCCTCAACACCAAACGGAGGATATCCTGACACATTTTAGTTCAAGGTCTACATAACTCAAGTTTTTCGTATGTGACTACCTTTGTTAGCATGTCCACTGGATTCTCCTTTGTATGAATCTTTACAAGTTTCAACAGCTGTTGCTCTATTACTTCACGTATCTAGTGATACCGAATATCGATGTGCTTTGTTCGGGAGTGGTACATCGAGTTTTTACTCAGATCAAGAGCACTTTGACTATCACAATAGATTCTGTACTCTTTTTGACTGACTCCCATTTCTTGGAGAAACCGCTTTAGGCACAGCATTTCTTTACCTGCTTCTGTTATAGCAATATACTCTGCTTCTATTGTAGATAAAGCCACACATTTCTGCAGTTTGGATTGTCATGATACAGCTTCACCTGCAAATGTGTAAATATATCCTGATGTAGATTTTCTCCCATCAAGATCACCTGCCATATCAGCATCTGTATAGCCATCCAAGACTGGGTTAGCTCTCCCGTAGCACAAGCACAACTTTGATGTACCTTTAAGGTACCTGAGAATCCACTGTACTGCTTTCTAGTGTTCTTTCCCTGGATTTGAAAGAAAACGGCTCATAACTCCAACAGCGTGAGCGATGTCAGGTCTGGTACAAACCATAGCGTACATTAAACTTCCTACTGCCGAGGAGTACGGTACTGTAGCCATTTCTTGAACCTTTTTCTGGTGATGAGGGACATGAGCTTTTGCTCAATTTGAAGTGATTAGCCAGTGGAGTACTGACTGGTTTTGCTTTCTCCATGTTGAACTTTCTTAGTATTGGTTCAACATACTTTTCCTGTGACAGCCATAGCTTCTTTTTCTTCTTGTCACGAGTGATCCTCATGCCCAAAATCTGCTGGGCAGGTCCTAAGTCTTTCATCTCAAAGACTTTGGAGAGATCCTTCTTTAGCTTCCTGATAATGGATGGATCTTTTCCAATAATCAGCATGTCGTCAACATAGAGCAGTAACATCACAAAGTCATCTTCTGAAAATCTCCGGATGTAAACGCACTGATCTGCAGCAGTTTTCTTGTAGTCATGACTCATCATGAATGAGTCAAACTTCTTATACCACTGTCTAGGAGCCTGCTTCAAACCGTAAAGGCTCTTTTCCAACTTGCAGACCAAATGTTCCTTTCCAGGAACTTGGAAGCCTTCTGGCTGCTCCATATAAATCTCCTCATCAAGGTTGCCGTGAAGAAATGCTGTCTTCACATCCATCTGTTCAAGCTCCAAGTCAAGACTTGCCACCAATCCGAGTAGCACTCGAATTGAAGTCATCTTCACAACAGGTGAAAATACCTCATCAAAGTCGATTCCTTTCTTCTGTTGGAATCCTTTGACGACCAAGCGAGCTTTGTGCTTCACCTACTTGCCATCATTTTTCAGCTTGAACACCCATTTGTTTCTCATTGCTCTCTTATTGTTTGGAAGTTCCATAAGCTCATAAGTCTGATTCTTCTGTAACGAGTTCATCTCATCCTGCATAGCCTGCATCCATTTGTTGCTATCTGGATGAGATATTGCCTCATGGAAGTTTTCTGGCTCCCCCTCATCTGTAAGAAGAATATAATCTGATTCCGGATATCTTCGTGACAGAATCAACAATCGCCCTCTAGAGGATCTGTCCTGCTGAGGTTGATCACCTGACAACTGTGGAAACTCTGCAGTTTCTGATGGAGAAGGTAACTGCTCCCCCTGCTCAGTAGTGGTTTCTCTGTTGTCAGTATCCTCTTCTTCTTCTGGGGAAACTTCCTGTCTATTTTCAGTGTTTGAAACAGACTGAAGTGGTAGTGAACTCGGAGCTGGTTCTGGAGCACTTGGAATTATTTGTTCTGATCCAAACATCTGGTCTTCATGGAACATTACGTCCCTGCTTCTGATGACCTTCTTCGCTTTTGGATCCCATAATCTGTATCCAAACTCTTCATCTCCATAGCCGATGAAAAAACACGGAGTAGACTTTTCATCAAGTTTCTGTCTTTTCTCCTTGGATACATGTGCAAATGCTTTGCACCCAAATATTCTTAGATGAGAGTATGAAATCTTGCGGCCTGACCACACCATCTCTGAGACTTCAAACTGCAGTGGAACTGACGGTGTTCTGTTGATTAGGTAACAGGCTGCTTTTACTGCTTCACCCCAGAATGGCTTAGGCAACTTTGCCATACTCAACATGCATTTGGTTCGTTCCACAATGGTCCGGTTCATCCGTTCTGCTACACCATTGTGTTGTGGGGTGTAGGGGACAGTCTTCTCGTGTCTGATGCCATGTCTGGAGCAGTATTCTCTGAATTCTCGAGAAGTATATTCACCTCCATTGTCTGTCCGGAGGCATTTCAGCTTCTTGCCTGTTTCTCTTTCTACCATGGCATGGAAGTTTTTGAATTGCTCAAAAACTTGATCTTTCCTTTTTAGAAAATATACCCACACTTTTCGTGAAGCATCATCAATAAAAGTAACAAAATATTTGTTACCTCTAAGTGATTCAACTTCAAAAGGACCACAAACATCAGAGTGTACCAAGCTCAATAACTCTGATATTTTTCCAGCAGATGTCTGGAATGAAACTCTATGTTGTTTACCAAATAAACAGTATTCATAAGGATTGAGAGCAATACCTTTGTTTACTGTAATCAATGCTTTCTTTGCAAGCATAAACACCCATTTTCTCCCATGTGGCCAAGTCTCCGATGCCACAAGTTTGGTGATGTATCATCTTTAGCTACATTGAGACTGTTTGCACATATCTTAGCACTTGATTTGTACAAAGTGCCATAGACATGTTCCCGTGCAACGACCATTGCTCATTTCTTCAATTTCCAAGCATTGTTGCTGAAGATGCTCTTGTAACCCTGTTGATCAAGGGTTCTTATAGAAATTAGGTTGAGTCGAAGATTGGGTACGTGCCGAACGTCATTTAGCACCATAGTACAGCCAACACTGGTTTTTATTCTGACATCTCCAATGCCTACGATCTTTGAGAAACTCGAATTTTCCATCTTGACTGTACTGAAGTCTCCTGCCTTGTAAGTACTGAAGAAATCCTTACAAGGAGTGGCATGATAGGATGCTGCTGTATCTATTATCCACTCAGCTTCCTCGCTTGAAACGTGCAAGCAAGATTCTTCACCAGCGGAAAGGAGTACATAATCTCCAGAAAGTGTCACTGCAGCTTCGCCTTCTTCGTGCTTTGACTGATTGCTTGGCTGATTTTGCTCCTTCTGCAGCTTTCGGCATTCTCTTTTAAAGTGGCCTTCAATACCACAATAAAAACATTCTCCCTTCTTTCGCTGTTTACCGCGACTTTGGGATCTCCCTTTGCTTTGACTTCTGTTCCTTTCTCGACTTCTACCTCTACTATTTCTCTGATGCATTCCTTCTGTTACAAAGGCATCTGTCTCGTCTCCTCCAATCTCCTTTCGTCTAGCCTTTTCATTAAACAAGGCGTCCCTCACCATTGACATGGCGAGCTTTCCATCTGGAGCTGAATTACTAAGTGAGACCACTAGCGTTTCCCAGCTATCTGGTAGGGAACTGAGAAGTAGTAGAGACTGCTCTTCATCTCCGAGCTTAAAATCTACGGATGCAAGTTGATTTACAAGATTCTGAAACTCGTTGGTGTGTGCGGCTATTGAGATGCCGCTTTTGAGTTTCAAGTTGACAAGGCGTCTCATTAGTAATGCCTTGTTCCGAGCAGTTTTTACCTGGTACATGTTTTCCAGCTTTTTCCATAGCTGATAGGCATCCGTTTCTTGTGTAACATGATGAAAAACACTATAGTCAATCCACTGCCGGATCTGACCAATAGTTTTCTTATTCAACTTATGCCAGTCTTTTTCTGCTACATCATCTGGCTTTACGCTTTTTTCTTCAATTGGATCGAAGAGATCTTTACAATTCAGGAGATCTTCCATTCGAGGTCTCCATAGTGCGTAATTTGTAGATGTTAGCTTGATCATCGCACCTGCACCTGAATCCTCCATCAGTTCGGCTTTAATTTTTGATTTGAGTGACCTTTTCTCAATGTTCGAACTTGAATCTCAACAAATGGAGCTCCCCATTGCATCCGGAATGGTGGAAAACCTTGGAAACGACTCTTGTCTTGTTCCAAACTGATCAAAATTGTGCCGAAAACCTGAAAAATAAGACAAACGAAATATTCCTTCTGAAACGGAATATTCTCTGATGTTACTGGAATATTCTCTGACGTCACCGGAATATTCTCTGACGTCACCAAAATATTCCTTCCGCCCACCAAAATATTCTCCCAGTCACCGGAATATTCCTGCACCAGAATATTCTTGCCGGTGACAGAATATTCCGCCGGCGACGGAATATGCTGACGGAATATTCCTTATCCGATGAGTTGCTGGAGCGGGTCGCGAACTGGGTCAATGATGGGTCTGGGTCGGATCACTCGGAATCCGGGTCGGAGCTCGTCTTCTTCCTGGCGCGCATGTGGGGCACATGAGGCGAGTGGCCGGCGCGTTGCCGGAGCTGGGTCAGCGCGTGCGGCGCGTGCGGCGTCTCCCGGTATCCGTTTGAGACGAAATTTTTATCAAAATTTTCGTTTTGACCTGAGGAATCTGATGGTATTCTCCAAACTTGATTTCGATCAAGTTTAAAAATGGGTCTCTCACGAAAATTCACAAATCCGGCCTCCTACCGGCTTTGATACCACTTGTTGGGATCAGCGGAAGCTCACAAATAATATGGAGACCAGAATTTAACGTGGTTCGGCCAATTTAGCCTACGTCCACACACACAAAGAGGAGAATTTGTATTAAACAACAAACCAATTATTTACAATGGTTTCTCTCAACTCTCACAGCTTCTAATCTCTCCAACGGACCCACCTCAAGCTCTCATTCTCATTACAATCTTACATGTATTTATAGGAGAAAGAAATAGTGTGAACGTGTAAATGACGGTGGAATTCCGGCGGCTCACTTTCTTGAATTTTCAGGCGGCGCCTACCTTCCAGCTGCTACTGACGGTGCCTACCTTCATCTTCCAGAAGCCTCCAGCTTCTTCAATTGCGTGTTGATTTCCAACAATATCTGGCCTTACAACCCAAAGGAATGGCCTGTTTGATGGTTGAAGACCTAAAGCCAATTCTCGGAATTGTGTCTGGTCAAAAATTGTAAAGCTTCCAAATGCAACATTTATGACCGAGTGTCGTGGCTGCTGATCAAGCCATTCTAAACAAGTTGTATCTTCCTGCCAGAAGTTTCCAATTGGATTCTGGCCACGGTTGCTTGCCAAAAGTGGGCCGATTGGTGTAATCTCCGAAGCCGTTCTGAATGCCGCTGGCTCGAGTTCATAATCGGAGTTGCAGATAAGCTAGTCTGCAACTTTCACAGAGGAGTTGTTTTTAACTTGAAGTTCAAAAATAATTTTCCTTGAAGTTAAGTCGCCGATGCAGGCCCAAACAAAGCTTTTCGAGCTCATGGCAGGCTTGTCCTGTGCCAACTGAATCATCTGGTTTTCCATCGGAGTTCCTATAAAAAGACAAAATAAAACAAAACAAAAAGAAGAATACAGGAGGAAGATGTCATTATGGCTTTCTACCATTGAACTCCTTGCATTACTAGCATGGTCCTCAGAAGCCAAAGATAATAAATTGTCTTAATCTTGCAGTGTGATTTCTTAACTATTTGTTAGCAAGAAAATATCTGATTTTCATTAGAGAAAACTGGACAAAGATAATCCCCATGTTCCGCATTTACGTAGATTTTGTTTGGCTGCATCCACAGGTGTGTTATACTTCTGCTAATCCAGTTTGTATGTTGCTTCTAACTTTGTCCTGATTTTAAAACACAGATTTACCAGAACAAGGCATTATTTTATTTAGTAAGATGGCTTAAAGTAGAAACATCTTCATGTTATGTATGTATTCTGATTGGTTCTAGCTCTTCCAAAATAATTCTTGACTACAACATATAATGCTTGAATCATCTGAAAGCATGCATTTTAGTCTTTGTATTCTTAAGTTGACTGATGAGTGCACAAAAATGCACTCTAAATACTCTATTTAAATACTAAAAGAAATGAGAAAATAATGGATATAACTCATGTTATTAAAATTAATGGTCATTTATCTTGAAATAGATATAAGCATGATTTAATATATTGATGAGAATATAAAATGCCATATTTTCCTCTTTTAATGTTTAAAACTTTATTCTTATTTGATGCCTAAATATACTCATTATTCTTATATTTTGATTTAGGACACAAATGGAGACATTAGGAGCAAATGAAGATAATTGCGGAATTTTAGACAGTTCTGACATCTTTTCGTAAAATGGGCATAACTCTCTCATCCAATCTCCGATTGAGCTGATTCAAGATGATCTAGAACCGCAAGAGAAATATCTATAACTTTTATGTTTTGTGTTTGAAGAGATATCCACTCAATCTAAGACAAAATCGACCATCAAGTGGACGCACCTGTACTTGACGTTCTTGGATATTTTTCAGCCACTTGCATCAAATCCAAATGTTATCATAATATTTTCCAGCAAGCACTCCTACACCAACTTTGAAATTCAATGATCAATTCATATGCAAGATGAAGTGCATTCAAGTTTCTTGTAGACAAATTATTTGACCACAAGATATTAAGTCATACAAGACAACTAATGGATAGAGAAGCAAAATTGAAACACTCAACCTACAAGCAAAATCTAGCTCATGCATGGTGGAAAAACAAATGATCAAAATGACAACTCACAAATCACTTGGATTCAAGAATGGCACATGGCAAAACAAGTTGAAATTGTGATGATTTTGTCATGACAACTTGCATGAAGGATGCTTATAAATAGAAGGAAGGGGTGTGTGTTCTAAAAAAATGCTTAGAGTGGGAAAATGCTTAGTGTGGGAGGATGCTTTGGAAGAGCCATTATTTTGAGAGCTTGAGAAAAGAAAAGAAAAAACCAAAGAAGAGAGAAGAAAATAATGGTTGGCTCTTCCATATTATCCCTTGGAGAATTTTGGTTGCATATTTTCAATATGTGTAACTAAATTCTTAAGGAGGGCTAGGGATGAACTTGTGTATGTGATGGGGTTTGTAATTTATTTTTGATTCATGTATTTGGTCTTTAAATATTAAAACTCTTTTGTTCTATTATTCTCAATTTATTTGTGATGTTTTTTCGTCTTCAAATAATTATAGAATCTATTTCGTTTATAGATTCAGTCATGCTTTTTCTATTGAGTGAATTAGTTCTATAATTATGTTTGGAGCAATTGATTGTCTATATTGATTTAATTCTCTGCTGCAATATCGCCTCTTGGGTATATTGTCGTCGTTGGATTTTCTCAATATCGATAACAATTTATGAGAGTTAAGCGCGAAGAATGATTTTTTAAAGAGTTACATGTGATTTAAATTTTGGTTATTAATGTTATATCTTCCGATTAAGAATTTGGGCATAGAATTCTTAATTGAGTTATCAATGAATTAAGAATAAATTTGAATACCACAAATACACAAGGAATTCCCTACGCTCTACTTTTCGTCTCATTTTTATACTGTTCAAATTACTCATTTAGTTTTAATTTACATCATACTCTAAAATTTACTTTTCGTACTCATTTAATCTTTTTGTTAATTTCGATTTTTCAATTTCTCAATCCATCTCCCTGTGGAATCGACACCCCAAAGCTATATTGCAAACGACCGCGTTATTCTTTGGGCGTAATCAAATTTTGGCGCCGTTGCCGGGGAGACGGTAGAAGAATTTGTAGTTTTTTTAGTAGTTTGTAAAAAAAAAAAAAAAAAAAAAAAGAGCGGTAGCTTCGTTCATTTTCTTTTTAGCTTTCTGCATCTTTATTTTATTTTACTTTTCTTTTCGTAATTTTTTTTTTTTTTTCAGTATTACACATTTCTTTACTTTGCATGCGCAGGTACAGAGACTCTTTTGGACTGTTTGCTAGTAGACCCGTGCTAGAATCAGATTCAAAATCTAATTTTTCTTGTCGCTTGTTTGATAATTCTTCCAATTCTGACGCGATGAGTGAACACGTGGACCAACCTGTTAGAACCCTCCAAGATTATCTTCATCCCGCACGAACAGCCACACCCTCCTGTATTATGTTTTCACCTAATGTTCGTCATGTAGATTTTAAAACGGGAATGATACAATTACTTCCGACTTTCCATGGTCTAGAAAATGAAAACCCCTATGTTCATATTAGGGAATTTGAGGAAGTAGTTGCAACATTCCACACTCAAAATACCACTGACGACACGGTAAGACTAAAGTTCTTTCCTTTTTCTTTGAAAGATAAAGCTAAGAGTTGGTTGTACTCACTAAGACCACGGTCTATTGGAACATGGAGTGAGATGACTCAAGTGTTTTTCAATAAATACTTTCCCCAACATAAGACCAATGCTTTAAAAAGACAAATCTCTACCTTTGCACAAAAGGATAGTGAGACTTTGTACCAGTCTTGGGAAAGATTTAAAGAATTACTGAGTATGTGTCCGCACCATGGATATGAGAATTGGCGCTTAGTGAGTTATTTCTATGAAGGTCTTACGCCCAGGGAACGTCAATTCGTGGAAATGATGTGCAATGGAGAATTTTTACAGAAAAATCCCGATGAGGCCATAGAGTTCCTCAATGAGCTTGCTGAAAAAGCTCATACTTGGACTGGACCTAGTGCTACTGATAGCACAAACAGGTCACGACCTACAGGAAACTTGAGTGGTGGTATTTACCATCTCAGGGAGGAAGATAATCTAAACGCCAAGGTTGAAATGCTTACAAGAGAAATAGAGCTGTTAAAGATAAGAAACTCAAAGCCAACACACATGGCTAATCAAGCAGACTCTTTTGAACCATGTGTTGTCTGTGGTGGGGTAGATCATCATGCCCAAGACTGTCCTACACATGCTAACATGAGAGGATGGCATAATCACCCCAACTTCAGCTGGAAGTCTGAAAACCAACAGCCTGCACAGCCTGCACAACCTTCTAGATCATATCCTGCATCATACCATGCACCTCAATCTTCTAGAAATTCTTTAGAAGACACTTTGCATGCATTTATTGAAGTACAGGATAAGACTAACCAAAAATTTGAGTCTTTAATTATGCAGGTTGTTGAAGAACAAAAGGAGATAAAGAGTCAGGTGTCTAAAATAACGAGTTTTTTGAGTGTAAATGAGCAAGGTAAGTTCCCTTTTCAAGCTCAGTCTGTACCTCATGGTCAACATATGGCACAAGAAACTGTGAAGAATCACGAGTGCCAGTAGATATGTATGATTGACTCACTCATAGACAGGGAAGTTTTCACAACTCATGATTCTGATCCCCTTGAGAATTTTATTGTTGATTTTGAGTATAATCCTATCAGTGATTCATCTGATGTAGCTAATATTTGTGCAATTTTTGACAATACTCAAGATTATAGCACACGGGCTTGGCAACCGAAGTTTGAGGAGTTTCTTGAGAAAAATGAAAAACAAATTCTTTCAAGTGGGCAAGTAACCAAAGTTAATCTTAAATCTTGCCACCTACCTGTGAAGTTTGAGCACCGAGTTTATTGGGCAAATAAGCGTTTCGTTTTTGACCCAGGAGGAATAGTTCAAGAAGTAGAAGATAGTCCGGTTGTAAACTTGGTCTACCAACTTTGACCACAGCATGCAACAATAATTATTATCATCATAATAATTATTATTATTATTATCATCTTATTTGTTTTGTTTTGTTTTTATTTACTACTGTTTTTCTTTATTTTTGTTTGCAGGATAGTATCATTTTGTCATTTCAGATCACTACTTTTGACGCTTAGCGAGCTATCTACATCACACATCAGGTGTATCCTACCCTTTTTAATTACTCCCCATCCAATTTTGATTATTAAACATTGAGGACAATGTTTCATTTAAGTTGGGGGGTGGAAATACAAATCTGTTATTTAAACTCTGTGGCATATTTCAATCAATATATAAAAAATTGCCAAATTTTTTTCACACAGGCATCTTTTCACACATGATACTCATGCTCATTCATAACCATCTTGGTGAATTCAACAAACCCATCTTAAATCATTTTGCTAAAGCATCCACAGAAAATTTTTTATGCACTTATCCAAACTTTGTGGTAATATGGTGATTTGACACATGTAACTAAAGAATTATTTTGCTCAAGTATTCATGTGAATTTTGTGAGAATTGAGAGCTTACAAATATAGACATTGTGATAAGTATCCATTGATCTGTTGAATTTGACACTTCTTTTGAGAATATCATTATATGGTTTGTGGTAAGATGGTGGATATACCTGGGATATGACGAAAATCAACTTAGGATTAACGTCTGAACCTTTCAAGCTAACCTTTTTCATCATAAATCTCTAGCAGCCAATTTTGAGCCAATATACACATATGGCCTTTTCTTTTCATATCTACATCATCCATACCTCTCCACATTGGAGTATAGCTTATACACTATATTTTCCTACCATTTTACTTCCAAGTGTGTACTAGGTGTGAAATTATCATTAAAAAAAAAAAAAAAAAAAAGAAAACCATGACAAAAATGGCATGGTGCTAGATGTGTCCATCAAATTATTTATGAAAGAGTTCATCAAATTACGAAGACACCAGTGGCAAAAGAAGATGGAAAAGTGTACTTAGTCAAAAATCTAAAAAATTGAAAAGTACATCAAAAGGAAAGTATAGCCTACTGAAAAATTTAACAGATTCCCTTTTGTGTATACTTGGAAGTTTTTGAAACCTCTTCACCTTTTCTTCTTATCAACCCAAAACCTAAGCCACATTACAACCCTTTGTGTTGATTTTTCCGATCCTAAGTATGCTTGTGGAAAGAATGGTGGAAATCTCATTTGTTAGTATTCCTATCATAAGATCAATGTTTACTTGTTACTTATATATAATTGTCTAAATTTCCATGAGAGTAAATGTACACCTTTGTCAACTCCATAGAGAGAACCCTTACATGAAACACTTCTATACCCGTGAGTTATGGAGTTGAACCTTTTTACTTAAGATATTCTAATGTTGCATGTGTCGAAACCTCTGATTTGATAAAAATAGTTTGGAACACATACACACTCTGTGGATTGCTATATTTGAATTACTTGTGAAAGGGTTATTGAATTCCTAAGATTGTTTTGATATGTAAATTTGAAAAATGTGTCTTGATGGCCCCTATGTGTGATTTTCTTTGGTCTTTCTCATCATTTTGCATGAAAATTGCTAGGGACTAGCAATGAGTAAGTTGGGGGGTGTGATGAGTGCACAAAAATGCACTCTAAATACTCTATTTAAATACTAAAAGAAATGAGAAAATAATGGATATAACTCATGTTATTAAAATTAATGGTCATTTATCTTGAAATAGATATAAGCATGATTTAATATATTGATGAGAATATAAAATGCCATATTTTCCTCTCTTAATGTTTAAAACTTTATTCTTATTTGATGCCTAAATATACTCATTATTCTTATATTTTGATTTAAGACACAAATGGAGACATTAGGAGCAAATGAAGATAATTGCGGAATTTTAGACAGTTCTGACATCTTTTCGTAAAATGGGCATAACTCTCTCATCCAATCTCCGATTGAGCTGATTCAAGATGATCTAGAACCGCAAGAGAAATATCTATAACTTTTATGTTTTGTGTTTGAAGAGATATCCACTAAAGCTAAGACAAAATCGACCATCAAGTGGACGCACCTGCACTTGACGTTCTTGGATATTTTTCAGCCACTTGCATCAAATCCAAATGTTATCATAATATTTTCCAGCAAGCACTCCTACACCAACTTGGAAATTCAATGATCAATTCATATGCAAGATGAAGTGCATTCAAGTTTCTTGTAGACAAATTATTTGACCACAAGATATTAAGTCATACAAGACAACTAATGGATAGAGAAGCAAAATTGAAACACTCAACCTACAAGCAAAATCTAGCTCATGCATGGTGGGAAAACAAATGATCAAAATGACAACTCACAAATCACTTAGATTCAAGAATGGCACA
Organism: Platycarya strobilacea; assembly: GCA_036898215.1. Taxonomy (NCBI): domain Eukaryota; kingdom Viridiplantae; phylum Streptophyta; class Magnoliopsida; order Fagales; family Juglandaceae; genus Platycarya; species Platycarya strobilacea. Next base: position 11,983,650 of record CM072546.1, on the reverse strand, counting down.
TGGCAAAACAAGTTGAAATTGTGATGATTTTGTCATGACAACTTGCATGAAGGATGCTTATAAATAGAAGGAAGGGGTGTGTGTTCTAAAAAAATGCTTAGAGTGGGAAAATGCTTAGTGTGGGAGGATGCTTTGGAAGAGCCATTATTTTGAGAGCTTGAGAAAAGAAAAGAAAAAACCAAAGAAGAGAGAAGAAAATAATAGTTGGCTCTTCCATATTATCCCTTGGAGAATTTTGGTTGCATATTTTCAATATGTGTAACTAAATTCTTAAGGAGGGCTAGGGATGAACTTGTGTATGTGATGGGGTTTGTAATTTATTTTTGATTCATGTATTTGGTCTTTAAATATTAAAACTCTTTTGTTCTATTATTCTCAATTTATTTGTGATGTTTTTTCGTCTTCAAATAATTATAGAATCTATTTCGTTTATAGATTCAGTCATGCTTTTTCTATTGAGTGAATTAGTTCTATAATTATGTTTGGAGCAATTGATTGTCTATATTGATTTAATTCTCTGCTGCAATATCGCCTCTTGGGTATATTGTCGTCGTTGGATTTTCTCAATATCGATAACAATTTATGAGAGTTAAGCGCGGAGAATGATTTTTTAAAGAGTTACATGTGATTTAAATTTTGGTTATTAATGTTATATCTTCCGATTAAGAATTTGGACATAGAATTCTTAATTGAGTTATCAATGAATTAAGAATAAATTTGAATACCACAAATACACAAAGAATTCCCTACGCTCTACTTTTCGTCTCATTTTTATACTGTTCAAATTACTCATTTAGTTTTAATTTACATCATACTCTAAAATTTACTTTTCGTACTCATTTAATCTTTTTGTTAATTTCGATTTTTCAATTTCTCAATCCATCTTCCTGTGGAATCGACACCCCAAAGCTATATTGCAAACGACCGCGTTGTTCTTTGGGCGTAATCATTGACCATCATGCTTCAGTTGATCCTTACAAATGACACCCTTTTCTACTTATGTAAGCAGTTTATTAATCTCATAATCACGAATTTTACAATACTTTCAGATAGGTGAATATTATCATTAAGTAAAACTTTTAAATTTGTTATGCGGTGATGGCGCTGAATGGTCAAAAGTTAGGGGCATGATATCTCACCATCATTGTTGATGATTCCACTGTCAATTAGCCTTGGGATTCTAAGTGTCAAGGCAAGTACTGCACTCGAGGCAGGCCAGAAGGCAGCCCGCTGTATTTTCATCTTCTCTGCCACCTCCAGAGCCCACCCCATGCTAAAATCAGCAATGACACAAGTGATTTTACCACCTTTCAATCTGTTGATGTCTTCTATGAGCTCCTCCAACTTCCTTGGCATGACCCGGAGAATGGCTTCAGTTAGCTTACCTAGATCATTTCTATCCTCCGACAGATCCATCCCATCTGGACTTGAAACTAGATGAATTTGATTTTCCAAGTGGTTCTTTTCTGCCAAAGCACTCACGACCCTCTTGTGATTATACTCTGTGTTCATAAACGTGACTTTGAACCCATGTTTGGCTAAGCGTAGTGAGAACTCCATTAGTGGGATTACATGGCCTTGTGCTGGAAAAGGTATGGCTAAAATATGTGGTTTTCCCATTCTTTTTTTTTTGGTTTAATTTCACTCTTCTAGATTCAGCTGCAATGTGAATATTCTAAAACCAAATACATCATATTTATAAGGATTTTGGGAGGTGTGGCTGAGAAGCCAAAGTTGGAAATATTCTCTTTCTGGGCATTGAGTTTTAGTTGATCTCAATGTTGGGGAATCTGCCATCGTTATTTTTTCTCATCAGGTCTTTCTTACTGACTTAATCTCATGGATGTCAGTGCTCTCTTGTCCAATTGCCACTTGTCTTCATGGCAAGGTTGAGGAATCTGCCATTGTTTTTTCTCGTCTGGGCTTTCTTCATTTTTAGTCTCTTTGTTTTGACTTGATTGCAATTTTTTGTTTCATTTCTCATGGAATTTAGTTCTCTCTTGTTCATTGGCTTAAGTTTTATCAATCTGTTGTTTCTTATATTTGCTTTACTTGTAATGTCATTATCTTTTGTTCTCTCGTAGGAGTCATATGGCTTTTTAGGATTCCAGCTTTAGTTTGTTGCTTATGGTGACACAAATATGGCTTCTATACAGTCAGTCCCTTAGTTGCCAATGCATCAAGTCCCTGTTCGTTTAGTAGGCTCAGATGTGGTTGATATTGATTGAGATTAGATAGCTGAAATCATCAAATGCCGCTGAACGTCTGTTTAACCCACCATTTGGTTTATTCCCATTTTTTGAATTGGATATGGTGAAACTTGTAGGGGTGTTTATCCGGGCCGGGTACAATTTAAAATTTTATATATTTCTTAACATTTTTGAATTTTTTTTTTAAAAAAATGTTTAAGGAAATTTTAGAACCCGGGTTCCGGATTTGGGAATCCAGAACCCGGATGAACACCCCTAGAAACTTGTACTAATTATCAGACTAATTCGTATACATTAAAGTATTAATTATATGTTGATATTGATTATTTCCCGTTAACTTAAGCATTTAGATAACTAGTGGTTTAATTTGACATCAGAGTGAATCTTGTGTTGGAGCCTTGATTCCACTCTTCACTCCATTACAGTCAAATTTGCCATGTGTTGGGCAATATGGAAATCTGAAACCACACCCTGCCCATCAAGTTTGAATATAATGCCATCTTTGGGTTGTATTTTTTAACTTTTATGTTAGGTCATATGCAGTTTAAGATAGCAGAATGCACATTCCAAGCTATCACTATACAGAATAAATCATTACTTAATGGCTTGCCGTTTGCAGGCTATGGTCAACTATGCTCAATGATGTCATTCAAGAGGTTTTGTTTTTGTTTTTTGTTGGGGGGGGGGGGGGGGGGGGGGTTGTGGAGAAAGGTTTCTTGGATTGTTGTCTTCACCCGTTTATAATTTATGTCAATGATTCAAAATAATGTGAATTTGAAATAATGAGAATACGTCAGATTATTATATTGTATCCTTCAACAAAGTGTAAAACTGGCAAATATTGAAACTTCAATTGAAGTAGCAGAGATCTGCATTTTGTCTCTGAAAAACTGTTGGTCAGACCATAATTAAGATCTTAGGAACTTTGCAGCAATGAAAAAACATGTTCATTTGGGAAATTAGTTCAATATGTTGGGATCAAGTAGCAACCGACACACGCACACACACACAATGAAAACAAGGATTTAACGTAGTTTGGTCAAAATTGCCTACGTCCACATAGAAAAAGAACTTTACTATTAAATAGTAGAACACAGAGAATATAACAGAGGATGATAACACTCTACTCAACTCAACTCTCTCTTCTCTCAGAGCTTACTCAAGTTCACTCAGGCTCTTTCTTTCTCTTCACAGCTCCTTACGTTTAGAGCTCTTGCACCCACTCACTACTCCTACTCTTTTCCCTTTGTACTATATTTCCACTCAAGACTTCATCTCCTTTTATAGGAGAACGTTGAGCCATATGCAGCTTTCATTCTTGACAAAAGGAGTATCCAGCTTCCAAATTCTTACCTCGATGCCTACATTCAAGTCTAGCAATTTTTGCTAACTTCCTACACAGCCAACACATATTGGTTGGTTTGGTTGGTGTTGACTTTTCCAACAATCTCCCTCTCAACACCAAACGGAGGATATTCTGACATCTTTTAGTTCAAGGTACATAACCTAACTATGTCTCTACATAGCTCAAGTTTTTCGTGTGTGACTGCCTTCGTTAGCATGTTCGTTGGATTCTCTTTCGTATAGATCTTTACAAGTTTCAACAGCTACTGTTCTATTACCTCGCATATCCAATGATAGCGAATATCAATATGCTTTGTATGAGAGTGATACATTGAATTTTTGCTCAGGCCAAGAGCAGTCTGACTATCATAGTAGACTCTTTCTAATTGATTCCTATTTCTTGGAGAAATCGCTTTAGCCACAATATTTTCTTGTCTACTTCTGCTATAGCAATGTATTATGCTTTCATTGTGGATAAAGCCACACATTTTTGCAATCTAGATTGTCATGATACAGCTCCCCCTACAAATGTGTAAATGAATCCTGCTGTAGATTTTCTCCCAACAAGATCACCAGCCATATCAGCATCTATATAACCATCCAAGACTGGGTCAACTTCCCCGTAGTACAAGCACAGTTTTGATATACCCTTAAGGTACTTGAGAATCCACTTTATTGCTTTCCAGTATTCTTTTCTTGGATTGGAAAGAAAACGACTCAAAACTCCTACAGCGTGAGCGATGTCAGGTCTCGTATACACCATAGCGTACATTAGACTTTCTATTGCTAAAGAGTAGGGTACTGCAGTCATTTCTTGAACATCTTCCCTTAATGAAGGACATGGACTCTTTGCTTAGTTTGAAATGACTAGCCAGTGGACTATTGACTGGTTTAGCTTTTTCCACGTTGCACCTTGTAAGTACCTGTTCAACATATTTCTTCTGTGATAGTCATAATTTTTTCTCTTTTCTGTCACGAGTGATCCTCATGCCCAAAATCTGCTAGGTAGATCCTAAGTTTCTCATATCAAAGACTTTAGAGAGATCCACCTTTAGCTTTCTGATGATGGATGAATTTTTTCCAATAATCAGCATGTCGTAAATATAGAAATTACTTTAAGGAAATTTATTTGATGTATTTATTCACTAGGAAATTAGAGTGGGAGATTTAATTGAGGAATGTGAGATAACACTTGGTATTGAGAATTATGCATTATCGGATTAATCTGTCGAGTTTTAGTGAAATGGGCATAAGTTATTCATATGAGGTCCAAATGAAGTGATTCCAATTGGTATATAACCTTGAGAGATAGATCTAAAACTTCTATGTTTTAAGTTTTCCTAAATTCGGAAGGGATCAATAACTTATTTGGGAATCAAGTAGGCAGCTTTGATACCATTCTGTAACGCCCCGATTTTTCGCATCGATTACAATGTAAAAAGTAGCATGCATGCATGCGAAAAATTGGGGCGTTACATCATTGATCTGTAGAGGTTCTCTTATAGCCATGACTCACTATGAATGAGTCAAACTTCTTGTACTACTGTCTCAGAGCTTGCTTCAAACCGTAAAGGTTTTTTTTCAACTTGCATACCAAATGTTCATTTCCAGGAACTTAGAAGCCTTCTAGTTGCTTCATGTAAATCTCCTCATCAAGATTGCCGTGAAGAAATGTTGTCTTCACATCCATCTGTTCAAGTTCCAAATCAAAACTTGTAACCAATCCGAGTACCACTCGAATTAAAGTCATTTTTATAACAGGTGAGAACACTTCATCAAAGTCAATTCTTTTATTTTGCTAGAATCCTTTGACGATCAAGCGAGTTTTGTACTTCATCTACTTGTTATCATTTTTCAGCTTGAACACCCATTTGTTTCTCAGTACTCTCTTATCTTTTGGAAGTTTCACCAGCTCACAAGTCTGATTTTTCTGTAATGAATTCATCTCATCCTGCATAGCTTGCATCTATCTATCGCTATCTGGATGAGAAATTGCCTCTTAGAAGTTTTTTGGCTCCCCCTCATCTATAAAAATAATATAATTTGATTCCGGATATTTTCGAGACGAAATTAACAATCGCCCTCTAGAGGATCTGTTTCGCTCAAGGGTTGATCACCTGACAACTGTGAAGATTCTGCAGTTTCTAATGGAGAAGGCAACTGTTCCCCATGGTCAGTATTGTTTTTTCCATCGTTAGCATCCTTTTCTTCTTCTGAGGAAACTTCTTACCTATCTTCAGTGTTTGAGGCAGACTAAAGTAGTGGTGAACTAGAGGCTGGTTCTCGAGCACTTTGTAGTTGTTTCTTCTGATCTTGTAATATTGTCATATACCTTATTTTCATGGAATACACCGTTCCTATTTCTGATGATACTCTTTGCTTTAGGGTCCCATAATCTGTATCTAAATTCCTCATCTCCATAACTTATGAAGATATACAGAGTAGACTTTTCATCAAGCTTCTGTCTTTTCTCCTTGGATATATGTGCAAATGCTTTGTACCCAAATACTCTTAGATGAGAGTATGATATCTTGCAGTCTGAGCATATCATCTCTGGAATTTCTAATTGCAGCAGAACTGATGGTGTTCAGTTAATCAGGTAACATGCTGCTTGTACTGCTTTACTCCAAAAAGGTTTAGACAACTTAGCCATACTCATCATGCATCTGGTTCTTTCCACAATGGTCCGGTTTATTCGTTCGGCTACACCATTGTGTTTTGGGGTATATGAGACAGTTTTCTCATGTCTGATGCCATAACTAGAGCAATATTCTCTGAACTCTCGAGAAGTGTATTCTCCTCCATTATCTGTTCTCAGGCATTGTAGCTTCTTGCCTGTATCTCTTTCTACCATGGCATGAAAGTTTTTAAACTGATCAAAATCTTGATCCTTCCTCCTCAAGAGAAATACCCACACCTTCCGTGAAGTATTATCAATAAAAGTAACAAAAAATCTGTTATCTCCCAGCGATTCAACTTCAAAAGGACCGCAAACATCAGAGTATACTAAACTCAACAACTCTAATCTTTTTCCAGCAGATATTTAGAATGAAACTCTGTGTTATTTCCCAAACAAACGGAATTTACAAGGGTTGAGTGCAATATATTTGTTTATTGCAATAAACGTTTTTTTTGCCAGTGTGAGCAAACCTTTTTCCCCCATGTGGCCAAGTCTTTGGTGCCACAAATTTGGTGATGTCTTGTCTTCAACAACATTGACACTATTAGCACATATCTTAGCACTGGTTTTGTACAAAGTGTCGCAAATATGTCCATAAGCAAAAACCATTGCTCATTTCTTCAGATTCTAAGAACTGTTGCTGAAGATACTTTCATAACCCTATTGATCAAGGGCTCTCCCGGATATCAGATTGAGCTGGAGATCTGGTACGTGTTGGACGTCCTTTAACACTAAGGTACAACCAACGTTAGTCTTTATTCTGACATCTCCTACACCCATAATCTTTGAGAAACTTGAATTTTCCATCATGACTGTACCGAAGTCTCTTGTTTTGTAAGTAGTGAAGAAATCTTTACAAGAAGTGGCTTGATAAGAAGCTGTTGTATCTATTACACACTCTGTCTCCTGACTTGCAACATGCAAGCAAGATTTTTCGTTGGAGGAAAGAAATGCACAATCTCCAGGAAGAGTCACTGAAATTTCACCTTCTTCCTACTTTGCCCGACTGCTAGACTGATTCCGCTCTCGTTGCAGCTTTCGGCATTCTTTTCTAAAGTGACCCTCTAAACCACAGTGAAAGCACTTTTCCATATTCTTTCGTTGATCACCACGACTTTGGGATCTTCCTCTGCTTTTACTCCGGTTCCTTTCTCGATTTCTTCCTTTACTATGGTTTTGCTGCCTTCCTTCAATTACAAAGGCATTTGACTGGTCTCCCTCTGCCTCTTTCGTCTGTTCTCTTAATTAAACAAGGCATCTATCATCATTGACGTGGTGAGTTTTCCATTTGGAGCTGAATTGCTGAGTATGACCACTAGCTTTTCCCAATTATCTGGCAGGGAACTGAGAAGTAGTAGAGCCTGTTCTTCATCTCAAAGCTTGAGATCAACAGTCGCAAGTTGATTTAAGAGATTCTGGAACTCGTTTGTGTGTTCGGCCACTAAGATGCCGCTTTTAAACTTTAGGTTGACAAGGCGTCTCATCAATAGTGCCTTGTTCCGAGCGGTTTTTGCCTAGTACATGTTTTCCAACTTTTTCCACAGTTGGTAACTATCTGTTTCCTGTGTAATATGATGAAAAACACTATGGTCAATCCACTGTCGGATTTGACCAATAGTTTTCTTGCTTGTTCATCTTTTGCCAGTCTTTTTCCGCTATATCGATTGATTTTATGCCTTTTTCTTCAATTGGATCGAATAGATCTTTACAATTCAAGAGATCTTTCATTCGAGGTCTCCATAGTGCATAGTTTGTAGCTGTTAGTTTGATCATTACACCTGTTCCTAAATCTTCCACTGATTCGACCTTAACTTCTATCTTGAATGGCTTTTTCTCAATGTTCGAAGTTGACTCACAATAAACAAAGCTCACCGTTGCATCCAGAACGGTGGAAAATCTTGAAAACGACTCTGGTCTAGTTCCAAAATGATCAAAATTGCATCAAATATGCACAAAAATGAAATTAGAATATTCATTGTTAGAAACAGAATATTCCTTGTTGTCGCCGGAATATTCAACCGAAATATTCTTTTACGTGCCAGAATATTCCTTACTTTACCGAAATATTCTACCGAAATATTCTCTCCGATATCATTGCCGACGAATCCGGGTCAATAAGCGGGTCAGATGGGTTGACTCAACCCGGCGTGTGCACTCCATGCGTCTTCAACCTTTGGAGCGCGTGGTGGTGGGTGGTGAGAGCGGACTTCACTCTCCAAACTTCAGTTGGCGCGTGCGGTGGCATCTGAGCTTCTGGTTTACACCGTTGGTCTTCTGTAGTTGAGACGAACACTTTGATATGCTCAAATCATATAATCGAGCAACCTACCAAAATCTATTTTTTAGGGAAAAAAAAATCTCTCAACAAAACGCTCTGATACCACTTGTTGGGTTCAAGTAGCAACCGACACATGCACGCATAGTAAAAATAAGAATTTAACGTGGTTCGACCAAAATTGCCTACGTCCATACAAAGAAAGAACTTTACTATTAAATACTAGAATACAAAGAATATTACAGAGGAGGATAACACTCAACTCAACTCAAGTCTCTCTTCTCTCAGAGCTCACTCAGGCTCTCTCTTTCTCTTCACAGCTCTTTACGTTTAGAGCTCCTGCATCCATTCACTACTCCTACTCTTTTCCCTTTGCATTATATTTCCACTCAAGACTTCATCTCCTTTTATAGGAGAACGTTGAGCCATATGCAGCCTTCATTCTTGACAAAAAGAGTATATAGCCTCCAAATTTTTCCGTTGGTGCTTGCATTTAAGTCCAGCAATTTTTACCAACTTCCTACACAGCCAACACATCTTTGTTGGTTTGGTTGGTATTGACTTTTTCAACACAATAGACAAGTCTTCTTTATTGATGTTCTTCTCATTGTTGCTCTCCTTCCTTTTTTGAAGTAATTTATTTCACATAAAATCTGATGAAAACGAGATTAAGAGATAGAAAAGCTAGGTGCAAATTAAGTCTGGAAACTGTATGAGGAAATTCACTAGGCTTTCATCCATTCAATGAAATTGTTTAAATTATTATGAGACACACCACCTTCTTTGATGCTTGCCATGTCTAATTTCTTGAGATCCAAAGCCTTTAATTTGACTGTTTCGTCCCCCAGACTTTGCTCCACTGTCGTTTTGATTTCTCCTCGTCTTATTATACCACTTTCATCCTGGTCTAAACCCCACCAAACCTTCCAAACATCACAAATATAGCTCTAATTAATAAACTGGTCAGCAAAATATGGCCAGCACAAGAATGGGATCCCATTGTTAAAACCTTCAATCGTGGAGTTCCAACCACAGTGACTTTGGAAGTAAGCAATTGAGGGATGGCTCAAAATCTTCTGTTGCGCTACAAAACCCACCACCTGCCCTCGAGTGGCTACTCTATCTTGAAATCCTTCTGGGTAGGCATCACTTGTCCCATCTGTGATATCTAGCCGCACGACCCACAAAAAGGGTATGTTGCAGAGTTCGAGCCCCAAAGCCACTTCTTTGAACTGGGTTGGGTAAAAATGGTGATGCTTCCAAATGCAACATATATCATTGAGTGTGGTGGCAGTTGATCGAGCTGGTTAAGACAAGTTGAATCCTCTATCCAAAAGTTTCTTATTGAGTCTCGTTGATGGTTGCTTGCCAAAAGTGGACCTATAGGTAAAATATTTTGAGCCAAGGTAAATGCTGCAGGCTCAAGATCATAAGTTGAGTTGCAATGCAACCACTCAGCCACTTTCAGAGACTTGATATTTCTTACTTAAAGTTCAAAAATATTTTTCTGCATAGGCAAGTGGCCAGAGCAGACCCACAATAATTTTTCTGTGTTCATGGTCGGCATTTCTGGTGAGAGATGAATTGTCTGCTTTTTTAGTGGAGTTCCTACGTGCAGAATTTTCATTGAAGGTAAGACCATATGACAATGAACATCCATGAAAATATATTAGGAGATACCACATCTTTGTATGGACTACTAAATGTATTTCACGGGATATGCTAATCGGTTATGGTTATTATAATGATCTATTTGGTTGATTGTTAAGAGGATGCATATAACTTTCTGATTACTGTGCCTGAAAAGGCAGTGACGCTTAACGTTCATATGCTTCTGAAAGGAAGGCACCTGGGTATAGAAAGAGAAGTTCATGGTACTCTGAAGGTGCGAAGGATGATTTGGCAGAGAAGGAATATCAAATAGTACTCAATGATGATTTTCTTTTTAACATATTGGAGGGCTATTTGGTGCCAGTGATGTTTGAGCTTATATAGCTTTCACTTGTTTCGTTTGTGTGATTGTGGGTACAAAAATAAGTAGCATCTGATGATCACATTTTTCCTGATTTTTCTGTTATGCATCAGGTTTTTCTCTTTCATGTTCAATATCAACAAAATCCCAATATATCTTTTGTACTCTACTCAAATAAACTGTCCAAGTTCAGGTCTCATTCCAACTTTCCTAGTTCTTGTCTATATTTTTCTAAGGTATTTTGGTTCCAACTAATTCCTGCATTTCTATCATGTTCATGCTGAATTACGGTTACGTCTAGGAGGGTCAATTTCACTATGAAGTAAAATCTCTATGGCCAGTGTCTAGTGTTTGCTGTTAGATCAGTCAAATAGTTGGTAAAAGAGAAACTCACCATCATCATCAACAATAATTCCATCTCTGATCATATTTGGGATGTTAAATATCAATACCAATAGTGCAGCTGCTGCAGGACAGAAGGCAGCTCGTCAGATCCCCTTCTTCTTTCCAATTTCTAGGGCCCATCCAATACTCTGATAAGCAAGGACACAAGTGATGTCTTCACCGTTGGATCCATTCCTCCAGCTTCCTAGGCATATCATTCAAGACTGCTCCTTGTTGGGAATAAGCCTTAATTACGAATGATAAATTTGAAGTATTGTAGCTGAAAAAAAAGTACAAAAAATTTCAAACAATCACACAACGAACACAGGATTTAAGTGGTTCAGCTCAATGTGAGCTTACATCCATTGTTGGTGTCGGTCGGAATGAATTTACCATCATAAAAATGGAGTACAAAGAGATCTTTCACAAATCCTTATAATCCTAAAATCTCAATACACTTAGTGTACTCCCAGGATTGTTAACAAGAGGAATATTTCTCTCACAAAGTGTATGATTGCTCTCCAAAAGTGTCTCACATCCTAATTACAATGATATAAAATGTATTTATAGTGTAAACGACGCAAAATCCCAGAAAACGGTAGCTCGCTCGAGCGGGGTTAAATCTTACTTGAGTGACTTCTAGGGTTTGCATCTCGTTCAAGCTGGAGGTTGAGCGAGAGTCGAGCAAACTCTCGGGTTGCAAATCTTGCTCGAGATGGAAGTTGAGCGAGAGTCGAGCAAAGTCACGAGTTGAGGCACTTCTTCAACAATATTCAAGCCACACTCAACAAATTTCTACCTTGAGTTGAATTTTATCAAGTCTCACAAAATTCATTTTTCTCCAAAGACCGACCCCCTTCAAATCTCCTAAGGGAATTAAGATCCTCGAACACCAATCAAGTCCAAATAAAATTTGAACTTGTAAACTGCAATTGACTTTGTCAACATGTTTGTTGGATTCTCTGCTGTGACAATCTTCAAAATCTCAAGAACACCTTCTGTAACAATCTCTTTGAGAAAATGATACTTGACATTGATATGTTTCGTTCTCTCATGATACATTTGATTTTTGGTCAAATGTATTGCATTTTGACTGTTATAGTATACTGCAATACCATCTTGCTGTAGTCCGAAGTCACTTATTAGGCCTTTTAACCAGATAGCTTCCTTAACAGTTTCAGTTACTGCCATGTACTCTGCCTCAGTAGTTGATAAAGTAACAGTGGATTGTAGTGTTGCTTTCCAACTAAGAGTAGAGCCACATAATGTGAAAACGTACCCTGTCAATGATCTCCTTCTGTCTAAGTCCTGAGCATAATCAACATAGCTACAACCCTAGAGCTGAGATCACAATCTTTATCAAAAACTAGTCCATAGTTCAAGGTTCCTCTCAAATACCTGAGTATCAATTTCACAGCTTACTAGTGAGTTTTTCCTGGATTGACCATGTATTTGCTAACAACACTCACTGCCAGTGAAATATTTGAGCGAGTACAAACCATTGCATACATGATACTACCAACTGTGCTGGAATACGAAACACCCGCCATGAACAGCTTATCTTCATCTATCTTGGGAGATAGGGAACTTGAAAGTTTAAAGTGCAAAAGAAACGGTGTGCTTACTAGTTTATAGTTGATCATTCTAAACCTCTCAAGGACTTTCTCCAGACACTTTCCTTGAGACAGAAATAACTTGCCAGCTTTCCTATTCCTATGAATCTCCATCCTTAAAATCTTCTTTGCAGCACCTAGATCTTTTGTTTCAAACTCATTACTGAGTTGGTTCTTCAATAAATCAATATCAGATATGCCTTTAACAGTAATTAGCATATCATCAACATATAATAGCAGATAAATGAAAGATCCATTGGTTAACTGCTCATGATAAACGCAACTGTCATAACTACTTCTCACATAGCCATGATTAATTATAAAATAGTCAAAGCGTTTATACCATTGCCTTGGAGACTGCTTTAAACCATACAAAGACTTTTTCAATTTGCAAACTAAGTCTTCCTTAGCCTCAATAATGAATCCCTCTAACTGATGCATGTAGATGGTCTCATCAAGCTTTCCATACAGGAATGTTGTTTTAACATCAAATTGCTATAGCTCCAGATCATACAGTGTTACCATAGTGAGTAACACCCGGATTGAATTGTATTTCATCACTGGAGAGAAGACTTCATTAAAGTCGATGCCTTCTCTCTAATTGTAGCCCTTAGCAACTAGGCGTGTCTTGTACCTTGCATCTATAATGCCCTGGATCCCTTCTTTCTTCTTGAAAATCCATTTGCAACCAACACTCTTCGTTTTCTTCGGCAACTTAATCAAATCTCATGTTTGGTTCTTGTAAAGAGATTCAATCTCCTCACTCATTGCAGCGCACCACTATGCAGATTCCTTACTCTTGACAATTTCTGAATAACTGGAAGGTTCCTGACCAATAATGTTCTCTACTGTAGTAAAAGCATACATGACCATATCTGCATGAATGTATCTGAGAGGTGGCCGGACCTATCTCCTCTATCTACCAGCTACTATGTTGTAGCTCTGCTCATCTTGTGCACTGTCATTAGAATGAGAATTATACTCACCAGAAACAGCATGCTCTTGGGAGCCAGTTGGTGCCCTTTGTGAAGCCTCAAGCTCTAGCTCCACCTTCTTACTATTATCCTATTCTTTTTTTGTAGAAACAACAAATTCCTTTCTTGGATTAAGCATAGACTGTTAATCAAATACTACATTTCTGCTAACTATAAACTTAGGTGACTTAGGATCAGTACACCATATTTTGTATCCCTTCACCCCATTGACATATCCAATGAATATGCCATTCTTTGTTCTTGGTTCCAATTTTCCCTCATTTACATGGAAATAAGCAGGACAATTAAAAATTCTCAAATCTAAATAATTAGCAGGAGTACCAGACCATACCTCATTTGGAGTTTTCAGGCCAATTGCAGTAACCAGCGAGCAATTGACCAGATAGCAAGCTGTATTGACTGCTTTAACCCATAAATCCTTAGACAAACTGGCATTAGAAAGCATGCTGCGGGCTCTCTCAGTCTAGTTCATTTGCTTAGCTACTCCATTTTGCTGTGGAGTGTGCCTGACTATGCGATGTCTGATAATGCCTTCTGTTTTGTAGAATTCATCAAATTCACTTCTACAAAATTTTATGTCATTGTCAGTTCGAAGTCGCTTCACCTTCTTGTATGTCTGATTCTATATCAACACTTCTCACTATTTAAAATTAGTAAAAATTTCGCTTTTTTGCTTCAGAAAATGCACCCAAACTTTACGTGAAAAATCATTAATAAAAATAATCAAATATTGAGCTCCACTTTTCGATGAAACTGAAGAGGGACCCCAAAGATTAGAATGAATGTAATCCACAGTGCTTTTGGTACTGTGAATCCCGGTAGTGAATTGAACTTTGCATTGCTTCCCAAACATAGAGTGTTCATAGAATTTAAGTTTCCCCATTTTCTGATTACACAACAAACATTGCTTACGCAAAACAGACATTCATTTCTCACTCATATGACCCAGACGCATATGCCACAAGCGGGTAATATCTAAGTTTGGGTCATCTAAAATAGACACTGCGGCTGCACCTGTCACTATCCTGCCTTGAAAGAAATAAAGATCATTTGTCTTATCTCCCCTCATCACAACTATATAGCCTTTATTGACTTGAACGGCTCTACCTTCATCGGTGTACCGAAAATCCAAAGTATCAAAAGTGCCTAAAGAAATAAGATTTTTCTTCAGGTTTGGATGTGTTTGACATTAGACAATGTTCTAATAAATCCATGAAACATCTTAATTCTCATTGAACCAACTCCAGTAATCTTGCAGGCTATATCATTCCCTATCAAAACGGAGCCACCGCTGATTGGTTCGTAGCTAGCAAACCAGTCCCTTTTGGGACACATATAGAACGTACAAACTGAGTCCATGACCCACTTATTTTTGCAGTGACTATTAGAATCGCTGATAGCTAGGATAATGTCTAAGCCATTAGGCTTTTCATCAGCAATGCTAACGACATTGGAAGAACTCGATCCCTCATCTTTATTTTTCAGCTTGGGACACTTAGTTTTGTAATGGCCAAATTTGTGAAAGTAATGACACTTTATATTCTTCTTATTACTACCATTGGACTGTGAACCCCCATTTGATTTTCCCTTACCCTTCCCTGAACCCTTCTCACAAATTTTCCTTTACTAAAGGAACTTTTAACAAACAAACCACTGACATGATTTTTGGTACCCTTTTCATTTAGTTTACTTCTCAATTCCTTTGAAAACAAAGCAGATTTAACATTGGCTAAAGAGATTGTGTCTCTACCATAAAGCATGGTGTTGACAAAGTTATCATATGGCATGAGCAACGAACACAAGATAATTAAGACTTGATCTTCCTCATCAACCTTAATGTCAATATTCCTCATATCCATAATAATTTTATTAAATTCATCTAAGTGTTTAGAGATAGGAGTACATTCCTTCATATTGAGCATGTATAATCGTTGATTTAGATACAACTGTTTGGTGAGCGATTTTGTCATATAAAGGCTCTCGAGTTTGGTTCACAGATCCTTGGCTTTCTTCACATCGGTAACCTCCCTCAAAACTCCATTAGACAGCGACAAAAGAATAACTTTATGTGCCTTTTCCTCTTCTTCCTCCTTGGGTACAGAGTTCGGCTTACTGTCCAGCACCTTAGCCAACTCCTATTGTTGGGGAATTGCTTTCATCTTGATGCACCACAAATTGAAACTGTTCTAACCGTTGAATTTTTCCACTTCAAATTTAGCCATAGAGGCCATCTCTTATGGATCTAGCATAGATCCGAAGCTCTGTTACCAGTTTGTTAGGAATAAGCCTTAATTACGAATGATAAATTTGAAGTGTCGTAGCGAAAATGAAAGCACAGAAGAAAATTCAAATAATCACACAAAAAACACAAGATTTAAGTGGTTCGGTTTAATGTGAGCCTACGTCCACTATTGGGATTGGTTGGAATGAATTTACTATCACAACGATGGAGTACAAAGATATCTTTTACAAATCTTCACAATCCCAAAATCCCAATACACTCAGTGCACTCTTAGGATTGTTAACAAGAGGAATGTTTCTCTCACAAAATGTATGGCTACTCTCCAAAAGTGTCTCACACCCTAATTACAATGATAGAACATGTATTTATAGTGTAAACGGTGCGAAACCTTAGAAAACGACAGTTTGCTCGAGCCGAGTTAAATCTCGCTCGAGCTGGAGGTCGAATGAGAATCGAGCAAACTCTCGGATTGCAAATCTCGTTTGAGGCTAAAGTTGAGCGAAATCATGAGTTGAGATGTTTCTTCAACAATATTCAAGCCACAGTCAACACTGCCGATGACTTTCCTAGATCTTTTCTGTCTTCTAAGGTCTTTAATCCATCAAGAATGGTGACCATATGGATTTGATCCCCTATTTTGTCCTTAAGTCCAATTGCATTCATGATTCGGTCGTGATTATACTATGTATTTACAAATGTGATTTTGAAGCCATGGTTGACCAAGTGCTGTGATAACTCTAGCAGAGGAATGATATGGCCTTGTGCTGTAAACGGTATAACCAGAACATGTGGAATGCCCATTCTTGCTCTTATGTTGTTGATCAGATTCAAGTCATATTTATATTATTCATGTTGAATGTTGAGCTGTCTTCCTAAATATTGAAGTCAAGCATTTATGTTTGATGAGTGCAATTTTTACATAATTTTTATTATATTTTTACTTATAAAATTGTTAGTTTTCTTTAAGTTATTTTATTTTATTTTTGTTTTATTTATTTAATTGTGTTGAAGGAATGAGAAGAAAAGACAAAGAAAATTTGCAAATAGAAGAGACATAACACGAAGTCCAGAACTTACGTATAGATTTGCTGCATATATGCAAGGAGTTTAATCCAACACGGGTCCCACAAATAAAACGACAATTCACTTGGACTTGTTGATGTCCTAAAAATCGATCAACAGGCCAGGGCAGGAAAATAAGTCATTCTCAGCTCACTGGAGCGAGTTAGGCTTCGTCGGGTGTCGTTTGGGGCCCCCGGTGAGACTCCGGTGCGGTCATACGTACGTAGATAGTAGATAAATAAATAGAAAAATACAGTATTTACGTGGTTCGGTGTAAAGCCTACGTCCACGGGGGTTTGGGGAAGGGAATCCATTATAATGAATATTTTTATAGTCTCTCAGGACTCTCACTGTATATGAATAATATATATGATTCTACTGGTATGAGCTATTGGGTTCATCTGAGAAGATGAAGCAGGCGATCCGAGAGAAGAGATGAATTGTTGTACAGCCAGTCAGCCAGTCATTGATCCTTTGATATTTTGATGGTTGCCTTTATATAGAAATTTTAGTCTGGATATTATTTTTTGCGTGTGTTAGTTGCTTGTCTTTATGGCCTGTCCCCTATGTGATCTGGTCCACTCAACTCCTTTTTACTCTTGTCTTCTAGTGCACTTAAATAATAGGCCTGGGCCCTATTTGAGATATTTCACTCTGGCAGAACCTCGCGAATTCTTATTAAAGACACTTTGGTGGGAATTCTAAAGTATCCGAAAATTGAGAAGGTGGTGGTTCGTCTTCCGAGCCTGAGGTAATAAAAACATGCAATATATATTTTATCAAGAAAATTCCATAAGGTGTGTGAGGGTTCACGACCCCGCAATCCACAAGTAGTCATTGGCGAGAAACCAGGTATGCGAGGGTTTACGTGCAAGCCTAGACCAGAGATTCAACCCAGTGATTCGCAAGCATCCAAGATGAAACTTGTTGAGTGTGCTCGGTAGGCGGATCGCAAGCCTCGAGCCTATCATGGATGTAAGGACTTAACGAGTGAGCTTGGGTGCTGGACCTCAAGCCTCGAACCCTTGACGAACAAATCGTTGGGCTAGTCATGGGTGGCTGGATGACCCCATGACTAAACCTGATCCCGTATGACGAGCATGGAGCTGGTGTTACCGTATAATGGGTACGTCAACTTTGTGTTGCAAAACAATTTTATTAATAGAAATATGATTTTTCATGTCACTAAGCCCGAGTGCTGAATCCGAATTTGCATGTGTACATTTAGAGTATAAAATTTGTTAAAATTGATTTCGTAGTATTGCAGCATTTTTAATTCCCATAATCTGAAGTGACGAGTGACTTGTCAAAATAAAATAGAAAATGGGCGAGTTTCACATGGGAGACTTGCTGTATGTAAATCCCTGAATTTCTAAACAAAGGAGGCGAGTCATATGAGCCAGGAACACAGCTTATATGTTTCAGGCGAACATGCATGGTGAGTCCCTACTGTCGCAAGGGAGATGGGCGAGATGAGTTGGTGAGTAACTTTTTTTTTTTTAAGCGAGCATGATTGGCGAGCTAGCGGGAGTGTGAGCAGGAAAGTTATGGTTCGAGCACAATTTTGTGTGAATATGATGAACTGTGGCGAGTATGATGATCCATACGTGAGCTGTAGGCATGCAAGGGGAGGTCTGAGCCCATGTGGTGACCGAATGGTGGTTACGAGTAAGCAAATGATAAGTTGTTTTATAAATAAATGTGTATTGGGCGAGTGTCGTGAAGTTGGCGAGTTGAGGGAGAGTTCGTTGGTGGGTCATGCATGGTACTCATGAGGTGAGGTAGAAAGGGCGAGGAGGCGAGCTGTGTTGGCGAGAAGAAGTCTAGGTGTGAGGCGGCGAGCTGGTGGGAATATGAATTCCGACCGTGATGTGAGGTAAGTAAGCCGTAAGAGAGGTGGTGAGGTTTGGTAGTCTAGGCGAGCATGATACCCGCCAATAAACTCTGCGATCATGGTGGTTTGGGCAATCGCCTAGGAAGTGGTGAGCCATCTATGTTGGGCGAGTTGAGTGTGAACTGGCGACCCCACTTTGCCGTGAGAGAGTTGGGCGAGTGGCGAGAGGAAATTTTAGAGGTGGCGAGTTGTGAAAAGTTTTGGGCGAGTGTGTGAGCTGTGAGGTTGGTGAGGTGATGGGGAGTTCGCCGGCAGGCTGTGAGTGTGCCGTGATGGCAATCACAAGGCAAGTTGGGTGGTGAGCATGCACGACAAGCTGGGTGGCGAGCATGCATGGCAAGCTCACTTTGCCGCACAACAGATGGACTGGGCATGGTGTTGACGCCGTCTTTGAGAAGCATAGTCCCAAACTTGCCGTTGCCGGCAAGGAAACCGGCTAGGGGCAGTCCCACATGGGACAGAAAACTCCGGCGGTCACGGTGGTGACCGTTGGATGGTGGCCCGAGCTCACGGCGCAATACCGTGAGCTTTGGGCCCCATTCCTCGACGTGCATGCACGGGCATGTCTCCGACAGGTTGATGTTCTGCTGGAGACAGAAAACTCCGGCAGTCACGGTGGTGACCGCCGGCAGCTACTCCGTGGAGGGCCCACGGGACTAAGGCCAGTCTTGTGGGGTACGCCGGGTGTGCATGGTCGGGCATGCATGCCCGTGCTTGGTGTCGTGGGCCCGCCACAGTGGCAGGCCTAGAAAATTCCGGCGGTCCCAATGGGACCGCTGGTAGGGTGCCATGACTCGCAGCGGAGCACCGCGAGCACATGGGCGTACGCCCATACGCAACTAGGCACGGCGTTGACGCCGTTCTGAGAAACATGCTGTTTTAAACTTGCCGTTGCCGGCAAGGAAACCGGCCGGGTAAAGTACCGTCGGGGACATACGTGGTTTGGCGTAAGGCTTACGTCTACGGGGGTTTGGAGAAGGGAATCTACTATAATGAATATTTTTATAGTCTCTCAGGACTCTGATCGTACATGAATAATATACATGATTCTGCTGGTATGAGCTATTGGGTTCATCTGAGAAGATGAAGTAGGCGATCCGAGAGAAGAGATGAATTGTTATACAGCCAGTTAGCTAGTCATTGATCCTTTGATGTTCTGATGGTTGCCTTTATATAGAAGCTTTAGTCTGGATATTATTTCTTGCATGTGTCAGTTGCTTGTCTTTATGGCCTGCCCCCTATGTGATCTGGTCCACTCAACTCCTCTTCACTCTTGTCTTCTAGTGCACTAAATAATAGGCCTGCGCCCTACTTTCTGGTGGGCGAGAGGTGGCAACGGTTGAGCACGGGGAGACAGACCATCGTTCGGGATCAAGGCGCTCCGTTTCAAACTCTACTAACGCCGAAACCAATGAGAATATGGGACGGGAGTCTCTTCGGTCTCCTGATGGTGATGCTAGATCAACGATGGGATCTTCTCCCAATTGGGCGATACAACACTCTACCCATCTTTCACCTCCAACTACTTCCATTTCTGAATGTCCCGAGCAGGCGAGGATGGTAGTCGACCTACTTCAGTCACTTTTGGCGCAGGTACTCATTTAATATTCTATTTTAGTTTTAACTTCTTTCGTTTCTCTAACTGCTTGCTATTGTTCAGGCCTTTGACCAAATTATTGGGTCAGTCAGCTCTGAAATGACGAGACTATTAAATGGTAGTGCAAAACGGGCTCGAGAACAGCTTCTAAAAGCGGAAGAGAAATACCGAGAGCTTGGTGCCTCAGTGAGCTAGCTTACAGAAGATAGAGATCTTCTGAAAGCCCCCGTTATGGAGTTAGAAGAGGAGCGAGATTACTACACGGAGACATATGAAGCCATGCTAGAAGAGGTGGTGACATTAAAAGAGAAGAACCGGTTCCTAGAGGCGAGTAGGGATGACCTCCTTTGGGGTCAAAAGTCTATCGGGCAGACACTCGCCATCAAAGAGAACGAACTTTCCCTCGCCAATCAAGAAAAGAAATGCCTAAAGTCGAACTTGACGGTTCTCGAGCATTTGTGCGCCACTTGATAAGAGGAGTTGGAGACCCTTCGAGCCAAGGTCGACACAGCTGAACTCGAACGCGACACTCTCTCTCTCGGGAATTAGGCGAGGCGAATGTTGAGCTCGAAATTCTTATGCGTCAGGCGACTCAGCACCGTTCCCTCTGCATAGCTGCCTGAAGTCAAGGTTATGTGGAGGGTTTTAGGCGGCTAAGGGAAGAAGTCGTTCGGAACCCGTTCTTTGACGTGGTTGGCATGGATCCCCGACATATTGCTCCCGACCCCATAGCGAAGGCAGAAGTTGCCAAGATCGGCACACCAGAGTGCTGCATACGTTTGCCTCCTTAATAGTTAAATGTATTGTACAGATTTGTATAAATTCCAGCTGTAAAGAGTATTAGTCAATATATCATTCTTTTTGTTGTATGTTTACATTTTTGTATTGTTGTTGGATCAACTCACCATTTCTTAATAAAGATTGATGTAAATTTATATATGTTGATGTGCCGCATTCCAGATATCTATGAGCCATATTCTTGTAATCAGTTTGAACATTGTGATTTAAATTATTAAACAACCAAATATGGTTGTTTGTTGGAGACTGTACTACCCTGCAAATTTTTATCAATGTAGGTAAACGAGCTAGTGATAAAGATTTATAATAATACACAAGTTCTTACTATTATCTGGCCGCTAGGAAGATTAGGCGAGTAAGGTTTAAGCGAGCATGTACCTTATTAACTCGTGAGTGTGATGATTCGTGGGTGAATAGTGGGTAGCATCACCTTGCCTTGTCATTGAAAGTTCTCGTTCAAACGATTTGGTGAGTGGTGATGGAGTTGCCTTTTCTTTTGATACCGAATCAGGGGGTGAGGCGAAAGCAAAGGAGCAGATTCCCTTTTCTTCGATCAGCGAACCGAGGGGCGAGCCGTAAAGCCCAAGTGACCCTGTGATTCATAATGTGGCGAAGGTGAAGGAACATGTTCGTTCCCTTTGGCGAGCGAACCGAGGGGCGAGACTTAGAACCCGGGCGACCCCGCGGTCTGAAGGATGGCGAAGGCGAATGAATAGGTTCCTTTCCTTCGGCGATCAAACCGAGGGGCGAGACTTAGAACTCAGGCGATCCCGCAATCTGAAGAATGACGAAGGCGAAAGAACATGTTCCTTCCTTTCGGCGAGTGAATCGAGGGGCGAGACTTAGAATTCACGCGACCCCGCGATACATGAGGCAATAGCGTGATGACTGAACATATTTGCCATAAAATAAAAATTTACAATCTTCATATTATATAATTCCAGTGGGGCAAAACCGAACTATAAATAATATTTCTTCAAATGTTCCGCATTCCATGGGTGAGAGAGAGCGTTGCCTTCACTGTCTGTAAGTTTGTATGATCCTGGTCGAGTACTCCTGATGACAATGTAGGGTCCCTCTCAGTTAGGTCTTAGCTTGCGTTCTTCAGCGGTGGTTATTCCTATGCGCTTCAACACTAGGTCCCTAGGTTTAAAAGATCTTAGGTTGACTCGCCTGTTGAACCACTTTTCAGCCATGCGTTTATGTAAAAATATTCATTATAGTAGATTTCCTTCCCCAAACCCCCGTGGACGTAAGCCTTATGCCGAACCACGTAAATACTATATTTCTCTATTTATTTATTTGCTATTTGCGTACGTATGGCCGCACCGGAATCTCACCGGGGGCCCTAAACGACACCCGACGAAACCCACTCACTCCAGTGAGTTAGGAATGACTTATTTTTCTATCCTAGCCTGTTGACTGATTTTTAGGACATCAACATTGGCACCGTCTGTGGGATTCAATTTGGTGTTCTCTGCAAACTGGTCGCATTGTGATTACTAGGTAATAACTACAACTCAAAGTACATCTCGATGGAAGAACGACTAGCCGCCTTGGAAACAACAATAAGGGAGCTCACTAGAGAGAATGAGAAGCTACAAAAGAATAACGAATAATTGACTGCTCGTGAAGAACCTTCCATTAGTAAATGCGCGGAATCTCACCGAGTTAATGAGCTTAGTCATGAAGAAGTAGATGAAGAGAGACATAAAATGCAACTGGAACTCAAAGAACTGGAGGACAAGTATGTAGATATAACTAGGCGTATAGAAACCCCTTCCATTACTGGGAAATTACGCAACCACCTTGGCACTCCTTACAGTGCAAGTGTCATGGCAGTACCGTTACCTCCTAAATTTTGAGCACCTCAGATGGAGCTATGCGATGGGGGTGCTGAACCCTATGAACGTATAGAAACGTTTAAGACACACATGAGTTTGCATGGCTATCCTAATGAAGTAGCGTGCCGAGCGTTTCCTCTCACCCTGAAAGGAGTAGCTCGAACCTGGTTTGGAACAGTTCCTACTGGCACAATAGACAGCTTTGACTGTCTGGCTTGCCTCTTTATAACCCAGTTCTTAGGAAGTCGGAAGAGGAAAAGACCAGCCGCGTTTTTCCTCACGGTTAAACAGAACGGTCAGGAAAGCCTCAAAAATTATCTTTCCCGATTCAAAAAGGAGCTGATGACGATAGGGGATCAGGATGAAAAGATCACTCTGGCTGCTCTCCTAAGCGGAATATGGCCTGGAAGTCATTTCTTAGCAGAGATTGCTAGACGAACTCTCGCCACCTTGGCAGAATTCATGGATAGAGCGGACGGATATATAAATGCTGAAAATATCTTACAAGCGCTTACAGGACCAAGGCGGGAAGAAATAGAGTGTACTAATCAAACCGAAGCCAACCTGTCCACAAGAAGAGGCACCGACCCGAAGAGATGAAACACACAGGGAGGTCCGCCGTCTCATGGGAGCCCACAGTACAGACCGCGTCTTCACAACAACTTGACGGTAGAAAGAGAACAGAAAGAGAACCTGGGGAAAGGCAGTACTACCAGCAGAACCAGCACCGACCGGGAAGTATGTACTGCGAGTATCACAAATCTACTGGGCACAATATCCGGGACTATCGAACCTTGAAGAGAAGAAATGAGGAAGAGAGGGAAGAGTCACAAAAAAGGGGGGATATCCTAACAGTAAGCGTAGTCCGAGCCCTCGCAAAGAAAGAAGCGCCAAGGACTCGTCTCAAAGGGGGGGACCATTAGGTGAAATATGATCAATTGCTGGAGGAGTACCCAAAGGGGGGGAAAATTCAGCTTAAAGGAAGGCGTATGCTAGAGAAGCGTGCTACGCTGAGGTGTTCGCCATGTCAAAATTCACTCAAGAAAAACGACCTTCTGAAGATGTCCTAATCATCTTTGATAAACAGGATGAAGGAGTGATGTAGCATCACGACGACGCTTTGGTGGTCACCATGTTAGTCGCCAATTTTATAACCAAAATAATCCTTATTGATAATGGGAGCTCGGTAGACATCCTCTATTGGGATGCCTTTGACAAAATGAAGATTGTGCGGGACAGGCTAAAGCGAGCCCCAACATCCCTTAGGGGATTCGCTGGCGAGATTATACAACCCGAAGCTGTGACTTCAACGTACCATCTGAAAGTAAAGTTCCCAACTCAAAATGGTATAGGGGAAGTCAAAGGTGAGCAATCCTTGGCCCGCAAATGTTACTCTCGCGAGCTAAAGCCTTTAATCTAAATGATGATCGGTGTCGCCAAAGACGGTCCGAGGCATAGCAAAGTGGCAGCTGAGTTACCACCTCTGACACGATGAGATGAAGACTTTCGACATAAACAAACCATCAAGCAAGCCAAACCCGGAGAGCCATTGGAGTTGGTTGCCTTCGACCAGGTAAAGCCCGAGCGGAAAGTTCAGATAGGTTCCAATCTGGAGCTTACCCTGAAGCAAGAACTTAAACAACTCTCGGTTGAACATCAAGACATATTCGTCTGGACTCATCAAGATATGCCAGGTATAGATAATAGTGTTATTGAGCATCATTTTTGTATCAATCAGGAAGCTCGGAAAGTTAAACAAAAAAGATGCAGCTTTTGCGCCAAGAAATATACTGCTATAGCTGAGGAAGTAGACCGCCTCCTAGTAGCGTTGAGTCCATACACATCCTCCATTTACTGCTCGTCTTTTTCACCAGCACTACATTAGATAGCCATTCTGGATATTGGGTTTCTCTGATGTCTCGATAACATTGAGAAGACCATGGCCAAGATATTGGCCAAGATTGAAGAATGTGATCAGTCTCACAGGGAGGTGAGCACCTTTGACAACACCATGACCAGGGTGGAGGTGGCAATGGCGGATGTCAAGGACTGTCTTGACATCTTGGAGTAGAGTTTGAAAGAGTTAGGATTGGAGGGCCAATTTGAATTGCTCAAGGAGTCCATTCTGAGCACCATCAACCCCACAATCGAGAAGCCCTTTGGACTCAACGGCCGGTCATCCGTTGCTTAGCTTCATGGATGCGTACTCAGGGTATAATCAGATTAGGATGAATCCGGACGATGAGGACGAAAGCTCCGGTTATATTGCTACAAGGTGATGCCCTTTGGGTTGAAAAATGCAGGAGCTACATATCAACGTCTGGTCAACTGGATGTTTAAACATTAAATTGGGAGGAATGTAGAGGTATATGTTGATGATTTGCTGGTCAAAAGTAAAAAGTCTGGGCAACATGTGGAGGACTTGCGGGAAGCCTTCGAAATCTTAGTCAATATAAGATGAAGCTTAACTCGAGTAAATGTTTTTTTGGAGTAGGGTCGGGAAAATTCTTAGGTTATATGGTCTCCGAAAGGGGAATTGAGGCCAACCCTGAAAAGGTGAAAGCCATATCTTATATGGTGGTGCCCCGAAATCATCACGAGGTGCAATAATTGGCGGGTCGAGTGGCTGCCTTGAATCCCTTCATAGCTCGATTCACCGACAAATGTTTACCTTTCTTTCAAGTGTTGAAGAAAGCACAAGAATGGAATTTTTCTTATGACAAAGGTCTAGACGAACTAAGGGAATATTTAACTCACCCGCTATTGCTTAGCCAAACCGAGCCCGGTGAAATATTGACTGCGTATCTAGCCATCTCGCCCAATGCAACCTCTGTCGTTCTAGTGAGAGACACGACGACTGGGCAGAAACCAGTATACTATATAAGTCGAGCATTTTGGGGGGCAGAAGCCAGATATCCTAAGCTGGAGATGATGGCTCTCACCTTAGTGGTAGCTACTAGACGACTTAGGCCGTACTTTCAAGCTCACACTGTACAAGTACATACGAACCAGCCCTTGAAAGCTGTTTTACAACGACCAGAGGCATCGGGAAGATTAGCAAAGTGGGCCATAGAACTTAGTGAATTCGACATCCAATATGCCCCTAAAAAGGCGATCAAAGGGTAAGTGTTAGCTGATTTTGTAGTCGAGCTCATTAGCTTTCTAGAAGAGATTGACTAGACACCCCCCCAGCAAACCTTGGATGGTATATGTGGATGGATCGGCATGTAAAGCGGAAGGAGGAGCAAGTATCCATGTCATCTCTGACGATGGTAGAGAGTACAAGTACACCGTTAAGATTACTTTCAAGGTTACCAACAATGAGGTAGAGTATGAGGCACTCTTAATCGGCTTGAATGTTGCTCGCCTTTTGGGGGCTAAGGAAGTGAAGGTGCATGCCGACTCGCAAGTGGTGGTTCACCAGGTGACCGGTACCTTTGCTACTAAAGGAGAACGACTCAAGAGGTATTTTCAGTATTCTTCCATTCAGCAAATCCCGAGAGTCAATAATTGTCAAGCTGACTGCCTAGCTAGAATCGCTTCCGGACAAATGGATGTCCTTTTTTCGAAAATATTGAAGTAAGGCAAGCAGATATCCCTTCTATTGGGAAATAAATGTTCCAAGCAGAGACAGGTCAGCCCGGATGGGCTAAAGATATAATAGAATTTCTGCAAGAGGGTAAGTTATCCAATGATGCAAATGAAGCTAAAAGGATAAAAAATCGGGCTGCCAGGTTCGCTATCTTGGAGGGGATATTATACAGAAATTGATTCTCAAAACCATTATTCAGATGTTTATCGGCTGAGAAGTCTCAGTATGTGTTAGCAGAAATCCATGAAGGTATTTGCAGAAGTCACTCTGGAGGAAGAGTTTTGGCTAACAAGATAGGTTGAGCAGGGTATTACTGGCCGAACTTTCTCAGGGATTCAAAAGAGTTTATCCAAAAGTGTCCGTAATGCCAAATACATGCCAATATCTTGCACCTCCCGCCTATAGATTTGTCATCTATAGTGGTAGCATGGCCTTTTGCGCAGTGGGGGTTAGATCTCATAGGTCCCCTTCCCGTGAGACGAGGAGGAGTTAAATTCATTATGGTAGTAGTCAATTATTTCACAAAGTGGGTAGAGGTGGAAGCATTACCTACTATAACCTCCCAAGCCATGACCAAGTTCCTCTGGAAGTTTATTGTGTGCCGGTTTGGCATACCCCAGAGTTTCATATCCAACAATGGAGGTCAATTCGACTCTTCGCACTATCGACAGTGGTGCGCCGAGTTGAAAATTGAAGTGTGTTACTCATCGCCCTAACATCCACAAGCAAATGGCCAAACAGAGGCAACTAACAAGACTATTATGTCTATCCTTAAAATGAAGCTAGGAAGCTGTAAAGAAGCATGGGCAGACGAACTTCCCGGAGTATTATGGTCCTACCGTACCACTGTTCGAACCCCCACAGGAGAGACCCATTTCGCTCTTACGTATGGCAACGAAGCTGTCATCCCAGCAGCGATAGGAGTCCCTACTTCAAGAGTAAAAAATTTCCATCCAGAAGACAATGAAATAAAGCTGCTACAACAATTGGACCTTGTAGAAGAAAGGTGAGCAGAGGCGGCTGTAAGAGTGAAACATCATTTGCATTATTTTCCCACCTCTGATCTTTCGATCCCACAAACGGCGCCATTATAGTAAACGCATGGCTGTACACATGTATTAATTATAATGAATCCACTGTAAGGAAAGAATAGATCACTTGAAAAAGGTATGACCATCTATCAAAAGCTTTTTTCTTTTATATGGGCTGAAGTGTTGATCAGGCACACGTGTAATTATCCAAGACTATCGGGGAGCAGATTATTCTCCTCTACATCCTGAGTTTTCTAAGATCATTTATTGGTTTTGTTTCTTCTCAATAATTTCTCCATTAATATGATTACCTTCGAGTAATTAGTAGGTATCTTTGGATATTTATATCAAACCGCATTTAATGTGATATGTTACCCTGCCAGGCATTAAATGTTTATAGGACTTTTGATCATCATACTGCCAATGTGTAAGGGATAACTATGACGAATTTACTAAATTTATCATCTTTATATAGTAGGAGCTCACATGGGAGAAATTCAGTTTTAGTAGGGAGGACTTAGAATCCAACTGAAGGAATCGTACATAATACAATTCCTTCTAAGTCTCTGAAAGAGGAGGCGGGTGCCACTATGAAGAGCGTCTATTACTTTATCCCTTATCGTAATTGTCCCCTCATATGACTTACATAAGAGGCATAGTTGGTTTGTCCTAACAGACCCCACACGCCTCTTCACTCACAGTTGGCCCCAATTGGTATTCAATTAAAACCATACTTCCACATGTCCATATGGCCTGCACGGTTGCCTCACCTCACAATTTGATTTCAATTGAACCCACAGAAAGGCACGGTAACTTAATGTCACATGGGGGCACGAAACTTCACTTGATGGGAGAAGATAAAATCGAAGGGGGCCGCCCAATATTAAAGGGAGGCACACGACTTGAGGAAGGGAGAAACGGCGCCACACATGAATTCTTTCAAGATTTCTTGGTTCTTTAAATTAGTTTTTCTTTTCTTATTTGTCTTGATGCTAGAATTTTATATTAGATTTTTATTTAGTTTTCTTATAAATTAATTTATTTTTTTAGGATTACGATATAACCTAACTTTGATTATGTGAATATTTCATAAATGTATTAATTTAATATTTGTGTCTTATTATTGAGTATTTCATTTTATATGTTTGTGAATGCTTGATCACCAATTACATGATTTGAGATTCAGTTTAAGACTGATAAGTGATAATTGTTTCAGTCTATATTTAAAATACCATAGGATGTCGTAAGATAGAAATATCTATGGGCTAATGTAATCTTTATAGAGTTGTTTTTGTTCTTAATGAATTTTGATAGATTTAGAATTGTTACAGAGATGTAGAAAATTTGCCTATTGAGATATTCCATTAATGCTTAAGAAAAATTAATAAATAAATTAAAGAGACCTGATTATCAATAATATAAAAAGATATTTTTAATTCAATTAGGAAAATTGCATAGGATTAGTTATGATGAATCGGAAATCCTACATTCTTACTTTTTTGATAAAAATTTGCTTCTTTAATTTTGTTAGTTTACTATTCTAGTTTAGTAATTAATTCTTTTCATTCGAATTATCAAATAGATCTTAACTTAATATATTTTAATATTTATTAGTAATTATTCAATCCTCGTGAGACGATATTTTTATTCATTCACTTTATTAACTGTTACGATTCGTGTACTTGTGAAATCGACGAACAAGTTTTTGGCGTTGTTGCCAGGGATTTAGATAAAATTATTAATAATATATCGCTTCAATTTCGATCTAGTTTGATATGTTGTGTCTTTTATTTCATATTTGCTTAGTGTATTAGACGAAGCTAGAGCTTAGAACTACTACTTTTTTTTTAATCTCGAAATTGAGAAAACGGAGAAGAGATTAGGGAAGAAGAAGCGAGAAGATCAGAAACGTTCAGTCACTATGGTAGAAAATGAAAATCCTAGAGGGGATGCACGGGCATTAAGGGAATTTGCACTACCACAGGTCACAGAGATTCCTTCAGTTATCCGAAAACCTACTATTGAGGCCAACAACTTTGAAATTAAGCTGGCTATCTTGCAAATGATCCATACATCGATTCAGTTTTATGGACTGTCGAGTGATGACCCTAATGCCCATATTGCAAGTTTCTTGAAAATTTGAGACACTTTCAAGTAAAATAGTGTTACTGATGATATCATTTGCCTCTAGTTATTTTCATTCTCTCTTTGAGACCAACCTAAGAATTGGTTAAATTCATTGCCTACTAACTCAATCGCTACTTGGGAAGATTTAGCCCAGAAATTTCTTGCTAAGTTTCCTGTCAAGATAGCAAAGATGCGCAATGAAATTTTAAATTTTGCTCAGATAGAGAGCAAATCACTTTATAAAGTTTGGGAGCGATACAAAGATCTACTTAGGCATTGCCCTCATCATGGATTGCCGAAGTGAATGCAAGTTTAAAACTTCTATAATGGCCTTGCTTTTGTTACAAGAACTCTGATAAATGCAACTTCAGGAGGAGCATTTATGGGCAAAACACAAGATGCATATGAGCTATTGGATGAGATGACCATGAACAACTATCAATGGTTGAGTAAAAGGGTTTTACTAAAGAAAGAAGCTATATTATATGAGATTGAAGTTATTGCTACCTTGACAACACAAGTCCACAAGCTTACTAAACAACTGAAAGCAAATCAATTGCCCACAATTCCATTTACTTGAGACAACTGGTGTGTGATTTTTGTGAAGGCAACCATGTGAGTGAAGAATGTCAAGTGAGAAATCCACTTTCTTGGGCCCAAGCAGAGTAAACAAGTTTTGTTGCAAATTAAATAGGCATAACAATTGCCCACAAGCTTACTAAACAACTGAAAGCAAATCAATTGCCCACAAATTCCATTTACTTGAGACAACTGGTGTGTGATTTTTGTGAAGGCAACCATGTGAGTGAAGAATGTCAAGTGAGAAATCCACTTTCTTGGGCCCAAGCAGAGTAAACAAGTTTTGTTGCAAATTAAACAGGCATAACAATCCATACAGTGCAATATACAATCCCAAATAAAGGAATCATTCCAATTCTTCACGGAATAATCAGAATGTATTGAAGCCCCCACCTGACTTGTCATCTAGTGAGCCACTGAAAGAGATGTTGGCACTTGAAAAATCAATGACACAATTGGCTAATAACACCAATTGATTCATGACAGAAACTAAGATCAATTTTCAGAATCAAGCAGTTTCGATTCGGAATTTGGAAATCCAAGTAGGTCAATTGGCCAATATGCTCGCTGAGAGACAACGGGGTAATTTGCCTAGCACAACTGAAATGAATCCAAAGGAGTAGTGCAAGATAATCACTTTGAGAAGCGAGAAAGAGTTGGAACCTCCAACTAGAGGTAAAAAGTCAGAAAAAGAAGATCAAAATATGCAACATACCAAACCACCAAGCATTGAAGAGATTTTTGAAAGTCAACCAGTTCCATTGTAGGATTCAGCTCTAAGAGTTCTATTAGCTCAACGACTCAAAAAGAATAAGCTTGATAAGCGCTTTTCTAAATTTCTTGAAGTGTTTAAAAAACTGCATGTTAACATTCCTTTTGCAGATGCCCTCAAACAAATGCCGAGTTATGTGAAATTTATGAAGGATATATTATCAAATAAGAGAAAATTGGAGGAATACGAAATAATGGCTCTTACTGAGGAGTATAGTGCGATTTTATGAAAGAAACTGCCTCTTAAGCTGAAGGATCCAGGGAGCTTCACTATTCCATGTTCAATTGAAAATTTAGTGTTTGAAAGAAATTTATGTGAGTTAGGTGCAAGTATTAATCTCATGCCTTTGTCTATATTCAGGAAGCTTAGACTATGTGAGGTGAGACCTACTACGATTTCTTTGCAATTAACAGACCGTTCAATAAAGCACCCAAAAGGAGTTATTGAAGATGTATTAGTTAAGGTGGACAAGTTTATTTTTCCAGTTGACTTCATTGTTCTTTACATGGATGAAGATAGAGAAATTTCCATCATTCTTGGTAGACCATTCTTAGCTACAAGCCAAGCACTTACTGATATTCAAATGGGAGAACTGCAGTTGAGAGTACTAGAGGAGGAGGTCACATTTAATGCTTTCAATGCCATCAAATATTCAAATACAAGTGAAAGATGTTTTAGCATTCAAGTGACCGAATCCTTGGTCACCGAAATGTTTAATGAACAAAAGGAATTGTTGGAAGTTTGTTTGTTTGGTTCCATTCCGTTTATGACAGAGGATCCCAAAGTGTTAGAATATGTCTCTTGGATGGATTCGTTTAGTCTTAACAAAAGAAAATATTTTGAAGACTTGGGACAAGGACCTTCTCGACAACTTCCATCTATTGAGAAGCCGCCTATTTTGGAGCCCAAGCATTTACTGGAACACCTTCGATATGCTTATCTTGGGAAATTATCTACTCTTCCGATAATTATTTCATCTATGCTTCTAATGAAGAGGAAGAAAAATTGCTAAGAGTTCTTCGAAAATATATAGCAGTTATTGGGTGGACACTTGCTAATATCAAAGGAATCATCCCTTCTATTTGTATGCACCAAATTTTGTTGGAAAATGATTGCAAGCCGACGGTGGAGCACCAAAGATGAATCAATCTGAAAATGAAGGAAGTAGTACGTAAAGAAATCTTAAAATGGTTAGATGCTGGAGTGAATTACCCTATTTCTAATAACTCATGGGTTAGTTTTGTTCAAGTGGTACCAAAGAAAGAAGGATTGACAGTGGTGGCAAATGCTAACAAAGAGTTGATCCCTACAAGAACCGTCACTAGGTGGAGAATTTGCAGGATTACTGAAAATTGAACAACGCAACTAGGAAGGACCATTTCTCCTTACCATTCATTGATCAAATGTTGGACAGGCTAGCTGGGCATGAGTATTATTGCTTCCTAGATGGTTGTTCAAGATATAATTAAATTGCCATAGTACCAGAAGATCAAGAGAAGACTACCTTCACATGCCTCTACAGTACGTTTGCTTTTCGTCAAATTCCCTTTGGATTTTGTAATGCACTTGCCACTTTCCAAAGGTGTATGATGGAAATATTTTCTGATATGGTAGTGCAGATTATTGAAATCTTCATGGATAATTTTTCGATTTTTGGATTCTCTTTTGATGATTGCCTTGGCAATTTGGTGTTAGTTTTGGAGAAATGTGAAGAAACTAACCTTGTGCTTAATTGTGAGAAATTCCACTTCATGGTAAAAGAGGGAATAGTCTTGGGTCATCGGATCTCTTCTAAAGGGATTGAAGTAGATAGAGCAAAAATTGAGACAATAGAGAAGCTTCCACCACCAACATAAAGGGAGTTTAGAGTTTTCTTGGACATGCGAAATTTTATAGAAGATTCATTAAGAAGTCTCTAAAATTTCTAAACTCCTTTGTAATTTGGTTGTGAAGGAAAACTCATTTATCTTTGATAAAGAATGTGAGAATGCGTTCTTGCTACTTAAAGAGAAGCTTGTGTCAGCTCCTATTGTTATAGCACCGGATTGAGATCTACCATTTGAATTGATGTGCGATGTAAGTGAGTATGCAGTAGGCACAGTATTGGGACAGTGAAAGAACAAGCAATTTCACATGATTTATTATGCTAGCCGGACCCATATGATGCCCAACTCAATTACGCCACAACAGAGAATGAGCTACTGTTATAGTTTTCGCTTTTGACAAGTTCCGGCCGTATCTAATTGGGAATAAGGTAATTGCCTACACTGACCATTCCGAAATTAAGTATCTTATTGTTAAGAATGAAGCCAAGCCAAAACTCATTCGTTGGGTTCTCCTACTACAAGAGTTTGTTATTGAGATTAGAGACAAGAAGGAAACTGAAAATTTAGTGGCAGATCATCTCTCCCAAGTAGAGTTATAAGAGCAACTTGAGTCCCAACAGCTGGCCATTGATAATAATTTCTCTGATTAGTTACTTTTAGCTATTTCCTCTAACAAGCCTCTACTTTGGTATGTCGATTATGTCAATTTTCTTGTAGGATAAATCATTCCTCTAGATCTCTCCTACCAACAGAAGAAACGATTTTTCTCAAAAGTAAAACATTATTTTTGGGAAGAACCGGTACTTTATCGGCATTATGTGGATCAAATCATTAGGCATTGTGTTCCAGAAGAGGAGATGACAGACATTTTGTTGCACTGTTATACACTAGAATGTGGAGGGCATTTTGGAGCTCATAGAATTGAAGCTAAAGTTCTCAAATTCGGATTTCATTGGCCAACCCTGTTCAAGGATGCTCATGTTTTTATTGTTGCTTGTGATAGATACCAGTGCTTTGGGAATATATCGAGACGTAATGAAATGCTTTTGTAGAATATTTTGGAGGGAGAACTGTTTGATGTCTGGGATATTGACATCATGGGACTCTTTTCTTTTTCCTACAACAAGAAGTACATTTTTCTAGCAATAGATTATGTATCCAAGTGGGTAGAGGCAATTGCAACTCCTACTAATGATGGAAAAGTGGTGCTTAATTTTCTCAAAAAGAATATCTTTACAAGATTTGGGATTCCTAGTTACATTATTAGCGATGATGGGACTCACTTTTGTAATAAGCAGTTTGAAGCTCTATTATTGAAATATGGAGTTTGACACCAGAAAACATTGGCTTATCACCCTCAGACAAACGAGCGAGCAGAGATATCAAATAGGGAAGTGAAGCAGATTTTTGAGAAAATAGTTAGCATCTCTAGAAAAGATTGGGCTAAAAAGCTAAATGATGTGCTATGAGCTTGTTGAATAGTATTCAAAACACCTTTGGGAATGTCTCATTATAGGTTGGTTTTTAGGAAATAATACAATTTTCCTGTAGAGCTCAAGCACAAAGCTTATTGGGCAATAAAACGCCTAAACATGGATCTCCAAGCGGTAAGTGAAAAGTGTTTGTTGCAACTGAACGAGATGGAAGGATTTCACAATGAAGCTTATGAGAATGCAAAAATCTACAAGGAACAGACCAATGCTTGGCACGATAAGCATATCTCATAAAAGGAGTTTCGACCTGGATAACAAGTTTTGTTTTACAATTCACGGCTTCGCCTCTTTCCAAGAAAGCTCAAGCCGCGATGGTTAGGCTCATTTCTGGTTATCAAAGTCTTTTCTCCTAGAGCAGTTGAAATCACTCATGATGAGAATGAGACCTTCAAAGTAAATAGACAATGCCTGAAGTCTTATTTAAATGGTGAATTTGCTAGCTAGAAGACCACTATTCTCCTTGATCTGACTTAGAAGATGAGCAACAATCAAGCTAATGACTATAAATAAAGCATTTTTAAGAGGTAACCCAAATTTTTTATATTTCTGTTTATGTTTTATTTTTTCTCTTTATCTTATTATTATGCTTTCATTTTATAGGAATAAAGAAACTGAAGAAATCTTTAATAGGTACACGGCTACACCTTAAGGAAAAATATTCAATTAAAAATCAGGGGAGCATCTCTTATTCTCTCTCTTTCTTTTCTTTCATTTTTCTTTATTTTTTCTCATTGAAGACAATGTGATAATTTAAGTTGGGAGAAGGAAATTTATTCAAAAAAAAAATTGTGTTTTTTTGTTATGTTTGGTTTTGAACAAAAAATTGCCTATGATAAGAATATGATTGAAACTAATTATAATTTTTATAAAATATTTTCATTGCTTAAGTCCAGTTATCAGTTCTTTACTTGATCTTGTTTAATTTGATAGGATCATTAATCATTGTGTATATTTAAAGAAATTTTATGTGAATTTTATGAATTTGGATAGTCTCTACTTACTCTAAAAACTTGTTTGATTAATCTTGAGACAAAATCTTGTACAGAATATTACTTGAAAGTGATTTTGGTATTTTTTCAATTGATTGAACCTTTCAAACTTACATCTTTATTATCTTTATCTCTAGTCACGTATTTAATCTACTCCTAAACATGGTTGAAAAAAAGAGAGTGATATTCAAAAAATAATAATGTACAAAGTTCCATTTACTCTGATGTTTTGAGTTGTCTTAGTAATTAGGAGTATTCATTACTAATGTTTACTCTTACGTCAAACTACAACTTGAAATATGAGTATGCAAAAATACTTTAAGTGTTGACTTGTTGAGTAATTGGGTACATCCATCATAAATGTTTGTATTCATGTCAAAAGGTGAGTAACAACTTGAAGTAGAAAAAGAAATAAGAAAATTGAAAGAACGATAAAAGAGATATTTTGAGATATTCAAAAGACTGAGAAGAGAGTATGTTTTAAAAGTCAAAGTGCTTTATTTGTTTAAATCTTATTTTCTTTGAAGTCCTCACTCTAGCCATATATCACAAGCTTAATAAAGACCTATTGATTCTGAATAATATTTTGTTTTATATTAATAGAATGATTTGAAAAACAAACCTATGGAATTTTTAGAGCTCCATTATTTATTTATTTGTTTATATAAAACCATCTGGAGAGTTAACGATGAAATGAGAATAATAAATATGCATGAATGTGAAAATATATAATGATGAGTTTTGAATTATCTTTTTATTTATAAAAATTTTATTTTTTTTAATTTTTTTAATTTTAATTTATTTATTTAATTGTATTGAAGGAAAAGACAGAGAATTTGCAAAAAGAAGAGACATAACAAGAAGTCCGGAACTTACATATAGATGTGCCGCATATACGCAAGGAGCTTAATTCAACACGGACCCACAAACAAGTCAACAATTCACTAGGCCTTACATAAGAGAGGCATAGTTGGTTTGTCCCAACAGACCCCACACGGCTCTTCACTCACAATTGGGCCCCAATTGGTATTCAATTAAAACCATACTTCCACATGTCCATATGGCCCGCACGGTTGCCTCACCTCACAATTTGATTTCAATTGAACCCTGAGAAAGACACGGCAACTTAGATCTGATTTACTTTAAAATGAAATGAAATATAATGAAATAAAAATTATAAAAAATTAAAATATTATTAAAATATTTTTTTAATATTAATTTGATTTTGAAATATAAAAAATATGTTTTAAAACTTGAAAAAGTTAAATTTTTTATTATGTTTTATATGAAAATTTTAAAAAATAGAATGATAAATTTAAAATATATTTTAAATTTTTAGTTTATCTCCGTAAGCAAACCGGACTTAATGTCACATGAAGACACGAAACTTCACTTAGACGGGAGAAGCTAAAAACGAAAGGGGCCGCCCATATTAAAGGGGGGTGCACGACTTGAGGAAGGGAGAAACCGAGCCGCGTTCACGAATTCTTTCAAGTTTTTTTTTTTTTGGTTCTTCAAATTAGTTTTTTTTTAAAATTTTTTTATTTGTCTTGATATTAAATTATTTTATTAGATTGTTATTTAGTTTCCTCATCAATTAATTTATTTTTTTCGGATTATGATATAGTCTAATTTTGAGTATGTAAATTTTTTTTAGTTAGATTAATTTAATATTTGTGCCTTATTATTGAGTATTTTATTCTAAACTTAATATTTATGAATGCTTGGTTACTATTTATATGATTTGGGACTCAGTTTGAAACTGAAAAATGATAATTGTTTCAGCCTATATTTGAGATACTATGATACTATAGGATAAAGATATTTATAGGTCTATATAATCTTTATAGGGTTTCTTTGTTTTTAATGAATTTTGACAAGTTCAAAATTGTTAGAGAGATGTAAGTATTTACCTCTTAAAATATGTCGTTAATACTTGAGACGGATTAATGAATAAATTAGAGAGATCAGATTATCAATAATAGGAACAAATATTTTTAATTCAATTAGAGAAATTGCATATGATTAGTTATGGTGGATCGAAAATCTTACATTTTTGCTTTCTTGATAAAAATTTGCTTCTTTAATTTGTTTACTTCACTATTCTAGTTTAGTAATTAATTCTTTTCATTCGAGTTATCAAATACATCTTAATTGAATACATTTTGATATTTATTTATAAGTTTTTAATTCTTGTGAAATGATATTCTTATTCATCTACTTTATTATATATTATGATTTATACACTTGCAAAATCAACGAACAATATTTCATGTGATAACGTGCAAACACATAGGTGATTGCCTGCCAAAATAGGTTTACTACAAATCTGGTCATCAAGTTATAAGTCTGTAAAATAGATTTAATGGATGGCATCAAGTTATTTTAATTTGTATGGTTCTTCTCTTTTCTTAGCAAAAATTGTAGCTCAAGTTTAACATTCTAGCTCTGTTGCTTTTCAGATTCCTATGGTATATACATTTTTTTGGACGCTCTAGCTCATGTTCTTTATATGGATTTGCTGGAAGTAAATGACAGTTTCTGTCTATCTTTTTTTTGAGAAGAGATGGGCCATGTATTTATGGCTGATCCCCTTCCAATTTTATTGGTAGTTCTCACTTATGAAGGAAAACAAATTGTAATTACAACAAAATACCTGGGGATACAAGTAAGCAATAAACGGTGGTTTCTCTATCTTTATCTGCTACGACTTTCATGGGATTTTGAATTGGAGTATTGCTGATTCATTTCATATATTAAATGGCTGCCTGATGTTCAGTGCTTCCTATATAAAATTATCATCAGTGATGTCTATAGATGTTTGTTTTTATGCTTTTGGTGAAGAGCGAGGTATGTGTAAAATGGTTGATAAGATGCTAAAATATTGCTGGGGCGAGCATCTTACTTTTAAACTCAAGCATGTTCCATGTTGCTGTCACGAGTTTATTATTATTATTATTATTATTAACGTACAAAACTCTAGGTGGTTGCCGTCCAGATTAGGTTGGGAAATATTATAAAACCGACCAGATTTTTGACAAATTTGCTTAGTTAAATGGATCTTCGGCTTGGGATTCGCCCCCCATCCATTATTGTTATCATCTTTAACTACAGATCTAGCCATCACATGTTACTTTGATTTGTAAGGTTCCTCTATTTTTAGCAACAACTGCACTCCTAAGAGGTCAGATGGCATTGCAAAACCATTTTGGATTGCTCTCAAGAACTACTTCCTGGAAGGAAATATCAACTTAAAGCAATAGCCAATTGTTACAAGTTTTTGAGATCCTCAGACAACATTGCATTGATTGCAATAGGATTCATCACACTCATCTTACAGTTGTAAAGATCTTGCTCTTATGTTTTCATCGTGAAGTTGCTAAACCTTCTTGATTTCACAGTGCTGAATGTAACGATTTTCATTAGAATAATGCAAACACCATACTCTTATCTTACTAAGTAAGATATGATACATTCATTACAATTAGATGATAAAGAAACATCCAATAAAAAATAATCATTTGATAGTGGTCAATGTAACACATCTTATTTGATAGTGTGATGCATAAAACTTTCCTTTTCATCATGGTCAAATCCTTCTACACAACGCAAACATAGCTATTTCCCAAGAAAGGGACAACCACCCTTTTATATTTGAAGTGAAATGGATAAAATAAATAATTCATCTCAATATTACACTTTTTTAAATTTCTATACAAAATAAAATAAACAATTCAATTTTTTCAAATCTCAAAACAAAACTAATATTAAAAAGATATATTACAATAATATTTTATTCTTTTTTCAACTTTTATCTCATCTTATTTCATCTCTGAAAATAAATCAGGCATAAATGTCCATATAAAAATAGAGAGGATCTTATTCGCCAAGGAAGTGGTCTGCGAGGTAAGGCCAGCACAAGAAAGGTACCCCATCAGTTGGATACGAGCAATTTGGCTATATTGATAATATTTGGATGCACATTCTGAAGGAGATGCCTATTAGTGAGTTGAGAAATGCTAAGGAGCATCCAACACACAATACTCATATCTCACATGAACAATAAATATTATTGTTATTGTTCATGTGGGAGGTGGGTGTTGTACATTAGATACTCCCAATCATTTTTCTAGTGAGTTTGGCTGCTTGTGTCAAAGAATTTTATTTTATTTTTATTTTTTGAAGAAGTGTAAAGAACACACCCTAAAAATGTAGTGTCGATACTTTTTGTTGGATAGAAAATTATAATGCTAGCCTATCAATCACTCCTAGGATGGGAAAAAAACCGAAGCCCAAAATTGAGTCCCACCCCAAAACATCAAAACCCAACATCGAAACCCCTCCTTCGTTGTAAACAACGATTCCACCAACGATTCCTCCATTGTGTGTACAATTTTTTATTTTTTTATTTTTTTGGGTTTTGTTTGTTTGTGCTTCTATTTGGTGTAGTGGAAGTGTTGGTGTCTAAGTTGTTTGCGTTTTTATTATGAGGCTTTTAAGTTCAAGATTTGGAGAAATGATATTATAGGCTCATAAGGTGTTTTGTTCTTAAATCCTATGTTTTCTATGCCAACTAGTGGTCATAGCCTGGAAAAGAAAATGAAATTACGAGCAAATTCTGTTGTTTGTCGATGACGCGTGGAGACCACGAGAGGGAGGAGAGAAAGGGGACAGGGTTTTCTGTTGTGGGTAGCAGCATAGGGAGAAGGGAAAACTATTCGACCGAATGAAGATGTATAATAATTTGGCATGTGCATGTGTTGAAGATGAATTTGTGAGATGCTGATGTGTCAAACTCTCATTGGTGTCTATTTTTCTTCCATTAATGGGTAAAGTATTTGAACTTGAGATTAAAAGGAGAATGAAAATGGGGAGAAGGAGAAGTGTATCAAAGTATGATGAGCAGGTGTGGTAAAGTAAGGTGGAGTTGAGAATAGAAATAGGGCTAGGAAGTAGAAACATTAGGGATTTTTGGAAACTCTCATATGCAAAACCAATTTCAAATTATTATGGAACCTGAAATATGCAAAAAATTTGAAGAGATTCTAATCCCATTCTCAGTTCTTCTTT
Source organism: Platycarya strobilacea (assembly GCA_036898215.1). Classification (NCBI taxonomy): domain Eukaryota; kingdom Viridiplantae; phylum Streptophyta; class Magnoliopsida; order Fagales; family Juglandaceae; genus Platycarya; species Platycarya strobilacea. The sequence continues at coordinate 11,943,261 of CM072546.1, read as the reverse complement.
TGTTCTTAATCATCCAAGCAACAAGTAAATACTAGAAGTAGAACCCAACCTCCTTTAACCAACAAAAGCATGTGATAAACAAGACCAAAACCATTGCATCCGAACCACGTGTATTTCTTTTTAACTTTTTGATTAGTGAGTTAGTCCGTACTAATTAAAAATTGAATAATATATCGCTTTCTAATATTATTATTGTGTATTTCTTTATATACTCCATGAGGCATGATATATGGTTACCAAGTATTCAAATAACTTTTGTTTATCATGTTTTTTTACCAACAATTAATTATCTTTACCAACATTTTCCCTTTTATTTTATTTGATTTTCAGGCTTCAATACAGATGGATCTCTTACCTAGTGAGACTTCAACTCCACATGAGACTCCGGATGCCTTAACTCCGGCCCTAACGGTAGCACCGAGTCCGAGTCAAAGTCAAAGTAGGCTACCCATCTCCAGAGCACAAATATTGTGTGCAAGCAGTCGATTTTCACTTTTAGTCGACATAAAATTAGAAATGGAAGATCCTAATCAGTTTAATGAGGAGGGGGAGATGGGTATTGGGGACGATCCAGTTTAGGGTTCGGATGTACCACTACTACCTTCAATTGTAAGGCCACCATATTTACGATTAAATAAAAAAAGATTGTGGACATGAAACATTTCACTAAGGTCAAGGGTGGGGATCCCCAACAACCGTGAGCTGAGTGCCACCATTGTGGAACTTAAGTAGGGTGTCATTTAAAAAGGCAAGGCACTGCTTGTTTGTTATCACATTTAAATGGTTGCCAGAGGTACCAACTGGCGAAAGGGTTGGTGTCAAGAGGTTAGTGTCAGACTAATCTCATATGTATTCTACTTGATACGTTCATTTAATCCCATTTAATTTCTACTTAATACTAATGTTGATCATAAACTATTAAACGTAGTCGCAGATCACTCTCAAACTAATCTTAGTTACGAGACTTTTATGTCCACTGATGGAATATATACAAGGAACCTAGTCATCCCTCCATATAGTGGGAATGTGTACTATGAGGCGCTCGTAAAGACGATTATCAAGAATGAGATGCTTTTTATTATGGTTGACAATAGAAGGTTTTGGAAGTTTTTGAAGTTGCTGGAGTCAAGATTTTCACTGTCATCACGGTATAAAGTGATTCACGATTGTATGAAGAGACATCTGAAGGAAAAGACAGAGATGAAGATATTTATCACCACTGGCCAGTGTCATTTACAATCGACACATGGACGTCCATATAAAATATTGCGTACATGTGTATCACAGTACACTAGATTGATAGTGAGTGGAATTTGAAAAAGCAGATTATTGGCTTCGAAGAAATAGTTGATCATAAGGGTGTGTCGATTGGGGTGGAGATGGTTGATTGTCTGATCGATTGAGACATTCAAAAAATGTTATGCATTACAATTGGCAATGCTGGTATCAATAAGACTGCAATTGAATGGTTTACGCGGAATACGAAGGTGAGAGAAGATGTGATCTGCAACCACCATTATATCCACGTTTGATGTACTGCTCACATAATCAACTTTATTTTTTGTGAGCCTTTTGGCTTTAAGTTTTAATTTTTAATTTTAATATTGTTATGATTAAAGTCTTCAAAAATTAGGATATTTTTTATATTATTATGATAATTGGGTATTCTTCAATGATCAAATAGGTGAGAGGTTGAAAGGTGTGCACGATTCCATCACCAAAATCCGCAATATTGTGTGGTACGTGAGGACTTTCCCCCAAAAGCTGTGGAAGTTCAAGGTACTAGCAGTATAGCTTGGGGTTGAGTGTTCTCGGACATTATGCTTAGATGTTCCAACTCTATGGAACTCTACATGCCTCATATTGGATGTGGCACAAAAGTACTAAAAGCCGTTTAAGCGGATGGAGGTCGAGGATGTGGGCCTTAGATATGCCTTAATGGAGCCTGCAGGAAGGGGGCTCGATCCGCCGAACAATACGGATTGGCAACAAGTGGAGGAGTTTGTGACATTTTCACAGATCTTCTATGACATCATTATGCGGGTATCTGGATCCGCATATATGATTGCAAACATGTGGCTGAACAAGATTTCAATGCTATACTATCACTTGAAAGAAGGTTGTGATGACCCAAGCAGACTGTTATCTAGTATGGCAAAAAACATGCAGACAAATATGATAAATATTATAGGCAAGTGGAGAAGATAAATAGGTTACTTTTCATAGCATCAATCATCGACCCCCAATTGAAGTTGGCGATGATAGAATGGTGGGCAAATGAGGTCCTCGGGATAGTGAAGATTACGACGTTTAATACAACGCTTAAGGCAGATTTGGGTAACTTATACACCCACTACAGCAGCACTAGCCAGATTTCATTCTCAATAGGCGTAGGTACCTCACACTCGAGATTGAGCTCGGGACCTCCTTCCGATGTCTATGGCTGTCAGGCCTGTGCATTTAGTCGAGCCCGAGGCTTTAACGTTATGACGTCGTTTCATGAATGCTTGACAAGAAATGTGTTGTAGTGTACGAATAATGTTGAGTGGTATTTATCTAGTACTCAACCCTCTCTCATATTGCTCGAGATATGCTAGTCATTCTTATCATTACGGTTATATATGAGTCGGCATTTAGCACCGGAGATCGAGTATTGGATGCTTACTGGAGTTCATTGTCACTGTCTACCGTGGAAGCCCTCAATTGCACACAAAACTAGATTAGTGATATGCTTTATGGACTAAATAGCATTGACATAGATGTTGAGAACTATACGCTTGAGTCAGATAAAATTATATTAATTTGTTTACTTAATTTTTTTTTATTAAAGACAAAGTTTTTATAATTATTTAATTATTTCAATGATTCTTTTTATGATTTCATAAATCTATTTAACTTATACTGTCTATGATTTTATAGATGTAATTTTTCAATTTTGCTTCTCTATCCATTAGTTGTCTTGTATGACTTAATATCTTGTGGTCAAATAATTTGTCTACAAGAAACTTGAGTGCACTTCATCTTGCATATGAATTGATCATTGAATTTCCAAGTTGGTGTAGGAGTGCTTGCTGGAAAATATTATGATAACATTTGGATTTGATGCAAGTGGCTGAAAAATATCCAAGAACGTCAAGTGCAGGTGCGTCCACTTGATATTCGATTTTGTCTTAGATTCAGTGGATATCTCTTCAAACATAAAACACAAAAGTTCTAGATATTTCTCTTTCGGTTCTAGATCATCTTGAATCAGCTCAATCGGAGATTGGATGAGAGAGTTATTCCCATATTACGAAAAGATGTCAGAACTGTCTAAAATTCCGCAATTATCTTCATTTGCTCCTAATGTCTCCATTTGTGTCCTAAATCAAAATATAAGAATAATGAGTATAGTTAGGCATCAAATAATAATAAAGTATTAAACATTAAGAGAGGAAAATATGGCATTTTATATTCTCATCAATATATTAAATCATGCTTATATCTATTTCAAGATAAATGACCATTAATTTTAATAATATGAGTTATATCCATTATTTTCTCATTTCTTTTAGTATTTAAATAGAGTATTTAGAGTGCATTTTTGTGCACTCATCATAGGGCTAGGATTTTAGTGGAGGCTAAGGGGAATTTCGAGATTGAGATTAGGTTAGGGTTTGGAAGTAAATTGACTAGGGTTTGGGAAGATGGATTTCGGCCAAGGTCGTTAAAGTTAGGTGGGATAAGATTTTGAAATGATTTGAATAATTCCTAAAATGTAGGAATTAGGGTTTTGACAAGATGAGTGGGCGGCAATGAGGTAGGGTTGTTGGCCGAGTATTGCTTTTATTTTGGGATAAGATTTGATTTATTCAATCAATTGGTTAATTGATCAATCACTCGAGAGAATTAAGGGATAATTTGGTGATGTGGCAATGGGTGAATCTCGATTAGGGTATGGTGGTTGTGGCCGAGTATGCTAGATAAGGAAGGTGGGAGGTTTGATTTTGAAATGGTTTGAAATTTAAAATGATTTGAATTGGTAGGATGTTCGTGGCAGGATGTTAGGATTATGGTAGTGGTCGATTATGGAATGGACTTGGTTGGTAAGATAGAGTTTTGAATTTAATTTGATTTGGTTGAGAGAAATATGGGAGGTTATGATGGATAAGGTGGCAAGTGAAGTTCGGTTATGGCAAGTGGTTTGGCCAAGTATGTGGAGTGATGTGGAGGGAAGATTTGATTAGATCAATATTTGATTAATGACCAATCAAATGAGGAATGAAGATGTGTCAAAGGTGGGTTTCGACAATGACAAAATGGTGATGGCTGAATGAGATAAATTAGGAAAGTGGTTTGATTTGATTGAATGATTTTGAATTCAAATGGAAGGGAGTGGCCAATTATGGAAATAGGGATGGGGGTCGACTTTGGCTATTTTTGGATAGAGAATTTGGGTTTGAATGTGAGATAAAATAGGAAATGATTGGGTGGTTGATGGCCGGCTAGGGTTGGAGAGGTGAGGGGCAAAATTGTCAAGTGATGGACTAGGGTTTCATGGCTTATAGCCGAGTAGTGTGTTAGGGTTAGGGTTTTGAGGTGGTGTTGCCGTGGGGTAGGCTAGGGTTTTATGTGGCTACAACAAACTCCAATTGATCAAGTGAACAACTAAATGAAGATTGAACACTCAAACAATGAAGAACACGCCAATTCCTTCAAGGCCACTAAGGGTTCGGCAACTTCAATTCTTCCAACACTTCCACACTTCTCCAATCAACAACACTCACACTCAATCACACTTGAGCAATCCAAAACTCACAATGGTTGTGGGTTTCGAAATCCTCTAGGGAGCACACACACACTTCCTCAAATCCATAAGTGGTGTGGATTTGGCCTCACCAATACAAATGAAATCAAGAACACAATTATCAATCACCAAACTCAAGAACACTCACACTACAATTCTCAAATTCATAAGTGGTGTAAATTTGGCACTCTCACAAGACACTCAAACACTTTTTTAGTAATTTTTTCAATAAACAAACAAATAGAAATGAACTCCAGATAACTCCACGAACAAAAGAACAAACCAATAAACTCTAAAGATTCAAGAACAACACTAAATAAACAAGAACACCAAAATAAAAGAAATACTTCAAATACTTTGATAAATAAATTATAGATGTGAAACACATCGATTTATGAATTGCACGATGTGTTTCTCTCCAAAAGGATTCACAAATTGCATCTTTTGAAGTCCAAGTGTCTAAGTACTAAAAATCCAAACCACATTAGGTGGCCGGCCTAAGCTCTTAGGAAACCACTCCAATTCTCAATTCTCCCAAAAGATGTGAAATGAAGACCTAGAGGTTCTATTAATAGAGTCTAACAAATTGGAAACTCCCAATGGGTCCAAAATAAGATAATTACTAAAATAACCAAATACATAAATAAATAAAATAAATAAATATACAAGTGATAGGTGGCACCCAAGTAATGAGGTCGTGGCATGCTAGGTCCATGATGGCTGAAGGGGTGCCCAACTCACCCAGAACCCGAGCCCACAAGGTTACCAGGCCCAAGGCCCGTTAGCCGCACCCACGACCACACGGTGTCCGAATCGGAATAGGGAGACTGAACCTGGGGACGAGCCAAGTCCCTGGTCGTCCCGACCAGACCAGGAAATGGTTACACCGGCTTCGAGAACACGCTAAGGACAGAACGACGGCTCACATACTGATATATCCCCTGGACCTGTCTCCCGTCATGATCACCCCCGCATTTATGAACGACAGACAGCCGCCGGTCTACAGGTCCCCCCTCCCTTTAATGCGGAGACGCTACAAACATACGCCATTAATTGCTAAATTGACAAAAGATACAGCGGCATTTAATGCCCCTCTCCAAAAGGGTCTAATTGAGCATTAATTGGAGGGATACTCAATAAATACGATGAGAGCGACCGAGTCAGACCAGGCTTCCTTACCAAGGATGACGGTCAAGTGATGTCCCAATTTCCGACACATTCATCACACAGACCCTCCTCCCCAGAGAGGCACCTATAAATAACACCAGACCCGTGACGAAAAGACGGTACGCTCACAGACTCTCTTACTCTCTTTATCATATATTTCTCCTACACTAACTTGATCGTCGGAGCTGTCTCGGACCCCGACCCCCCTTGTTCTTGTTTTGTAGGTTACTATCGTACGGGATTCGATAAACAAGATTGCAAAATACGTCCTTAACAGTGGCGCCGTCTGTGGGATTCGTTTGTTTCTGATCAACGTACTTTCTGCATGTCTACTCTACCATTGTCCCAAACGACCAAGCACGACCAGCAGACAGATCCGTTGATGTGAGCTCCCGACTCCCTGAGGAGAGCGAGACCTTTGAAGGAGAACGACGCCGGATGCACACCGAGCTAAAGGAGTTGGGGGACAAGTACACTGAAATGGCAAAACTGATCAGCCCGGCAGCAGGGCATCTCTCCTCGCAGGGAAGCATAGGAACACCCTACAGCGCGGACGTCCTGGCCGTCCCTCTCCCGCCCAAATTCAAGGTCCCACCAGTAGAACTGTATGATGGGTCTCAGGATCCTGTGGAGCACATAGAAGCTTTTAAAGCCCATATCAGCCTACATGGCTATCCCGGCGAGGTAGCGTGCCGAGCATTCCCTCTCACATTGAAGGGGATGGCTAGGACATGGTTCGGAACCATTCCTCTGGGATCCGTCAGTAGTTTCGAGACGTTAGCCCGACTCTTCGTCACCCAGTTCATGGCTAGTAGGAAACGAAAGCGTCCCGCGGCGTACCTATTAACTGTCAAGCAAGGAGAGAAGGAGAGCCTGAAAGGGTACCTGACCAGGTTCAACGAAGAAAGGATGACCACCGACAACCAGGACGAAAAGATCACCCTGGCGGCATATGGCCTAGGAGCCCCTTCATGGCGGAGATAGCCCGCAAGACTCCCACCACTCTGAACGGGTTCATGGATCAGGCTGATGGCTTCATCAACGCCGAAGATACACTCGAAGCCTTAGTAGCCCCGCGATGCGGGGAGCTCCGACAGCATGATCGGAAAACAACCAGCGCCGGGGAAGGTTCCAGTAGGCATCGGGGGGCTAGGAAGTTCCCAGATGAGATGAGGAGAAGAGACCCCCCACGGGAACACAGACTATCGTCATGGCCTCAATCCAGCTTGGCGGTGGAAGATCAGAGCCGAGTAGAATCAAGGCGAGAGTCCATCAGGAGAAGAAGAGGGGATATGTATTGCGAGTATCACAAGTCCAAGGGCCACAACACCGAGGACTGCCAGGCCTTGAAAAAGAGTCAGAGGGATGAACAGATGAACGACCGAAGAGACAGAACCCGGTCGAGGACCCCTCGTCGGGAACAAGAGTCGAGCAGACACCGAGGAGAACCTGTATCCAGCCACCCAGCAGGAGAAATCAGAACCATAGTCGGGGGACCATCCCGAGGAGGGACTACGTCCTCCTCTCAAAGGGCACACGCGCGGAGAGCCAGATATGGGGAAGTCTACTCGCTGGGGCAGGCACCGAGACAGGGCAACCCAGGTCCCAGAGGGGAATCGATAGTTTTCAACGAGCAGGATGGGAAGGGAATCGCCTTTCCACATGATGACGCTTTGGTGATATCAGCATTGGTGGCCAATTTCACAGTTAAAAGGATGCTGGTTGACAATGGGAGTTCGACCGATATCTTGTTTTGGGAGGCCTTCATGCAGATGGGGATCGACCCCCGCCAACTTCAGCCTATCCGGGCCCCCCTTAAAGGATTTACAGGTGAAGCAGTACACCCCGAGAGCCTAATAACCCTCCCAGTTTTGATGGGCTCAGCGCCCAGGACCACGTCTGTCATGACCGAATTCTTGGTAGTGAAAGCTCTCTCCTCCTACAATGCCATCCTAGGGAGGCCGACCCTAAACAACTTGAGGGCAGTCACTTCTACCTACTACCTCAAGATGAAGTTCCCGACAGACAGAGGAGTAGGCGAAGTCAGAGGAGAGCTGGTCACCTCCAGGGAATGCTACGCCCGGGAATTGAAACACAAAGACAGTTCCCTGGCTACGATCTCCCTGGAGGACGAGCATGTTGATTTTCCGCCTGCACCTCCCCGAGCAGTATGGGACGATGAGATCAGGGACGAAGCGACACTACGCCAAGCGGAACCCAACGAGCCTCTGGAATTGATTCCGGTCGACGCCGACAACCCGGATCGGGCAGTACGAGTCGGAACCAGGATGGATCCAGTAGTACATACGGAACTCAAGGCCCTCCTCATCGAGCACAAAGACGTATTCGCTTGGACACATGTGGACATGCCCGGAATCGATAAGTCTGTAATAGAACACAGGCTGTGTGTTAACCCGACTGCCCGGGCAATTAGGCAAAAAAGAAGAAGTTTCTGTGCTGAGAAGTATGCCGCCATTGCAGAAGAGGTAGACAGACTCCTAACCGTTGGGCTCATCCGAGAGGCTCACTACCTAGAATGGCTGTCTAACGTAGTACTGGTAAAGAAGACCAGCGGGAAATGGCGTATGTGCGTGGACTTCACCGATTTGAACAAAGCCTGCCCCAAAGATAGTTTCCCTCTACCGCGCATCGACCTCATTGTGGATTCAACTGCTGGGCACTCTCTCCTCAGCTTCATGGACGCCTATTCGGGTTACAATCAGATCAAAATGAGCACGGACGACGAGGAAAAAACGGTGTTCGTTACAGATCACGGACTCTATTGTTACACCGCCATGCCTTTTGGACTCAAGAACGCGGGGGCTACTTATCAACGGTTGGTTAACCGTATGTTTAAAAAGCAAATCGGGAGAAACATGGAAGTTTACGTCGATGACCTCTTGGTCAAGAGCCGCTCCCCTAACGATCATGTGACAGACCTGAGAGAGGCCTTCTCAATCCTGCGACATTATCAGATGAAGCTCAACCCTGCCAAGTGCACCTTCGGGGTCGAGTCCGGCAAGTTCTTAGGGTAGATGGTCTCTGAACGCCGAATCGAGACCAACCCTGAGAAGATACAGGCTATCCTCAGAATGGCACCTCTGAGGAACCTGAATGAAGTCCAGCGATTGGCTAGTTGAATTGCTGCTCTCAGCCGGTTCATAGCAAGGTCGACCGATCGATGCTTTCCCTTTTTCCAAGTCCTCCGAAAAGCACACGAGTGGGACACATCGTGCGAGCAGGCATTCGAACAACTCAAAGATTACCTGACGTGTCCCCCGTTACTTAGCCAGACAGCTCCCAGAGAGACCCTTGTGGCTTATTTGGCAGTCTCGCCTCATGCAACATCTGCGGTACTAGTAAGAGAAACCGATCAGGGTCAGAAACCTGTGTACTATGTCAGCAGGGCACTTCAAGGAGCAGAGGCCAGGTACCCCCGTACAGAGATGATGGTATTCGCCTTACTTACAGCTACGCGTCGGCTGCGTCCATACTTTCAAGCCCACACCATAAGAGTAATGACCGATCAGCCCCTCGGAACCATTCTCCAGAAGCCCGATACGTCCGGTCGATTAGCCAAGTGGGCAATCGAGCTGAGCGAATTTGATCTAACGTTCCAGCCCCGAACAACGATGAAAGCACAAACACTGGCGGATTTTGTTGCAGAGTACACTGGGTTTCCAGAAGAGATCCCCAGTGAACCTCGGGGGCAGGCATGGCAGCTGTACGTTGACGGGTCCTCATGCCGAGCCGGGGGTGGAGCAGGTGTACACATCGTCACCGACCAGGGCGTCCAACACAACTACGCTATAGGCCTAACTTTCAAGGTAACCAACAATGAGGCGGAATACGAGGCCCTCATAGCCAGAATGACAATTGCTAGGGTCCTCGGGGCAACTGAGCTGGAGGCCCGAACTGATTCCCAAATAGTCTTTCATCAAGTACTCGGCCAATACATCACCAAGAGCGAAAAATTGAAATAATATCTGGAGCTAGTATGCATCGAGAGAGATTGATTCAGTTACTTCCGTTTACTGCGGATCCCAAGGGAAGAAAATCACATAGCGGATAGACTGGCGAAAATGGCATCAGGAAAAGACGAACATCCGCCCCCAAAAAACACTGAGATCAGGACGATAGACACTCCCTCCACGGGCAGCGAAGTCAGAGTAGTGGCTGTTGCAGACCCTGACTGGGCGACCGATATCACAGCATACCTCCGGACAGGCACATTACCTCCCGACCCAGGCCAGGCCCGCAAGATAAAGAATAGATCGTCCAGATTCACACTGATTGACGGATCACTGTACAGAAAGGGTTTCTCCGAACCATTGCTCAAGTGTGTGACGAAAGAAGAGGGGCAATACATACTGGCCGAGATCCATGAAGGAATCTGCGGGGCTCACATGGGGTCTAAAACGCTAGCCGCACGCACCACCCGTGCAGGGTATTACTGGTCGTGTTTGTTCCAGGAAGCAAAAGAATTCGTTAAGAAGTGCCCAAAGTGCCAAGAATACAGCACAGTGTTGCACTCCCTGTCGGAGGAACTCACTTCAATAACATCCCTCTGGCCCTTTGATCAATGGGGACTTGACCTTATAGGGCCATTCCCAGTAGGGAGGGGAGGAACTAAATTCATAATAGTGGCAGTGGATTATTTTACGAAGTGGGTAGAGGCCGAAGCCCTTGTCAGCATCACTTCTCAGGCCAGCACAAAGTTCTTATGGAAGTCAGTTGTTTGCCGGTTCGGGATACCTCAGAGCTTCATCTCAGACAACGGAAAGCAGTTCGATTGCAATCATTACCGAGAATGGTGCTCCATGTTGAAGATCAAGCTGAAGTACTCTTCTCCTGGCCACCCGCAGGCTAACGGACAGGCCGAGGCAACAAACAAAACCATCCTCAATACGCTAAAGAAAAGACTCAGAATGCACAAAGGGGCTTGGGCCGATGAGCTTCCAGGGGTCCTATGGGCATATCGCACAACAGTCCGAACCCCCACGGGAGAAACACCGTTTGCCCTAACCTATGGCTGCGAGGCGGTGATTCCAGTCGAGGTCGGGATGCCTACACTACGAATCCAGCACTATGACACTGCTTCCAATGATGCCAAGATGATGGAACGATTAGACTCCTTAGAGGAACACAGGGAAGAGGCCGGCATCCGACTTGCCAACAACAAACGCAAGGCAGAACAATACTTCAACAAAAGAGTAAAGCCGCGCAACTTCAAAGTCGGGGACTTAGTGCTAAGACAAACGGGCATCACGACTCCAGCACAAGGAAAACTGGGACCAAAATGGGAAGGGCCTTACATAGTGATGGCAACAAACAGACCCGGGTCTTACCGACTCAAAGATAGCTCTGGAGCCGACCTACCCCACCCCTGGAACAGTGAGAGGCTTAAGAGGTACTATGTGTAACATTTACTAATGTAATTTACTTCTGATGTAATTTGCTTCTTGGAGTCATAAAAAGCCCGATGTTATTCATATCCAATGCGTTATAAAATCCTCAACAAACACTCGGAGTCCCGCGGGGTCGGTCAATCCACCCACGCGATGCATCCGCCTCGGAGTCCCGCTGGGTCGGTCAATCCACCCACGCGATGCATCCGCCTCGGAATCCCGCGGGGTCGGTCAATCCACCCACGCGATGCATCACACTCGGAGTCCCGCGGGGTCGGTCAATCCACCCACGCGATGCATCCGCCTCAGAATCCCGCGGGGTCGGTCAATCCACCCACGCGAGGCATCCGCCTCGGAGTCCTGCGGGGTCGATCAATCCACCCACGCAATGCATCCGCCTCGAAAACCCGCGGGGTCGGTCAATCCACCCACGCGATGCATCAGCCTCGGAGTCGGTCAATCCACCCACGTGATGCATCCGCCTCGGAATCCCGCGGGGTCGGTCAATCCACCCACGCGATGCATCCGCCTCGGAGTCGGTCAATCCACCCACGCGATGCATCCGCTTCGGAGTCGGTCAATCCACCCACGTGAAGCAATTCACAACTCCTAAACCCCGATCTTAAACACATCAACCCAGTACGCTCGGAAATTTTTTTTTTAAAAGTTTACACTTAACCAAAAAATTTCGCGGGGTAAAGACAGAGTGAACAAAGCATCCGAAGAATAAAGACAGAGTGAACAAAGCTTCTAAAGGAAGAATAAATTCGAAAATCATTTATACAGTCGGTCATACAAGCTCGTTCGAATCAAACTCGAACGTCGTGTCCAATTACAAAAAAAAAAAAACACTTTTGCATCGACCAGGTCAAGCCTCAGGAGGGGCCGGAGGAGGATTCAGGTCGTCAAAGGGAGGGTAGCCATGCTTCCCGATCTTCTTAACAAATCTCTTCGCCGCCCGGTCTGGACGAAGAGACTTCACACTTATCCTCCGAGGATCGAGCTGAGGATCCACCAGGAGCTGGGATCCTAGTCGGCGGAGGCCCTCGGCATAACCATGCCCCCAAGCGGAGTTGCGAATTGCCACCACCCGAGATATCTGCTGCTCGAGGCCAGCGATCCTCGAGTGGGCCTCTTCTAGAGCATTCCGAGCCCCCACGAGATCGGACTCCCGAGCAGCCCGGATTTCCTCAGAACGCGCCAACTCCACTTTCAGAATCTCTCGGGCGCGCCTCGAACCGGCCAGCTCCTCCTCCCGAGCAATCCGAGCCTGCTCGGAAATGGCTAACTCTTCTTCCTTCAGTGATAGAATCTGGGAAGAAGCAGCTAGCTCTGCTGTCCGAGCGGTTAGCTCAGACTGAAGGAGGATCTTGTCCTGCTCAGTGGCCGATCTCGCATCCACAAGGCGGGCATTCCTCCGATGGGCTACCGCCAGTGAGTCCCGTGCCTGCTGCAGCTTGTAAAGCTCAAATTTGCAGACGGTTCCGAGCTCACTATTGAATTCAGCGAGCTCGGCCAGCTCGGACTCCACCGTCCGGGATACCTCCTTGGCGACTTAAAGAAAAAACAAAACAACAAAACTTAGCAACTTGGAAAGAAAAGACCATCCGAAATCCAAACAACGTCTACCAAACAAACCTGAGTCAGTAGAGGCTCCAGCATCGAGGCCACTCGGGCGGAAGCATCTGCCTTTGCTTGTTCGAATCGGGAAGGCCACTCTGAACTGGCTTCACCGCCCTAACGACCTCCCTCTTCCGAATCCGACCCAAAGAGCTGACCAAGCATCGCGACCCCACTCCGAAGTCGAAAAGGAGATAGGGGTCAGGGAGGAGCTTCCAAGCCCGGGGACGGGCACGCATCCTCAAAGTGAACCCCCGAGGTTGACCCCTGCTCGAAAGTCGGGGGTGGGCGCTCGGGAGACTCATCAGACTCAGCAGCAGGTCGACCACTCTCGTCTGCGGCCTCCATATAACTCCCTTCCCCGGGAAGGTCGGACCCGCTCGATCTCTCGGGGGTGGCCTCGTCCCGATTTCCTTGGTCTGGAACCCCTTGCTGCTCGGGTCCCTCGCAGACACCCTCAGAGTCAGCCTCCTCGCCAGGTACTTCATCTTCCCCCTCGGAGGCATCTGAGTGGCGCTCGGAAGATGAAGGGGGAAGGGTGGGCAACTGATTCGCCCGAGCAGCTTGCTCCTCCGACTCCTGTTGGAAGACCTGCACGAATGGCATGGCCCCCGGAGTCAAGTCGGCAGCATGATCTAGAGCCTCTTGGAAGGCACGCTCTATCTCCTCTCCGTCTGAGGAGTCGACCCCGGCTAGGTCGGTCGCCTCGATCTGGGCTCCCATGTTGTTCCTCCGGGCCTCGGCCCTTATCCCCTCAGTCTGCAAGAACCGAAGCCCGTCCGAGGATGACAACGAGGAAGCCGGCTCGGGGCGTCGTGCGGGAGTCTGTGGGGGGAACACCTCCGTCCAGACCCTCGGTCCGTGGACCCTTCCCCTTCTTCTGCTTCTTCGGGCGGGCACCACGGCTCGGAGTAGCTTCGCCGTCCCGACTCTTTGTGCGCCTCTCTTTTTCTGCCTCCCGATCGGAGGCCCGCTTGCGAGAGGAGGCAGAAGGCTCTTCCGGGACAGTGAAGAAATCTTGACCCTCGGCATAGGACCGGTCTGGTCGGGTCAAAAACTCCTCGATGTTCTCCTCGGTGAGGAGATTGTCGGACCATTACCAGTCGGGATCCTCTGCCACCCAGGAGAGGACCGCCTTCACCCTCTCAACCTCGCGGGCCGAGAGGGTAACCTCCATATGTGTCTGAGAGGGGAGGAAGCCCCAGTCTTTCTGAATGGGGAAATCACTCCCCTCTCCCTCCGGGAACTCCCACTCCCTGCCCGAGACAAAGAAGAACCTTTTGTGGTAGTCTCGGGCACTCGAATGCCTCTCTTCCATTCTGATCAGCCTACATTTCGACTTTATCTAGAAGCTGGCAACATTCCCGTCCCGACGGAGGAGCCGATACAGTGAAAATAATTCCCAAGCGGTCAAGTCGGGGTAGGGATCGTTCTTCCCAGACAGAACGATCCTAAACGCCACGCAAGTGGCCAACAAGATATGCCACCCGTTCGGCATAAGTTGGGCGGGGGCCAGACCCAAGAAGTGCAGCACTTCCCAAACGGGCCGAATGAAGGGGAGGCGTAAGCCCTTCGAAAGCATAAGGGAAAAAAGCACGACCTTCTGAGCCCTCCCATCGCGCTCACAGGCCCTAACTCCATCCCTCGGGGCCTCCAATGTGTGCCGCCAGGAAACGCGGTGTTTCTTCCTCAGCGTGTCCACATCGGAGGACTGCATGGTGGATGTCCAACCATTGCCGGCGAAGAAAGGGCATGGGTCAGAAGAAGCCATGGGAGCAAGTTCAAGAAAAGAACAGAGAAAGCAGCGAAAGGGTGAAGAAGGCAGCGAAGAGCAAAGGCAAGGAAGAAGGGCAATAGAATGGCAAGGAAACAAACAGCAGAGCAAGGACAGTGACAAGACTTCTGGGTAATTTATACCCAGAAGTAAAATTTAAGCGAGCGGGAAACGAGGTGAGAAACGTGTGTCGAAACCGTCACCTCAGACGTGGCCCTTGGGAACAGGAAGCGCGCCCTGAACTGACCAATCAGAGGTGAGAAGCGTGCGCCGAAACGACAAGTCAGTTAATGATGGTCACGCGCATGCGCCTCACCATTTAATAACGGACTACTGACGGTTCGAGAATCGGAACGACGGCACAATTCAATTTCGAACTGCATTAAATGCCTGACACGGAATATGACAGGTCACGATTCGGCATTAATTGATCAGAATTCGAATCGTCCCCCTGAAGTCTGGTCGGTAAATAGAACGACATGCCAGCTGGAACCACCTGAATACATCCAACCCCGTGATCCCGCTCGGAAGGGGAAATTAAAAGAACACTGCCCAGTATTGAAGGACATCGCAAGCAAAGGAAAGGAAGACCCTAGCTCTAAAAGCGTTTGGAATTTCCATCAAAGTGCCTTCGATAAAAACTTGCGGGGTACTGAAGGGGTGCCCAACTCACCCAGAACCCGAGCCCACAAGGTTACCAGGCCCAAGGCCCGTTAGCCGCACCCACGACCACACGGTGTCTAAATCGGACTAGGGAGACTGAACCCGGGGACGAGCCAAGTCCCTGGTCGTCCCGACCAGACCAGGAAATGGTTACACCGGCTTCGAGAACACGCTAAGGACAGAACGACGGCTCACATACTAATATATCCCCTGGACCTGTCTCCCGTCATGATCACCCCCGCATTTATGAACGACAGACAGCCGCCGGTCTACAGGTCCCCCCTCCCTTTAATGCGGAGACGCTACAAACATACGCCATTAATTGCTAAATTGACAAAAGATACAGCGGCATTTAATGCCCCTCTCCAAAAGGGTCTAATTGAGCATTAATTGGAGGGATACTCAATAAATGCGATGAGACCGACCGAGTCAGACCAGGCTTCCTTACCAAGGATGACGGTCAAGTGATGTCCCAATTTCCGGCACATTCATCACACAGACCCTCCTCCCCAGGGAGGTACCTATAAATAACACCAGACCAATGACGAAAAGACGGTACGCTCACAGACTCTCTTACTCTCTTTATCATATATTTCTCCTACACTAACTTGATCGTCGGAGCTGTCCCGGACCCCGACCCCCCTTGTTCTTGTTTTGCAGGTTACTATCGTACGGGATTCGGTAAACAAGATTGCAGAATACGTCCTTAACAATGGCTATGATATGACATGGTCCACGGCAAGACTAAGCTGCATCGCGTTTGTCTGCATGGCATCTGGCTGCGTGGCCTCTGACGGTGTGCATGGCACGGTGACATGCCTAGACCTGATGATGTATCCAGGGTGATGCCGTGCTGTGGTAATGTGGCCTAGTCAGGTGGCTTAGGCAGTGGTCTTGTATGGCCCGGGCTAAGTGCCAGGGTGATGGTCATGCATGGCCCAAGCTGGCAGTCTGGGAGCTGTGGGCTGCAAGGCGCGGGCTGGTGCCATGGCTGGATGGCACAAGGCATGCCACTAGCTTGCTCTGCAAGGTGCAGCCTGGCGCCGCGCGCTGGATAATGTGACTATAAGGGCACGCCACTAGCTATACTAGATGCGCAGGTGCACATGCATGTCTGCGCGCAAAGGAGTGCGCAATGATGCCCACAAAGGCGCATGCCTGGCTGTGTTCATGGGCTGCGCGTGGCCAGTAGCCTCCCTGGTTGCTTGCTGTGTGTCAAGGCCTGAGTCAAGGCATGCATGCAGGCTAGCCAAGTAACTGTCCTGACCCTCCACTAACGGTGTCAAGGCATGATCTAGGGCGGTTTTTAATGGGGTACTATCAATCCAATTCGGGTTACCTTCGCCGCCAGCACCCTTCCTCCTAGATAGCTTTCGCAGATGTCTTCGTGGATTTCTTCTAATACATATTGGGTTTCTTCAATGGATAGGCATCTGAGGAAGGTCTCAGAGAAGCCCTTTTTTGTACACCACTCCTTCAAGCAAGGTGAACCATGCGGCCCAATTCCTCGTCTTCCGTGCTTTTTCCAGTTCGGTGGGCAGCCTGCCTTCCTGTAGGAATTCCTTGATACCTTGAGCCCACTCTGTTGTGTGGCCGCGGCCATGTTTGACACTTCCTTCCTGATGGATGGTGTGTCAATCGTTTTAACTTCAGTGTGTTCTAGGAATGAGAGCTCTTCCTGTCATGATGCCGCCTTGGCCAAATGGTTAGCCTTCTAGTTCACCCCCTTTGGAATCTGTTGGAAGCTAAAGTACCAAAAATAGTCACGGGCGTTCCACACCAACTAGAGGTACCTCTTGAGCCTTTCCCTTTTGGTGGAAAATTACCCTAATACTTGACTGACCACCGCCTAGGAGTCATTTTGTCCTTCGATTTCTTTGGCACTTAGGAGGTGAGCTATTATCATCCCCTAGGAGGCTCTCGTATTCAACTTCGTTGTTGGGCACCTTGAAGGTGATTTTTATTACGTAATTATACTCTTCCCTCTCACTAGTTAGGATGTGCACCCACACGCCCCGACCGACCTGGCTGGATGACCCGTCAACATAGACCAGCCAGGGCTTCCCTTGAGGGGCGCTAGGAATTTCTTAGGGAAGGTTGGTGAACTCAGCGACAAAGTCCGCCAGTGCTTGGACTTTGATAACTGTGCAGGGCACATACTCAAGGTGAATTCGCTAAGCTTGATCGCCCACTTAGCCAACTTCTGGAGGTATCTGACTTCTGCAATACGGCTTTTAGTGGCTGGTCAGTGGGTACTTTGATGTTGTGGGCCTGGAAGTAGGGTCGGAGGCGCCTTGCTACGATGACCAAGGCGAAGACTAGCATCTCAGTTCGGGGTACCAGGCCTCCACCCCGCAAAATGCTCTGGTGATGTAATATAGGGGTCGTTGGCCTCCACTAGTTTCACGAACCAACACCGCCGAGATGGTATGTGGGGAAAGGGTTAGGTGATCAATGCCTCACCTGGCTCTGTCTGGCTCGAGAGGGGAGGAAGGGTCAGGTACTTCTTCAATTCACCGAATGCCTCGTCGCAATCCGAATCCCACTTCTGTGCCTTCCTTAGTACCTTGAAAAAAGGCAAACAACAATCAGTCGACCGAGCTATGAAGCGGTTGAGAGCGGCCACTCTTCCTGCTAGTTGTTGTATCTTGTGATGGTTGCGCGAGGTGAGCATCCTGGTGATGGCCTCCACCCTCTCGAGAATTGCCTTTTTTCCTTTCTCTGAAATCATGTACCCCAGGTTCCCAACTTTACTCTAAATGCGCACTTTGCTGGGTTGAGCTTCATCTTATATTGGCAATGCCTTCTCGTAGGTTTCCCAAGTACTGCTTGGGCAATTTGCTCTTGACTAAAAGGTCATCATGTAAACCTCCATATTTCACCAGATTTGATACTTGCATATCCGGTTCACCAGTCGTTGGTAGGTGGCTTCTATATTCTTGAGTCCGAAAGGTATTACTTTATAGCAATAAAGCCTGTGGTTAGTTACAAAGGACATATTTTCCTTGTCGCTCAGGCTTATCTTGATCTGATTCTATCTCGAGTAGGCATCCATGAAGCTAAGGAAGGGGTACTCATCAATCGAGTCAACGATCAAGTCGATGCGTGGCAGGGGGAAGCTGTCCTTAGGGCACACTTTATTGAGATTGGTGAAGTTGACGCACATTCTCAATTTTTCATTCGCCTTATTCACCAAGATCACTTTGGACAACCACTCGGGGTAGTGGAATACCTGGATGAACTCGGCTTCTAGGGGACGATTGACTTCCTCAGCTATAGCCGCATACTTCTCGGCACAGAAGTTTTGCCTCTTCTGTTTAACCTTCCACACTTTGGGGTCGACACACAGGCGATGTTCGGCCACAGAGTTTTCTATCCTGGCATATCCTCATGGGTCCAGGCGAAGATATCTCGGTGCTCAATGAAGAGTTGCTTTTGGGCCAGCTTCAACTCTGGGTTTAACTCGGTACTTATCTGTACCTTGCATTCGGGCCTCGTTAAGTTTACAGTAATTAATTCTAAAAGCTCATTAGGCTTGGCCTGCCTGAGGGTTTGCTTGTCTCATACCTCCTCATCCCAGTTAGTCAGAGCTAGAGGAATAGGTAGCTCGACGGGGCTCATTGTTAATTTCGGCCGTGGCTACCACCTAGCACTCATGCATTATCTCGCTAGCGTAACACTTGCGGGCCATACTCTATTCGCCATTGACTTTGCCAGTTTCCCTTACTAGTTGGGAACTTCATCTTCATGTGGAATGTGGAAGTGATCGCCCTCATGTGGTTCAAGGTCAGGCGTCCCAATATTGTGTTGTACGAGAACGAGGCCTTGACCACTAAGAATTCAGTCATGTCCATTGCCATTCTGGGGGCTGTCCCAACAAGCACTAGTAGGGTGATTAGCCCTACTGGCTAGATCATGTTGCTTGTGAAGCCTTTGAGAGGGGCCTAAGCCAACTGCAGTCTCTCATGGATGATACCCATTCTAGTAGAGCCTTCCCAAAACAAAATGTCTGCCGAGCTACTATTATCGATCAGAATCCTTCTGGTGGTGAAGTTGGCGACCTACAAGGTCACCACCAGGGCGTCTTCATGAGGGTGGAGGATCCCTTTCTCATCCAAGTGCATGAATGGATCCTTAGATTCATCGTAGAGCTCTATTTGAGGCACTTTAAACTTGGGAGGGAGTGGCATGGCCATGACGTTGGCACTGTAGGGTGTACCTGAGTTGTTGCGCAGCTGGCCAATTATCAAGGGCGTCTCAAATAGTTTTTCCATTTCTACGTACTTATCCTCGAGCTCACTGAGTTGGAGGTGCAGCTTTCGTTGTTCCTCTTCTAACTGGTTGGGAACTTCTTCTCACTAGGAGCCTATGTGTTCACTGGTGCTTGCCTCGTGGTTCGTGGCGTGCTCCTCGTTTTGCTTATTCTCCGTTGTTAGCCTCTTGATGGTTTCCTCCGTTGCTGCTGGCCTTGCTTCCATTGCACTACTTTGGTGTGTTTCTTTAGGGGTTGTTCAGGATCGCATCGTTACCGGCATGTGAAATACATGCTAGAATCCCACAGAAGACACCATTATTGATATCATGTTTCGCGACCTAGGATACTTGGAGAATGTCCAAACAAACTGGACCTACAAAAGAGTTTTAGAGGGTGGTGGTTGTGGTGTACGACCATTCCGATGGCAAAGTCAGTCGAGTTATAGAGGTGATAATGTAGGAAAGTTTTAGGAATTGAGAGCATAACATTTATACTGTTGGGGCTCCTCTTTATTTATAAGTGTAGGCCCATGCCTGGTATGCTCTCAATGGATAAAGGGATATCCTGTCTGTCCTCAAGTCATCATTCCATTTACCATGTTTGGGCAAGTCATTCTATCACAGTCAGGGTAGGTGGCGAACTGTCTCCTCCAAGCTGTGTCAGTCTCTGCTTTATACAGACACATGCTTGGAGTTCTTGACCTTCATTTAATGCGGCGTAGTGATTGCTTGAGTTGGATTTAAAGCGGAGGGGTGCGTGGCACGCTTTAGCCATGCTCGCATTTAATGCGGCGTGGCCTCGGCAGGCTTTCGTATTTAATGCAATAAGGGGTGTGACACGATGCTTTCGGACTTAGCACGTTTACCGTACGATACGTAGTACGTGTGTCGTTCCTTCCTACTGGGTGCAGCATGCTCTCTCGATATCTCAGGGGTCGCCTTTCTCCCGAGACCTGAGTCACTCGATGAGGTCCCAAGCTGAGTCTTCGAAGTTGGGCCTACACTGGTTCTACCTTGGGCCCAGGGCTCGATTCATCATTAATGGGCCTCCCCTCACAGTAACCTTGTAAAGGATCTTGCTCTTATGTTTTCATCGTGAAGTTGCTAGACCTTCTTGATTTCACAACTCCGAATGTTGCGATTTTCATCATTTGAAGTCAAATGGATTACATGTAATAGGCATCGTTTATTTTCGTAGATGAGATGAGTTGAGTTGAGTTGAGATTAAAGTTAAAAGTTAAATAAAATATTGTTAACATATATTTTTTTAATATTATTTATGTTTTGAGATTAAAAAGGTAGAATTTTTTATTTTATTTTGTATAAAAATTTAAGAAAGTTGTAATAATTAGATAAAATGAAACTAGAGGAGTTCAGAAGTTTTGTGAAAACAATGGAGGTTATTCTTCAATGAAGTGTTCACAAGGTAAGGCCTGACCAAGAAAGACTTGCCATTAATAGTGACTCAACATCACCAGATCCAAAATATTTTATCAAATTAAATGCCACATTTAATATATGTTAGTGAGTAAATAATATATTTATCAAACTAATACATCCATTTAATTACTATACATGTAGTTGTTATAAGTCAATGTCAAGGTCAAGGCATTACGAGAGATGTTTGCATAGATAAAATAAGGAAAGTGGGTAAAATTAAAATTGATATTGCTGAGGGTTACACCGGTGGGTCTGGAGATTCAGTAGCACGGCTTGCTACCTATATTGGTATTCTTACTCGCATGTATGCTCCGATAGCTACATCCTCCTAGGCTAACGCTTTTCAAGATGTGAAAGATCACATTAAAAATCGTTGCATGATAATGAGCTACATCCCAAGAAACTAAATATAAATTTAATTTAAAGTTAATTGTATTTATACTAATTGTTTATAATTTTTTTAAGGATGAGTTTGATCTTGATTTTAGTTGGCAAGAGAATCGAGTAACGGTTGAAAAATTGATGTCGAATACATTCCAGAGGTACAAAGGTTGATGGCATACACATTATCTGAAGTTCGGCACTACGGCAGACGCGCCAAAATCCATTTTAAGCAATACCACCAAATAAGTAAGAGAAGATTTGTCATATATTTGAAAATCTTGCTTATCAGGTAATATCACATTTATCTTTTTTTAATAGTATATGATAGATGTATTAGAATTTGGTGCTTATAATATCTTTTTTTAGCAACAAAAAACTATGAACAAAGTAAATAGATCAAATTTAAATATACATCATCATGCGGGTTATCAATCTTTTCATTGTTTGCACCAAAAAATAGTCAGTACTAGTAGTCCTAGTCTCATATTAAAATATGCATTTTCTCATTCGAGTTATAACATAAATTTTTCTTTTGCAACAAGATGAAAGTCCTACTGACTATGACCTAACCTAAGTGAATGTTAAAGCATATAAAAATCATGATAGTGCTTAGACCAGTCCCGAAACTAAGACAAATAATGTAAGTTTAAGTTTATTTAAGTGAAGTCTAATACAATATTTTTGTTACTTATATTAACTCTAATATTTTTTTGTAGGACAAGATGATATTTGTAAAGGAAGTTGCTATGGATCCATCCAATGAATTATTTGTTAACGATGCTCAAATCCTATCTCAAGTTCTTTGATCATGTTCTAGATATTTTAGGGGTTTAGTACATTGCATGAAGCCATCCTCAACATCATCATCATCTTCTAAGACCAGATCCAATGACAACTAGATTAAGGAATTAGATGCAGCACAACTTAAGATAAAATGATTAAGGTCCAAAGAATAAGAGTTGTTGACCCGATTAGATAGAGTAGCGGAGTTAGAGGTAAGAATATAAGAGAGGTTGGAGTTGAACAACCGAAAAATGCTTGAAGAATGGCAGAGGATGTTCAAAATCTCTATGCCGCTACTAAAATCTTAAAACTTAATTTTTCATTAATTGACTTGTTTTAATTGACTTATTATTATTTTGTTCAATAACATTTGAATAATTGTGATGTTTAAATTATATTTTTATAATATTAGTATTATATTTTTAATTAAATGTGAATCTGTATAAACAGTATCGTTTGAACATGAAATATACTGTTCAAATGGTATATTACAATTTGTAAATTCATTCAAACAAACAAGACCAATTCGAACGAAATATAACCCATTCGAACAAAAAGCAAAAAAAATATGTGCGTCGATTTGAACAACACAAAATCTATCAAAACCTCGTTCAAACAGACATAATTTCAATTAATTTATTCGTTTGAACAAATAAGATTTGCTTATTTGTTCGAACTCTAAGTCCATACGAACAGTATCAAATATGGCCATCAGTTCGAATCAATATTTTGTCGATTTGAACGATTCGTGTCGGTTCGAACTTTCAATGTCTCATTCAAATGGGTTTTGGAGATGGAAATATTTCATCTCAAACAAAAATGCCCATTCGAACAAGGTCTGATGGGCCAGCGAGATTTCTCCTCTAAAAATTATTTTTAGAGATAATTTGTTTGCAAAAACTTTTTGAGACAGGCTTTTTGAGATAAATTTGAGATGAAATTTTTTTGTCTTCAAAAATATTTTAGGATGAAAAATGGACATATTTATTTCAAAAAACTCATTCTCTTATAGTGTCAATTTAGGGTATGGACTACCTGTCATTACAAGGCAGTAGGCTGATTCTAATACCATTAAATTTAGCTCCACAAAAAGCTATTCAATTTTTCACTAAATCCAAAATGTCTAACCTGGTATAAACTAAAATAAAATTATTATTATAAGAGAAAATATAAGAGGACTCTTTCTTTTACTAAGTTCTAAATTCTTCATTCTTGAATTATATCTCGTACAAAAGATTAAGGATTCATATATATGGAACTTAAAAGTAAGCTTAAGTGCCAAAAAAGAATACGGCTTGATTGCCAAAATTTCAAGATGTTAGGTGGGGGTTAGGTGGGGATTGGATTGGGTGGTTATCCACCTTGTTAAAGACACGGTTTACAACACTCCCGATGGAAAAGAACTCACCTATCAATAATTCATAACACTCCCTCTTGGATGACTACTCATAAAAAATCTGCCTCATTAAAACCTTCCAAAGGAAAAATCCAGTGAGAAGAAAAATCAATAGCAAAGGAAAAGAGTACAGTATTCTTATGTATCGCCAAGTTCTTTAGGATTGCCTCATTAAAACCTTGTAAAGGAAAAACCAGTGGTACAAAACCTCAGCGAAGGAAAAAGAATACAATCAGCACAAATTTTTATGACATTTACTCCCCCTAAAAAATGCATGAAGATAGATCTTTGAGTTTTCGTATTCTAATGTTCTGAACAATTTTCTTGAATGTCGCAGTTGATAACGCCTTTGTAAATAAATCTGTCAGGTTATCACTTGATCGTATCTGCTTGACATCAATTTCACATTTCTCTTGAAGTTCGTACGTATAAAAGAATTTAGGTGAAATATGTTTTGTTCTGTTACCTTTAATATATCTTCATTTAATTTGAGTGATACAAGCATTATTATCTTCACATAAAATTGTTGGGTTATCATTGATCATGGGAAGACCGTACTTTTCTTAGATATGTTGAATCATTGATTTCAGCCAAATGCAATCTCGACTTGCTTCATGAATTGGAATAATCTCTAAGTGATTTGAAGATGTAGCAGATAGTGTTTGCTTGACAAATCTCATTATATGGTAGTATCTCCATAAGTAAATAAATATCCAGTTTGAGATCTATCTTTGTGTGAATCTGAAAGATAACCTGCATCTTGAAGGTATCGAATGACATGTTTAATACCATTCCAATGCCTTCGAGTTGGTGCAGAACTATATCTTGCAAGCAAATTAACTGAGAATATAATATCAGACCGAGTGCAATTTGCAAGATACATCAAAGTTCCAATTGCACTGAGATATGGTACTTCAGGATCAAGAATTTTTTCATCTTCGCCACAAGGACGAAATAGATCATTATTCACATCAAGTGATTGAACAATTATTGCAGTACTCAGGGGATGAGCTTTGTGCGTATAAAAGTGTTTCAGAACTTTCTCTGTATACATGGATTGATGAATAAAAATTTCATTTGGCAAGTATTCGAGCTGCAGGCCAAGACAAAGTTTTGTTTTACCAAAATCTTTCATTTCAAGTTCATTCTTTAAATATGTAACAGCTCTTGAGATCTCTTCATAGTTCTCATAATATTTAAATCATCAACATAAACCGTAATAATGGCAAATCCGGATTCTGTTTTCTTAATAAAAACACATGGGCATATAGGATTATTTTCAAATCCTTCTTTCAATATATATTTGCTTAGGCGATTATACCACGTGCATCCGAATTATTTTAGCACATATAAAAATCTTTGAAATTTGATAGAGTACATACTTCTACATGTACTTGTATATGCTTCAAGCATTTTATATCCTTCAAGGATTCTCATATATATGTCATGATCTACGGATCCATATAAATATGCAGTGACTACATACATTAATCGCATCTCTAATCCTTTTGTAACAACCAAACTAATTAAAAATTCGAATGTGATTGCATCCACAACAGGAGAATATGTTTCTTCATAATCAATTTCGAATTTCTGCAGGAAACCTTATGCAAGAAGGCGTGTTTTGTACCGCACAGTTTCATTTTCTCATTTAATTTTCATACAAATACCCACTTATATCCAACAGGCATTACACCCTTTGGTGTTTGGACAACAGGTTCAAATACTTCCCGTTTCGCTAGCGAGTTTAATTCAGATTCAATAGCTACTTTCCATTTTGGCCAATCATTTCTATGTCGACATTTTTCGACAGTTCTTGACTCACTTTCTTCATTACTTCTGGTAATGTCAAAGATCATCTTATATAAAAATATGTTGTCGACAACAATTTTATTTCTATCCAGAATTTCTCCAGTACTCATAAATGTATTGAGATCTTATTATTTTCAAATACCTATTCATTTTTAGAGGAAAACATTTCATGAAACACCTCTTCAGGAGGTACTCTTCAAGAAGTTTCTCTTCAGAAGATTTGTACTCTTCAGGAGTTTCCTCCTCTTCAGGAGATTTGTACTCTTCAAGAGTTTCCTTTTCAAGAGGTTCCTCTTTAGGAGGTTTGTACTCTTTAGAAGATTTGTACTTTTCAGGAGTTCCCTCTTTAGGAGGTTCCTCTTCAGAAGATTTGTACTCTTCAGGAGTTTCCTCTTCAGGAGCATCAACTATACTTGTAGCATGTATTGTGGGTATGGGTTCTTCAGGAATATCAAATTCATTTTGTATCATTTTCCTTAGGAGAATTTTATCTTTTGCACCAATAGGTCTTTAACGTTTCAAGCGTGTCTTAGACTCATCTTTTGCTGTTTTAACAACTTGTCCTTCAGGAATTTCAATTTTTACTTAAGCATTCACAGCAGTAATATATGATTTTATAACACTTTTAGTATCAGTAAATACATCTAGTAATTGACTTGCAACACTTTGCAAATAAATAATCCTCTAAACTTCTGGTTTACATTCATTTGTAGGAGAATCAAATTAGACAGAGTTTTATTATCCCAAAAAATTTATTATCGTGCTTCAGGTACCGATATTTCATTATTTAACTCAATCACTAAAAGACAAAATAAAAGTTTAAAATATTTATTAAACTTTTGCTCTCGATATTACTGTTGGAGGAGCACATTCGAGATATGAAAAATAATATATGTCTTCTTTAACATGTCATTATCAATAATTTTCTCATTGCATAATTTTAGTATTGAGCTGATTTTAAAGAGTGTAGAATTATATTTACTACCACCTTTAAAATCTTGCAATTTCAGATGTAATAAGTCATAATGATCTTTTGGGAGGATTACATCTTCTGATGTTCATATCTCTCCTTAAATCATTTCATAAAGTAAGAAATTTTCTTTTTTCACCGTGAGATATACAGCACGGTCCTGCAGGGACACATGATTTTTTTTTCTTTGATTATATCTCTCAATTTCATCATATATCCAAATGGATCTCATCAAAAATCTTGGATAAATAACTTTTTCCAGAAATGTCAATAGTAATACATTTTAATTTTATAAGATTTGAAATTTTCTATATATATGAATCCCAAAAATAAATCTGTGGATCTAAAAAATATATTCATATAATCATTAGAATAAAAGTATGATTTTGTCAAATAATATTCAGAAATATTACCTTTAATATTCATCTCGAGGACTGCAAATAATATACTAAAAAACTTACTTGAAATAGAAAATCATTAGTTTCAGTATCGGTAGAACTTTGTGCTGATACCGTATTATAAACTAAAATGAAACTACTATTGCAAGAGAAAGTATAAGAGAACTCTTTCTTTTACTAAGTTCTAAATTCTTCATTCTTGAATTCTATCCTGTACAAAAGATTAAGGACTCATATATATAGAGCCTAAAAGTAAGTTTAAGTGCCAAAAAAGAATACGGTTTGATTGCCAAAATTTCAATATGTTAGGTGGGGGTTAGATGGGGACTAGATTGGGTGGTTATCCACCTTGTTAAAGACACGATTTGCAACTGTGATGCCCTCAAATTCTCTTTAAAATAACATGGGAATCGAGGCATCAGGATAATGACAACACGGGTCACACATTCCCAATCATCAAGTGCTAAGTATATGAACACGTGACATGTATAAATAAAAATAGTAGATAAATAAAGTCAATAACTAAGTACTAGAATTTTTTAGAATTATTTTACAAACCAGTTTAACACAGATTCTCTAATAGGAGAATTAATGCAGTCATCCCAAAGACAAATCATAAAAATAAATAATTATCAAAAACAGGAATAACAATTTACAAGATAATAAATTATAATATCATACTTCAACAGCGGAACCGCCTCTTCAGACTTAGCCTCCTCGATATCTGCATCCAAAGTCTACAACGCTAAACATAGCATCGCAGGTGAGTATAACCAAAACAAACCACAAAATTAAAATACATTCATGAACCAACAAAAAATGCATTATCATGATACCATATGCATGAAGCTCAAAATCATCATTCTCAAAATAAATAAATTAATCACGCACGCCAAAATCTCATTTGGCCCAAAATAGAATCCATTTAAAAATAACTACCATTTTCCCAGAAAATGGTACTCAAATCAGTTTATCAAAACACGCCACCTTCCTAGAAAATGGCTCACGAATCCAAATAATCACGGAAGGCAGGAATCGCAGGCGAGACTCTACCAACATCCCTGCTTACCCCCATATTCATACTAGTCATACGGACGTTACGTATCGCCATCCCTGTAATGACCCATACACTCCAATCATATTGAGTATTATGTATCACCGTCCCCGATATGACATACATACCAATCATAATAAGCATTACGTATTGTCGTTCCCATTATGACATCCACACACAAATCATATTGGGCATTACGTATCGCCGTCCCCAATATGACATCCACACATCATCAATCATAACAGACATTACGTATCGCCATTCCCGATATGAAATACACACACGAACCATAATAGGCATTACGTATAGCCGTCTCCGTTATGACTCGTTCAAAACCGTTAAAATTCATAAACCCAGTAATACTGTAGGCGAGAATCACAGGCGGGACTAAACCACCATTTCTGCTTACCGTCATCCCTATAGTACCTCTCTTTTAAAACCATTAATTAAATCATCTCAACATACCAAATCAAGTCTCACGTAAAAACCTCAAATATCAAATACACATATCAACAAGAGTGCAATTACACAATGCATACCATCATGAATAAATATTCAACATTTAATAAATCTAATCATCAACTAAACACTGACTTGTTACTGCAAAATATACTTACATCTCAAAATTTATTTGGAAAATACTTACAGCGCTATAATATAATTTTCAAAGCATCATCGAGGTGCAAGCGACGACGGCAAAGCAACGTAACAGTGCAAAGCGGATAACGGCCATGGGTCTCGAAATCCTAACTTTTGAATAGGGACAAACGAAAACTTGAGATGGCTAGGGAAGGGCTTAAAGGTGCTGGTGAAGTAAATGGTAGTGGTAGTTGGCTGTAGGTGGCGGGCTGGGCGGCAGTAGGAGGTCGAATAGTATAAAATAGAGGTGTAGCTCAAGGCACCTCAAGGGTGGCGGATCGGGGCTGATGAATGGTGGATTAGGTAGCTGGGAAACCGATGGTGAAGTGGCGAAGAGATGGTGGCCGGTGGTGGAGCGACAGCGGCACTGGAGCACTTAAAGGCCGCGGCTTAGAGGTAGGCGTGGGGACAAACGGCAGCACAGACTGGGCTGAAATTGAAGGGGGATGGTCGCCGACCGGTGGGGAAAAGAATGGGAGGGGCGGTGACGGCCACTGCTGCTCGTGGGAGGCTGGGTGGAGAGAGGAAAAACGAGCGAGAGGAGGGGGAGGGGATCGTGCACAGGGTTGGGGCAAAACAGGGGAAAAAGAAAAAGAAAGAAAAGAAAAGAAGAAAAAGAAAAAGAAAAAGAGAAAAGGAAAAAAGGAAAAAAGGAAATGAAGTCTACTAGAAAAAAGAGCACAATAAATTAAATAAAAGCTAATTGAAAAGACTACAATGCAATATCAATAAAATAAAATATTTAAAATCCAATAATAAAATAAAATAAGCCAAAACACAATTTAATTACAATACAATAATTAATATAAAGAAAGCACATCAAATAAATTCATATAATAAAATAAAAGAATTTAATTCCAATCATTAAAATAATTACCTCACATTAAAATTATTAAGAAAAGCAAATATAATTTTAAATAATAATTAATAATTCAAATAATAATTTTAAACAAATAGAACACAACCAATGATATTATTAAAATAATCAACAATAAGAATAAAATAATATGTAAAAATACACGTAATCTGAAATCTCACAACAACACTCTCGATGGAAAAGTAGTCATCCATCAATTATTCATAATATAATCTTAGTTATTTCATATATCACACGATTTGCGACTAGGCATATGTACGCATTCTCAGTCTACCATTCAATGTCACCATTCAATGTCGGATTTAAATCCACTTTCACACAACTCGCAAGCCAACAAGCTTACTTTCAAACTTTGCTTATTAACGAATTTTATTCATTATTTTACATTTGATATTCTTTAGTTTCCAATTATAACATGGATTTATCTCTAGTTAAATGTTCATTGATCTAAGTTTGAGGTAAATGAAACCAAGTATTACTTATAAAAAAAAATGAAACCAACATGGATTTATCTCTAGTTAAATGTTCATTGATCTAAGTTTGACGTAAATGAAACCAAGTATTACTTATAAAAAAAAATGAAACCAAGTATAGATTACGTAATATCTTAATTTCACAACCAGATCGAAGCTCTCAAAGTTATTGGAGTAATTGAAGTGGTATTGGCCATCAATTATCTTTCTTCCCACGACAATTGGTGGGAAAAACTTTTCCTACTAAGGATATGCTTTTTCCCACGACTGTCACTCATAGGAAAAAGCCATGTTTGTTGTATGTTGCTCTCCTTCCTCTTTTGAAGTAATTTATTCGACATACAATCTCCAGAAAAAGGACGAAAAAGAAAAGGCTAGGCGCAAATCAAGTCTGCAAAGTCTATGAGGAACTTCACTAGGCTTTCATCCATTCAATGAAATTCTTCAAATTATTATGAGATGCACCGCCTTCTTTGATGCTTGCCATGACTAATTTCTTGAAATCCAAAGCCCTTAATTTGAATGTTTCATCCCCCAGAAGTTGCTCCACCTTCGTTTTGATTTCTCCTCGTCTTATTATACCGCTTTCATCTGGGAAAATTCGGGCTGGAAATCGGACCAAAATTTGGACACAGGATCTGGGTTGGGTATATCCAAATCTTTTATCTGGAAACCGAATGTACAGCCCTCAAGATATTTATTATTGGATAGAAAATTATAATGCTAGTTTATCAACCACTCTTAGGATGGGAAAACAAAACTCGAGTTTTCAAAAGATCATTAGGATTCTTAGAAACGAAACCTAGTTTTAACTGGTAAAAAAATGAAACACTCCTCGAACGCCAAATTACATTGATTCACAATTCACAATCTTCCATTTGCTTTGTTGCCTGATTCAACCGCACCCAGAAGATTTGATTTGATTTCTCTTAACAGACGCACCGCATGCTTCCAAAACTAGCAGGCTGGTGGATTTGTACACAGCTTTATGTACTTGGGCCTGCAGTTTTTGCTTTACTCTTAGAGCCCAAAGCTTCTAATTTGGGCCATTGATACCCAACAATCAAAGAATTTTGGAGATTTTTTCGGATTTGGATTCCTAGGTGTGCAGACCATTACCAAGGCTGGTGCCGGAACTTTGGTGCTTTAGTACCCCCAAGTTTTATTTGACTTCTCTAAGACTCCACGGCAAAGATAGGTGGTAATGAAGTTTTTGATTTTTATAATATTATAATAGAGCTCTGTTGAACTCAAGATTTCAAGTTTCGTGTAAATCTACACATAGATTTTGATGATAACAAATGAATTCAAAGAATAAAGGAGTCTCAAGCTCAAGTTGTCCACACAATAAAATCAAGCACATCAAGGAAGCAAGCATGAGCAAGAAGGGAACAAATTCACATTAAAATCATAGAGTAATTTTGTAAATCTCTTAAAAATTCAAAATTAGGATTAAGGCTCAAAATTAATATTTTATCATAAAACATTAAAATACATTTTCCACATATGCATGAATATTTTGAAAATTAAATTTGAAAATTTTGAAAGATGATTGATTGTCATCTTTCACATGTGCATGACATGATTAAAGGTTTGAATTTTGAAAATATTAAGATGATTGATTGTCATCTTTCACATGTGCATGTTTAATTTGAATATTTTTAAAAGTGATGGATGCTTTTCTTAACTTATACAAAAGGTATATGTCTTTATTTGAAAATTTTGAAAAGAAAAGTGTGCTCCTTTTGTCATATGCAAAAAGTAAAAGATTATGTTTGAAATTTTTGAAAAGTAAAGTGTGCTCTTTTTGTCACATGCAAAAAGTAAAAATATTAGATTTGAAATTTTTGAAAAGTGAATGATGATGTTTTTGACATGGGAATCTTTTCAAATTTGAAATTGAAAACTCATTTGCCGATAAATAACTCACTTGAGTTTTACAAAATTTACAACAAGAGCTTATACATCTATTGATAAGTTTTGCATCATTTCTTCAAAACTCTCATTCTCTCTTTTCTAAAGTTTTGAGCCTTAATTCTTATTCTTGTTGAGCGAGATATAGGTTGCGCTGTATTGTTTCTATCTCACTCATTGAGGAGTGTACTTTGATAGTCTACCTACTATCAACTCTTGTATTTGTAAAAGGGTGTGTGTAACCCTTGTGTGTGTAGAAGGTGTTCTACACGGGGAATAGTTAAATCACCAAGTGTGAGCTGATTGGAAGTGTAGAAGGTGTTCTACATGGGGAATAGTTAAATCACCAAGTGTAAGCTGATTGGAAGTGTAGAGGGTGTTCTACACGGATTCTTTGGAGCGGTGCTGCTCAAAGGTGTAATAGGTTTCTATCTCCACCTAAAGTAGATTGAATAGTGGATTTGGGGATCCTCAAGAGGTAGCTTGAGGCGAGGACGTAGGCAGTGGGGCCGAACCTCGTTAACATACTGAGTTTGCTTCTCTCTTACCCTTACTTTTTATATTTATTGTTGTTTCATATTTTGTTTATATTTTATATTATATATTTGATTTATAATTGTTATTTTTTTAAATACAACTCAATTCACCCCCCTCTTGTGTTAGTCATCTGGGCAACAATTGGTATCAGAGCTAGAGCTCTATTATAAGATTAACTATCTTTTGAGTTAAGATCTTATGGCTAACATTGCAGCTTCATTTGGTGAAGGTCAATCTAGCAGTCGGCCTCCACTCTTTTGCGGAGACAATTACTCATTCTGGAAAGTCAGAATGAGAATATTCCTTCAGGCTCAAGGTCGAGAAATCTGGAAATGCATTATAAATGGACCTTATATTCCAACAAAAGTAGTTGATGGAGTAAAGGTCAAAAAGGAAGAAGAAGAGTTTAATCGTGAAGATGATAGACTTTATACTTTGAATTTAACTGCTATGAATTTATTATATAATGCTCTCAATGGTAATGAATTTAATAGAGTAATGAATTGTGCTACAGCAAAGGAAATTTGGGATAACTTGGAAGTTACTTATGAAAGAACTTCTCAAGTCAAGGAATCAAAAATTTATATTCTTACTCATGAATATGAAATGTTTAAAATGAATGCTGATAAATCTATTTCTAGTATGTACACTCGTTTTACTAACATCATAAACAGCTTGACAGCTCTTGACAAAATTTATTCCAAAGTGAAGATAGTAAGAAAAATTCTCAACTCTCTACCAAAACGTTGGGAATCAAAAGTGACAGCGATTCTTGAAGCTAGAGACCTCAAGAAGCTCGAAGTGAATGAACTCATCGGGTCACTTATCACCCATGAGTACACATTGAAAAGATGAGAAGAAGAAGGAAAGTCAAAGAAGAGCTTGGTACTTAAAGCTGTTCCACATGAAAGTGAAAGTGATGAAGATGAGGAAAATGACAACAAAGATGAAGAAGTTGCGATGATAACAAGAAGAATTCAGAGGTTCTTAAAGAAAAATAAAATTCCTCCAAGGAAATCTTTCAAAAAGTTTTCCAAGAAAGATTCAGGTAAAAATGACACTTTAATTTGTTATAAATGCAATAAACCTGGTCATATCAAGTCAGATTGTCCTCTACTAAAGAAAGATCGAAACAAAGGCAAAAAAGCAATGAAAGTTACATGGGATGATGATTCAAGTAGCTCAGATAGTGAAGCAAGCAATGGAGAATCAGCAAATTTTTGTCTTATGGCTAAAGATGACATTGAGGTAACAAATCTTGATAATATTGAAGATCCTTCATATGAAGAATTGCAAAATGTTTTAGAAGAGGTATATGAGGAATTTGATAAATTGGGTATCAAGTATACTGTTTTGAAAAAGAAAAATTCTTCTTTAACGAACGAAATTAATATTTTAAGAAAAGAAAGTATTGTTTTGAAAGATGAAAATTTTGAGTTGAAGAAAAAGAAAACTGATTTAGAAAATATTATTAAAAAATTTACGAATGGAAAAAAAAAATTTAAAAATTTCTTGGTAGTCAAAGATGTGTTTTTGATAAGGCAGGCTTGGGATATATGCCAAAACAAAAATACAAACCTTATAAAAACTTCTTTGATAATCTTTCTAAATCAAAGTCCAATATTCAAAATTTTTTTCATAAAAATAATTTTGTTAAAAAATGATACTATTATAATCACTCAAGTTTTTCATATATGTCACATGCTATTTACAATTTTTGTAATAAAAATGGTCATAATTATTTTGCTTGTCCTATTAGAAGAAAACATACAATGACTATTAGGGCCATATGGGTACCTAAAAATCTTGTTTCTTCTAATACTAATAAATAAAGGACCCAAAGAACTTGGGTACCAAGAAAAATCATTTTAATTGTTTTTATAGGTGTGCATGAAGTCTTCCACGAACAAAAATAAATGGTTTTTAGATAGTGGATGTTCAAGACACATGACAGGAGACAAGACTAAGTTCTTTGATCTTAGATCTAAAGAAGAAGGACACGTGACATTTAGAGACAAATCGAAAGGGAAGATCGTGGGAATAGGTAAAATTGGTAATGAGTCTTCTCTTATAATTGAAGATGTTCTACTTGTTGAAGGTTTAAAACATAATCTTTTAAGCATAAATCAATTATGTGATAAAGGATTTACAATTACTTTCAAAATGGATAAGTGCATTATATTGAATGATTATGATTGTAATATTTGTTTTATTGCTTTTAGAAATAACAATGTTTATACAATTGATTTTGAAAATTACCTCGCAACATGCGATTTGTTTTTCAGCTCAAAATGAAACTAATTGGTTATGGCATAGAAGACTAGATCATGCCAATATGGAACTTATTTCCAAACTTTCAAAAAATGATCTTGTGAGAGGTTTACCAAAGGTAAATTTTCTTAAAGACAAAATTTGTGATGCATGCCAATTTGGTAAACAAACAAAAAAATTTTTTAAAACCAAGAAACATATTTCCACTACTAGACCACTGCAACTGATACACATGGATCTTTTTGGACCAAATAGAGTTGCAAGTTTAGGAGGAAAATATTATGCATTTGTTATTGTTGATGATTTCTCTAGATATACTTGGGTCATCTTTCTTGCTCATAAAGATGAGGCACATAATGCTTTTACCAAGTTATGCAAGAGAATTCAAAATGAAAATGGTTATATTATTTCAAGTATCCGAAGTGATAGGGGAAAAGAGTTTGTTAATAAAAATATTGAAACATTTTGTGATGAAAATGGTTTTGTGCATAATTTTTCTGCTCCTCGAACTCCTCAACAAAATGGGATAGTAGAGAGGAAAAATAGATCTCTTCAAGAGATGGCAAGAACAATGCTCAATGAGAACAACTTGCCTAGTTATTTTTGGGCTGAAGCGGTAAGTACTGCATGTTATGTTATAAATAGAGTTATGTTAAGGTCCAAATTAGATAAAACCCCCTATGAGCTTTGGAATGAGAAAAAGCCCAACATTGGTTACTTTCATGTATTTGGATGCAAATGTTTTATTTTAAATGACAGGGATAATTTAGGCAAGTTTGATGTAAAATCTGATGAAGGTATCTTTCTCGGGTATTCGACTAATAGTAAAGCTTATAGAGTATTCAATAAAAAGACTTTGACTGTACAAGAATCTATGCATGTAGTATTTGATGAATCTAATTCTCTACTCTCCAATAAATCTATTGATGAAGAAATAGGAGGTATAAATAATACGAAAAGTCTCAATCTCAACAAAGAGAACACAATAGAGGAAGTCCAACATGCAGATATCAAGAAAGATCATCAAAATTTAATACAATATGCAACCAAACAGTGGAAGTTTGTGAAAGATCATCCAGTGGAACAAATTCTGGGGGAAACTTCACGAGGTGTAAGTACTCGATCATCTCTTAGAAATATTTGCAATCATACTGCTTTTCTATCTCAGATTGAACATAAAAATATTGATGAAACACTTATTGATGAATCTTGGATTCTAGCTATGCAAGAAGAGCTTAATCAATTTGAAAGAAATGATGTTTGGACACTTGTTCCTAGACCCAAAAATCATACTATTATTGGAACAAAATGGGTTTTTAGAAACAAGAAAGATGAGTCCGGAGTCATTACTAGAAATAAGGCTCGACTTGTAGCCCAAGGTTTCAATCAAGAAGAATGAATCGATTATGATGAGACATATGCACCAGTCGCAAGATTAGAAGCTATTCGAATGCTACTTGCATATGCTTGTTATAAAGATTTCAAACTTTTTCAAACGGATGTTAAAAGTGCTTTCTTAAACGGTTTTATAAATGAAGAGGTATATGTTGAGCAACCTCCAGGTTTTGAAAATCATATTTCTCCAAATCATGTTTTCAAACTCACAAAAGCACTATATGGATTCAAACAAACTCCTAGAGCGTGGTACGAGAGACTTAGTGGTTTCTTGATTGAAAAAGGCTTTTCAAGAGGAAAAATTGATACAACTCTTTTCATTAAATACGAAAATGATGATATTCTTTTGATTCAGATTTATGTTGATGATATAATATTCGGTGCTATTAATGAAAATATGTACCAAGTTTTTGCTAAAACTGTGCAGGAAGAATTTGAAATGAGCATGATGGAAGAGCTTACATTTTTTCTTGGATTGCAAATTAAGCAAGCAAAAAGTGGGACATTCATCAATCAATCGAAATATATTAAGGAATTGCTGAAGAAGTTTGAGATGGAAGGTGCTAAGGAAACTGGAACACCAATGAGCCCATCCACTAAACTTGATAAAGATGAAACCGGTAAACCAGTTGACTCGAAAGTATATCGAGGTATGATTGGTAGCTTATTATATTTGACAGCCAGTAGATCAAATATTATGTTTAGTGTGTGCTTATGTGCACGCTTTCAATCATCTCCAAAAGAATCGCATTTAATTGCAGTTAAGCGCATTTTTAGATATATTAGTGGTACAATTAATTTAGGGTTATGGTACCCTAAGCACACATATTTCGATCTAATCAGCTACACAGATGCAGATTATACTGGCTGTAAAATAGATCGAAAAAGTACTAGTGGAGCATGTCACTTCTTAGGTCGTGCACTAGTTTCCTGGTTTAGTAAAAAACAAAATTCTGTTGCACTATCTACTGCTGAGGCATAATATGTTGCTGCGGGTAGTTGTTGTGCTCAAGTTCTTTACATGAAGCAACAACTTGAGGATTTTAAACTTATGTACAATCACATTCCAATCAAATGTGATAATACAAGTGCTATAAATCTTTCAAAGAATCCAATACAACATTCTCGGACCAAACATATTGAAATAAGATATCATTTTCTTAGAAACCATGTGCAGAAGGGCGATATTTTATTAGAATTCACTAGTACACATGATCAATTGGCAGACATTTTTACAAAACCCCTGCCAGAAGATAGACTATGCATGATTAGAAGAGAAATAGGAATGATGCATGCCATAGATATCTACTAGATACTTTTATTTCATTATCTTAAATGACCTACAGAAACTTGAGACGTTTAGCCTCATCATTCAAATGCATTTGCTCCTCATAAATCATCATGCCATCCTTGTCTAAAGGATTAGGCAATCAAAATGAAGAGGTAAGTAAGGATTTCAAATCCTTATTCTGTTGCTTTAACTCTACTATTTTTTTGTTTGACTCATAAACAAGTCGTTGAAGTACAAAAACAGTCTCGCTAAGCTTCTCAATTTCGCGAGTTTTGGACTACAACCGAGCAGAAAACGCGACGATAGATGATGAGTATCGAGTTCCGAGACCCACAAGCTCGTAAATGGCGTCATGATCTGATTTATTAGCTAAATCAGTCTCTTGTTGCTTCATGGCACCCACGACAGATGCAGAAATAGATTGAGACTGAGGTGAAGGATACCTCAAATCTTGATCAAGAGAAGTACTGAAGGGAAATCTACGAGCCATTGAAAAATTGTAGAATGAGAATGCAAGCAAATTACAAAGATGAGAAGAAAGCTTGATGCGAAATAGATAAAACTAAGGATTGCTCTTATAGAAACGGAAATAAGAACAAGACAAGCTTACAAATCATGATAATATCTCATTTTTCAGCAACATCAAGCGGATCAAATATCTGCACCGAATTGCCAGAGCTACGCCTCCAGCCTTTGCAAGTTTTGTCGGGCACGGGTGGTTTCAATTATTCAGCTCTTTACAAAATCTTCTTCCGCACCGAATTACCGAAACTAAGCCTCCAGCCTTTACAGGTTTTGTCGAACACGTGTGGCTACGCACCGAATTCTCTACAGTCTCTACTAACGCAGCGTTTTATTTATCTATTGGTTATTGCAGGAATATATCTTATTGATCTAATTATGATTCCTTTTTAATGATGCCAAAAGGGGGAGAAGTTTTAGACTAGAACATTAACATTGTTTAAATTGCTAAACTTGTTATATATGCTTGGAATTATATTTATATTTTTGCTTGAAAAACTAACGCACATTCTCAAGGGGAGCTTAAGTATTAATACAGGTTTCAGGTTCTATCAAGTATTTGTCATCATCAAAAAGGGGGAGATTGTTGAACTCAAGATTTCAAGTTTCGTGTAAATCTACACATGGATTTTGATGATAACAAATGAATTCAAAAAATAAAGGAGTCTCAAGCTCAAGTTATCCACACAATAGAATCAAGCACATCAAGGAAGCAAGCATGAGCAAGAAGGGAACAAATTCACATTAAAATCATAGAATAATTTTGTAAATCTCTTAAAAATTCAAAATTAGGATTAAGGCTCAAAATTAATATTTTATCATAAAACATTAAAATACATTTTCCACATATGCATGAATATTTTGAAAATTAAATTTGAAAATTTTGAAAGATGATTGATTGTCATCTTTCACATGTGCATGACATGATTAAAGGTTTGAATTTTGAAAATATTAAGATGATTGATTGTCATCTTTCACATGTGCATATTTAATTTGAATATTTTCAAAAGTGGTGGATGCTTTTCTTAACTTATGCAAAAGGTAGATGTCTTTATTTGAAAATTTTGAAAAGAAAAGTGTGCTCCTTTTGTCATATGCAAAAAGTAAAAGATTATGTTTGAAATTTTTGAAAAGTAAAGTGTGCTCTTTTTGTCACATGCAAAAAGTAAAAGTATTATATTTGAAATTTTTGAAAAATGAATGATGATATTTTTGACATGGGAATCTTTTCAAATTTAAAATTGAAAACTCATTTGCCTATAAATATCTCACTTGAGTTTTGCAAAATTTACAACAAGAGCTTATACATCTATTGATAAGTTTTGCATCATTTCTTCAAAACTCTCATTCTCTCTTTTCTAAAGTTTTGAGCCTTAATTCTTATTATTGTTGAGAGAGATATAGGTTGCGCTGTATTATTTCTATCTCACTCATTGAGGAGTGTATTTTGATAGTCTACCTACTATCAACTCTTGTATTTGTAAAAGGGTGTGTATAACCCTTGTGTGTGTAGAAGGTGTTCTACACGGGGAATAGTTAAATCACCAAGTGTGAGCTGATTGGAAGTGTAGAAGGTGTTCTACACGGAGAATAGTTAAATCACCAAGTGTAAGGTGATTGGAAGTGTAGAGGGTGTTCTACACGGATTCTTTGGAGCGGTGCTGCTCAAATGTGTAATAGGTTTCTATCTCCACCTAAAGGAGATTGAATAGTGGATTTGGGGATCCTCAAGAGGTAGCTTGAGGCGAAGACGTAGGCAGTGGGACCGAACCTCATTAACATACTGAGTTTGCTTCTCTCTTACCCTTACTTTTTATATTTATTGTTGTTTCATATTTTGTTTATATTTTATATTATATATTTGATTTATAATTGTTATTTTTTTAAATACAACTCAATTCACCCCCCCTCTTGTGTTAGTCATCTGGGCAACAAGCTCAAATTATATTATTTACTAGTGTTTTTGATTTTTATTTGATTTTTATAATAGTCATGTGGCTTGAGTTCTCCATTAAGACGTTATGAATGATATCAAAGTCTATCCTAACTATAAATATGAGATTCGAGCCGTGCTATTTACGATGGACCGGTCCGGCAATGATATTAGAATTTAAGAGACAAGATTGTGATATCT
The DNA here is from genome assembly GCA_036898215.1 of Platycarya strobilacea. Taxonomy (NCBI): domain Eukaryota; kingdom Viridiplantae; phylum Streptophyta; class Magnoliopsida; order Fagales; family Juglandaceae; genus Platycarya; species Platycarya strobilacea. The sequence continues at coordinate 11,903,299 of CM072546.1, read as the reverse complement.
CATATGAATTATATGGTAAGGATATTATTTGGGAAGTATAAATTCTTACTCTTTATAATATTTCAATGAGACTTTAATTGTATTATTGATTAGTCCTTTTAAAATATAAGTTGTGTGACTTGACCTTCGAGTGAGGCATTACAATGATCATTTCTATTCATATTCTTCTCTATAATTGTACTTTACAATAATTTTGGGCAGAAAATATATATGAAATAAAATTCCTAGTAAATTTGGGGCTAAGCAACAAATTAGTTTGAGTATTTATTAAATAATATTTAAAAAAATTTCATCTAATAATTTTAAACTAGAATGGTGTCTTGATAATTGATATTGTTAATTTTTGGAAAATTCGAATTAAATAAATTTGGGGACCAAAAAGTGTAGAAAAATAATTTTTAAATGCGTTGGTGAAATTTTTAATAAATACTATGTTTTATTAAGAAAACCTATCAATAAAAGAATTATTCAATTATTTTAAAAATTAACTAATCATTGATGAGACTCACTACTTTCTCAAATTTCTATTAAATAGTTAAAAATATAACTTTATACATCCAAACACATCTAAATGGGAGCCCCACTCTTACACAAAACTCATTTAAACATCTTAAGGGATACTTGTTTGGAAATAATTTTCCTCCCATCTCATATGATACACTTACACCTCCTTTAATATTGTTCTACCACTCAGCTATTTTTTCTTTTTGCTCTTTGAATTTGGTTAAAAATCTCATAACATGGCTTTCTTGCATAATGTAGAAGAAAATAAATTCAGTCAATTAACGTAATCATATAACTTAATTAAAAATAACATAATCATGTAACTTAATTAAAAATAAATTCAATTTTATAAAACTTGACCTTCTAGTAAAGCAGTAGTAAAAGAGGTGTAAGTCATTTCATCTCTTCTCATCTCATTTCTTTTCAAACATCACTCAAATATAAATATTTTAATTATTACAACTTTTTCAAATTTTCAAACAAAATACAAAAAATAATTCAACTTTTTCAAATTTTAAAACAAAAATTATATTAAAAATATATATTTTAGTAATATTTTAATTTTATAATATTTCTTATTCAACTTTTTTATCTCATTTTCCAACACTCAAGAAATACATAACTCAAACTATCTCACCACACTTTACAAAACGTCTTACTACTATTTACAAAATTCTCATCTTATCTCATTTTTTAAGTATCTCCTAACTCACTAGTTTTTTACAAATATTGTAAGATACTCTTAGCATCCAAATGGGTCCGTAGACCTTGTGTAAAAAAGATCAATAACGGTTGAGATGTGCTATATTAGTAGAATGTGCAAAGAGCATATAGAACTTACTGTATAAAAAGACCCATATAATTCATATTTCCCATTGAAATCAAATAGCACCAAAATCTACATCTTAAAGAGTTATAAAGCACATGAAGTGGTAGGAGATCCAGACTTGATCAATATTCCATTAAATTACAAGCATAAAGGTGCAACTTTGGCCAACTACAGCATGTATGTTCCAACTATTACCCAGAATCCAAGCACACAAATGGATTCTCATTTTTTTCTCCAAATACACCGGCACTAACAAATATTTTGTAGAGTTTTCTTTCAAATAGATATCCCTGGACAGCCACCTTGCTTAGCAAAATCAATAAATAAGAACATAAAACAGAGTTTAGATATCCCACTATAAAGTTTAGATCCCTTCTTGAAATCCATAAGTATATATGAAGGCCTTTCTTTGTGAAGAAGGCACTTATCTCTTAAGCAAAAAGGTCGAAATGAAAACTTAACTTTCAAAAAGTTACACATTCTCTCTGTCACTCTCTTAACAATATAAATATCAAATGCTCAATACAGTATTGTTAAAAGAGTGATAGAGAGAATGTGTAGCCTTTTTATAGTTGAGTTTACATTTCGACCTTATTGCTTAAGAGATAAATGCCTTCTTCATAAAGAAAGGCCTTCATAAATGCTTATGGACTTAAAGGAGAGATCTAAACTTTGTGATGGGATATCTAAACCCACTACAAGAAATGACGTTTTTCCCAGAAATTTTGGCTTCTCTGCAAAAAAAATTCACTGCTAACATTCCATATTCTCGACAATTTCACTTTCGCTGCTTGGTGAATGAATAAATTTGTCTATCACACATTTTGCAGTGATTTTAGCAAATATGGCAGCGATAAAAATCACTAGAAATTGTGAAAGATCAGTTATGACGAAATGATTCACCATAACAAATATTTTTACATTACCACTGCTTTGGCTGTTATATTTTGCGGCGAGTTTAGCGGCAATTATTTTCATCGAAAAAGTCACTTAACAAACGCGTGGATTGGATTGTAAGCCCTTTTATTATTTCCCCCCAAAATACTCACAAGTTTCCCCCAAAATTCCCCCCATCCTAAAACCAGATACGTAAAATCCTTGTTGTGCTCCATTTTTTGCTCACGAATTCACTTCCCCGGCTATCGTTCGCCAAACCCACGAGCTCCTGCCTTCACCTGTGGCGATTTTCAGCATTTACTGTTTCGACATATACCAAATATGGTTTAGGTATTTTTTTGGCATCTCTGTTTTGGGAACGATTAATTTCATTTTTTCAAATCTCTATATTTTTCTATGCCTTATTCTCTATTTTGCTGCAGGCTCAAGGGGATTTCTCATAGCTAGGTTTGGGTTTCAAAAATCGACTCTAGTGTCGATTTTAAGTTACCAAAACATTATTCCCTCCACTACATTCTCCTAGATTAAGTGTGGTATATAAGTGTTCAATGATCTTCATTCAAAATCTGATGCCATACAATTTTTATTTTATATATTGGCAACATATGTGCATCTTGAGTATCGTAGGGTGAAAATGAAACTTATAAATCCTGAGATCTATGGAAATATTTATTTTCATACAATCTGTTAATAATTATTTGGGAGATGCTTAGAACCATAATTAGTTTTTTAAATATCTTGCACTTGGTGACTCATACAAATCTTGCTGATAAGGGGGTCATCCTAAGCTGATCCACAACCTGCTCATTTGATCTGGTCGCAACTGCAAAAACCAAAACATCTATCAATTAATGAATGATACCGAAAATTAAGCGCGCATATGGATTGAGCAGGCCCGGCTCAATGGTAAGGTCACTTAGCTCATTGTCTAATGCCTCCCCATTATATGCAAGACCCCGTTAAAAAGTGAGTTTTTTTTTTTTTTTGCTTTTTTTAAATTAATAAAAACCATTTCATTAAATAAATATTTAAATAATATTTATATTGTCAATGTGTGCAAGGCTTCATGATACTAAATTTAATAATTAATACAATAAATTGATTATATTTTTAAATTATATTTCAAGATTGTGCTAATTATAGAGGCACAAAATTTGCATTGAAATCCCATTTTAAGTTATTTTATTAAATATAAATTTAAAAAACTTAATTTATATATTTTAAATAAATCCTCAATTAATTAAAGATTTTAAAAATATTCTATTTATATTATAATTATAAATAATTTATTTAAATTTCGCCTAAGAATACTCAATAGTTATTGAGCCGTCCCTGGGATTGAGCAGGATGTATGGGGGTGGTGTTGTCTGTATCATTATTCGGTTTGATATAATATAATATAATATTAGGCTAAGAAATATTATTATATTTTGATCAGTATTTATCGTGGACAAAAACCATGTAACGGCTTTTATATAAGTTCCAAGACTTGACTTTGGACGTCGTCCGTCTTGCATTTTTAGAAGTACTGTCTGATTGGCTTGCAGCTTGCTTGATATATAATTACTATATAAAATAATAATTAATGTATCAGCTTGAAATAGTTGTGTATTGTTTGCTCTTTATTCCTCAAATTGTTCCCTTCCAAGTTCCTATTTCTTTATGATAATTCTTTGAATCATGCTTTTTTTAAAAGTTAAAAGAAAAGGGAAGAAAAAAATTATCTGTATGGCTGTTATTTTATGGGTGGAGACCACGTCTTAAATGGAGATGTTTCATGGCCAAGCTTAAAGAGGGAATTACAAGATCATGTGCATGTTGATGGAGCGCCATTAATGCATGGCCATTGTTTTTGGTTAGCTAGATTTATTATTCCGATATGGATCGATCCATGCATGGATGAGATTGCTGTACTGTGTTAATGCTCAATATTTGGTCCATCGATCCCACAATAATAAATATCGAAAATGAAATTATATAGCGAAAGCAGCAAAAAATAAACGAGTCATGTGCAGGATGAATGGCCAATGGGACTGTCACGTAATGAACTTGTACGTTTGACTATATGTGGATTCTGGTCCCCTATATTGATGGCATCAACGCTTGCATCTCTGTGATGGGTCAGGCTCTTTGCTGGCACTTGCAATTTGATATTACTTTTTACTGTTGGCTCCATATTGAGTAGATTAGTATGTAGAGAGTATCAAGAAATGATCAAAATATAGTATAAATTAAGACACGATTATTGGTAAGAATTCATTTATTGAGGTGTAAAATCTAGTAAATGTTTAAAATGAAAATGATTTTCATCATAAGTATATTTATGGGTGCATGCATACTTCATATGTATGGATAAGACATTTTTATCTTATCCTCGATCGCCTTTTGGTAAACATGTTTCCCTATAAAAATTATATTCTCATTATGAGGATATTTACGGGTGCATATTTCTTGTGTATGCATAATAATTTTTTGATGGGATTCTTAAAACTTTTGGTAATTATGGATTACCTCATTCAGATTGTAGCATATGTTTGGGATGAAAATCATAATATCAGTATGAAAATTGTGTATTTCAGATTTTCATGAATGCATAAAATAAATTGTGGCTGGCTGCTTCTACTCGATGATATATTTTTTTGTGTCTCTGCCCTTAGCCACTCATGTCTAATAAAGGATTTAATTTTTTGTAATGGGATTTTAAATATTTGTGGTTTGCTTTTTTTTTTTTTTTTGAGAAATGTGGTCTACTGAGTTGGTTTTGGTGGTTGGTCATAGCAGTTGGGTTTTATCATCTCCTAAAGCTTTTGTGATTTGCATCATTCACTTTGTATTTTTTGGTTTGCTCTGAGTTTTATGTCTAAAATCCAGTTAAAATATAATAAAATAATGAGTGTAAAACACAGTTATGGTTAAAATTCAAGTAAGTAAAATTTCTATGCTAGACTTTGTATAACTTTATACAAAGTCTAGCATAATTTTCCATAATTTGTTTACAACCTTTTTCTTTTCTTTTTTTTTTTCTTTTTTTAATTTTTAAAATTTAAATTAATTATGCCGGCTGACGTGCGTCAGCCAGGGCACAGAGGGGCCCCGACGCCGGGCCCATAGAATTACCCAATTTTCATATTCGTTATTTTCAGTTCAAAAATAGTGTACAAAAATTAGCACAGGCCTATACTATTTATACAAAAAAAAAACGTTATTTTTATACATAATTTTATGTATATGCTGAAACAATTAACTAAGGTAGTTTTAAAATAATATCTTTTTATCACAAAACATTCACAATTTTTATAATTGATCTCAGATCATAATTTTAATACAAAGTCTAGTATAAAAATTTTACTTACTTTAGTCTAGCATACAGAGTGAAGCATGCATAGATGAATATTGAACCTTTTTTTTTACATGCATTTAATATTTTTAGAGCACAAATATTATGCTTTCCAATGACTTAGAAATTTTTTAGTAAAATAAAGGCTTTTGTATAAAACACAGTTATGGTTTAAATTTTTTTAATTACATATAGACTCTTACCTAAAAGAATTATGCTTTAAAATGGATTATAAAAAGTTGTAATAAAACACAGGTTTTTTACTAAAAAAAAATTATATTTTTAAATTTAATTACGTATGAACTTTAAGTAGTTTTTTTTTTAAATGGATCAAACCTAGAAATTTGGATATCCGGATTTTAAAAGCCCAAATTCATTCGGGTTCCAGCTTAAATCACAATCAAGCATATTTGGGCGGGAACCGGACTAAAATTTGAACACAAAATCTGGGTTAGGTAAATCCAGAATTTTGATCTGGAACCCAAATGTATAGCCCTCAAAATACTTTTTATTGGATAAAAAATTATAATGCTAGTTTAACAACCACTCTTAGGATGGGAAAACAAAAGTCGAGTTTTCAAAAAATTATTAGTAATCTTAGAAACGAAACCTAGTTTCAACGGGTAAAAAAATGAAACACCTTCAAAGGCCAAATTACAATTGATTCACAATTCACAATCTTCCACAGTTCCACTTTTTTTTTTTTTTTGAGAAATAGACTTGTCTCATCGAATTCAAGAACTTGAAGATTACAAGTGTGACATATAGAAACTAAGAAACCTTAGTTGACAAGTCAACTAATAGCATTTGGGGACAAGTTTCTAAACCTCTCGAACAAAATGTCTAAGAGAACCAAACATTGCCTTTAAATGAGGCATTTTACTAAACTCTCTCTTTAAGAGAGAAGATAAACTTCAACTTTACGGACAAAATGTACGAGAGATTATTTCTCATTATGAGAATTGTATCTATAAAAACGCAACAAGAAAAGAAACAACAAAGTAAAAAAAAAAATTAACCCAAATTTTCGGTTGTGGTGGTGCGTGGACAACATGTGTCACTTTAAGAGTGAACCACTGCAAGCAGAGTAGCTCGGAGGTCTTAGATCAACAAAAAATCATACACGACGGACAGGATCCCTCCAGATAACGAGACGCATCACAACATGTGTTCATATAGACCTCCTACGTATAGGATACGCACCGTTGTATTTAACAAAATATTTAATCGACCACACACTCAAAAGATTTGATTTGATTTCTCTTGACAGTTGACAAGCGCACACGCATGCTTCCAAAACTAGCAGGCTAGTGGATTTGTAACACAATTCTATGTACTTGGGGCGTGCAATTTTTGCTTTACTCTTAGAGCCCAAAGCTTCTAATTTGGGCCACCGATACCAAACAATTAAATAACTTTGGAGATTTTTTGGGATTTGGACTCCTAGGCGTGCAGACTGCCTAGGCTGGTGCCGGAACTTTGGAGCTTTAGTACCCCCAAGTTTTCATCGACTTCTCTAAGAACCCATGATAAAGATAGGTGGTGAGATTTTATATTAATTTGGGCCACCGATACCAAACAATTAAATAACTTTGGAGATTTTTTGGGATTTGGACTCCTAGGCGTGCAGACTACCAAGGCTGGTGCCGGAACTTTGGAGCTTTAGTACCCCCAAGTTTTCATCGACTTCTCTAAGAACCATGATAAAGATAGGTGGTGAGATTTTATATTATTTAAAAAAATGAAGTTTTTGATTTTTATAATATTATAATAGAGCTGAAATTATATTATTGATTAGATTTTCTAGAGTATAGTCATGTGGCTTGAATTCTCTATTAAAACATTACAAATGGTATCAAAACGTATTCTAATTAAAAATGTGAAATTCAAACTGTGTCATTTGCGATGGACCGGCTTGACAATGACAATGAAATTTAAGAGGCAAGATTGTGATATCTCATATGAATCATATGATGAGAATATTATTTGAAAAGTAAAAGTTCTTACTCTTTATAATATTTCAATTATGTTTTAATTGTATTATTGATTAGTACTCCTTTTAAAATATAAGTCATGTAACTTGGACCTTTCAGTGAGGCATCACAATAATCATTTCTGTTCATATTCTTCCCTATAATTGTACTTTACAATATTTTGGGCAGGAATTATATATGAAATAAAATTTCTTGTAAATTTGGGGCTAAGCCACATAAATATTTTGAGTATTTATTAAATAATATTTATAAAATTTCCATCTAATAATTTTAAACTAGAATGGTGTCTTAATTTGATATTGTTATTTTTGGGAAATTTTGAATTAAATAAATTTGGGGACCAAAAAATGTAGAAAAATAATTTTTAAATGCGTTGGAGAAATTTTTAATAAATATTATGTTTTATTAAGAAAACCTATCAATAAAAGAATTATTCAATTATTTTAAAAATAAACTAACCATTGATAAGACCCACCACTTTCTCAAATTTCTATTAAATAGTTAAAATATAACTTTATACATTCAAACACATCTAAATGAGCCACACTCTTAAACGAAACTCATTCAAACATTTTAAGGGGTTGTTTGGAAATAATTTTCCTCCCATCTCATATGATACACTTACACCTCCTTTATCATTGTTTTACCACTCAATTATTTTTTCTTTTTACTCTCTGAATTTGAATAAAAATCTCATAACATGACCTTCTTGCATAATCTAAAAAATAATAAATTCAATCAATTAACATAATCAAGTAACTTAATTAAAAATAAATTCATTTTTATAAAAATTGACTTTCTTTTGCTATTTGAGCCAATTTTATTAAGTTAAATTTATTTTTAATTAAGTTCTATGATTATACTAGTTGATTGCATTTATTTCTTTTTAGATTATGAAAGAAGGTCACGTTTTCAAATTTGTAATCTAGACTCAAATAGTAAAAAGAAAAAAAAATAGTAAAGCAGTAGTAAAAGAAGTGTAGGTGTATCATTTTTCTTTTATATTATTCCATCTCATTACTTTTTCAAATATCACTCAAATACAAAATCTAATCATTACAATTTTTTCAAACTTTTAAATAAAATACAAAAAAAATAATTCAAATTTCAAAACAAAAATTATCTTAAAAAATTATATTCTAACAATATTTTAATTTTATAATACTTTTTTATTCAACTTTTCCTATCTCATTTCCCAATATAATAAAATCTTCAAATTTTAAAACAATAATATTAAAAAAAGTATTCTAATAATAATTTACTCAATTTTTAATTTTTATTTCTACACATTATTCAAATGACACTAATATTAACACATACAATAAATAATAAAATTTATATTTTTTTCTCTTTTAAACTTTTAAAATAAGTAATCATTTTACGTAGGCAACACGTGTTTTAAATAAAGAATCAAAAACTGAAATGCCTGATGCTATGGTCAACTATGGTTAATGACGTCATGTATGCTAGGAAGCTGAGATTTATCCAATATTTTTGCTGCTTGGCATTGGCAATAGTATTGTAGTAGGTGAAATTATTCTGGGTATGCATCGACTTTAAGGGGGGAAAGGAGATAGGTTTCTTGGATCTTCGTTGTTTCCTACATATACGATCATGATAAATAGTATGCTGATTACATGAAAACATTATGGGAAAAAAACGAAGATCCAAGATAAATAGTATGTAGCGCAATGTGGCTCTGGCCCTCCCATTCAGTTTCCTTTCCAATTGAATAGCCAGCGAGAACACTATGGTTATCCCAGCATCTTTCCTGAATCGACAGATAGGAAACCCTGCTCCAACTGCCAAACCTATTAAAGTTTTTTGTGACAAAAATTGACTACGAGTCTCAGATGATTCAAGTATTTGATTGCAAGGAATGAACGAGACTAAGAAGAATCTTAAGAGTTAGGATGGAGCTGGAAAGTTCAAAAGCTGCCTTAAGGATAAAGTATTGAATCATCCTTTCCGAAGTATCTCTCATAAAAAATTTATTTTAGCATTATGTTCATCTTTCTAAAGGCCGTTGAACTTCTAATTATAATAGATGAACCATGAGGTAGATTTTTGATTTGGATGATATAATGATGATCCTTCTCAATATCTTGTTAATAAAATTATAAAATCTGAATGCAGATCCTTTTATTTTGAGAGTTATTATCGTGCGACAATTACAATGAATAATACATAATGATAAAAAAAGAAAGTAAGAGAAAAAACATACAAAAATTTAACGTGATTTAGTGACGTGCTTACATTTATAAAAGCAAGCGGCAGAAAGTTCATTATCATCAAAATTAAGGTTACATTATATATATTTATACTAATTCTAAGTGTACAGACGTAATTAAAAAAATTTATAAAAATACCCTCGTACCGTACCTCTAGACCTTTGCCCTCACAACCCCAATTTAATCAATTTTCCAAATAAAATATCAATCTCGTAAGAAAGATGTTGTCGCTTGCTCCACTTTGCTCTGCTATATTCTGTTTTACTTGTTCAAACATCTGTCATCTTATTGTTGTACACGCAACAAATATGAGATACATACTTTAATAAGATTGAAACTTGATCCCTCCTTGGACGTAGAACCATTGTCAAATGAAAGGATAGTAAAGGTGAGTTGGAAGAGAAAAGTGTATGGACTTTTGTTATTCTTATTATTGATCAAAATTCTTTTATCGAGTAAAAAATGGAAGAGGCAAAAAAAATATGAAGAGGCTAAAGTTTGTCCTTTCAAATCATTTCAACTCATTTAATTTTAAACTTATCATTACATTTTTTTAAAATTTTTATACAAAATAAAATAAAAAATTCAATTTTTTCAAATTTCAAAACAAAACTAACATTAAAAAATATGTTACAATAATATTTTGTTCTTTCTTTTAATTTTTATTTTATCTCATCTCATCTCATCTCATCTCATCTCATCTATCTCTAAAAACAAACCAAACATAAATGATTTCTTGCTAGTACTACTATTTTGTTTTTTATGTTCTCATTTTGTCTTAAAGTCGTTTCTTGGTTGAAGTTGAAGAGGAAGTTTTCTATCAGCTCTCTTCAGCAAACTCAATTTGGTGCTTTTTCAATATTTACACCAGATTTTGTGATATGAATGTGTCATAGTACAATACCTTTCTCAACTTAGGGTATGGACTACCTGGCATTACTAAGTAGCATGCGGATTCTAATGCCATCGAATTTAGCTACACAAAACGCTATTCAAGTTTTCACTGCTGGTTTGGAAAACAAGAGTTTTTCAAATATTTTTTATTATTATTTATTATTTAATTATTATTTTTCACCTACTTTTATTATTATTCATTATTTTTTCATTACTATTTAATATTTTATTATTATTTTTTATCAACTTTTTATTACTATTTTATTACTATTCACAAACACTCTCAAACATTCTTAACATCCAAACCTAAGCATATCCAAAATGTCTAATCTTAGTTATTTTATATATCACACATTCAATTTGCGACTTGGCATATTTACGCCTTGTCAGTCTACCATTCAATGTGGGATTTAACTCCACTTTTACAACTCGCAAGCCAACAAGCTTACTTTCAAACTTTGTTTATTAACGAATTTTCTTCGTTATTTTACATTTGATCTTCTTTAGTTTCCAATTATAACATGGATTTATCTCTAGTTAAATGTTCATTGAGCTAAGTTTGATGTCAATGAAACCAAGTATGGGTTGCATAATATCTTAATTTCACAACCAGATTGAAGCCCTCAAAGTTATTGGAGTAGCTGAAGTAGTCTTGGCCATCAATTATTTTTCTTTACTAGCTATAAGGTGGGAAAAGGTTATTTTTCACTTAGGATATATATTTTTCCACGACTGTCACTCCTGGGAAAAAGCCATATTGTTGTACGTTTCTCTCCTTTCTCTTTTGAAGTAATTTATTTCACAAACAATCTCAAGAAAAAGAAAAAGAAAAAGCTAGGTACAAATCTTGTCTGGAAACTCTATGAGGAACTTCTCTAGGCTTTCATCCATTCAATTAAATTCTTCAAATTGTTATGAGAACCACCGCCTTCTTTGATGCTTGCCATGACTAGTTTCTTGAGATCCAAAGCCCTTAATTTGAACGTTTCATCCCCCAGAAGTTGATCCACCTTCGTTTTGATTTCTCCTCGTCTTATTATACCGCTTTCATCGGGGTCTAAACCCAATCCAACCTTCCAAACATCACTAATATAGGTCTGATTAAGAAACTGGTCGGCAAAATAAGGCCAGCACAAGAATGGGATCCCGTTGCTAACACCTTCAATCGTGGAGTTCCAACCACAGTGACTAATGAAGCAAGCAACAGAGGGATGGCTCAGAATCTTCTGTTGCGCTACAGAACCCACCATCTTCCCTCGAGTGGCTACTCTGTCTTGAAATCCGTTTGGGTATGCATCATCATTTATTCCATCTGTGACTCTGATATCTGGCCGCACCACCCACAAGAACCGTCTGTTGCAGAGTTCGAGTCCCAAAGCCAATTCTTGGAACTGGGTTGGGTTAAAAACTGTGAAGCTTCCGAATGCAGCATATATAACTGAGTGTGGTGGCTGTTGATCGAGCCAGTTAAGACAAGTTGAATCCTCTGTCCAAAAGTTTCCTACTGAGTCTCGTAGCTGGTTGCTTGCCAAAAGTGGACCTATAGGTAGAATATTGTGAGCCAAGGTAAACGCGGCAGGCTCAAGATCATAAGTTGAGTTGCAAACCAGCCATTCAGCCACTTTCAGAGACTTGATATTTCTTACTGAAAGTTCAAAAGTAGTTTTCTGCATAAGCAAGTTGGCAGGCCAGACCCACAACAATTTTTCTGTGTCCATGGCCGGCATTTCTGGTGAGAGACGAATTATCTGCCTTTTCAGTGGAGTTCCTGCATGCAGAATTTTCAATGAAGTTTATATGACAATGAACATCCATGCGTCACTTATGGTCCTCCTTATATGAGTTGACCAATTCTGTAAATAAATATCTAGTCCTTGGGCAAATGACATCTCCCCCCCGTAAATAGGAGTTATAAGGTGAGTTTCATGGGCTAATTTCTTGTGAATAGTTACGTAGTCAATAATTTTAGTTAGATATCTTGAAAATATATTAGGAGATACCTCATCTTTGTACGGACTACTAAATGGATATTCCAGGACATGACAATAGGACATGACAATTGGTTATGATTTTTACAATGATCTATTTGGGTTGGATTTTTAAAGTATATGTTCTTGTGGTTGTGGCAAAACACGCATTTCAACAATGAAAAATAAAAATGAAAGCAAATACAATCAATTGGATGACACAAGATTTATATGATTCAACAAATTATCTACGTCTATAAAATTGTAGAATTCTTATTAATTAAAGGAGATTACAATCACTCAATTTCAACTCACTCTCTCGAGTACTTTTTACTCTCTCACACAATATGCACTCACTAGATAATTATTTTCTCTTAAAAATTTGTTAAAAATCTTGTTTAAGTAATTAAATATAACATATTTATAACAAAAATTGTGCTAGTCAAGCAAAACTCTCTATTTGAGTCTCGCTCAAATCAAATGTCAAATGAGTGTCGAGTGAGAATTTGGATCATGTCAAGTGTCGAGCCAGATTTCTAACTTGAGCCAACTGTCAAGCTAACTCTCAATTTCTAGATTTTCAGCTCCCAGACTAATCTCTACATGCAACCTGACACTTATGTCTATTATGCATCACTTTTTTCTCTTTTTCATGTTCGGTATCAAGACACTCCCAAGACATCTTTTATTCTCTACTCAAATTAACTGTCCAAGTTCAGGTCTCATCCCAACTTTCCAAGTTCTTGTCCAAGGTATCTTGGTTCCAATGAAGAAAAATCTGCATGATCATTGTCTAGCGTATGCAGTAAGAACAATCAAATAGTTAGCAAAAGACAAACTCACCATCATCATCAGCAATGATTCCATCTCTGACCAAATTTGGGATGCTAAATACTAAAACCAATAGTGCGGCTGCTGAAGGACAGAAGGCAGCTCGTCGGATTCCCTTCTTCTCTGCAATTTCTAGGGCCCATCCAATACTCTGATCAGCAAGGACACAAGTGATCTCTTCACCGTTGGATCCATTCATCCGATCAATGAGCTCCTCCACCTTCCCAGGCATAACATTCAAGACTGCTGATAACGTTCCCGGCTTTTTGCTGTCCTCCAAGGTCTCTATTCCATCAGGAATGGTGACCATATGGATTTGATCTCCAATTTTGTCCTTCACTCCAATTGCATTCATGATTCGGTCATGATTATACTGTGTATTTACAAATGTGATTTTGAAGCCATGATTGACCAAGTGCTGTGATAACTCCAGCAGAGGAATGATATGGCCTTGTGCTGGAAACGGTATAACCAAAACATGTGGATTGCCCATTCTAGCTCCTTCTTTTTCAGATTCCTGTGGTATATACGTTGTATTGGACACTCTGGTCCATGTTAGTTTTATGGATTGGCTATTTGGCTGGGATTAAGCGACTTTTTCTGTGTCTTTATGTGCTATGATTTTCTTGGGATTTTGAATTGGAGTATTGCTGATTCATTTGATATTTTAATTGGCTGCCTTGACTTTATGATGCTCAGTGCATCATCAGTAATGTCTGTAATTGTTTTTTTTTTTTTTATGATTTTCTTGTCAACAATGTTGAAATATTGATATAATGAATATTATAAATATGATATATCCTTCTTTTATTTTTTTATGATATATACCTGTGACCCTGTCAACAATTGCAGCTCAAGTTTGTAAGACAGTAAAGCAGACAAGAAAAAGGACGAAATATAGAGATGAATAATAGAAGAGTCTGAAAAGGAGAATATTGTGTATATTGTTACTGTGCAGACCATTACAAAAGGCAATTAATATATGCACTATATTCTAAACAAACTAACAGAATCAGTTGGACCATTACAAAATGTAACTAATATAGGCACTGTATTCTAATAAACTAACAGAATTAGTAGCTGAAAATTACAGAGAATATTTAAATATTTACAAAGAACAAAATAATAATATGAAAGTAAATAAACGAAATGCAATGCAGCAAGTAATTAGCCTGTATCCAAACGACATGTAGTTGCAGTAGAACGACTTGTAACAACTGTCTTATCATATAATAAAATTTCACATCCAACCTGACAATGCCCTGCCCTTGCTATCGAATCCGGTTGGCATCGCAAAACCATTTTGGATTGCTCCCAAGAAGTCAAGAACTAGTTACTACTTCCTGGAAGGAAATATCAACTTGAAACTAAAGCAATAGCCATATGTTAAAAAAGTTTTTGAGATCCTCAGAGGACTGACCACACCGGCGCAATAGGATTCATCCCACTCATATTTAAGGATCTTGCTCTTACGTTTTCATCGTGAATTTGCTAAATCTTTTTTGATTTCACAGCGCCCAATGTTACGACTTTCATCATGGTCAAATCCTTCCGCACAACTCAACATAGCTATTGCCCAAGAAAGCAACAACCACACCCTTCTAATAAATAATAAAACTAATCAATAAAATAAATAATTCATGTTTTCGAAATGACGTCACTACCTATCTTTTAAAATAAAAACTTCATGTCTTCGAAATGACGTCACTACCTATCTTTTAAAATAAAAACGCGGGCTCTTTCTTTGAATACATATCCATCAAGCATATATAAAAGCTGTGATTTTGTTTGTCCTCGTTTGGATTGAAAGATAAAATCAATTTGAGTAAACATGGGATCCGGACGGGGAAAAACGCATTTTTGCACCAATCCATTAATAAATTGCCACGTGGCGAATCTAATTTATAAGAAATTAAATCTGCTGCAGCGAATCACGTCGCACGAAAAGCAATTCCCATGCTTAATCACTAAGTTCTCATGAGTGGGACTGTGGGAGCATTATAGAAATTTCGTTCAATATTTACTGTTGAATTCAAGGTTTTAAGTTTCATATAAATTTACACATGGATTTTGATGATAACAAATAAATTCAAAAAATAAAGGAGTTTCAAGCTCAAGTTGTCCACACAATAGAATCAAGCACATCAAGGAAGCAAGTATGAGCAAGAAGGGAATAAGTTCACATTAAAATCATAGAGTAATTTTGTAAATCTCTTAAAAATTCAAAATTAGGATTAAGACTCAAAATTAATATTTTATCATAAAGTATTAAAATATATTTTCCACATGTGCATGGATATTTTGAAAATTAAATTTGAAAATTTTGAAAGATGATTGATTGTCATCTTTCACATGTGCATGACATAATTAAATGTTTGAATTTTGAAAATTTTGAAAGATAATTGATTGTCATTTTTCACATGTGCATGACATGATTAAATGTTTGAATTTTGAAAATATTAAGATGCTTGATTGTCATCTTTCACATGTGCATGACATGATTAAAGGTTTGAATTTTGAAAATATTAAGATGATTGATTGTCATCTTTCACATGTGCATGTTTTATTTGAATATTTTTAAAAGTAGTGGATGTTTTTCTTGACTTATGCAAAAGGTAGATGTCTTTATTTGAAAATTTTGAAAAGTAAAGTGTGCTCTTTTTGTCATATGCAAAAAGTAAAAGATTATGTTTGAAATTTTTGAAAAGTAAAGTGTGCTCCTTTTGTCACATGCAAAAAGTAAAAAGATTAGATTTGAAATTTTTGAAAAGTGAATGATGATGTTTTTGACATGAGAATCTTTTCAAATTTGAAATTGAAAACTCATTTGCCTATAAATAACTCACTTGAGTTTTGTAAAAGATATAACAAGAGCTTACACATTTATTGCTAAATTTTGCATCATTTTTTCAAAGCTCTCATTCTCTCTTTTCTAAAGTTTTGAGCCTTAATTCTTATTCTTGTTGAGAGAGATATAGGTTGCGCTGTATTGTTTCTATCTCACTCATTGAGAAGTGTACTTTGATAGTCTACCTACTATCAACTCTTGTATTTGTAAAAGGGTGTGTATAACCCTTGTGTGTGTAGAAGGTGTTCTACACGGGGAATAGTTAAATCACCAAGTGTGAGGTGATTGGAAGTGTAGAAGGTGTTCTACACGGGGAATAGTTAAATCATCAAGTGTAAGGTGATTGGAAGTGTAGAGGGTGTTCTACACGGATTCTTTAGAGCGGTGCTGCTCAAAGGTATAATAGGTTTCTATCTCCACCTAAAGGAGATTGAATAGTAGATTTGGGGATCCTCAAGAGGTAGCTTGAGGCGAGGACGTAGGCAGTGGGGCCAAATCTCGTTAACATACTGAGTTTGCTTCTCTCTTACCCTTACTCTTTATATTTATTGTTGTTTCATATTTTGTTTATATTTTATATTATATATTTGATTTATAATTGTTATTTTTTTAAATACAACTCAATTCACCCCCCTCTTGTGTTAGTCATCTGGGCAACAATTAGTATCAGAGTTAGAGCTCTATTATAAGATTAACTATCTTTTGAGTTAAGATCTTATAGCTAACATTGCAGTTTCATTTGGTGAAGGTCAATCTAGCAGTCGGCCTCCACTCTTTTGCGGAGACAATTACTCATTCTGGAAAGTTAGAATGAGAATATTCCTTCAGGCTCAAGGTCGAGAAATCTGGAAATGCATTGTAAATGGACCTTATATTCCAAAAAAAATAGTTGATGGAGTAAAGGTCAAAAAGGAAGAAAAAGAGTTTAATCGTGAAGACGATAGACTTTATACTTTGAATTTAACTGCTATGAATTTATTATATAATGCTCTCAATGGTAATGAATTTAATAGACTAATGACTTGTGCTACAGCAAAGAAAATTTGGGATAACTTGGAAGTTACTTATGAAGGAACTTCTCAAGTCAAGGAATCAAAAATTTATATTCTTACTCATGAATATGAAATGTTTAAGATGAATGATGATGAATCTATTTCTAGTATGTACACTCGTTTTACTAACATCATAAACAGCTTGACAGCTCTTGGCAAAATTTATTCCAAAGTGGAGATAGTAAGAAAAATTCTCAACTCTCTACCAAAACGTTGGGAATCAAAAGTGACAGCGATTCTTGAAGTTAGAGACCTCAAGAAACTCGAAGTGAATGAACTCATCGGGTCACTTATCACCCATGAGTACACATTGAAAAGAGGAGAAGAAGAAGGAAAGTCAAAGAAGAGCTTGGCACTTAAAGCTGTTCCACATGAAAGTGAAAGTGATGAAGATGAGGAAAATGACGACAAAAATGAAGAAGTTGCGATGATAACAAGAAAAATTCAGAGGTTCTTAAAGAAAAATAAAACTCCTTCAAGGAAATCCTTCAAAAAGTTTTCCAAGAAAAATTCAGGTAAAAATGACACTTTAATTTATTATAAATGCAATAAACCTGATCATATCAAGTCAGATTGTCCTCTGCTAAAGAAAGATCGAAACAAAGGCAAAAAAGTAATGAAAACTACATGGGATGATGATTCAAGTAGCTTAGATAGTGAAGCAAGCAATGGAAAATCAGCAAATCTTTGTCTTATGGTTAAAGATGACATTGAGATAACAAATCTTGATAATATTGAAGATCTTTCATATGAAGAATTGCAAAATGTTTTAGAAGAGGTATATGAGGAATTTGAAAAATTGGGTATCAAGTATACTGTTTTGAAAAAAAAAATTCTTCTTTAACAAACGAAATTGATATTTTAAGAAAAGAAAGTATTGTTTTGAAAGATGAAAATTTTGAGTTGAAAAAAAAAGAAAACTGATTTAGAAAATATTATTGAAAAATTTACAAATGGAAAAAGAAATTTTGAAAAATTTCTTGGTAGTCAAAGATGTGTTTTTGATAAGGCAGATTTGGGATATATGCCAAAACAAAAATATAAACCTTATAAAAACTTCTTTGATAATCCTTCTAAATCAAAGTCCAATATTCAAAATTCTTTTCATAAAAATAATTTTGTTAAAAAAGGATATTATTATAATCACTCAAGTTCTTCATATATGTCACATGCTATTTGTAATTTTTGTAATAGAAATGGTCATAATTATCTTGCTTGTCCTATTAGAAGAAAACATACAATGACTATTAGGGCCATATGGGTATCTAAATATCTTGTTTATTCTAATACTAATAAATAAAGGACCCAAAGAACTTGGGTACCGGGAATTGTTTTTAATTGTTTTTGTAGGTATGCATGAAGTATTCTACAGGTAAAAATAAATGATTTTTAGACAACGGATACTCAAGATACGTGACAGAAGATAAAACTAAATTCATTGACTTCACTTCTAAAGAAAAAGGATGTGTGATATTTGGAAACAATTCAAAATGAAAGATCATGGAAATAGAAGGAAAGATCATCAAGACTTAGTACAAGATGCAACCAAATAGTGGAAACATGTGAAAGATCATCCAGCGGAATAAATTCTAGGAGAACCTTCACGAGGAGTAAGTACTCGATCATTTCTTAGAAATATTTGCAATCATACTGCTTTTCTATCTCAGATTGAACCTAAAAATATTGATGAAGCACTTCTTGATGAATTTTGGATTCTAGCTATGCAAGAAGAGCTTAATCAATTTGAAAGAAATGATGTTTGGACACTTATTCCTAGACCCAAAAATCATACTATTATTGGAACAAAATGGGTTTTTAGAAACAAGAAAGATGAGTCCAGAGTCATTACTAGAAATAAGGCTCGACTAGTGGCCCAATGTTTCAGTCAAAAAGAAAGAATCGATTATGATGAGACATATGCACCAGTCGCAAGATTAGAAGCTATTCGAATGCTACTTACATATGATTGTTATAAAGATTTCAAACTTTTTCAAATGGATGTTAAAAGTGTTTTCTTAAATAGTTTTTTTTTTATTGAAAAATGTTTTTTAAGAGGAAAGATCGATATAACTCTTTTAATCAAGTATGAATAGAATGATATTCTTTTAATTCAAATTTATGTAGATGATATAATATTTGGTGCTACTAATGAATATGTGTCAAGATTTTGTTAAGAATATGCGGGAAGAATTTGAAATGAGTATGATGGGAGAACTTAATTTCTTTCTCGGATTGCAAATCAAGCGAGCAAAAAGTGGAACAATTATTAATCAGTCAAAATATATCAAAGAGTTACTCAAAATTTGAGATAGAACGTGCGAAGGTAATTGGAATATCAATGAATCCAACCACTAAATTTGATAAAGATGAAACCGGTAAGCCAGTTAACTCAAATGTATATCGAGGTATGATTAGTAGTTTATTATATTTGATAATTAGTAGACCTGATATTATGTTCAGTGTATGTTTATGTGCACGTTTTCAATCATTTCCAAAACAATTTCATTTGATTGCAGTCAAGCGGATTTTTAGATATTTTGCCAGTACCATTGACTTAGAGTTATGGTATCCTAAACACACTTCTTTCGATTTTATTAGTTATTCAGGTACCGATTGTACTGGTTGCAAAGATAATCGAAAAAGTTTTAGTAGAACATGTCATTTCTTAGGTCGTGCACTAGTTTCCTAGTTTAGTAAAAAAAAACAAAATTATGTTGCACTATCTACTGCTGAGGCAGAATATGTTGCTGCGGGTAGTTGTTGTGCTCAAGTTTTTTACATGAAGCAACAACTTGAGGATTTTAAACTTATGTATAATCACATTCCAATCAAATGTGATAATACAAGTGCTATATATCTTTCAAAAAAAAAACCCAATACAACATTCTAGAATTAAGCATATTGAAATAAGATATCATTTTTTTTCGAGATCATGTGCAGAAAGGCGATATAGTACTGGAGTTCACAAACACACACGATCAGTTAGCAGATATATTCACAAAACCCTTACCAGAAGATAGATTATGTATGATTAGAACATAAGTATGATGTATGTTATGAATATCTCTTAAAAGATAGATCAGAGTTCATAAAAATAGAGAGATATTTTTTTTTAAATACTTTTACATAAACTTGAGGTTCTTAGCCTCATGTTTGAGACGCTCATTCTCTTCATACAATATCATGTCATCCCTATCCATGGGAACTGGCAAGCGGAATGAAGAATCCAATAGAGATTTCAACTTTTTATTCTTCTGCCGAATAATTCCTTCCCTTGTGTGAGACTCTTGAACAATTCGTTGAAGTATAACAATTTGTTCTTTAAGCTTTTCAACCTCATGATTTTTTACTTGTAGCCGCTGGGAAAAAGCGACAATAGAGGATGAGTAGGTGAGTCCCGAGACTCACCAAGTCGTAGATAGCATCGGAGTCTGGCTTATTAGCCAAACTATTGTTCTCTTGCTGCAACATGGCGTCAATGGTAGCTGCAGAAAGGACATGAGATTGAGTTGTAGAATACCTCATGGATGCATCTAGAGGAATGTTAGAAGAATGAGCCATTGAGAAAAGAATTGAAAATTTAAAGCGAGAATATTGAAGGAATGCATATGAGTTATAGAGATGAGAATAAGATTTGATGCAATTCGGATGAACATTAAAACTGATTTTATAGAGATAGCATAAAGAACAAGACAAACTATTGTCTCTTCAAATCTTATTAGTCAAAAGAAATATAAGATATGTTGGACACACATTGTCAAAAGTTTTCTTACTAGAAAAACGGTTCTCTGCTCCTATCATGGCATTGACGGCCTTAGGAGAGAAGATTGATGGTTGATGCGTCAAGGGTTCCTGATTCAAGTCTGGAACATTAGTGGAAGAGAATTGTTCGGCCATTCTATCGTTATGGAGAAACAGAACTTAGGTGAAGAAGCAATTTTTTTTGGTATCCGATAGGTGAAAATGATTTTTTTATAGAAATTCAGAGCCTTCAAACCTGTTTGTCAACAACATCAGGCGATTGATCTGCTTTCGCACCGACTGTTAGAGCTAGGCCTCCAACCTTTACAGGTTTTGTCAGATACGCGTGGCCCCACACTGAATTGCTAGAGTTAGACTTCCAACATTTGCAGGTTTTGTCGGACATGCATGGCTCCGCACCGCATTGCCAGAGCTAAGCCTGCAGCTTTTGCTGTCTTTGTCGGACACGAATAATTTTAATTATTCAACTTCAAATCTCTGGAACATCTAATTCGTCAATAACATCAAGCGGATTTAAATCTTTTTCCGCACCGAGATGATCAAATTTGGCTTCAACGTTTGCAAGTTTTGTCGGACACTGGTGGTTCTAACTTCTACATTCTCTACTAACGCAGCGTTTTATTTGTCTATTGGTTATTATAGGAATATATCTTATTGAGTTAATTATGATTCTTTTTTAATGATGCCAAAAGGGGGAGAAGTTTTAGACTAGAACATTAACATTGTTTAAATTGCTAAACTTGTTATATATACTTGGAATTATATTTATATTTTTGCTTGAAAAACTAACGCACATTCTCAGGGGGAGCTTAAGTATTCATACAGGTTTCAAGTTCTATCAAGCATTTGTCATCATCAAAAAGGGGGAGATTGTTGAACTCAAGGTTTCAAGTTTCATATAAATCTACACATGGATTTTGATGATAACAAATAAATTCAAAGAATAAATGAGTTTCAAGCTCAAGTTGTCCACACAATAGAATCAAGCACATCAAGGAAGCAAGCATGAGCAAGAAGGGAATAAGTTCACATTAAAATCATAGAGTAATTTTGTAAATCTCTTAAAAATTCAAAATTAGGATTAAGACTCAAAATTAATATTTTATCATAAAGCATTAAAATATATTTTCCACATGTGCATGAATATTTTGAAAATTAAATTTGAAAATTTTGAAAGATGATTGATTGTCATCTTTCACATGTGCATGACATGATTAAATGTTTGAATTTTGAAAATATTAAGATACTTGATTGTCATCTTTCACATGTGCATGACATGATTAAAGGTTTGAACTTTGAAAATATTAAGATGATTGATTGTCATCTTTCATATGTGCATGTTTTATTTGAATATTTTTAAAAGTAGTGGATGTTTTTCTTGACTTATACAAAAAGTAGATATCTTTATTTAAAAATTTTGAAAAGTAAAGTGTGCTCCTTTTGTCATATGCAAAAAGTAAAAGATTATATTTGAAATTTTTGAAAAGTAAAGTGTGCTCCTTTTGTCACATGCAAAAAGTAAAAAGATTAGATTTGAAATTTTTGAAAAGTGAATGATGATGTTTTTGACATGAGAATATTTTCAAATTTGAAATTGAAAACTCATTTGCCTATAAATAACTCACTTGAGTTTTGTAAAAGATATAACAAGAGCTTACACATCTATTGCTAAATTTTGCATCATTTTTTCAAAACTCTCATTCTCTCTTTTCTAAAGTTTTGAGTCTTAATTCTTGTTCTTGTTGAGAGAGATATAGGTTACGCTGTATTGTTTCTATCTCACTCATTGAGAAGTGTACTTTGATAGTCTACCTACTATCAACTCTTGTATTTGTAAAAGGGTGTGTATAACCCTTGTGTGTGTAGAAGGTGTTCTACACGGGGAATAGTTAAATCACCAAGTGTGAGGTGATTGGAAGTGTAGAAGGTGTTCTACACGGGGAATAGTTAAATCACCAAGTGTAAGGTGATTGGAAGTGTAGAGGGTGTTCTACACGGATTCTTTAGAGCGGTGCTGCTCAAAGGTGTAATAGGTTTTTATTTCCACCTAAAGGAGATTGAATAGTAGATTTGGGGATCCTCAAGAGGTAGCTTGAGGCGAGGACGTAGGCAGTGGGGCCGAACCTCGTTAACATACTGAGTTTGCTTCTCTCTTACCCTTACTCTTTATATTTATTGTTGTTTCATATTTTGTTTATATTTTATATTATATATTTGATTTATAATTGTTATTTTTTTAAATACAACTCAATTCACCCCCCTCTTGTGTTAGTCATTTGGGCAACATTTACCACACTAAAAATTAGAATAAATAAAATACAATAAAACATTAAAATTTATTTTTTAAATATTTCACCTGATTCTTATAATCAGAATTAAACCATATGCATAGTTGAAGTTCATATCTTTAATTTTTGTTTTTATACTAATATTATAATTCTTTTTTATAAACCCAACCAAAAATATGGATGTTGTTACATATCTTGATTTTTGGATCCTAATTTTTTTTTATAATTTTTTTACAGGATTTTTAAGTAAGTATTTCTAAATAATTTTGTGATATTTTTATATTTTTAAAAAATATTTTTACATGATTTTATATTTTTTAAAAATACAACAAAACATAATATTATTTAAAAATATTAATTAAAAAAACGCGGGGTTCCAAAATAAAAAAAATAATAGCATTTCTCCCAAAAATAATTAAAGAGTTAGTAAC
Source organism: Platycarya strobilacea (assembly GCA_036898215.1). Lineage (NCBI taxonomy): Eukaryota > Viridiplantae > Streptophyta > Magnoliopsida > Fagales > Juglandaceae > Platycarya > Platycarya strobilacea. Next base: position 11,879,434 of record CM072546.1, on the reverse strand, counting down.
TTTCCATGAGTGGGAGGTATACAAAACACGTGAAGAAGATAGACAAAAAGTTTATGTGGTGGTCATTCCAGAAAGAGAAAAACTGACATATGAAATGACACTTAGGAACGATAAAAATGTTGTATCTTACACATGTCACAAGTTTGAGTGGATTGGCTTTCTATGCCGACATGTCTTAACAGTTTTGGCAAAAATAAATTGTTTGAACTTTGTGCGATCATATGTGTTGGAGAGGTAGACGATCAATACAAAGAGTCGCATAGTTGATAGGATATATGTCGATGAGGGGTTATGGGAGACAATCCAATCTGCATATGATAAAAAAAAAAAATCATTTGATAAGAAAATTTTATCATATTGGTGAGATAGCGTCACTATCTATTAGGAAATATGATCATGTGTCAAAAGAAGTAGAGAATATACATTAAGAGCTTCTCTGGATAAGTGATGATGATGATGATGACGGTAACATAGAGGGGTATCCGGTTCACAGCCAATTACTCTCAAACTTCCAAGTGCAAGATCCTCCGATCATTATTGATAGAGGAAGGCCCGAAACATTACGTCAAAAGAATCCAAGGGAAAATGTGCTAATAAAGAAGCGACGATACGACATTTGCAAACATGAAAGACATGTTAGAATGAACTGTCCATCACTTAGGTATTTGTTAAAAAATCATTATGTTTCTAACGTGTCGTAATATTCATTTTGTGAAACTTCTAATTTGATGAAATATTTTTTGTTATATAGTGATATTGGCAGACCGAGTTTGACTATATTACCTCCAGACTCGGCCACTATATCAACACCATTTTATTTGTATGCATACTAATCTTATGTAGTTGTAAAAATTTGTTATATTTAAATGTTTCATTTAGTCTAATTTTGTCGCTTAAACTTTTTATCATTTGTAGGAAGATGCAATATCCGACACCTCCATATCCTCCCGCTATGTCAATATCATTTGATATGTATGGAATACTAATCTTATCTTACAAAATACTGTTATATTTATATGTTTGATTCCATCTTAATGAGTCACTTAAATTTGTGTACTTCTGTAAGAATATGCAATACACGACACCTCCATACCCTCTTTCTATGTCAATGTCATTTGATATGTATGAGTACTAATCCTATCTTACAAATTGTTATTATATTTAAATATTTAATTTTTTCTGATTGTGTCCCTTATTTTTTTTTTTAATAAATAGGAATATACAATACCGGACATCTCCAGACCCGCCTATTATGTCAACATCATTGGATTTGTATGAATATTAAACTTATCTTACTTTTACTCATGTGTTATATTTAAGCGTTTAGTTTCATCACTGGAATTTTTCTTATTTTGTAAGAATATGTAACTTTCTACAATGTCGCAATATAATTTCACGTATGGGACGTCGTGAAATTTTGACTAATCAAAAGATAATTAATTATTAAGCAGTTGACGAATAATGACTTTTGTTACATTTGTTGTTTTCTATGTCTGTAATGATATTTAGGCATGATACCTGGATAGATAATTTATTTTGTAGCGATATGTAATTTTTGGGTTATAAAGTTAGAGGAATCTGGCTGGTTGTAAGTTGGATATAATATCAAATTTAATTGGATGTGCGTTGGTTGGTTGTACACACTTACATGATGAAAAATTCATTTTTCATCTATCTTGGAATAGTTTTTTTTTTAAATGTTTATGTTCAGGTGGAGATTAAATTATTGACAATTTTGTAGTTATAAATACAAGTTGGTTTCACATTGGATAAAGACGTCATGTTAAAAATTAGGTTCAATGACTCAACTAGTTGAACTTTTGTTATAGGACTAAGAAATTAAATAATGCAATAATTCAGCAAATATATATATATATAGAAAAATGCTTAAAAATAATATTATTTATCAAAAAATTTAAAAAATTTCTCAAATTTAGTAAGTACTATATTAATTTATACCCTATTAAATTATCTACATTCTTGTTTTTGATAAGTGCTATATTACTAAATTTAAATTTGGTAATATAGTAATAGTAATAGTAATACTATACATTAGTAATATATTAATACTAATATTAAATTTAATAATATAGTAATACTAATATTATAAATTTACTAATACTAATACATATAGTAACACTATAGATTTAGTAATATAGAAATAGTACAAATTTAGTAATATATTAATACTAATATTAAATTTAGTAATATAGTAATACTAATACTAATATATTAGTAATATAGTAATACTAATATGAAATTTAGTAATATAGTAATACTAATACTATACATTAGTAATATAGTAATACTAATACTAATACATATAGTAATACTATAGATTTAGTAATATAGTAATAGTAATACATTACTAATATATTAATACTAGTATTAAATTTAGTAATATAGTAATACTAATACTAATACATATAGTAATACTATAGATTTAGTAATATAGTAATAGTAATACATTACTAATATATTAATACTAGTATTAAATTTAGTAATATAGTAATACTAATACTAATACATTAGTCTTACAGTAATACTAATCTTATAAATTTAGAAATATAGTAATACTAATACTAATACATTAGTAATATAGTAATACTAATATTAAATTTAGTATTATAGTAATGGTAATACATTAGTAATATATTAATACTAGTATTAAATTTAGTAATATGGTAATACTTATACTATTCATTAGTAATATAGTAATACTAATACTAATACATATAGTAATACTATAGATTTAGTAATATAGTAATAGTAAAAATTTAGTAATATATTAATACTAATATTAAATTTAATAATATAGTAATACTAATATTAAATTTAGTAATATAATAATACTAATACATATAGTAATAGTAATACATTAGTAATATATTAATACTAATATTAAATTTAGTAATATAGTAATACAAATAATAATATATTAGTCTTATAGTAATACTAATATTAAATTTAGTAATATTAATACTATACATTAGTAATATATTAATACTAATATTAAATTTAGTAATATAGTAATACTAATACTAATACTAGTACATTAGTAATACAATAATACTAATACTAATACATTAGCCTTATTGTAATACTAATATTAAATTTAGTAATATAATAATACTAATACTAATACATATAGCAATTCTATAAATTTAGTAATATAGTAATAGCAATACATTAGTAACATATACATATAGTAATACTAATACTAATTAGTAAATTAGTAATACTAATATACATTATTATTTAATATAGTATTAGTAATATAGCAATACTAATACTAAGATTTTTGGTAACACGTGATGGCATTTACTTCGTGCTTCAAAAAGTTTAATTTAGCACTTCTAAAGGTACATAAAAATGTCATTGAAATTACATTTATTCCTTTTAACTTTTCCTTTATATTATAGAATAATTGAGATTTCAAAAAGTTTGAGAATACATAAATTTAAAAAACAAACTTTAAAATGTAGTACAAGAAATTATACCTATCTACACAACTAAGATTTTTACAATTATATATATATATATATATAACGTACCTATTAAAGCAATTAATTCCACTAAAAGCAACCAACAAAACAAAATGTATTAAAATACATGTTTGAGATTGCAATAAGAAATATAATTTATAACTTTAGGATTTATAATTTAAATAATAAATTCTATATTTCAAAAGTTGTTTACTATTTAGTAAATTTGTATTTAAAGTACTTTTAAAACTAGTTACAATAATTTTTTTTCAATATAAAATTATTCGCAAGAATTTTTTGATAAAAATTTTAATTTGGTATTTTTTTTTAAAGTCGATTTTCAACTTTTTTTAACTGATTAAATCACCTTTTATAAAATTATCAAATATGTCATTTTTTCTTTAAAAATAATTTTAAATGTTGAAAATATATTTTAAAATTTTCAAATAGACTTTAATTAAGAAACTGACTTAACAATCAGCGTAGATAAACTCGTGAAGTCCATTCTATATTTTCCCAAGGTATTAAAAAAAATACACAATATTAATTGAAGAAATCCCTTCTAATGATTCAAAGTGTTAACCACAAAAAAAACTTAAAAATAAGATTAATTACCATGCACCACGCAATAAGAAATGTCAAAATAAAAATAGACGAAAATGTAACATAGGCAAAAACAACTATATTTACTTCACAACCTTGAGATCATAACAAATAAAATAGAATGAGAAAATAAAATTAATATAAGAAAAAAAAAAGTCAAATTCGTTGAATTATTAGATGAAAAGTACTACGTATACAAAAATAATTATATAAAATAAATTTATAAATTATCGTTAATTTATATACTTTAATAAAATTATTTTATTATTTAATAAATTTTTTTTATAATAAAAATATTTTTGTAGTATAGCTAATTTGTCAATTTATTAAGATTTCGTTAATATTTTGTATCACTAATTAATCTAATTTTCACAGTTAATACTACTTTTATCAAAATTTAAACAAATCATCCAACGGCACAAATACAAGGAAGATAAACATTTGAGTACCAGACTAAGTAAAATCCTAATGAAGATATTTAGGAACTAGCCTATCACGAACTATCACGTAAAAAATTTAACTCAAGACATCAGAATATAATATTAAGAAAAAACGGAAATATTTAAGTCATTTTAAAAATTATTTGCAGTAAGTGAATCCTAACCTGACGAATAGATATAATACTAATTATTGTCTGAATGCACATCTACCATTTTTTATTCATAAAATCTGATGTGACAGCGTGTAATTAGTTTGGTTCAAAAACGATTTTTTCTCCCATCCGGACCGCAGCAACACTCAATGAATTTATGACTTGGTTGGAGTAAAGCGACAGTTTCTCTGTCTTTATCTGCCATCATTTTCTTGGGATTTTGAATTTTGGACTATTAGCGATTCATTTGCGATTATGATTGGCTGTGATATTCAGTGCTCCCTTATTTAAAATTATCATCATTCTTGAATTATTGATATAATGAATATTATTTTATCCTTTTTAGTGAGTGGAATTGTGAAGAGACAGGTATGTGTAAAATGGTTGATATAAAATATTGCTGAGGCTACACACAAAAGTTCCTATGCAAATTGGCCTGATTTATTATTATACATAAGATAAAATAAAATGACATAAAAATTAAATATTAAATAAAATATTATTATAATAAATTTTTTTAATATTAATTTTATTTTAAAATTTGAAAAAAAATATTTTTAAATTTAAAAAAAATTAAATTATTTATTTTATTTTATATAAAATTTAGAAAAATAATAATAATAAAATGAACTGAGAGTATTTATAAAAATAAATAAGGCAATGTTGAGCGTCTTTACTAATTTTATTTTTTATTTTTTACTGTTTTGAGCATCTTACTATTAAACTCAAGCATCTTCCATGTTATTGTCACGAGTTCTTTTTTTTAGTTATTATTTTTTTGTAACACAGCTTTATGTACCTGAGCCTGTAATTGCTCTGAGAATCCAAAGCTACAAATTTAGGCAACTGATACCAGATAATTAAAAAAACTTTTGAGTGTTATAAAATGTAGGAGTCGGCAGTCATTCATGTCTTACCACTAAAATTATGTGAATGACTCTACTATTATTATTTTAAATTTTGTATAGTAACTTGTATAGTGATTTGCATAGTAACTTGTATAGTAATTTCAAAACTTATAAATAGGGGTTTCAGTTGTAATGAAATTCATAAGAAAATATAAAGAGAGAAAGAAAGTTTCAGTTCTTAAGAGTTTCTTTTATATTTCTCTTGCAATAATAGTAGTTTTCTTTTTAGTTTTATAACACGTTATCAGCACGAGGTTCTACCGATACTGAAGCTAGTGGTCTTCTACTTCAAGTAAGTTTTTCAATATATTATTTGCAGTCCTCGAAATAAATATTAAAGGTAATATTGCTGAATATTACTTGATAAAATTTTATTTTTATTCTCATGATCATGTGAATATATTTCTTAAATTCAAAGATTTATTTTTGTAATATAATGTCGAATATTGAGATTTATTGCTATTAACATTTCTGAAAAATGTTATTTATCCAGGATCCTTGATGAGATCTATTTGGATATGATGATGAACTTGAAAGATACAATCATAGAAGAAAATCATGTGTCCCTGAAGGACCGTGCTATGTATCTCATGATGAAAAATTATCTTACTGTGTGAAATAAATTAAGAGAGTGATATAAGCACTAGAAGATGTAATCCTCTCAAAAGATCATTATGATTTATTGCACCTGAAGTTGCAAGATTTTAAGAGTGGTATTGAATATTCTGCACTCTTTAAAATCAGCTCAATATTAAAATTATGCAGTGAAAATGTCACTGATGATGATATATAAAAGAAAATATTATTTTTCATACTTCGAATGTGCTCCTGCAGTAGCAATATCGAGAGTGAAAGTTAAACAAATATTCTGAACTTTTGTTTTGTCTTCCAGTGATTGAGCTAAATAATGAGTTTTTGTTACACCGGTTACGTCCTATTAATGATATCGAATTTACACTATTCCCAGAAGTGAACAGAGCATCATTTCAAAGGAATTAAAGGCGTAAACGTGATAGAAAAACTATAGAAGTGTTGGTCCCAAAAGCGACAACACTAAAAATGATAAAAATATATCGTATCACCAGAAGTGATCTAACTCAGAGAAGGATAAAGACCCTCAGAATAATTCTTCATAAAAAGATGAAGATGTTTGTCATAGATGTGGTATGACTAAACAGTAGTCACGTACTTGTTGTACGGCCAAACACTTGATTTACTTATACTAAACTTTTATATACAAGCTTATTAATATTTCATCATATTTTGAAATAATGAAATATCGGTGCCCGAAGCACGACAAGAAATTACTTGAAATAATAAAACCCTGTTTAAATTTGATCATCTTACAAATAAATGTAAACCAGAAGTTCAGAGGATTACCTATCTGCAAAGTGTTGCAAATCAATTACATGATATATTTACTGACACTAAATGTGTTGTAAAATCATATATTACTGCTGTTAATGTTTAAGCAAGAATTGAAATCCCTGAAGGATGAGTTGTTAAAATAGCAATAAATGAGTCTAAGATACACCTGAAGCATTGAAGACCTATTGATGCACAAGAAAAATAAAAATCGGTGCTCATGAAGAGACCGTATTTTCTATATAAAATATAATCCTCCTGAAGAGGAAACCTCCTGAAAAAGTAACTCTTGAAGAGTATAACTCCTGAAGAGTATAAACATCCTGAAGAGGAACCTCGTGTAAAGGTGTTTCATGAAATGTTTTCCCCTGGAGAGGAACAATGAGATCTCAATACATTTCATGAGTACTGGAAAATTTATGGATAAAAATAAAACTGTTGTTGACAACATATATGATAACACTTGATATTACCAGAAGTAATGAAGAAAATGAGCCAAAAATTGTCAAAAAATGTCGACGTAGAAATGATTGGCCAAAATGGAAAGCAGTTATTAAAACTGAATTAAACTCGCTAGTGAAACGAGATGCATTTGGACCTGTTGTCCAAATACCAAAGGGTGTAATATCTGTCAAATATAAGTGAATATTTATACGAAAGCGTAATGCGAAATAAAATTGTGCAGTATAATTTGACGCACAAGGTTTCCTGTAGAAACCCGAGCAATTATGAGGAAACATATTTCCTTGGTATGAATGCAATCACATTCATATTTTTAATTGATTTGGTTATTACAAAAGGATTAGATATGCAATTAATGAATGTGGTCACTGAATATTTATAAGGATCATTAGATTATTACATATATAAAGATTTACGATACTTGAAGCATCTAATCCAAGTATATTTAGGAGTATGTACTTTATAAAGTTTCAAAGATCTTTATATGGGTTAAAGCAATCCGGACGCATGTGTTATAATTGAATCAACAACTATCTATTGAAAGAAGGATTTAAGAACAATCCTATATGTCCATATGTTTTTATCAAAATCCGGATTTGCCATTATTGCATTTTACGTTGATGATTTATCTTGTTAGAACTCTTGAAAAGATTACAAGGGTTGTTATAAATTTAAGGAATGCATTTAAAAAGGAAAGATCTTATTATTCAATTCATAGATGAGTTACAAGAATTTGAGACTTCTAGCTTTATCTCTCGAATGCATTTGCTTTTCATAAAGCAACATACTATCCTTATCTAAAGGATTAGGTAATCGAAATGAAGAGGCAAGTAAGGATTTTAAATCCTTATTTTCTTTCTTTAAGTCTGCAATTTTTCTGTCAGACTCTTGAACGAGTCGTTGAAGTACGGAAACCTTTTTGTTAAGCTCCTCAATCTCACGATTTTTTGATTGTAATCGGTTGGAAAATCCAACAATAGAGGAGGAGTATCGGGTGCCGAGAGTCACCAGCTCATAAACGGCTTCACGATCTGACTTATTAGCCAGATCATTTGCTTGCTGCAACATGGCACCTGCAGAAGATGCAGGATCAACTTGTAATCGAGGTGAAGGATACCTCATATGTTGATCATGAGAAATAGTAAAAGGAAATTGATAAGCCATTGAAAATTTGTAGAATAAGAATACAAATACAGATAAATTATAGATATGAGAAGAAGATTTGATGCGTACTAAATGAAGCTAAAAACGGTTCTTATAGAAATGGAAATAAGAATAAGACAAACCATCATCTCTTCAAATCTCACTTTACAAGATATGCTGGATGCATAATTTCAAAAGCCAGCGAGATCAATTACAGCTATCCCTATTTTCTTGTAAACGCTGAACCTCTGCCGTTAGCTGCTGTTGTTGACTTTGTATCTGAACTCTTTCTCGTTCCAGCTCTTCTACTCGTATTTTCAGATCACGAGAATACCAGTCTACAAGTTTCTTCAGTTCCTTGTTTTCTTGTTTTAAATCTTTATTTTTACTATTTTTAGTTGCAAGCGTTAGATGCAACTCAAATATTTGAGTTTTAAGATGATCAACTTCACTCGTTCTCGCCAATAGCTTCTGAGACATGGTTGTAAGAGAGGCAGCATATTGAACACTGAGGGTTCTTGATGCTGCAACAATTTCAGGATCAGATTTACTAGATAGATATATCTCTGCTCCTATCATGGTGTTTACAGCCTCAGGAGAAAATATAAGTGGTTGAGGTATAAAAGGTTCATGGTTTAAATCTGGGACATTAGAATTTCTATCAGACATAATATCGTTCTGGATGAACAACAACTGAATCTATGAGGAATGCGAGATTTTTTGCTGAAATAAACCAATGGTAAAATTAGTTATATTTAAACAACAACCTGAAACCTTCAAATCTCTTCAAGATCTCGTTTGTCCACAATGTCAAGCGGATTTTATTTTCCGCCGAACCGATAATATTAAACCTCAAAACTTTTACAGCTTTTATCATACATAGACGGTTTCCAATATTATTTCCGCCATATATAAACAAGTTCTTCCTAATAACGCCGAATGAGGGGGAGAAAATTTTAGATGAAAATATTATCATACTCTCTCTAATGTATTATTTAGTTGGAGATCGTGTTTGAATTTTTAACTTGTTATATATACTGAAATCATATTTGCTTATTACTTGAAACGCTAACTCATATTATCAGGGGGAGTTTAAGTATTACTGCAGGTATCAGATTTCTATTAAGTTTGTCAACTTCAAATCACTCAGAGATTATTGCAATTCATGAAACAAGTCGAGAGTATATTTGGCTGAGATCAATAACTCAACGTATCCAAGAAAATTGTGGTATTTCATAATCAATGATAGCTCAACAATTTTATACGAAGATAATGCTACTTGTATCATTCAAATCAAATGAGGATATATCAAAGATACGATCAAGTGATAATCTGGCAGATTTATTCACGAAGGCATCACCAACTGCGACATTCAATAAAATTGTGCAGAATATTAAAATGTGAAAACTCACAAATCTATCGTCATGCACTTTTTAGGGGGAGTAAAAGTTCTGAAGACTTGTGTTGATTGTACTCTTTTTCCTTCGCTAAGGTTTTATCCCACTGGGTTTTCCTTTACAAGATTTTAATGAGGCAATCTTAAAACACTTGTGGATACATAAGAAGACTGTACTCTTTTTCCTTCGTCATTGGTTTTTCTTCCCATTGAGTTTTTTATTGGCAAGGTTTTAACGAGGCAGACTAGGATAGTAGAGAGAAAATAATATTGCGTATATAATCGTAGAATGTGATAAGAGTAGGTCTAAGGTAGGGTAGGCTTTGGTATCGTGGAATGCCACTGATATCAAAACTAAGATAGTGGTGTATAAGATTTCATATTATTTAAAATATTATTAACTAGTTTGTTTAAGAAGTAAATTATGTGACTTGAGTCTTCTATTGGAGTGCTATATATGGTATCTAAGCTTATTACAATCAAAAATATAAAATTCGAGTCATACCACAACTTACAATAGACTAGTTCGATAAGGACAATGAAAAATTAAGGGAAGAGATTGTGATATTTCATGTAATAAGGATATTGCTTGATAATGAGAAATTTTTGTTTTTTATAATATTTCACTAAAACTCTAATTATATTATTAACTATTCATTTTAAAATAAAAATTATGTGGCTTAGGGCTTTCGGTAAGGCAATAAATGATCATTTCTATTCATTTTCTTCTCTATAATATTACTTTATAATATTTTGGGCGGAAAATATATATGGAATATAAAATTCCTAGTAAAATTCGGGGCTGAGTTACATGATTATTTTCAGTATTTATTAAATAATATTTTTAAGATTTCCATAAACTAGAGTGGTGTCTTCTTAATAGTTGATAATTGTTAATTTTGGGAAAATTTGAATTAAGTAAATTTTTTTTTTGGGGGGGGGGGGGGTGTGGAAAATTAATTTGTAAATGCCTTGGTGGAATTTCTAATAAATAATTGTGTTTTATTAATAAAACCTATCAATAAAATAATTATTCAATCAGTTCAGAAACTAACCAACCAGTGATAAGATCCATGATTTATTCAAATTCCCATTAAATTGTTAAATATATCTCAATTTTATACATCCAAACACAGACCCACACTCTTAACACACAATTCTTCTTTATTGGTGTTCTTCTCGCTCCCTTTCCTCTTTTGAAGTAATTTATTTCACATAAATTCTCAACAAGAAGAAGAAGAAGAAGAAGAAGAAGACTAGCTGCAAATCAAGTCTGGAAATTGTATGAGAAACTTCTCTAGGCTTTCATCCATTCAATGAAATTCTTCAAATTATTATGAGACCCACCGCCTTCTTTGATGCTTGCCATGACTAATTTCTTTAGATCCAAAGCCCTTAATTTGAAGGTTTCATCGCCCAGAAGTTGATCGACCTTCGTTTTGATTTTTCCTCGTCTTATTATACCGCTTTCATCTGGGTCTAAACCCAATCCAACCTTCCAAACATCACAAATATAGCTCTGGTTAAGAAACTGGTCAGCAAAATCCGGCCAGCACAAGAATGGGACCCCATTGCTAACACCTTCAATCGTGGAGTTCCAACCACAGTGACTAAGAAAGCAAGCAACTGAGGGATGGCTCAGAATCTTCTGTTGCGCTACAGAATCCACCATCTGCCCACGATTGCCTATTCTGTCTCGAAATCCATTTGGGTATGCATCATTTATCCCTTCTGTGATATCTGGCCGCACCACCCACAGAAATCGTCTGTTGCAGAGTTCGAGTCCCAAAGCCAATTCTTTGAACTGATTTGGCTCAAAAATCGTGGAGCTTCCAAATGCAACATATATCACTGAGCGTGGCGGCTGTTGATCGAGCCAATTAAGACAAGTTGAATCCTCTGCCCATAAGTTTCCCACTGAGTTTCGGTTGCTCGCCAAGAGTGGACCAATAGGTAGAATATTCTGAGCTAAGGTAAATGCGGCAGGCTCAAGATCATAAGTTGAGTTGCAAACCAGCCACTCAGCCACTTTCAGAGACTTGATATTTCTTACTGAAACTTCAAAAATAGTTTTCTGTAGAGTCAAGTTTCCAGGGCAGACCCAGAGTAATTTTTCTGTGTTCAAGGCCGGCATTTCTGGTGAGAGATGAATTATCTGCTTTTTCAGTGGAGTTCCTGCATGCAGAATTTTCATTGAATCTGAGTATGAAATATATTTTAATTCGTGAAGTATGAGAGTGTTGCTTAATCGTTTTAAAATATCATTTTTTTAACAGTCTCACTCTTTTCTTAGTGACTATACGTTATTTACACATTCTGTATATAATATTGCTCATAAAATAAAAAATAAAAAATCTGAAGAACAAGCAAATAGTTAGTAAAAGAGAAACTCACCATCATCAGCAATAATTCCATCTCTGAGCAAATTCGGAATGTTAAATACTAATACCAATAGTGCGGCTGCTGCAGGAGAGAAGGCAGCTCGTCGGATCCCTTTTTTCTCTGCAATTTCTAGGGCCCATCCAATACCCTGATCAGCAAGGACACAAGTGATCTCTTCACCGTTGGATCCATTAATCCGATCGATGAGCTCCTCCAGCTTCCCGGGCATACCATTCAAGACTGTTCCTGATACCTTTCCTGGGTTTTTCCTGTCCTCCAAGCTCTCTAATCCATCAGGAATGGTGACCATACGGATTTGATCCCCTATTTTGTCCTTCACTCCAATTGAATTCATGATTCGGTCGTGATTATACTCGGTATTTACAAATGTGATTTTGAAGCCATGATTGACTAAGTAGCGTGATAACTCTAGCAGAGGAATGATATGGCCTTGTGCTGGAAACGGTATAACCAGAACATGTGGAATGAGGCCCATTCTTGCTCATCTTATGTTGCTCTTCAGATTCATGGGGTATTTATATTATTCATGCGCAATGTTGGGTTGTCGTACTATATTTTAGATTCAAGCATGGATGTTTCATGTGATTGCCACGAGGTCTTTATTGGTATTATGGTTTTTTTTTTTTTTAAATTAACGTGCAAAAGCATAGGTGATTATTAAGTTGGGAAGTATTATTAAATTAAACCGACCGGATTTTGAGAATTTTTTAATTTGCTTAGTTGTTAATTGGAGCTTTGGCTTGGGATTCCTATTATTGTTATCAACTTTTACTACAAATCTGGTATTCAAGTTAAGTACGTAAAATATATCTACTGGACCGCATCAAGTTATTATAATTTGGAAGTTTCTTCTCCTTTTTTTGGCAAAAATTGTAGCTCAAGTTTCACGTCTAACCTTATAATGCACTGGCCCTTGCCATCGGATCCCTTGCAATTCTAATATTGTAATAATATTAGGGAAATACTTTTGACCCCGACTACTGGGGCCTCGATTGGGTCCCGATATTTTTTTTAAAGTTTTTTTTTTTTTACATGATTTTTGTTTTAAGTATTTTTAAATAATGTTGTAATTTTTTTATATTTTTAAAAAAATATTTTAATATATTAAAAAAATCATGTAAAATAAATTTATTATAATCGAGACCCAGTTGGATCCCAATAGTAGGGGGTCGCTAGCAGCACCATATTATAATGAAATGGATGGCATCCATTTAAAAATAGAGAGGATCTTATCCTCCAAGGAAGTGTCGGCAATGATCTTAGTAAGTCCAAATCTCTCTCTCTCTCTCTCTCTAGCTTTCTAGACCCAATTAGCCCCTCCATGCATGTAGGGGTACTACCCGCCCTATCGGGAGCGGGGCCACCCTCCCCCTGCCCCCTGCCCCCTGCCCCCTGCCCCCTGCACCCGCATAGGCGAGGGTGCAGATTTTCTTCCCGTACTCCGCCTCCATCCATGCGGGGGCGAGGTACCCGATCTTATGCATGAGGTGCGGGAGTGGACCTCCATCCGTCCGCCCCCCGCCCCTCCTCCATTGATGAAACAAACCAATTCTAAAGACTAAAACAAATCAACTCTAAACATACTGAAGTGATCGAAGATTCTTAAACAAATCAACTTTGAAACAAATCAAGTGGTGTAAAGAAGGAGACGGAGCAGACGAAACTTCAAGAAATCTTGAAGCAGAGGAAGACGAAGAAGATGGAGGAATCTTTGAGAAATCTTGAAGCAGGCGACATCAAAGAAGACGAAGAAGATGAACTGATGATGGAACCTTCGAGGATTTTTGAAGCAGACAAAGAAGATAGGAACCTTTGATTTCGAAGTCGCAAAAGCTGAAGGAAACTTCGAGAGAGGAGCTGAAAGTCGAAGATTAGATTTGAGAGCCCATCAAACACTGCGTTTCCTTTTTCGTACACAGGCCAAAGCTAAAGGGCCGAAGGCCCAGTTCACGCACAGCAATTAAAAAATTAAAAGGCCCAAGCCCTATTCCTAAACGGCATCGTCTCCTCAACTGTCGACTGCATCTTCTTCATCTAGATTTTAGGGTTCCTCAAGTCGCACCAATTTTCACGGTGTTGAAATTTTGAAATTTGAAAGAGCTTCAAAGGACGGAGGCGGTGTGGGATATATACGGGACGGAGGTACCCGTCCTGTTCCCGGCTCCGTCTTCTTCCCCCAAGGCAGGCGGGGTTCCCCCACCTCCACCATAGCTGCCGAGGTGCTCCGCTCCGCCATAGTGGAGCAGAACGAAAAGCGGACAGGGCAGCGGTGCCGGATACTGCCCACCCCTAAAATAAAAACGTGGGATCTGACTGAATCCCAACAAAATTATATACATATCTATCAAGCATATATAAAAGCTGAGATCTTTTACCCCTCCAGAAGCATGCTCTCTGTCTTGATGTGTTACTGTTATTGCTTGAGAGATTCTCTTAATTTGTAATCTTAAGAGAATTTGTCATGATCCGTACTTGATATTAATTTTTTAGTACTGTTACTGGTTCAATTACTAGAACGATATGGGATATGATTAGCCATGGGATATAACTGCTGCCATTTCCCATTAAAATATATGCAGCAAGTAATGTCTTACAGCTATTCAAATTTCCTTTACTTTTTTTTTTTTTTTTTACTTTAGATGGGCCACGCCATATAAAATAGATAATTCGTACAATATATAAAATTTTGAAATTATAGAACAAAATTGGAGAGAGACATTTCTATATATATATATATATATTAAAAGATATTGGAAAATATATGGGGATTATAAACTTTTGGGAGATTTTTTTCTATTTACATATATTATGGAAAATACTAGAGGGATATATTTTGGATTTTAAGCTTAACATATATAGTTTCAGGGTTGAGTGTAGTGACATTTAATTTTGGACCATATTACATTCAAGGAGTTAAATGCCCTTGAGTTTCGATAATAATTTTTTCTATTTTAGAGCAAGTTGTTTCAACTATTTGTCTACATGCATAACTAAAATATAGTCTCAGACTTTATCCACCCTTTTCAGGTTTAGGACAGAGGAAATGAGAAATTATATATACAAGTTTCAAATGTATAAATCTCGTGTAATCGTTTAAAATAAAATAAAATAAAAACAAAAGTGAATCCCACCATGAAAATTTTACTTTTTCTTGATTAGAGTCTGAGACCTACTTATTTTAAAACGAGACTTGTATATTTGTAACTTATACTTAGCATTATTCCAGTGGTAATAGCTGCAAGAAGAAGGCATGGCGTGGGCTTTTATTTTTATTTTTTTCATTATTTATGTATAAATAATGAATCCATTTTGTGGACTGTGTTATGTAGCTTACGAAATGTTGTCTTCGTCATTTCCCCCACATTGCTTCTAGAAGACAAGTTTAATGCTAATGTTGCACAAAAACTGCATCTGCAGACAAAACTCAAGGTTATTATCTCATTACCAAACTTCATTTTTTTATTTCCAAAATATTTGGAATAACTTTCATATAGATTATAATGCTGTGCAGCTTCATGGAATCATGCGTATGGAACAAAGATTATAGACATGTTTGCGTTATATAACTTAGCTCAGTCAATGACATGATGCTTTGAATGATAAAGGGTGGAATTATGAACTTGAGAAGGTGTAACTTTCTTTTTGTTGAATTTTCCAAATATTTATGAGTAGTGTGGTGCTAGAGCCATCAAGAGAAGCTATCGATGCTGTAATTTCTTTTTTAAGCATTTTTTATACGTATGTTCATAAAAAAAAAATATAAAAATACCATAATATATAAAATAAAATATTAAGAAATAGATAAACACGCATCCTTAAAAATACAATAAAACAATCTGTACAAATAATAGAAACACTTTTTGGATATACCTAATTACCTATTATTTTCCTTCCGGATACTCCATTCACTTGTATACGTGCAATTTGGCCATATTGATAACAGCTTTATTCCAGCTTTATGTATGGACCTACAGTTTTTGCTTTGGGCCACTGAGTCCAAAGCTACCAATTTGGGCCACTGATCCCAACAATCAAAGAACTTTGAAGAGTTTTTTGGATTTGGGTTCCTCAGTTTGCCAGACTCTTTGCCAATGCTGGTGCCAGAATTTGCTTCAAAAAATTTGGTACCTCGAAGCTTTCATTGACTAGCACTAAGCACCCGCCCACGTCTTAGACCTTTGTGTATGAAAGACCCAAATGAATTCTTCTTCTTGTTTCCCATGGAACAGGCCGGCTTATTACTCTTCAGTAGTAAGACGAAATTTAAGTCAGTAATCCATAATTATAAATTTATATATAATATAATATAATATAAATTATTATATGAAAATAAAATGATATTTTATTTAAATATTTAAATAAAATGTTTTTGAATTTATATTTAATATAATAATTTATATAAAATGAGACTTTAATATAAATTTTATGCCTAAATTTAGCATAATTTTAAAAAAGTTATCTCAAAATATAAATAACTCATTTTATCAAATATCATATTTAATATGGGGGGCTTGCACATACTGAAAATATAAAAATTATTTAAATTTTATTTAATGAGATTTTTTTTCAAAAATAATTATATATATATATATACATCTGATCACTTTTATATTTAGGAGGCTTGCATAAAATCAGGCATTTGGCAATGGCCTAAATAGTCTTACCATTCACCTGGCCATGCCATGGAAATCAAGTAGCGCCAATATCTCCAGCTAAAAGAATTAAGAGTTTTAAATATGAGAAATTAATAGCTAAGAAGAGATCATTTAAAACCCCCAAACATGAAAACATGACATGTTGTGTTTTCATGAAGATGATTATTTAGATACACAATATATATATATATACATATAGTATAGAATAGAATAATACTATATAAAGTGTGAAATAAGCGAGTGCTTTGCAATTATTTTGAAAAAAAAAATTAATTTATTATTAAAAAATTAATTTTTATGTGAAGACTAATTTTTTTTAAATAAATTCAAGACGTTGAACCCTTGTAACTGAAACTATTATTTATTTACATTGATATATATAAAATAGAGGCAAATAAAACCCATTAAAAACTCGTCAATTACACGTGGTTAACCGTTGAATACATTTTCAAAAAGACTCCAATTTATGAAGGGTGATGCTGGGGACCGGTCTGGCTGTCCCCAACGTCCAAAGCAGCCCAACTAATCGTTAGTTGGGCTGCTTGATGATGAAAAATACATGAAAATAAAATAAAAAATATAATTAAATAAAAAAATGAAGATTAAAAATATATTAAAAAAATAAAATGAACAAAACATAATAAAAAACATAATAAAAAAATAAAAACATAATAAAAAATACAATAAAAAAATAAAATGAAAATGAATTTAAGAGGGGATTCGACCATGGAGTAAACGGAGCCGCCGCCTGTGCCGGTAGGCGACACCGCCCCCGCCGTACGGGTCCGAAACGGGTTAAAGGCTGCCGGGGGCACACCGGAACTCGCCGTCGTAAGGGTGAGGTCGCCTGACTCCGCCGGTCCCGATGGCGTGGGCGATGTCGCCCACCGCCACCAGGGGCGGCGAGACTGCTTTGGTGGAGAGGGGCAACCCGTCTGCCCCAGTATTTTTCATTTATGAATTTGGGCCACAACCCAACAATCAAAGAACTTTATAGGGTTTTTCGGGATTTGGGTTCCCAATCCCCGGTGTCTGTAGACTCTTTACCAAGGCTGGTGCCAGAATTTTCTTCAACAAAAAATGGTACCCCCAGGATTTCATGGACTAGCACTAAGCACCCGCCCACGTGACACGTCTTAGACCTTGTGTATAAAAGACCCGTTGTAAATCTTGGTTCCCAGGGAAATCAAGACGTAGCACCATTGCACCAATATCGCCAGCTAAAAGAATTAATATGAGAAATCAATAGCCAAGAAGAGACCATCCCAAATATGAAAACATGCCATGTTGTATTTACTATTTTCATGAAGCTGATGATTTGGATACACTAAAACCCTTTAAAAACTCGTCAATTACACGTGGTGAACCATTGAATAAACTTCCAAAAAGACACCAATTTATATAATAATATCATTTCCTATAAAAACGAGATGGAGGAATATGGGATACTGGATTTTAAACCTATGAAGCACACGTGTTATACTTATAAATAAAGAATTAAAAAAAAAACTGAAATGTCTGACACAAAAAAAAAAAGATATTAAAAAATATGGAGTATGGGCTTCTCTCCAAATGTAATATTTTATTGATTAAAGGGTGATGTGTTGTAGTAAAGAGTAAAGACCGTTCCAAAAGAAAAACTAGGAAAGAGTCGAGCTATTCTCAATTCTTTTGATAAAGAAAAATGGCGGTGCTTTCATTTAACAAAAGTTGAGTCTTTTTGTACGGAGTTTCTGTTTGCCGAGAGATAATATATTTGCCTCACCGGACCCCTCTTATCACTTCTAATCTACAAATGACTCTCTAGTCAACATCGACTTCTTATATTATATGGTTCTGGTGAGTAACTGCTTTGTGCCATTTCCAGCATCTGTCAGCACCCAGCCATATATTTTTCTTGCCACATCTTCTGCTCACCAATATCATATTATATATATATATATATAAAAGAGAATATCTGGAGATCGGTCCGTTCGATTCCCTTAAAAAAAGGACGTCAATAGTGAGCAACACCGCCCACTCCATCGTGAACGCCGATACGGGTTCGAAACGGGTCTAAGGTTATGTGGGGCACACCAAAGATAGAATCGCCGTTGTAGGGGTAGGATTGCTGAACGCCGGCGGTCACACCGCCCACCCCCATCGACGTCGATGCCGTCTGGGTTGAGGTCGAATCTCACTTAAATTTATCTTCATTTTATTTTTTTATTATATTTTTTATTTTTTATTATATTTTTTTATTTTCTTATTATATTTTAATCGGAGGCTAATTTTGGCCAGGGTAACCCAACGGCCCCCAACGTCTCCTGATGTATAATGGGCGGCTCTACATCCTTTGTTGGGAATTGGGATGCTAGTGTTATTTTTCTTTTCTTTGTTTTTTATATGTAATTTTTAGCACGTTTATCTGTTTTTTTTTAATAAAAAATAAGAAATTTACAATATTATTAAAAAAATATTTTTTTGTTTATTAAGTAAAAAATTAAAATAAAAGAACCCAACAATAGCCACCAACGAGAAAACTAGCAATTTTCATATACGTATATGTATATAAGTATGTACGTGTGTACATAATATATATATATATATATATGTGAATAAAGAAAAATCCTATACATCATCTCACACACCACATATCATATTTTATTATTTATTTTTACCAAATATTTTGTATATGGATAAATAATAGAAGAATTCAATTAATTTAAAAAGAATAAATCTAAAAAAATAAAAATATAATATGTAGTGTATAAGATGATGAGTAATAAAGCCCATATATAAATGTTCTTAATTATGCCACATCGCACTCAAGCTCACTTAATTAAGTAATTGATTTGAAATTTTACTCCACATCAATTGACATAATAGAAGATTACTAAATGATGATCCCATATAGGGTTAGGAGTGTAATCGATTTGATTCGGTCCGATTTTGGATAAAATTTAAAATTGAACCGGTACTACTGGTTTTTTATTTTTTAAAATCGATTACGCACCAGATACCCCTAAAAATCGGTAATATCGATTTTATTGATTTCGGTCTGGTTTTAAATTAGTCTATATTAATTTATTAGACTATTAATATATATTATTATTATTTATAATGATTAAAATAATTATATATAGTATTTGATATAATAAGTTTGATTTTTTATAATTATATCATTGATAGTTATAACTAATAGTATTGGTATTAACTAAAAAAAAATTGTATTAATATTACTATATCATTATTTCATATGTAATTATTTAATATAATAATTTATATATAGACTTAAAGTACAGTACTAATAATAATATAGTATTATATTATTAGTATTAGGCTATAAAATGTGAATTGTAACTCATTTATATTACTAATGTATAACATATTATATATAATTAAGAAAAAAATTATATTACATATCATATTAAAAAAATAATTTAAAATATATATTATATTAAACCAATCTAGTCTAGTTCTACCGGTTTGACCATTATAAAAATCGATTCCAAATCGATATCTACCCAAAACTAGACCGATTTCAGTGGCTTGGACCGGTCCGATTTTTCATTTTTTTCTTATACTCTTATATAGGACATTTCTAAGGGACCCGTTGGGGGGTTTCATTTTGTGCTCCATTGGTGTAAAATTTATTTATTTTATTTATTTTTATATCATTTTTTCAATACTCTTAAATATTTAACAAAAAGTCACAATATTATTAAAAAATATTTTTTAATCATACAGTAAAAAAATTTAAAAACAAAAAAATTGGAGCGGGACACAAAATCGAGACCCCCAACGGGCTCCTTATCATTTTCCTTGAAAATAATAAGGCCACGTTTGGATGTTGAACTAAGTTGAAATATAAAACCTATTTAAAATTAGTTTAGATGTATTTAAATATTAAAATCAATTTTAATATATTTATAAGAGTGGTGCCACATCTTTTGAAGATGCAGCCTAAATATTTGTCCAGAATGATAAGTGCAGTTTTTTTTATACTTATTTTCATTCATTTTCTGGGTATTCTTAAATAATTTAATAAAAAAATTCATAACTTCATTAAAAGATACTTTCTTAATCACTAAGTAAAAAGATTTAATTTTTTTGTACAATTTGGGAGAAATTTTTGGGACAAAAATTCGAGAGGAATAATATTTTTCGATATTATAAAAATCTGAAAAAAGTTTCAAGTCCAGCATGTAAAGAGCCAAGAAGTATTGAGTTGAAAAAGATTATGGATCTTACTTGTAAAAAGATTTTGACTAAACTTTGACTCTTAGGCCCCGTTTGAAACTTTGACTGAACAGTTTAATCTAGTTTTAAACTAATCTTAATATTCAAATACAAAACTCTCAAATCATTAAACTTATATTAACTCAAAACTTATTTACACATAAGACCCACAAATTTTCAACAACATATCTTTACATGTGTGATTCACAACATTTTTCAACTTCTCATAAATACATTTAAACTCATTTTAAGTGGGCTTTCCAAAACTCAATTCACCATCTCAACAGTATTATTCATAAAGAATTCAATTCATCTAAACTCAACTCAACTCAACATCCAAACGAAGTTAAGCTTGGTTTGGATAGTGAAATCATCTCAACTCATCTCATTTCGCTTAATCATTACAACTTTCTTAAATTCCTAAATAAAATGCAATAAACAATTCAATTTTTTCAAATCCTAAAATAAAAATAATATTTTAACAATATCTTATTCAACTTTTAACTTTCATATCAACTCACTATCCAAACTAGACTAAATCCTTAAATTTGAGAAACCGATTTACTCATGGAAAACTCATTATCAAAAGTTTATGCCTTGTTTGAATTGGAACTCATCTCATTTTATCATTACAACTTTCTTAAAATTCCCCATATAATATAATAAATCATTCAACTTTTTAAAATTTCAAATAATAATGATAAAAAAATATTATCTTAATAATATTTTATTCAACTTTTAAAATTTATCTTATTTCAACTCATTATCCAAATCATTTTATACATTTTTTAAATCTATTTGAATAGAAGACACATTAGCTATTAACTGGCATATATAATATAACAGCCTTATCAAAAAAATCACATGCATTAGTTGTTGTAAAGAGAATATAAATAAATATTGAAAGAAATGAATAATGAGGTGATTGTTAAACTGTCTCTTAAATAAATATTATTTCTCACTTATATAGAATTCTGCAAAAGTGAATCAAGTAACTATGTTCTTAAGATACAACACTGTTTATATAGTATGCAGATTACAAATTCTAAACACTAATCTTTTGAACGATCAGATGTGATATCAGTAGATATAACATTTTAGTTTTATTACGAATTTGACAGTTAGTCTGAAGAGAAACAATAAAACTGTCATAACAGTTACTGTTTTAATAACCGAAATAACTGTAACAGACAATTAACCGATGACTGTCAAAAAAATGATCATACACATTATTTCGTTTACTAAAACAATTTCATAATTTATGATGATGCGTACATGCTAAGTACATCTAAAGCATCAATGCATCGCGCGCTTGTGAGTAAATTTAAATGATCAATGCTTCATACTGGGTGACACTTCCAGAATGTGTCTATCCACTTATTTATTTTATATATAGTTAGATACATTCACTTATAAATTATTAAATATTTCACTGTCTAATTAATATGGGATTAAAAAAAATATATTAAAAAAATTAAAAAAAATAGATAGAGTTTTAAAATAATATTTGAAATATAATTTGAAATAATCTAACATTAATTATTTCACAAATGCAACATTTTAAAATTTCTATAGTAATTATAATAACTATTCACTAATGTTCTATAATGTATGTAATTTTGTTTTGGGTCTGAAAAAGAATGTGAGAAGAATTGGATTACACTCAAGCCATGCCTTAATTCTTCACTTGATTTGCTTAATTTAACGTTAAAAATTTAAGATTACGTATATGTTTAAAATTGCAGTAAAAAATATAGCTTATAATTTTAAGACTTATAACTTATAACTCAAATAATAAGTTATATATTTTAAAAGCTATTTATTGTTTGGTAAATATGTCTCTAAAACATTTTTAAAGTTAGTTATAATAATTTTTTAAAAATATATAATTACCTACCTGAGTTTTTTTTTATAAAACTTTTAATTTGGTGTTTTTTGAAAAAAATTGATTTTCAATTTCTTTAACCAACTAAAGTACTTTTTATAAAACTATCAATCATGTTTTTTTTTAAGTATTTTTAATTGTTTAAAAGCATTCTTTAAGTTTCAAAACGTAACTTCAAATAGACTTTATGCTTTGTAAGTCAACTAGTTTAATATTATTTAATAATTATTTAATAATTATTTTTCTATTTTGACAATCATCTTAGATTATTTCAAAATATATGCATAACCTAAACACGTTAATTTTGAAAAATAAATCAATATAAAAAGTTTAAGAGTTTTGTTTATTTTTAAAAATGAGATGAGATAAAAGTTAAAAAAAAGAATAATATATTTTTTAATATTAGTTTTATTTTAAAATTAAAAAAAATTGATTGTTTATATGATTTTATATAAAAATTTAAAAAAATAATATTTCAAATCAACTTTAAAAGCCCGTTTAAATTACGAGATGAGATAAAATGAATTGTGAATAATAAAATTAAAATGAATTAAGTTTATAAAACAAAACGTCTCTAAATTGTTGCCAAATCTAAGCAAAAAATAAAAGAGGAATCATGGGGTTCGGTCGGACCGAACTCCTTCCCTTTGCAGCCCTTGCCGCCCTCGGCGGCGGTAAGCGACACCGCCCAGCCCATAGGAACGAAATGGATTTAAGGTCGCCGGAGGCACATCGAAGGTTGTCGGAACTCGCCATCGTAGGGGTGGGCTCGCCGGCTCCCTCAGATCCCAATGGGCTGAGCGGCGTGGCCCACTGCCGCCGATGGGGACGAAAACTAGGTGAGGCCAAATTTACTTTAAAAATTCATCTTAATTTTATTTTTTTATTGTGTTTTTTATTATATTTTATTTATTATATTATTTTATTATATTTTTTAAATTTTACTATTTTATTATATTTATTATTATATTTTTATAAAATATTAAAAAATTATAAAAACATTAGGATGCAGCCAAACCGTAATCCAGCATTACCCAACTGGAGGCTCCAAAATTACTCGTAAAAGAAAGCAAAGTTTTGAATTCCGTTCCGGTGGCCGTTCTGGTTGAGGCACTGGAACGGAATATTTCGGTTCCGTTTCGTTCCGGTGTTCCGTTTCGGGATTAATTATATATTATAATAAATATTTATATATATAAACTAACAATTAATAAAATAAAAACATATTTATATGTAAGTGTGTATCATATATATGTATACATATTAAAAGAATTAAAAATTTATAAAATGATTGGAAGTTGAAAAAATATAAATTTGAGTTGAAATACAAAAATAAATAAATAGATAAAATATTAAAAATAATGATATTTAAAAAAAACATATTTAAAATTACAAAGCATATAAATATATTTTATATTCTAAAATTAATTAAATACCATCTAAATTTAAAATTAAAAAAAAATATCATTCAAACACAAAAAAATTACAAAAATAATCTAAACCGGAATAGGGACCGGAACGGCCGGAATTTGACCGAAACGGCCGGAATTTGGACCGGAACGGGATAAGGTGATATCCCGTTCCGGTTGAGGCACCGGAACGGAACATTCCGGCCGTTCCGGCCGGAACGGAACGGAATTCAAAATATAGAAAGAAAGTGCATTTAGTGCACACTCCCACGCGTGACAAAAGGCGCGTGGAATCAGCATATCCCATTCCCACTTTTCACTCCTCCAACAACCTCCGAGCATCGATGCCACGACCTGTCAACCACCAAACCAAAAGCGTGCGTTCTTCTCAAATCTCCACCGTGAATGCTCAAATATCTTGATCCAATGGCTGGGAGTCCATAATGTACGTACACCGGGGAAACACAGCAACATCTCTTACCCTAAGTTCGGCTTCGGACATTCGAACCTGACTCCAAAACTGAGGTGTGGTACCGCACCTATCGGCGTTTTTATCGATGAAATGTTTTTAAGTAAAAATTCTATCTTTCTCGTCACGGTTTCGATCCCTTTTTATCTTCGGCCCCGGTCCGAAAATCCGAACTTTCTCACTCTTCTGTAAGTCTTTAGAGGGAGAGTGTATGAGAGAGCCTTAGGAGGCAGCCATTTGCGTCATCGTCGTCGTTTCGGAGCTTAAGCACTGTGAATTTAAGCTTAACAAAGCCCCGGGTTTTTTGTCAGCCACTGAAAAGGACCTTCTAGACAACGCCGTGAGTCCGCGTAGCTGAAGAACCCTAATTCGCTTAGCTTAGATCACACTCCGAGCTCCGAGTGAATCTCCTCCACTTCCTCTGCCTTCCGGGCCTTTCAGTATTTTACTTACCGGCTTGCTTGTTGCTCAACTAGTGTGAAAAGAGTAATTGACTTCATAATTTGATGCTCTTGGTTCCTGCTTTGAATTTTTGTTGAATTTGCTTGGAAATGCTTGTGCATGGTTAATTTGTTCGTGTTATGCCAAGAATTTGGGCCACAATGTCTCTTTCTGAGAAATAGAGTGGGTTCCTTTAGGGTTCTGAGGAAAAGGGTTTGGCTTTCAATTTTGCTTAGGTTTTTCCATCTATGCTGGGGTTATAGTCTTTCAAGCCTAAAAGAAAGTTTTTGACAGCAATTTATTTTGCTATGATGTGTTACCTTGGCCTCAGAGAACTAGCATTTGCTAAAATTTTACTAATTATGCGTCTTGGCAATGTTAATGTTTTCGTTGTCGTTTTAATTTATCTCCTTTTTATTTCCTTTTACGGCGAGTACCGTTTTGCACTTCATAATTTATCGTGAAATTATGGTAAGATTTGTGAGAAATTGACATTTTTAGTTCGTTAGTGGTAACCGAGTCCGGAAATGTAACAACTGAAGAACATAAATTTAATTGTGTACATCCACTTAGTGACCAAGAAGTTGTTGCTAAAGTGAACGAAAGCCGGAATCTTTCTATGGTTTTGGTTTTTTTTTTTTTAGATTAATTTGTTGATTGTATGACATGGGATCGGGTATGGACTTGCATGGAAATTTTAATTTTGTTGATGATACAATCGGCTGGCATTTGTAGATTGGCTTACAAAATATGCATCATTATAAAGTCCTGAATGCAATGAAATAACGTTGATGGAAGATTTGATTATACATCTTGTATGGTGGTAGTGCCATGACACTACTTTACACAAGCATTTTCTTTTTAGCGTATGGTTTGTTTCAATGTGTCCCTCTTTTCATACCTTCAAATGATTTATCAAGAACTTACTGATATTTAGTGTAAGGAGCAGTTCATAATATGCTATTCTTTCTTTCAGCTATTGTCTAGTATCATTTCTAGTTTCTCTCATTTACTAACCACATCGTTCTTGTGCAGGTTGGTGTTCTGTGAGAATATATTCAATTAGAATTGTCACTACAGAGTTAACACGTAGTACTGCTTTCAAACTAAGTCTATCATATTGGTGGTCCTTGTAATCATGGGTTTGGGATTGTTTGATCTGCGATGATGGGCAAAGCTGCTTTCCAAAAAAAAGTAGCTGAGTAAATCTTGGTGGCTGGCCTTTTAATGCCTGGTAACGAAGTTGAAGATAGGATCTCCAAATTATATGAGCTAGATAACTATTCCCAAGACCAGCAACAATCTCAAGTGGTGGAGGGTAGTTGGCCAGCACATAACTACAATCAGTGGGTTGGAAAACGGAGGCAGATTGGGGCAGCTCTGAGTTTCAATCTGAAAAACTGCACTTTGCAACAATTAGGTATCAGTAATTTCCATTATTTATGACATATTTCATCTGTTTCATGGCTCTTCTTCATCACCATGTTCTGTATATTGGTGTAACTGTTGGTGGCCTTTTCCTCTCCACATTTCAAGTCAAAATTCATCTATGGTAATTGAAAACAGCCATTGCATGCTCATTAAAATAAGAATTGTAATTTTACTTATCAAAAAAAAAAAGAAAAAAAAGAATTGTAATTATTTTTATTTTTACAGATTCTGTGAAAGATCATGGCAGTGAATCTTTGAGCTTGTTGTTCAACCAAAACTATTCACAACTGAATCAAAGACCCGAGTTTTCCAGCATTTACTCTAGAAACCAACTGCTGAATTCAAATGGAGATATGCTTGGATGCCCGAAATTCCAGGCAATGCAAAGACAATCAAAGTCTATGGGTGACAATACAGTTTATGATCCAGATACCATAACTTCAAGAGGCTCTTCTTTCTCTATACCACATAGAGAAAATGTGTCTGGGGAGAGTCCCACCCTGACAACAAATTCAGAAAAATCGGAAATTACCGAAACTTCCTTTGACTTTGACTTCATTGAAGGGAAGCAGCAGCTTGCAAGGGGCCAGCAATTCAATACTCCACAAACTTACCTAATGCAGCAGTCTGGGTACAATGATATGCAGTTGCTGCAGCAGCAGCACATGGTGTTCAAGCAGCTACAAGATCTTCAGAGGCAGCAACAACTTCAGCATCTGGGTGATGCTAGGCCACAGAATTCTTCAAACCAGATTTCTGCAATGACTAAACAAAGTACTGGTGCTCAGAGTTCACCTGTCATCAATGGAACGCCTGTTAATGATGCATCACATATGTATATGAGCTGGATGCAGCGAGGTACATTTCCTGCCGTGCAAGGCGGATCCAATAGAGCCATATTTTCACAAGATCAAGGTCAGGCTTTGCGTTCCGTTGGTCTGGCTTCTCAGCAGCTTGATGTATCCTTGTATGGTACTCCTGTTGCTAGTGCAAGAGGGAGTATGAGTCAATATTCCCATCTCCACGGGATGTCTCGTGATTCTTCAACTGTGTCGACTAAGGTTAGTGTTCAAGCGCAGAAGCCTATCATGCAGTCATCAGCCTTCAGTAACCCCTTTGTAGGTGATCAGGTTACTGTTCCTTCAGAGCAGGTTTGCTTTCCCCAAGAAGTTTTTGTATCCAAACAAAGATCTCAGGGAAACAATATGTTCGGTCAGGTTCCTGTTCAGGGGTTGAATAGTGCTGTTATTTTAGGGAAGCCCCAGCTGGGGAATACTTTGCAAAAAAATGCAGCACCAACGGAATTGAATGGGAGGCAAGAGCAAGGTGGTTGGTCTGGAAACTTGCAGCAGAAAAATATGCAGCTTGGCCCTTCTCAGGGTTTGGCTCCCCTGGATCCAATGGAAGAGAAGATTTTGTACAATCTAGATGATAGCATCTGGGATGCTTCTTTTGGCAGGTGCGCTAACATGGGCGTAGGAGGGTTTGGGGCAGCGTTGGAACATACGGATTATCCAAGTGCATTTCCTTCTATTCAAAGTGGAAGCTGGAGTGCTCTCATGCAGTCTGCTGTAGCAGAAGCTTCTAGTAGTGATACTGGGCCACAGGAGGAGTGGAGTGGCTTGACTTTTCAGAATACAGAACTCTCAACTGATAACCAGCCTTCAAATGTTATAAATAGTGAAAAGCAACAATCAAGTTGGCTTGATAACAATATGCTGAATACCTCCTCCTTAAGTTCAAAACCCCTTCCTGTGTTTAACGATTCTAGTGTGAGCTCTAGCTTCCCTGGCTTTCATCAACCAGGCATTCAATTCTCAATCGAGCAGAGAGACACATTACACCAGGATGACTCTCATGAATCGATTAGGAAGTCTCCCAAGAACACTGGTGAGTGGATTGATTGTGGCCCTAAACAAAGGCCATCCAGGGAAGGAAGTCAACCAGCTCAACCACTCATGCATTTGGACAATGCATGGGTTGGTCAGATTTTTGAGCATCAAGAAGGTGATTTCCATCAGCAGAGAATAGCCTCATGTAACAATGTTAGCCAACCATGTAGTGAAATAAAAGGTAGAAACATCATTTGCTGATCATCTCATTTTAGTATTACTATTTTAGCTTTCATAATAACATGGACTGACTGGATAATTGTTGGATAGGTGATGTCAACGAAGCTACATACAAGGGGAGGGGTTCTGATGATTATCTGTGGCAGGTCGATAGTAACTGTGGGGTAAGCTCTTTTTCTAGATCAGCTGGAGGATTGGAGCAAGTACACTCTGGTATGAATAGTACTCTGCCCAACAAAGAAGATTCAAAAATATTTAACTTTGCTGCTGTACCAAATTCAAGCCCTTCTAAGGCCTTTCGAGAAGCCAGTCAACAAGTGCAACATGATAATCAGCTTGATTATGTTAAGCATGTTGATATATATAGGAACAAGGAAAATCAGAGTATTGGAAAAAACCAGCATCAGATGAGTAATGGTTCTCATGTTTTGCATAACTATCTTTTGGAAGCAGGTGGAACATATGAGATGCAGCAGAAATGCTACCTAAAAGACAACTCTTATTGCAACTATGGCTCCAAAGGATTGAGCGGGCAAGAGCAAGAATGTGTAGGGCAGCTCAAATTCATTGGTGATGTTTCTAGCTGTCCTATGACCTTGGATAAGGTGATTTCTACATCCATTGATGATATTTTCTGTTGTGTATTTCTCCTTTCTTGATGATGTAATTTGTCTCCTGTTACAGGTGCACTTACCTGATTTTGAGGGAAACACAAAAGTCACAGAGACAGCTTCTAGAGGTGGTCTCAATACATCTACTACCTTTCAGAGGTCAGTTCATCCTCATCATGAATATGTTACCGCTCAAAGAAGGTAGTCGGTCATGAAATGACTATGATTTGGATGTATGGGTTTGAATGTGATAATTGTTACGCCTGATTATTGTTATCTCACTATTTTGTCACGCAACCCATACTGATCTATTTCATTCGCTACTTATGAATTGTACCGGTCTTCTTGTTCTCTACTCACTCTCTATTCCTGTTTATTAGCAGAATTCCTTCTTTCTTTATTGTTCATTCTGAATTCAGTCACATTATGCCACTTTATTTGTATGTCTCATGGAGTCTCTTTCTGATAACCATGGCAGTGAAAATATGCTTGAGCTTCTTCATAAGGTTGACCAATCAAAAGAGAACAGCAGTATACCTCATTTTGGCTCTAGAGGTTGTGATTCATTGGTGTCTGAGACAGGAACTCCTGATGGATCTGATGCTCAACTGTACCAGCAGTCTGCTGCTTCTCAAGGTTTCACTTTGAAATTAGCTCCTCCATCTCAACGGCTGTTCAATATGAACCCTTTCATCTCGTCTCAAGATTTTCCAGAAGTAGCACGGAATCTAAGTTTCAGGCAAGCCAATTCTGAAATTGGAGATAAAAACCAGACCTGGTCAGCATCCCCATCTTTTCAGTCATCGCCTTCATCACATGAATCATCTCAAAGACTGCATTGGGATAACAAGTTTAGTACTTCTGTACAGACAAGCATCCCCTCATCTTTATATATGCCGGGAAGTACTGTTGCATCTTTTGAATCCAATCCTCCATATGTAAGAAATCAGCTTCAAACACAGAACATGTTGAATGCACCTCTAGCATGTTCATCTCCACAGGCAACATTGCCTGGTACAGTTAGTAGATACCCACCATTTAACCTTGATTCCTCTCAAGATACTTCTCCAAGTATTTTTGCCAACTCTCCAGGTCATCAATTTCATGTTTTGGAGACTAAGCCCGTCTCTAATCCTTCTGTAATGTCTGGTATGCATCAGCAGGGTGCATTTTCAGTGAGACCACCCAATCTTTGGACGAATGTCCCAGTTCAGCAACGTATTTCTGGTGTAGAACCTCATAAGGTTCTGTCTACGGATCTATCAACAAATAGCCTGGAAACTTCATTGGCACCATTGGGGATCAATGATCTAAATTCCCAGAAAGTTGGATATGGAACATCAGAATTAAGCGCATCTCCTAGGAACTCACAAGGCTTTGAACATGGGGTAGATCAGCAAGAGAAAGAGAGGGCCCAGCTGCAAATATCATCTGAGATACTTGATGCTTCACAGACTGGTAGTTTGCCAAGGAATATCTCTCATGCAAATGCTTTTGCCTCTGGCTCATTGTTGTCTCGTTCACACCAGCTGAACCTTGATAGAGTACAGCACGAGGAAAATGCTCCTTCTCCCTCAGAAAGAAATCTTGGATCCATTGGCCATTCTTTGAAACCATCACATGTTTTCCATCCGAATTACTCCTTACTGCCCCAAGTGCAGGCAATGAAGAATGCGGATACGGAGCCAAGTAGGAGAGTTTCGGATGTTGAACACGTTACTGCTATGGATGGACCACAGTTAATATATGAAGATAATTCCAGGTCCAGAAACCAAATGGATCCCGGACTGATGTCAATATCTCCGTTCAACTCAATGCTATCTGGGGATACCAAAATGCAAAGTTTCTTGACAGAAGCAAGAGAAGATTTTAGCATAAAAGCTTCACTACAGCCTGCTCGCCTAGATAGACGTTCTCAAGGGATGGTCATGTTTAGTCAAAATGATCTTCTGAGTCAATCTACTGCCACAAATGTGGCATCTAATCATGCAGGGCATCCCCAGGTTAATCTGGGCACGGCACCCTCCTGGTTTAAACAGTATGAGGCTTTCAGAAATGGGCGAATGCCACCAACTAATGAGGCAGGACATGCAAAGAATGCTGCTGGACAGTTCTCTCTCAGGAAGCCTCCCCATAATTTGAATGCATTTTCTTCTGAGGAAAGAGTAGATGCTGCTGATGCCAGCCAGAGTGGCAGCCTTTGGCCAAGCTCAACAGCCACCTCAGTAGTTAGTGAACCCTTTTCTGCTCCATATTCACTGCCTCCAGATGATATTGAACAATGTATGGCAGTTGCGAGACCAAAGAAACGAAAAACTGCAACATCCAGTCTTCTACCATGGTGGAAAGAAGTAACACAAGGCTCTGAGAGGGTTCAAAATATCAGGTTTTTGCATGATAACCCTTTTTTCTAATTATTGTAGAATTGTGTTATAAAATTCTTAATATTCTTTTCAATAAATCTATCATCTCGGACAGAGTGGAGCATTACAGTTAACACTTTTTCATACTGATGGTCAATACAAGATATAATTTGTTTCTAACAGACAAACGAGATAATATTTATAACTTTCTATATCTTTTCCCCTTCAATTTATTTATTTTTTTATTCTTCGTATCACACTGCTTTCTTCTATGTTCATTTTGTAAATTTTTACCCGTTCATGTCTTTGCAGTGTTTCAGAACTTGAATGGGCGCAAGCCACAAATCGACTGATTGAGAAGGTTTGGTCCTCTATGGTTCATCTAACAAAATTTTATCATCTTTAAGCATTGTCGTGATCTAGGTATCAACAGGGGTTGTAATATTGTCATTTCTATTGGCAGGTGGAGGATCAGGCTGAATTGATCGAAGATCAGCAATCGATGCCTCGACGAAAGAAAAGGCTCATCTTGACAACACAGATTATGCAGCAATTGCTATGCCCCGCACCTACATCCATTCTCTCTGCAAAGGGTGACTCTCAATATGATGTTCTGGGTTACTTTGTTGCTAAATTATCACTAGGAGATGCATGCAGCCTGACTTCTTTCACAAGCAATGGTTTGTTGCACATACCGCTGATTAACAATACCTTGTAAGTATAGCCCTTCTGGATCTTTTATCCTTCTTTTCCAAAATGTAAAGTCTGTTATGAAAAAAGAGTGAAAAGATAAGATTGGGGGCAGTGTATCATGTATTGTGCAAACTAAAGGAAAAAAAGAAAGGATCGTGGACACTCTAAAATTGGACAAAAAAGTAAAACTTTACTTTCTTTAGCTTGTAAGTGGGATTGTGACGATTGTCGATGCATGGATTTGCTATGCATAGAGTATGATGCATGGATTTGTTATGCATAGGGTATTATTTGGGTACGGAAAGAGTTTTATCGCAATTCTCTGGAAAGATAACTTTCATCTGTAAACATGTGCAGGATTTTGGAGAAGCAGCCCAAAGTGGCTGGAGGTGTTGATGATCAGTTCCTTTCAAAAGTTGTAGAAGACTTCAGCAATAGAGCAACGAAGCTGGAAAATGACTTAGTTAGGTATGAAACACGTTTTGCGATTAATGAACTCATTTGACATTTTCAGCATCAATGGAATTGCAGATCTTTGTCTAGACTTTGTTATAAACCCGGTCACAAGCTTATAATATACAACCATATACACATGCCATAACAGCAACTTTCTCAATCCAATAAAAAGAAAGATATATTTAGCTAAACAATTGCATCGCTTTTTAATAAATCTTATGTGATGATGCAGATTGGATAAGGTAGCATCAATTTTAGACATAAGAGTGGACTGCCAGGAGTTGGAAAAGTTTTCCGTCATTAACCGCTTTGCCAAATTCCACATCCGACAAGCAGATTCCTCTGGAACCTCATCTTCCTCCAGTGCTGTTGCCCCTGCACCAAAACCCTTTCCCCAGAGATACGTGGTTGCACATCCAATGCCTAGGAATCTACCAGAGGGGGCACAATGTCTTTCACTGTAATTATCATATCGAATGATCCCCTTCCCAGTTGAACCTTCTTTTGATCTATGCTAGACATTCCATGTCCTGCCCTTATCCCGCCTATGATCTCTTTCTTCAAAATCTCTGATGGCACCATGAAAGAAGAGGGTTTATTGATGGAATGCAAAGCAGGTCAACCTCATAACAAAGGCTGCTTGTTCAATCTTGACTGAGGTTGATTATTGTCATTTTTGAGAAAGTACATATTATTTCTTGTATATTTTGATGAATTCCCAAGAACGATAGGTAGTGCCCTAACTAATCTTTTTCATATAGCAAGAGAATAGTTGTTCTGAATGTTCCTCTAGTTGTTACATATATGCATAATTTATAGTTATATATATATATATATATATATGTTAGCTACGGTTTTGTAGTTTTTCTTTTCCTCTACTGTCTTCCACTTTTCAGGTTGGCTCTGCATTGAGCTGGGAGGAGATAGGAGAGTCGTTATCTTGAAGGGCAAGCAATTAGATAGTCAAATAAAATACTTAGAACGGTGCACCTGGCTGTGATTTTATATAATCAATTTTTCTTATTAGGTGCCATAAGGAGATCCCAAAGCTTCTTTGACCTTTGCATTTCATTAATGATATATTCTGGTTGGTCACGTGTCCATTTTGTTTTCCCCTGCGTTTTATTGGGGGAACAAAAGATCTCGGAAAAGCTTGCAGAAGCTTCTATGACATAACTTTACAAGCATATTTGTTTTCTTTGAAAAGTACAGAGTTTCAGAAATTGATTCTGTGTCCCACGGTCCACCTCAAATGTATGTTGAGTAAAGGACAATGAATGACTTTAATTCTATGGCCAAAAAGGTCGTAATTTTTTATATTTTATTTTATTTTTACCTTAGTTGGAAGGATTCTTAGATCTTTGTGCTTGATTGTCTTATCATTCCCTCATAAAATTGACTGAAAGCAGCAGAGACACGTCAGATGGTTTGTGAACCTCTTAATAACCTACACTTTTTTTTGTTTTTTTTTTTTGTCCACCATCTATTATGTCTGTATCGGTATCTGATCCACTCATGATAGGAAAGTGATGTGAGATACGAAAAGCTGAAAAAATAAACTTCCTAAGCGGCAATAGCAGTGGAAAAAATCAAATTTTATTTAAAATACTTGTGGGGTTACTTTATCCATGCGAGGAAAATTCTATTGGTGGACAATAAGGGTGCTGTCCAAAGAAGATTTTGCTGACAAACATTGGTGGTTTTGTTTTCAAAAGAACACTGGCTTTGTCATCAATCTCATCATTCCATTCTATTCTATTCTATTCTATTCCATTCCTCCCCCCACGTGGCTTGCACTTTTTGCTTAGTTTGATGTGGGACCCGAACCACCTTAGTCAGACCAAGGATAGTTCTTGCCACGTTGGATTTTGGTTTAATCTCACTTTGAACTTTTATGTTTGTGATAATTCTTCTGTGGTCCCAAAAATAAATACATGCATCTACATCCTCAGGATAAAATTTAAATGTTCCTACCAAGAAGGAACTCAAAATCAATCAAAATTTCTGTACCTAGCAGAGTTTTTATCCTTTTAACTCATATATGAATAATTTGAATGGGCTCAATTTAAACTTAGAAGAAATACAAGAGGGTTTGAAGATGGTAGCATTAGATCTCTTGTTAGTTTATGATAGAACAATATATCTAGTTTTCTGGTTCTGTTTATAAACTATATTGCAATTTGCAAACCTACTAGTGCCAGCAATTTTGGATATCATGAGGGCATCCCATAGCACTCTTAACCATATTTAACGTACCCTTGAAGTCCTTTTGACCATTGAGTCTCCATGGCCGCAAGTTTAAGCATATGCTATTTATATATTGAGAAAAATGTCTGTTTATAAAAGGGATATGCTTGTGAATACCTTACAGAATAAGGAACAATTGATAATTATTATTGTTAATTTTATTTTTGTAAATTTATGCTTAAAATAAGTCCATGAGCCAATTGCAAAGTACCTATTCATTCCATGCTTCTTATTATTATTTTTTTTTTTTGAAAAATAATTGTCCAAATTTAGAGGCAGAGTGAAAAGCCTGAAATTACTAATGAAGACCAAAGGGAAAAACCCTTCTCATTTCTTTTAACAGGATTTAAAATTTGAAATCATTACAGTAAAATCTTTTTTTAAGCTACACTCTTATTCTTATTGAAACATTCCAAAGTGTAAAAATTATGTTTTATATAGTTATTCGTAAATATTAATCTTGAAAATGAATATTAAAAAAAAATTACTCAAGATGATGATAGGTTTGACAATAGGATGAAGATTTATATAACTTGCAATGTTTCAAAGAAATAAAAATCATGACCCAGCAACTTAAACCAATGACTTAACCACGAGTTTGAGATAAGTGCAATGGCGCCTGAGAAGGATAACTGCATGGGTTCAGAGACTTTTTTTTTTTTGTAGGGTAGAGTTGTGAGATTGCAACATTAACAGTAAGTATTTTCACCCAATACACCCTTAGCTTAATTGATGTGTGAGACAATTGACACAATACCATACAACCCCAGTTATATTCTAGAGTAGGATAAAACAGCAGGCCTTTTCTTCAGCAGGGACAAGTTCCAGCTAAGTCTGATGTCAATCTCTTAGCGGCAATCACCTCGAGCAAAGTCTGCAATCAACTTTGCGACTGACCTGGGTTTCTGGACGTGAGGGAGATGCCCACAATCCGGTACTTTTCGTATAACTGCATCCTGAAGTTCACAGTGCAGCCTCTGCATCATAGTTAACACCAGCAACTAGTAAAAACTGTTGACAGTATTACGAGTGTGATGAAGACTCAAGCCTACTTCTAACAGCTTATGACCTTAACTTCAACCAAGTTCAAGGGTGCAAGGATAAAAACTATAAAGGAAGAATGCATTTTATCATTTATTTCAAGGTGGAAAGCTTCTTATTATTGCAGTGGCTGCTGCAGAGCTTTACTAACCCAAGTGCAGATACCATACTGTGGAAATCATGTAGCTACATGTCAAAGACTTCGAACATGATTTATTTCTGTCTTAAGTTTGAAAGTTGAGTCCTCAAAGTGAAGGGTTTTAAGGAGAATATTCACACACATCGCATTAGGCAAGAAACCCATATTGTCTTCACATCTTAGAAGCAGTCCAAGTATCTAAAGTTAATATATAACAGTAATGGCTGACAAGCAAGGGGCACTTAATTTTATGATCAAAGGACCTTGTAATTTTTGTTTTTAAATTAGGAAGACAGATGGATGGCCTCGATCAATAAATTATATTTCGTGGAATTGGTCATATAAAAAAATGGATCTCATATGTAAGGTGCTAGAAGCCAAAAAACTGACCACTGATTGCTTGTAGCCAATTATCTGATCACGCTCACCACAAATGATAAGTGCTTTCTGCTTTACCTGTAAAACATAATTTTGGACAGGATTTAGTGCAACCGGGGACTTCTTTAGTTGCTGAAGTTCAATCACCTTGAAGTTTGTTAGAAGGTCTAGTTCTGATTTCACAAATAGCTTACCGTCCCTAAAAAATTTGCCTTCTATTTGGTTCTCAAAAGTAGTTGAGAATAAGAAAACTTATAAATGCCTTTGAACACATATCATGAAATCAATTCCTTGCTCAACTTTGTCTCCGAGTATATTCAACTGATAAAAACTAAACAGAAACTAATGAAAGCTGTTTACTGCCTACAGTCCTCAGGATCCTGCACATTAGTTCCATATGCATATTTATTAATTTGGGATACCATACCTGCTTTATTTGGGATATAACATTGTATCCCCCGCTGCAGATAAAATTAATGGTTGCATCTTTCCACCAAGGAAGTAGACAGTGTAAGCGGCCAACCTAGTTTGTAAAAAGAGAACAGCACCATCATTTAGATCAAAGATATACCAATTAGCCCAAGAGATTTCAAGGGTACATTAGCTCCCCATTTTTATAGCACCTGACCAACTAATGAAAATAGATCTCATCAAAGAAATATATTAGAACCTTACATTGGTCAAATCTAAGCTTGTGGCTAATGTAATACCATTGAAGGCCAGCATATTTGCATAAAGGCGTAGCGGGATACTTTTCAATAAACCAACCTGATCCACACAAAAGTAAGGAAATTTATGCAGGGAAAACTGGAAAAGCTCATTGATACCAAAGGACAGTATTTAATCTCCTTCCATGCCGTGCCTAGTCTTGACACAACAAAAGTGGTAAGTTAACCGTATCTTCAATCTAAAAGCTAACAAGAAAGTAACATCGTAGAAGCAATTAAATTGTTAATAGAGAGCTTGATAGTTATATTTATGTTCGTTTCTTTAAATCTATGAAAGGGCTGAGAACAAGCAGAAGATTGTAACAATGAAAGGATCAAAACTCTGTGTTATAACTATCAAGCTCTTTGTTGTTTGTCCGGCTGTGTATTTTGAGTGTAGAAAAAAATTCACATATTATGTGCACGTATTACACTTTAAATACAATTTTTGTCTTCCGTAACTAAATAACCATTGTGAAAAGTCAATATGGAGCACTACCCTTTACAAAATGATAAATTATTTTGAAACTCACCAAACCATATGCTACTATTGTAGGTA
This sequence comes from Platycarya strobilacea, assembly GCA_036898215.1. Classification (NCBI taxonomy): domain Eukaryota; kingdom Viridiplantae; phylum Streptophyta; class Magnoliopsida; order Fagales; family Juglandaceae; genus Platycarya; species Platycarya strobilacea. Next base: position 11,841,300 of record CM072546.1, on the reverse strand, counting down.
ACTTGGCTATGTCTCCAGTACCTTCTGCATACACACTTGCATTAATCAAAACCAGTTTTTCAACCTGTAAATGGGAGAGATAATATGTCATAAGCACAGCCCTTGTTGACCATGTGAGATTCCTATAAGGTGAGAGCAAAAGTACTAATAAGAGTAATGAGAGCAGCAATTTTAGAAGACCAGATATTCTAGGTTATATATTGATAATAGGGAACGTACTTTTTCTTTCATTCATCGTGACTTTGGGCTTAGGCTACTGTATTGAATGGGATTAGTTTTAATGACTTTTATCTTGATTTTCACAGCACAGCTTGTAGTTAGGTTCATCTCTTGTATATGTCCTGTGTACTTGGGCATTGCCTAATTATGTGGTTTAATAAATTCTTCTTACTCAATATATATTGACTCCATGTCAGCTATACATCTGTTATTATTCTTAGCTTATTCATTTGAATGCAAAAGTACATCAGTAGGTATTCAGCCGGCCAAAACTAATCATGTAGAGTACAATAAAATTATATAGCTGTAAGTTTGTCAGCCTTTTGACTAAAAGGAACATGTCACCTCCCTAATTAGCAACTTGTTAACAAGCTAAAACAGTACTGGAGCCACTAGAATGCAGGCCCAAATTTCATGTTTGTCTGTTGGAAGAAAGTCGGCTTTATACTCACAATCTGAACAGCAAAGGTGGATCCATATTACCTTGTTCTACTACAGTAGGAGTGTATCTTTATATCCCTAACTTTTCAGACTCTACCACTATTGATTACTGCGGCCTTTATGCAGTGAGGAAGAAAGTTTTACCAGATCAAAGTAGTTAGATGTAAAAGTCCCCATACAAGGGCCAATAAATCATGTCATAAATCAGAGGGAAAACTCTTTCTACTTAATATACATTATTCCTTATCATTTTGTTTACTTACTTCTACAGCATTAGTTTTTTTTCTTTTCTTTTTTGCTCAACCATAACTTTACATTTTCCCGACCTCTATAGAAGTTAAATGTTGCCTGAAGTATAATTTGTTGGATGGATATAAAATGACAGTAAGTAACAACAAAAGAAGATAGCAAAATCAAAATATTTTGGCCTAAAATGATAAATAACTGATTAAAGAGTTGAATGCCAAAATATGGAATATGCAGTGTCTCAAACATCCATGGTATATATGACTTGATAATGCTTCTAAGACCCTACCCTTTCGCCTTTTTTTCCTTATAAAAAAATGTGACTTGATAATGAGCTTGTTTGGAGGGAGAAACTTACAGCTTCTGGATAATTGACGGCAAAGTCAATTGCAACAGCGGCACCAAGGCTCGGTCCAACTAATATCATTGGCCTTTTAATGTAGGACTTCCAAAGCTAGACCATGAAAAAAGATAAACTAATGAGCAAGTACTGAAACGCAGTTTCAATTACCACTCTCAGTGATGAAAGCTCAATTCTTCAAAGAACTAGCTCATTGAACATATATACCCCATTTCGGAACCATCAGAAACCATTTTCAAGTGGGAATGCAAACGAATTACTTTGTAGCCAAGAGCATAAATAACAGGACATGCAGAATGCAGTTAAGGAACTTGCTTCTGATCATACAGCAGAGCAAAGCGATTAAACTGTAGAAATTAAGTTTTATTTCTGTGGACTTGGATGCATTTCTAACTCTGTTGAATGAATTCCTGTCCTTTATTCGCATTGCTTTGCATATTGTGCACCTAAATTATCACATACATTTTTAGGAATAGTTGTACTGTAAAATTAGTTGGGAAACATTCACATGAAACGCATTGTTGGTGGTTATAAACCATGAGACCCGCTGATGAAATTTACTTAAGCCCTGTAAATGTGATGGCATTGTTTGAAACAAGATCGCTTTAGAAAGATTATAACTCTAAATGGACAAGGAAGGTTTGGAGTTTATGTGTGTGCATCCTGTTCTTGGGACTTCTATGAATTGGTTAAAACTAGACCAGACTCGGTTATGGGCTACTTTATTTTTTGTTACCCTGTTACCACTCAGAAAATAAGACCCTAGTTGGGGAACAACGAAATCTAGGATTTTAGGAGCTACGCAAATCCAGCAATACCTGATAGAGGTGGTGACGCTTGGATGCTGCGTTGCATGGTGGAAGCCTTTCTAATACAGGTAGACATGACAAAATAAAGATTATTAGAGAATCTGCTGTAACTTAAATAGAAAACTAACAATAGAAAAGACAAGTAAATGAACCTAAATCAGAGAAGCCCCATCCAAGAACATCGATGGCCCAAACCTCCAGACCAGCTTCTTCAAGCAAAGGGAACGTGCACCTCCATTCTAAACAAGAACTAAACAGTACAACATAATAAACTAGGTTCAGCAGATGATATGGTTTTTTTTTTTTTATAAGTAGCAGCAGATGATATTTTATAGCCTGGAAAAACTTGCATGTACTTTCAAACCTGTCAAAGCAATGTAGGAGAACCATTGGATTGGTCTCCCTTTGAATAATCGGTTTCACGCAGCTACTCATTATGCAACTTTCAGAGATTCCAATCTGCAATCATAACAGGAATGCCACCCAAGATACATAATGTTACGAATGATAAGACAAAAAAAAGGTAAAATAAAATGTAGAATCAATCACAATACAAAGTTTATGTGGTTTGATTGTGAACTCACTATTTATTCCAAAAGCGTAAATTGATGGGAAGGGGTAAATTTTATTATTTATTATTTATTTTATATCTTAATATTCTCCCTTACTTGTGAACCAGAAATTCTCTTAATGAGTTGGCTCAACAAGTGAAATATTTAATTAAATGGGATAGAATGTAGAGTCAGGACTCAAACTCAGTATCTCTACTCTTATACCATATGAAATCACTATATCTTAAAAATTTAAACTAGAAGGAAGTGATAGATTTTATTATTTATTTAATATCTTAACATTGATAACATTTCTACTAAGTTACAAAGAATTTTATTTCAGATGATAAGGCCCGCCTGGATCCAGTGTTGAGATGAAACCAACTCATTTAATTTCAACTCGTTTTAATCAATAATTTAATTGCTATTCACAAATTATCTCAACTCATTCATCAAAACAAATATATATATATATATATCTCAATTCATTTTATCCCATCTTACTATTCAAATGGACTCGATAGGTTTGGATGTTAAAATACTTCAAGTATACTCCAAAATTTTCACAATTATTCATTACTTTATTATTACTTTTTACCTACATTTATTATTATTTATTATTTAATTTTTAGTTTTTACTTGTTTATTATTATTATTAATTATTTTTTTATTACTATTTAATATTTTATTATTACTTTTTCGTCTCGGATCAAGACCCAAAAAGGATCAAACAAATTCTTCCAAGAGCTTCACCTCTAGACCCATCGGCCTAAGCCTTCACTCCATGGTCAAGTCTTCTTGAAAATCCAAAAAGAAAAAATCTACATATAAGTCCACATACCACATATCATATATTTTTTGATTTTTTTCTTTCATAAAATATTTAATATATAAAAAGTAAATAGAGAATTCAATTAATTTGTAAAGAATAAATTTAAAAAAATTTAAAAAAAATTATATTATATGTGATACATAGACTTATGTATAACATTCCTCAATCCAAAAAATAAAAAAGAGATCTTTATTAGATCAGTCATCAAAACGGACTGACACGAACATAAACATAGATGACGAAACTCTACACATTGGGCCCAACAGTGCAAAGTCGGACACAGCACGCGTCCAGAAACATCACTAGTAGGTATAATAATGAGGGTGACGCTGGAGACCGGTCCGGCTGTCCCCAGCGTCCAAAGCAGCCCAACTAAAAAACACATGAGGGATTAAATAAAAAATAAAATAACGTTGGGCTGCTTGATGATGAAAAATACATGAAAATTAAATAAAAATATATAATTAAATAAAAAAATTAAAATTAAAAAATATATAAAAAAATAAAATGAACAAAGCATAATAAAAAATACAATAAAAACATAATAAAAAACACAATAAAAAAATAAAATGAAGATGAATTTATGAGGGATTCGGCCATGGAGCAAACGGAGTCGCTGCCGGCGGCGGTGGGCGACACCGCCCACGCCATCGGACGTACAGGTCCGAAACGGGTTGAAGGCTACCGAGGGCACACCGGAGCTCGCCGGAACTCGCCGTCGTAGGGGTGAGCTCGCCTGAGTCCGCCGGTCCCGATGGCAGGGGCGGTGTCGCCCACCGCCACCGGGGGCGGCGGGGCTGTTTTCATGGAGGGGGGCAGCCCGTCTGCCCCCCAGGTTCTGTCTAATAATTAATACAAAAGATTTCAAAAAATAAAATAAAATAAAATAATTAATACAAAAGAATTTCACTGTCGTGTCCGGCTTAGCCAAACTTGACTTGTTTTTATAAATAATTTTATTAATAAAATTAATATTAAAAATATAAATAAGTAATAAGAAATGAGCAGTGATATACGTATTTTTTTTTTATAATTTTTATTACAATCATATGTTAAATTAAGAATATTTTTATAAAATAACTTATAAAAGTAACTTCAATTACATAAATATTCTCATTTTAACACGTAATTGTATACATAGTTGTAAAAAGAAATGTATGTGTATCATTATTGAGTAAGAAATACTAACCTTATCATTATTCTTATTAAAATCATTACGAATCTAAAATTTGTTTGGATTGAAAGTTGAAGAAAAGTAAGAGATCTTTTCATTAGAGAACATATATAGTGAAAATGTTGATCCGAACCCAATTACATAACTTTTCCTTAGAAAAGAATTTATATCTCTACCAAAAAATCATTTTTATGAATTCATCTACAACAAGATTGGTCGATCTCCCCTCTCTCTAAATTCAGATTAAATATATATAAGTTTTGGGGAAGTTCAAAACTTCAAGATTTTTTATTCATGAGTAGTGAACATGATCTCTAGAGACGTATAGCCAGGATTTGTTCCAAAAAGTACAGAAATTTTATATCAAAAAATTTAATTGAAAATTTTTATAAAGTGATCTATCATTTCTTAAGTTTCCATATTCGACCTGATCCATTAATTTCGAATGAAACACGTTTATGAACATCATGTTGTGGCAATGGTTTTTACTTTTTAGAACAAGAGATCTAAATGCTAAAGCAAGCTATAAAGTATAAATTTTTTGACAAAATCTTACGATACAATTATTATTTTTATTATTATTTTTATTTAATGATTAAAAAAATATATTTTTAATGATGTTGTGAACTTTTATTATTTATTTCCTTGGTGGTTTTTCAGAAAGGAAGATGATGCTTAAATTGCTTATACACCATGTTTCTTTTAAGGAATCTGGCAATGAAAGATTAGGAAAACTCCAGAGCATATTTTGAAAATGGATTTCATGAGTTGGCCTAATCATGATGAGAGTGAAGGATACCTGTACAGGGAGCCTCTCTATTCTCTGAGCCAAAGTTCTGGCTAAAGGGTCTCTGATATTCTCAACCTCCTTAGGAAGAAACCATGGAAACCCAGCACCAGCCCTTCCACTTCCACTTCCACTTCCACTTCCACCATCTCCACCACTACTTTTACAACCCAAAACCCTGAGTCTCTCACATTTTTCTGCCTTTGTGGACACCCGCGTTTGTACAGGTATTGGTGCTGAACCCCACATCATGGCCACCATTTTGATGCCTTTGATACCCCCAAAGGGAAAATAGAATAAAAAAGATGAAAAATGATATCAAAGGCAACTTTCTTTGAAATCAGGAGAGAGAGAGAGAGAGAGAGAGAGAGAGAGAGAGAGAGAGATGAGAGGCCGTAAAGGTTTCGTTAATGGCAAAGCAACAGGCAAGCAAAATGAGGAAGCGGTGTTAATACATGTGGAGACGAGTCCAGAATTGGAGACGTTTCATCTTCCACTAACTCTTGCAGTAAGGCAGCATGTACGATTTCTTGGGACCATTTGTGTAAGTCTCTGTTGACTAAGATATATGTAAAATGAAGTTTGTATTTGATTTTTTTTAATTATTTTTTAAAGACTTTTATTATTTATTATCCATTGTGTGCAATTTTTTTTTATCATTAATATATATATATATATTAGATAGAAATAACGTGTAAAATATGTTTATTTAATTTAATTTTTAATAAAAATTTAATAATTCTTTAAATAATAAATAATTAAGATATGATTTTTTTTTATTCCAATATGATAATTTAACATTTGTATTATTTTGTACGGCATAAAAATAGAGGACATTAAAATATTTATATTTTGTTAGTTATGTGATTATTTTTAAGAAATAATATGAGTTTTTTGAAAAAATAAATTATATAGTTTATAATTTATATAAGAATGTTATATTATAATTTATAATTTATAATTTATATAAATTTATTTAATCATATATATTCAATTAAATATCAAACATATAATATTAATTATATTTATTGCTTATTATTATCAATTTAATATAATTATAATAAATTGTATATACCGTATATATAGTTAATTTAATAAATAATGCATTCATTTTAAAATTATAAATTATTTTTAAAAAATTAAATTATTAATCATATAATAAGAATAAAATTTTCATAAATAAAATTTATTCTCTAATGTATAAATTGTTATGAATAGTTTATTTCTATATATATTGTTATACTTATATATTTTATACTATTATTGTGTCATTCTATACTATTGTTATTATTCTATATTTATTTTATATAAAATAAAATTAAAAAATATGCCCTAAGTAGGAATTCTAAAATAGAAATTTCAAGCATTATTTATGGGCTTAATGAATTGTGTTTAAAGTATTTAGTGATATTAAATAGATGTTAAATGAGTTTTAAATAGAAAGTTTACTATTGTAAAAAGTTGAGTAGGTGGAATTAATTTTAATGCTAAAAATATTATTTTAGTGAATAAATTTAATAAATTGTGTTTAAAACGATAATTCTCATTAGATGCAATATTAATTTTAATAGAAACTGATGGAAAGTATTAATTTTAACGGAGAAATAAAAATTTCTGTTAAAACAAGAATTTCTGTTAAATAACTACTTTATATATATAAAGATATATATATGGTTATGTAATGTTATTTGTATTTAGAATTTTTTTTAAAATAAAATTAATTAAAATATTCTTATTTATAAATCAAAAATTCTAAAAATTTGAAAAACTTATTTAATTTATTTATTATATGAGAGCATTTTAATTATTATTATCTACACACTATATATTATATTTTTTTAATTTAATTTAATTCTTCTATTCATCATATAGTATTCTTTTAAATATTCTTTTAGATATTTTCTTTTAAAAACCACAAATTAATATTAAAAAAAAAATTAAAATAAAAACATAATTCGATAGAATTTTTCGATACACTCTATTCATAGCTTTATATTTTCCTTTATTAAAACACTAGTATGATTGGTTGCCTTGTGATTCTACTTTTCTGCATGTGATTACAATCTACAAATGTGGATGAGCGGTGCCGACTGCCGAGAGATGTAGCCCGAATTTCGAATGGTGTAAAAGTTTTTTTCTTTTTTAGACTTTTTTTTCATTCATTTTTTTATATATTCTTAAATGTTTTTTAAAAAAGAAAAAGCTTATCTTATTATTAAAAAATATGTACTTAATCACTAAATAAAAAAACTAAAAAATATATTTTTAGGAGAAATTTTCTAGAGACATATCCGGGACAAACAGTATTTCATTGGTATGAGATTATGCCGGCGGAATCCCTTTAGGTTTTTGTAAGTATAATTTATTTTATATTTTTTATGATTTATTTATTTTTTAGAAATGTTATAAAAAAAAGGTATGTGAATCAAATATATTTAGGTCTGGTTTACTTATAAGACACGCATATTTTCATATTATTTTTTAAATTTTAATATAAAATAATATAAAAATTTTAATTTTTTCAAATTTCAATATAAAAATCATATTAAAAAAATATTATAATAATTTTTTATTTTAATTCTAACTTATCGTATATTATCTTGATCTTTTCTTTAAAAATAAATTAGATCTTAATTTTTTTTAAATTAAAAAAAAAAAAAAGATTGTGGAGCCGTAAAGGGCCCAATTGCAAGACGTCGTAGAATTACTGTAATTAATATGGAATAGAATTGCAAGACGTCATACAAAGATTTAGATTGTGGAGCCGTAAAGGGCCAATTGGTTGTCAAAACATCCTCGAGTATTTTCAATAATTCTTGTTAAAATAGAAGATCTTTGTATCCAGACCTATTTGAAAAGTTTTTGTTCAGCCACGACAATCACTATTTACAATGGTTATTTGTGTGAAAAGACGGCAAAAAAAAAAAAAAAGAAGAAAGCAAAACGATATTAACATTAAAAAATAAATAAATAAATATTTTTGTGAGTTTATAAAAATAATATATAAATAAAAAATGATTTTTACAAATTTTAATATAAATAATATTTCTATAAATAAAATTTGTTATGCAAAATTATTTTTTAAAGATATTAAAAATTATTTAAATTATTTTTTTAATAATAATTATATTTATCACTACAATATATAAATAAAATAATCATTTCATCTTTTATTATCTATTATTTATTGATGGGATCCATATTTTTTATATCTTCTTATTCAAAAAGTCAACAATGAAAATATTTCATATATTCAAATATGTTAAATTATTTTTAATAAAATCCACAAATCTATTTTAATCTCTATTCAAATTATTTATAAATATTTTTCAAATTTTTCAAATTTTTTCGACATTTAAACGCAACATAACTGCCTTGTGACAAGACTTACCATTAGTTGCTATGCGTAAAGAATTTTCTGCCCGTGATTAGGAAGTTCGACGTCGTGACCAAAAATTCATTCATTTATGGAATATAATTTTTAATTTTTATGGAATTGTCTTCCATAATAAGCATGGTTGTATAAAATAATCATTAGTGTATTATTAAAAAAAAAATTCAAAATTAGTCCTACTCACTAAAATTTTATAGACCTATTTATTTTTAAAGATGAGATGAGATGAAATAAAAATTAAAAAAATATTTTTATAAAATATTTTTTTTAATATTAATTTTGTATGAGAATTAAAAATAATAATTTTAAAATTTGAAAAAATAAATTTTTTTATTATATTTTATATAAAATTTTAAAAAATATAATAATAAATTTAAAATTTTTGATTTTATCACTCAAAACAAACTGATGCACTTTTGCACTGATCTTAATTTTTATTTCTAATCTGTCAGAATAAGGCTACGTTGGGTTACATGAGTATTTGAGTTGATTTATAAATAATAATATTTTTTATATATTATTAAGATGTATTTGGATGTATGAAATAACAAGAGAGATATATATATATATATACAAAAATAATTGGGAGTAGTATGTATATTGCACATTCCCTCACATAAATAATAAACATTTACTAAATATTTATCGTTCATGTGAGAGAGTATTATATATTTAGATTATAAAAGTTAATGTATAATCACTTTTGCTCACTATTTACACATTTTATTAATGTAATTATTAAGTCGTTTTTTAATATAAATAATTAATTTGACCAATTATATTAGTAAAATATATAAAAATATATATATTCAAAATCACTATAAAATAAATTAAAATGAATTTTACATCTAAAATAGCCTTATGCATTAGTATCTTAGATCATTCTTATTAGATCGGTTAAATATCAAGCCTATCTTATATTTAACCAATAAACCTTAAAATAAGGGCATTTTAGATTAGTTAAAGTCTAAATCTTTTGAATTTTTAGCTAGAGTACTGCCAAATTTATTTCCATCTTTATCAGTTATCGTACATAGTAGCAATTGTCTATTTTTTTTTTATTTCTTTGACAATCATTACACATAAAGTAAATATCTATATTCATGTAAATATTTATTTTATTAAATAAAGTTTTTGAAAAATTATTAATTAATAATTTAATTTAAATAAAATATGATTATTAATTAATTTTTTAACCCATAATTTAATTAGAATATGATTATTAATTAATATAAAATAAGTAAAATGAGAAAATATGATAAAATACAAATAATTATTAATTAAAAAATAATTATTAATTATTCGTTATTATATAATAAATTAATTAATTAATTAATATAAAATTTTGATATAAATAATTAAAGTTAAATTATTATTATTATATATATTTTTATTATAGAATGAAAATAATAATAATTTAATGTGGGACTCGTTAGGCGATATCCCGAATCCCACTGGCATCCGTCATTATATATATATGGATGAGCGGTGCCGACTGCCGAGAGATGTAGCCCGTATTTCGATAGGTGTAAGAGTTTTTTTTTTTTTAGACTTTTTTTTCATTCATTTTTTTATATATTCTTAAATGTTTTTTAAAAAAGAAAAATCTTCTAGAGACATATCCGGGACAAACAGTATTTCATTGGTATGAGATTATGCCGGTGGAATCCCTTTAGGTTTTCGTAAGTATAATTTATTTTGTATTTTTTATGATTTATTTATTTTTTAGAAATGTTATAAAAAAAAAGGTATGTAAATAAAATATATTTAGGTCTGGTTTACTTATATGACACGCATATTTTCATATCATTTTTTAAATTTTAATATAAAATAATATAAATAATTTAATTTTTTCAAATCTCAATATAAAAATCATATTAAAAAAATATTATAATAATTTTTTATTTTTATTTTAACTTATTTTAACTTATCTTGATCTTTTCTTTAAAAATAAATTAGATCTTAATTTTTTTTTAAATAAAAAAAAAAAAAAAAAAAAAGATTGTGGAGCCGTAAAGGGCCCAATTGCAATACGTCGTAGAATTACTGTAATTAATATGGAATAGAATTGCAAGACGTCATACAAAGATTTAGATTGTGAAGCCGTAAAGGGCTAATTGGATGTCAAAACATCCTCTTATGAATTGTAAATGAACGAACGAAACGGCGCTGTCCCATGTCCCACCACTAAACTATGTGAATGACCCCACCACTATTATTTTAAAATCTGCATAGTGACTTGTATAGTGACTTATATAGTGACTTGCATAGTAATTTCAACGCCTATAAATATGAGTTTCAGTTGTAATGAAATTCATAAGAAAATATAGAGAAGGAAAAAAGTTTCAGAGAGTTTCTTTTACATTTCTCTTGTAATAGTAGTAGTTTTCTTTTTAGTTTTATAACACGTTATTAGCACGAGGTTCTACCGATACTGAAGCCAGTGGTCTTCTACTTCAAGTAAGTTTTTCAATATATTATTTGCAGTCCTTGAAATAAATATTAAAGGTAATATTGCTGAATATTACTTGATAAAATTTTGTTTTTATTCTCATAATAATGTGAATATATTTATTAAATTCACAGATTTATTTTTGTAATATAATGTCAAATATTGAGATTTATTACTATTGACATTTCTGAAAAATGTTATTTATCCAGATCCTTGATGAGATCTATTTGGATATGATGATGAACTTGAAAGATACAATCATAGAAGAAAACCATGTGTCCCTGAAGGACCGTGCTGTGTATCTCATGATGAAAAATCATCTTACTGTGTGAAATGAATTAAGAAAGTGATATAAGCACCAGAAGATGTAATGCTCTCAAAAGATCATTATGATTTATTGCACCTGAAGTTGCAAGATTTTAAGAGTGGTATTGAATATTCTGCACTCTTTAAAATCAGCTCAATATTAAAATTATACAGTGAAAATGTCACTGATGATGATATATAAAAGAAGACATTATTTTTCATACATCGAATGTGCTCCTGATGTAGCAATATCGAGAGTGAAAGTTCAACAAATATTCTAAACTTTTGTTTTGTCTTCCAGTGATTGAGCTAAATAATGAGTTTTTGTTACACCAGTTACGTCCTATTAATGATATCGAATTTACACAATTCCCAGAAGTGAATGGAAACTAAGGGCGTAGACGTTGTAGAAAAATTATAGAAGTGTTGGTCCTAAAAGCGACAACACTAAAAATGATAAAAATATATCGTATCACCAGAAGTGATCAAACTCAGAGAAGGGTAAAAGCTCTCAGAATAATTTTTTATAAAAAGATGAAAATGTTTGTCATAGATGTAATATGACTAAACAGTAGTCACGTACCTGTTGTACGGCCAAGCACTTGATTTATTTATACTAAGTTTTTATATATAAGCTTATTAATATTTCATAATGTTTTGAAATAATGAAATATCGGTGCCTGAAGCACGACAAAAAAAAATTACTTGGGATAATAAAGTCCTGTTTAAATTTGATCCTCTTACAAATAAATGTGAACCAGAAGTTCAGAGGATTATTTATCTGCAAAGTGTTGCAAATCAATTACATGATGTATTTACTGACACTAAAGGTGTTCTAAAATCATATATTACTACTGTTAATGCTTAAGCAAGAATTGAAGTCCCTGAAGGACGAGTTGTTAAAATAGCAATAAATGAGTCTAAGATACACCTGAAGCGTTGAAGACCTATTGATGCACAAGAAAAATAAAAATCGGTGCTCATGAAGATACCGTATTTTCTGTATAAAATATAATCCTCCTGAAGAGGAAACCTCCTGAAAAGGTAACTCCTGAAGAGTGTAACTCCTGAAGAGAAAACTCCTGAAGAGTATAACTCCTGAAGAGATAACTCCTGAAGAGTATAAACCTCCTGAAAAGGAACCTCCTGTAGAGGTGTTTCATGAAATGTTTTCCCCTTAAGAGAAACAATGAGATCTCAATACATTTCATGAGTACTGGAAAATTTATGGATAGAAATAAAACTGTTGTCGACAACATATATGATAACACTTGATATTACCAGAAGTAATGAAAAAAGTGAACCAAAAATCGTCAAAAAATGTCGACGTAGAAATGATTGGCCAAAATGGAAAGCAGTTATTAAAACTGAATTAAACTTGCTAGTGAAGCGAGATGCATTTGGACCTGTTGTCCAAACACCAAAAGGTGTAATATTTGTTAGATATAAGTGAGTATTTATACGAAAGCGTAATGCGAAATGAAATTATGCGGTATAATTTGTCGCACAAGGTTTCCTGTAGAAATCCGAGAGCAATTATAAGGAAACATATTTCCTTGGTATGAATGCAATCACATTCATATTTTAATTGATTTGGTTATTACAAAAGGATTAGGTATGCAGTTAATGAATATGGTCACTGCATATTTATAAGCATCATTAGATTATTACGATACTTGAAGCATCTAATCCAAGTACATTTAGGAGTATGTACTTTATAAAGTTTCAAAGATCTTTATATGGGTTAAAGCAATCCGGACACATGTTGTATAATTGAATCAACGAGTATCTATTGAAAGAAGGATTTAAGAATAATCCTATATGTTCATGTGTTTTATCAGAATTCGGATTCGTCATTATTGCAGTTTACGTTGATGATTTACCTTATTAGAACTCTTGAAAAGATTACAAGGGTTGCTATAAATTCAAGAAATGCATTTGAAAATGAAAGATCTTATTATTCAATTCATAGATGAGTTACAAGAATTTGAGACTTCTAGCCTCATCTCTCAAATGCATTTGCTCTTCATAAAGCAACATAACATCCTTATCTAAAGGATTAGGCAGTCGAAATGAAGAGGCAAGTAAGGATTTTAAATCCTTGTTCTCCTGTTTTAAGTCTGCAATTTTTCTGTCAGACTCTTGAACGAGTCGTTGAAGTACAGAAACCTTCTCGTTAAGCTCCTCAATCTCACGATTTTTGGATTGTAATCGGTTGGAAAATCCAACAATAGAGGAGGAGTATCGGGTCCCGAGAGTCACCAGCTCATAAACAGTTTCACGATTTGACTTATTAGCCAGATCATTTGCTTGCTGCGACATGGCACCTGCGGAAGATGCAGGAACAACTTGTAATTGAGGTGAAGGATACCTCATATGTTGATCGTGAGAAATAGTAAAAGGAAATTGATGAGCCATTAGAAATTTGTAGAATAAGAATACAAATACAGATGAATTATAGATATGAGAAGAAGATTTGATGCGTACTAAATGAAACTAAAGACGGTTCTTATAGAAATGGAAATAAGAACAAGACAAACCATCATCTCTTCAAATCTCACTTTACAAGATATGCTGGATGCATAATTTCAAAAGCCAGCGAGATTAATTACAGCTATCCCTATTTTCTTGTAAACGCTGAACTTCTGCCGTTAGCTACTGCTGTTGACTTTGTATCTGAGCTCTCTCTCGTTCCAACTCTTCTACTCGTGTTTTCAGGTCACGAGAATACCAGTCTACAAGTTTCTTCAGCTCCTTGTTATCTTGTTTTAAATTTTTATTTTTTCTATCTTTAGTTGCAAGCGTTTGATGCAACTCAGATATTTGATTTTTAAGATGATCAACCTCACTCGTTCTCACCAATAGCCTTTGAGACATGGTTGTAAGAGAAGCAGCATATTGAGCACTGAGGGTTCTTGATGCTGCAACAATTTCAGGATCAGATTTACTAGATAGATATATCTCTGCTCCTATCATGGTGTTTACAGCCTCATGAGAAAATATAAGTGGTTGAGGTATAAAAAGGTTCATGGTTTAAATCTGGGACATTAGAATTTCTATTAGACATAATATCGTTCTGGATGAACAACAACTGCATCTATGAGGAATGTGAAATCTTTTTGCTGGAGTAAACCAATGGTAAAATTGATTATAGTTAAACAACAACCCGAAACCTTCAAATCTCTTCAAGATCTCGTTTGTCCACAATGTCAAGCGAATTTGATTTTCCGCCAAACCGATAATATTAAATCTCAAAACTTTTATAACTTTTATCGTACATAGATGGTTTCCAATGTTATTTCCGCCGTATATAAACAAGTTCTTCCTAATAACGCCGAATGAGGGGGAGAAAATTTTAGATGAAAATATTATCATACTCTTTCTAATGCATTATTTAGTTGGAGATCGTGTTTGAATTCTTAACTTGTTATATATACTGAAATCATATTTGCTTATTACTTGAAACACTAACGCATATTATCAGGGGGAGTTTAAGTATTACTGCAGGTATCAGATTTCTATTAAATTTGTCAACCAGATATTATTTTTCATCTTCAAATCACTCAAAGATTATTGCAATTCATGAAACAAGTCGAGAGTATATTTGGCTGAGATCAATGACTCAACAATTTTATACGAAGATAATGCTACTTGTATCACTCAAATCAAAGGAGGATATATCAAATATACGATCAAGTGATAATCTGACAGATTTATTCACGAAAACATCGCCAACTGCGACATTCAAGAAAATTGTGCAGAATATTAAAATGTGAAGACTCAAAAACTATTGTCATGCACTTTCCAGGGGGAGTAAAAGTTCTGAAGACTTGTACTGATTGTACTCTTTTTTCTTCGCTAAGGTTTTATCCCATTGGGTTTTCCTTTGCAAGGTTTTAATGAGGCAATCTTAAAGCACTTATGGATACATAAAGAGACTGTACTTTTTTCCTTCGCCATTGGTTTTTCTTCCCACTGAGTTTTTCCTTGGCAAGGTTTTAACGAGGCAGATTCTTTATGGGTGGTCATTCAAGGGGGATTGTTATGAATTGTAAATGAACGAACGAAACGGCGCCGCCCCCTATCCCACCACTAAATTATGTGAATGACCCCACTACTATTATTTTAAAATCTGCATAGTGACTTGTATAGTAACTTGCATAGTAACTTCAACGCCTATAAATATGGGCTTCAGTTGTAATGAAATTCATAAGAAAATATAGAGAAAGAAGAAAATTTCAGAAAATTTCTTTTACATTTCTCTTGTAATAGTAGTAGTTTTCCTTTTAATTTTATAACATCCTCGAGTATTTTCAATAATTCTTGTTAAAATAGAAGTTCTTTGTATCCAGACCTATTTGAAAAGTTTTTGTTCAGCCACGACAATCACTATTTACAAAAATTATTTGTGTGAAAAGACGGCAAAAAAGAAGAAGAAAGTAAAACGATATTAACATTAAAAAATAAATAAAAGAATATTTTTGTGAGTTTATAAAAATAATATATAAATAAAAATTGATTGTTACAAATTTTAATATAAATAAAATTTCTATAAATAAAATTTGTTATGCAAAATTATTTTTTAAAGATATTAAAAACTATTTAAATTATTTTTTTATAATAATTATATTTATCACTACAATATATAAATAAAATAATCATTTCATTTTTTATTATCCGTTATTTATTGATGGGATGTATACTTATTATATCTTCTGATTTAAAAAGTCAACAATCAAAATATTTCATACATCTAAATATCTTAAATTACTTTTAATAAAATCCACAAATCTATTTTAATCTCTATTCAAATTATTTTTAAATATTTTTAAAAATTTTCAAAATTTTTCGACATTTAAACGCAACATAACTGCCTTGTGACAAGACTTACTATTAGTTGCTATGTGTAAAGAATTTTCTGCCCGTGATTAGGAAGTTCGACGTCGTGACCAAAAATTCATTCATTTATGGAATATAATTTTTAATTTTTATGGAATTGTCTTCCATAATAAGCATGGTTGTATAAATAATCAAGAGTGTATTATTAAAAAAAAAATTCAAAATTTGTCCTACTCACTAAAATTTTATAGACTTATTTGTTTTTAAAGAAGATGAGATGAAATAAAAATTAATAAATTAATAAAATGTTATTATAATATTTGTTTAATATTAATTTTGTATGAGAATTTAAAAAAATAATTTTAAAATTTGAAAAAATAAAATTTTTTATTATATTTTATATAAAAATTTTAAAAAATATAATAATAAATTTAAAATTTTTGATTTTATCATTCAAAACAAACTGATGCACTTTTGCACTGATCTTAATTTTTATTTCTAATCTGTCAGAATAAGGCTACGTTGGGTTACACGACTATTTGAGTTGATTTATAAATAATAATATTTTTTGCATATTATTAAAATGTATTTAAATGTATGAAATAGTTAGATTGATATATATATATATATATATACTAGATAGAAATAACGTACAAAACACGTTTATTTAATTTAATTTTTAATAAAAATTTAATGATTATTTATAATTAAGTAGATGATAAATAATTATACGTTTTCATATATTATGAAAAAAATTAATAAAAATAATAAAATAGTCTCATAAATAAACATAACATATAATTTTATCAAACTTATTTGAGATGATTTTGATTAAAGTTTTAATAAAAAGTTAGTTCAATATATGATATTTTTTTATTCCAAGATGATAATTTAATATTTGTGTTATTTTGTACGGCCTAAAAACAGAAGACATTAAAATATCTATGTTTTTTTAGTTATGTGATTATTTTTAAAAAATAATATGAGTTTTTTTAAAAAATAAATTATATAGTTTATAATTTATAATTTATATAAGAATGTTATATTATAATTTATAATTTATATAAATTTATTTAATCATATATATTCAATTAAATATCAAACATATAATGTTAATTATATTTATTGCTTATTATTACCAATTTAATATAATTATAATAAATTGTATATGTCGTATATTAACTATATATATCGTATATATAGTTAATTTAATAAATAATGCATTCATTTTAAAATTATAAATTATTTTCAAAAAAATAAATTATTAATAATATAATAAAAATAAAATTTTCATGAATAAAATTAAACTTTCTAACGTATAAATTGTTATGAATGGTTTATTTCTATATATATTTATATATTTATATATTTTATACTATTATTATGTCATTCTATACTATTATTATTATTTTATATTTATTTTACACGTTATTTCTATCTAGTATATATATATATATATTTTGTTGTTTTTCTATTAAATTCTAAAAAATATTTCGTTAAATGTCAATTCGTTAAGTTCGATAATGATTATAATTATATGTATTAATTACACTGATGCCATGCATGCATTTTCCTCATTCACTGTATCAATAATGAGATGGTATGTTTTGTGATACCAATGATTGGCGTTGATTCGGACTCCGGAATTAATTAGGTACGCTAAAATTTATTTGTATACTGAGTTTTTAATGCCAATAACATTATTTTAGTGAATAAATTTAATAAATTGTGTTTAAAACGGTAATTCTTATTAGATGCGGTCTTAATTTTAACAAAAACTAACGGAAAGTGTTAAATTTAACGAAGAAACAAGAATTTTCGTTAAAACAAGAATTTCCATTAGATAATCACTTTATATATATAAAGATATATACAAAAATAATTGAGAGCAGCTTGCATATTGCACATTCCCTTATATAAACAATAAACATTTACTAAATATTTATTGTTCATGTGAGAAAGTATTATATATATGGATTATAAAAATTAATGTATAATCACTTTTGCCCACTATTTACACATTTTATTAATGTAATTATTAAGTCATTTTTTAATATAAATAATTAATTTGACCAATTATATTAGTAAAATATATTCAAAAATCACTATAAAATAAATTAAAATGAATTTTACATCTAAAATAGCCTTATGCATTAGTATCTTAGATCATTCTTATTAGATTGGTTAAATATCAAATCTATCTTATATATAACTAATAAACCTTAAAATAATGGCATTTTAGATTAGCTAAACCCCAAATCTTTTGAATTTTTAGCTAGAGTTACTGCCAAATTTATTTCCATCTTTATCAGTTATCGTACATAGTAGCAATTGTCTATTTATTTATTTCTTTATTCCTTATTCATGCAAATATTTATTTTATTAATTTCTTTGACAATCATTGCACATAAAGCAAATATTTATATTAATGTAAATGTTTATTTCATTAAATAAAGTTTTTGAAAAATTATTAATTAATAATTTAATTTAAATAAAATATGATTACTAATTAATTTTTTAACTCATAATTTAATTAGAATATAATTATTAATTAATATAAAGTAAAAATAATTATTAATTAAAAAATAATTATTAATTAATCGTTATTATATGATAAATAAAGAAATACTTTAATATAAAAATTTGATATAAATTAAAGTTAAATTATTATTATATATATTTTTATTGTAGAATGAAAATAATAATAATTCAATGTGGGACTCGTTAGGCGATATCCGGAACCCACCGGGATCTGTAATTTGTGGCTCTATCATCACTTAATTTAAACATCTCTATCGCACTTCTCCCAACTAATTTCAACCGTTTTGTAGGCCAGATATAGATAGGAATGTTTCGGGATCTCGGCGTGGGCTCCTTTGTCTCTCGTGGAGCTTTTTAATTAAAAAATATTAAAAAAAAAAAATAAATTATAAAAAAATATAATTTTTTTTTACACTAATACAAAGGAGTCCAACGCCGGGCCCCGTATTAATTCCCATATTATTTATAAGTGGGCGTTTAAGTTTTGCCTCGTGCTTCTGGCCTACTGATGTGACTCTCAACTTTGACTCCCCAAAAAAAGAAAATGATAGTCTTTTCCTTATTCCTTTACAATTTTTTTATTATTTATTTTATTTATTTTAATTTTTTCAAAAAATTTTATTTTACTTAATAATTAAGAAAATTATTATTAATAAAATTCTATATTTTCTAAATTTTTTCTTAATGATTAAAGATATTAAAAAAATATTTTAAAAAATAATAAAAAAAATTACTATAAATAGTAAACAAGTAATAAAAAAATGGTAAGAATATCATTAGTAATTACTCCAAAAAATAAGAATTATTCTCAAAAATATTAATTAAAATGCACATGCATAGAAAACCAGCTAATAAATATGGGTTTTATTACTCAACCTCTCTACTCTCTACACATTATATTAAAAAAAAATAATATGATATATACTTACTGTTAAACCCAAGATTTCAAGTTTCGTGTAATTATAAATCTACACATGGATTTTGATGATAACAAATGAATTCAAACAATAAAGGAGTCTTGAGCTCAAGTTGTCCACACAATAGAATCAAGCACATCAAGAAATCAAGCATGAGCAAGAAGGGAACAAGTTCACATTAAAGGCATAGAGTAATGTTGTAAATCTCTTAAAAATTCGAAATTAGGATTAAGGCTCAAAATTATTATTTTATCATAAAGTATTAAAATACATTTTCCACATGTGCATGAATATTTTGAAAATTAAATTTGAAAATTTTGAAAGATGATTGATTGTCATCTTTCACATATGCATGACATGATTAAAGGTTTGAACTTTGAAAATATTAAGATGATTAATTGTCATCTTTCACATGTGCATGTTTTATTTGAATATTTTCAAAAGTGATATATGTTTTTCTTAACTTATGCAAAATATAGATGTCTTTGTTTAAAAATTTTGAAAAGTAAAGCGTGCTTATTTTGTCATATGTAAAAAGTAAAAGATTAGGTTTCAAATTTTTGAAAAATAAAGTGTGCTCCTTTTGTCACATGCAAAAAATAAAAAGATTAGGTTTGAAATTTTTGAAAAGTGAATGATGATATCTTTGACATGTGAATCTTTTTAAATTTGAATATGAAGTCTCATATGCCTATAAATAGATCATTTGAGAGCTTCACATTCACAACAACAAGAGCTTACACATCTATTATTAAGTTTTGCAACATTCATTCAAAACTTTTATTCTCTCTTCTCGAAACATTGAGTCTTAACTCTTATTCATTTTGAGAGATATAGTTTGCGCTGTATTGTTTCTATCTCACTCATTGAGGAGTGTATTTTGATAGTCTACCCACTATCAACTCTTATATTTTTAAGAGGGTGTGTATAACCCTTGTGTGTGTAGAAAGTGTTTTACACAGGGAATAGTTAAATCACCAACTGTGAGATGATTGGAAGTGTAGAGGGTGTTTTATACAGATTCTTTGGAGCGGTACTACTCAAAAGTGTAATAAGTTTCTATCTCCACCTAAATGAGATTGATTAGTGAATTCAGGATCCTCAAGGGGTAGCTTGAGGCGAGGACGTAGGCAGTAGGACTGAATCTCGTAAAAATACTGAGTTTGCTTTCTCTTACCCTACTCTTTACATTTTTTACAGTTTTATATTCTGTTTATATTTTATATTGTGTATTTGATTAATAAGTGTTAATTTTTATAAACTAACCTAATACACTCCCCTCTTGTGTTAGTCATCTAGGCAACACTTACATTTTTTATTTACACTTATAAAAATATAATATGTAAATGTTATATGAATGGTAAAAGATTGCGTAGCTTTTTTCAATAAATATGATTTGGGCTATAAAAATATACATCATATATATGCTAAGATTCAATCGTTAAGACTGATACTACGCGACTTATTTTTAGTTCATTTTAACAGTTAAATTCAACAAATAATGTTAATTAAAATTTTATTTACTAGATTAGGAGCTATAATTTAATTAATTAATTAATTAATATCATACTTGCATCACAAAAAAGAGGCATGAGATTGTTAAATACAAAATGGACCAATTGATAATCTAGAAAGAAAAACACTTTTGTCACAAACATATAAAATAAAAGTAATTTTTTATTGTAAATTAGATCTAATATATTATACAAAACAAATGAATTTGTTTTTATAAGATTTATTTATAAGTGTATTATTTGTTATCTAAAATTTTAAAAATATAAAAGTGAATAAAAATGAAATATGAAGTAGTCAAACAAATAACTTTTGGTCAATAAAAATAATTTAGATATTTAGGTTTGATAGTGAGATAAGATGAGATGATTTTAAATAAAAGTAAAAATTTGAATAAGATATTATTAGAATATTATATTTTAATAGTATTATTATTTCAGAGTTTTGAAAATGTTGAATTATTTATTATATTTGATATGAAGAATTATAAAAAATTATAATAATAAAATAAAATAAAATAAGATAAAATAATTTATAAAAAATTTTAGTATCGAAATGGGCGGTCCAATGGCACGATTTTCGCTGAGGGTGTGAGAGGTCTCGAATTGAATTATCAGAATGCCCCTTTCGGAGCATCCTTATAAAAATTTCAAAACGTACGACACTAATAAAATGGATGTTAATCATCATCATTAATCATACATCACATGATTATGATGGAAAAAATAACAATAAGAGAGGTGTGGTGTGTGGGTAGGAGTGTGATGGGTCTGATTTGACATCTAAAATAAATTTTACATCTAAAATAACCTTATTGTTATAAACGAACGTCAGCAGCCGCCCTCCTGTCCCACTACTAAAAATTATGTGAATGACCCCACTACTATTATTTTAAATCTGCATAGTGACTTGCATAGTAATTTGCATAGTAACTTACATAGTAACTTACATAGTAACTTGCATAGTAATTTTAACGCCTATAAATATGAGTTTCAGTTGTAATGAAATTCATAAGAAAATATAGAGAAAGAAAAAAGTTTCAGAGAGTTTCTTTTCTCTTGCAATAGTAATAGTTTTATTTTTAGTTTTATAACACGTTATCAGCACGAGGTTCTACCGATACTGAAGCTAGTGGTCTTCTATTTCAAGTAAGTTTTTCAATATATTATTTGCAGTCCTTGAGATAAATATTAAAGGTGATGTTACTGAATATTACTTGATAAAATTTTATTTTTATTCTCATGATAATATGAATATATTTATTAAATTCACAGATTTATTTTTGTAATATAATGTCAAATATTGAGATTTATTACTATTGACATTTTCTGAAAAATGTTATTTATCCAGGATCCTTGATGAGATCTATTTGGATATGATGATGAACTTGAAAGATACAATCATAGAAGAAAACTATGTGTCCCTGAAGGACCGTGCTGTGTATCTCATGATGAAAAATCATCTTACTATGTGAAATGAATTAAGAGAGTGATATAAGCACCAGAAGATGTAATCCTCTCAAAAGATCATTATGATTTATTGCACCTGAAGTTGTAAGATTTTAAGAGTGGTATTGAATATCATGCACTCTTTAAAATCAGCTCAATATTAAAATTATACAGTGAAAATGTCACTGATGATGATATATAAAAGAATACATTATTTTTCATATCTCGAATGTGCTCCTGCAGTAGCAATATCGAGAGTGAAAGTTCAACAAATATTCTGAACTTTTGTTTTGTCTTCCAGTGATTGAGCTAAATAATTAGTTTTTGTTACACCAGTTACGTCCTATTAATGATATTGAATTTACACAACTCCCAGAAGTGAATTGAAACTAAGGGCGTAGACGTGGTAGAAAAATTATAGAAGTGTTGGTCCCAAAAGTGACAACACTAAAGATGATAAAAATATATCGTATCACCAGAAGTGATCAAACTCAGAGAAGGGTAAAGGCCCTCAGAATAATTCTTCATAAAAAGATGAAGATATTTGTCATAGATGTAATATGACTAAACAGTAGTCACGTACCTGTTGTACGGCCAAGCACTTGATTTATTTATACTAAATTTTTATATATAAGCTTATTAATATTTCATCATATTTTGAAATAATGAAATATCGGTGCCTGAAGCACGACAAGAAATTACTTAGGATAATAAAGTCCTGTTTAAATTTGATCCTCTTACAAATAAATGTGAACCAGAAGTTCAGAGGATTATTTATCTGCAAAGTGTTGCAAATCAATTACATGATATATTTACTGACACTAAAACTGTTATAAAATCATATATTACTGCTGTTAATGTTTAAGCAAGAATTGAAATCCCTGAAAGACGAGTTGTTAAAACAGCAATAAATGAGTTTAAGATACACCTGAAGCGTTGAAGACCTATTGGTGCACAAGAAAAATAAAAATCGGTGCTCATGAAGAGACCGTATTTTCTGTATAAAATATAATCCTCCTGAAGAGGAAACCTCCTGAAGAGGTAACTCCTGAAGAGTGTAACTCCTGAAGAGTATAACTCCTGAAGAGAAAACTCCTGAAGAGTATAAACCTCCTGAAGAGGAACCTCCTGTAGAGGTGTTTTATGAAATGTTTTCCCCTGAAGAGGAACAATGAGATCTCAATACATTTCATGAGTACTGGAAAATTTATGGATAGAAATAAAACTGTTGTCGACAACATATATGATAACACTTGATATTACCAGAAGTAATGAAGAAAGTGAGCCAAAAAATTGTCGAAGAATGTCGACGTAGAAATGATTGGCCAAAATGGAAAACAGTTATTAAAACTGAATTAAACTCGCTAGTGAAGCGAGATGCATTTGGACCTGTTGTCCAAACACCAAAAGGTGTAATATTTGTCAGATATAAGTGAGTATTTATACGAAAACGTAATGCGAAATGAAATTGTGCGGTATAATTTGTCGCACAAGGTTTCCTGTAGAAATCCGAGAGCAATTATGAGGAAACATATTTCCTTTGTATGAATGCAATCACATTCATATTTTAATTGATTTGGTTATTACAAAAGGATTAGGTATGCAGTTAATGAATATGGTCACTGCATATTTATAAGCATCATTAGATTATTACGATACTTGAAGCATCTAATCCAAGTACATTTAGGAGTATGTACTTTATAAAGTTTCAAAGATCTTTATATGGGTTAAAGCAATCCAGACACATGTTGTATAATTGAATCAACGAGTATCTATTGAAAGAAGAATTTAAGAATAATCCTATATGTCCATGTGTTTTATCAAAATTCAGATTTGCCATTATTACAGTTTACGTTGATGATTTACCTTGTTAGAACTCTTGAAAAGATCACAAGGGTTGTTATAAATTCAAGGAATGCATTTGAAAAGGAAAGATCTTATTATTCAATTCATAGATGAGTTACAAGAATTTGAGACTTCTAGTCTCATCTCTCAAATGCATTTGTTTTTCATAAAACAACATACCATCCTTATCTAAAGGATTAGGCAATCGAAATGAAGAGGCAAGTAAGGATTTTAAATCCTTATTCTCCTGCTTTAAGTCTGCAATTTTTTTGTCAGACTCTTGAACGAGTCGTTGAAGTATAGAAACCTTCTCGTTAACCTCCTCAATCTCACGATTTTTGGATTGTAATCGGTTGGAAAATCCAACAATAGAGGAGGAGTATCGGGTGCCGAGAGTTACCAGCTCATAAACAGCTTCACGATCTGACTTATTAGCCAGATCATTTGCTTGCTGCAACATTGCACCTGCGGAAGATGCATGATCAACTTGTAATTGAGGTGAAGGATACCTCATATGTTGATTGTGAGAAATAGTAAAAGGAAATTGATGAGCCATTGGAAATTTGTAGAATAAGAATAAAATACAGATGAATTATAGATATGAGAAGAAGATTTGATGCGTACTAAATGAAACTAAAGACGGTTCTTATAGAAATGGAAATAAGAACAAGACAAACCATCATCTCTTCAAATCTCACTTTACAAGATATGCTGGATGCATAATTTCAAAAGCCAGCGAGATTAATTACAGCTATCCCTATTTTCTTGTAAACGCTGAACTTCTACCGTTAGCTGCTGTTGTTGACTTTGTATCTGAGCTCTCTCTCGTTCCAGCTCTTCTACTCGTGTTTTCAGGTCACGAGAATACCAGTCTACAAGTTTTTTCAGCTCCTTGTTATCTTGTTTTAAATTTTTATTTTTTCTATCTTTAGTTGCAAGCGTTTCATGCAACTCAGATATTTGATTTTTAAGATGATCAACCTCACTCGTTCTCGCCAATAGCCTTTGAGACATGGTTGTAAGAGAGGCAGCATATTGAGTAGGGGTGTAAAAAGACCGAACCGGACCGGCGGACCGGACCGGACCGGTTGTCCCGGACCGGGACCGGACCGGACCTGTTGGAGTTCGGTCCGGTCCGGTCCAAAAAATATATGGACCGGAAAATTCCGGTCCGGTCCCGGTCCAGGGAGTTCATCCCCCTGGACCGGACCGGACCGGACCGAATCCTTTTTTTTTTTTTAAATTTTTTTTTAAAAATATATGTATATAAAAATAATAATATAAAAATTTTAATATTAATATTAATATATATTAATATATAATATATACTCTTATAATATTAACATATAAATAATAAGTGTATTATTATTATTTAATATATTATTACTAATTTATTACTATTTACTAACATATAAATATATAATATACTAATGTAAATTGTAATAATGTTATTACTTATTAGTTATAGTTTATTAACATATACTAATGTAATAATATTATTAGACTATTAGATTATTAGTTATAGTTTACTAATATACTTAATATTTAATATTAACTAATATATTAATAGATAATATATACTCTTATATATTAATATATAAATAATAAGTGTATTATTATTATTTAATATATTATTAATAATTTATCACTATTTACTAACATATAAATATATAATATACTAATGTAAATTGTAATAATGTTATTACTTATTAGTTATAGTTTATTAACATATACTAATGTGAAAGTGTTATTAGACTATTAGACTATTAGACTATTAGTTATAATTTACTAACATACTTAATATATAATATATACTAACATATTAATATATAATATATATACTTTTATAATATTAACATATTATAATTTATAATAATTAAATTTGGACCAAAAAAATATTTGATTATTGTAGAATTATATATTAAATTTAGCTCATTAAATTATATGGGGCACCCCTGGACCGGACCGGACCGCCCCTGGACCGAATTGGACCGGACCGGTATGGACCGAACTCCTGTTCGGTCCGGTCCAGGGTGAGAGAATTCTTGGACCGAATGAAATCGGTCCACAAATTTCCCGGACAGGACCGGACCGGACCGGACCATTTACACCCCTAATATTGAGCACTGAGGGTTCTTGATGCTGCAACAATTTCAGGATCAGATTTACTAGATAGATATATCTCTGCTCCTATTATGGTGTTTACAGCCTCAAGAGAAAATATAAGTGGTTGAGGTATAAAAGGTTCACGGTTTAAATCTGGGACATTAGAATTTCTATCAGACATAATCGTTCTGGATGAACAACAACTGAATCTATGAGGAATGCGAAATCTTTTTGCTGGAGTAAACCAATGGTAAAATTGGTTATATTTAAACAACAACTCGAAACTTTCAAATCTTTTCAAGATCTCGTTTGTCCACAATGTCAAGCGGATTTGATTTTCCGCCGAACCGATAATATTAAATTTCAAAGCTTTTACAGCTTTTATCATACATAGATGGTTTCCAATGTTATTTCCGCCGTATATAAACAAGTTCTCCCTAATAACGCCGAATGAGGGGGAGAAAATTTTAGATGAAAATATTATCATACTCTCTCTAATGCATTATTTAGTTGGAGATCGTGTTTGAATTCTTAACTTGTTATATATACTGAAATCATATTTGCTTATTACTTGAAACACTAACGCATATTATTAGGGGGAGTTTAAGTATTATTGCAGGTATCAGATTTCTATTAAATTTGTCAACCATATATTATTTTTCATCTTCAAATTATTCAGAGATTATTGCAATTCATGAAACAAGTCGAGAGTATATTTGGCTTAGATCAATGACTCAACGTATCCAAAAAAAGTGTGGTATTTTGATAGCTCAACAATTTTATACGAAGATAATGCTGCTTGTATCACTCAAATCAAAGGAGGATATATCAAATATACGATCAAGTGATAATCTGGCAGATTTATTCACGAAGATATCACCAACTGCGACATTCAAGAAAATTGTGCAGAATATTAAAATGTGAAGACTCAAAAACTATTGTCATGCACTTTCCAGGAGAAGTAAAAGTCCTGAAAACTTGTGCTGATTGTACTCTTTTTCCTTCGCTAAGGTTTTATCCCATTGTCCTTTGCAAGGTTTTAATGAGGTAATTTTAAAGCACTTGTGGATACATAAAGAGACTGTACTCTTTTTCCTTCGCCATTGGTTTTTTTTCCCATTGGGTTTTTCCTTGGCAAGGTTTTAACGAGGCAGATTCTTTATGGGTGGTCACTCAAGGGGGAGTGTTATAAATGAACGTCGGCAGCCGCGCTCCTGTTCCACCACTAAAAATTATGTGAATGACCCCACCACTATTATTTTAAATCTGCATAGTGACTTGCATAGTAACTTGCATAGTAATTTTAACGCCTATAAATATGGGTTTCAGTTGTAATGAAATTCATAAGAAAATATAGAGAATGAAGAAAGTTTCAGAGAGTTTCTTTTCTCTTACAATAGTAGTAGTTTTATTTTTAGTTTTATAACACTTATGCATTAGTATCTTAAATATCAAATCTATCTTATATTTAACCAATAAACCTTAAAATAAGGGCATTTTAGATTAGCTAAAGTCTAAATAATTTTTAGCTACAGTACTGTCAAATTTATTTCGATCTTTATCAGTTATCGTACATAGTAGCAATTGTCTATTTTATTTATTTCTTTGAAAATCATTGCATATAAAGCAAATATCAATATTCATGTAAATGTTTATTTTATTAAATAGAGTTTTTAAAAAATTATTAATTATTAAAAAATTATTTAATTTAAATAAAATATAATTATTAATTAATTTTTTTACCCATAATTTAATTAGAATATTATTATTAATTAATATAAAATAAGTAAAATGAGAAAATATGATAAAATACAAATAATTATTAATTAAAAAAGTAATTATTAATTATTCGTTATTATATAATAAATAAATAATTTAATATAAAAATTTGATATAAATAATTAAAGTTAAATTATTATTATATATATATTTTATTATAGAATGAAAATAATATTAATTTAATGTGGGACTCGTTAGGCGATATCCCGAATCCCACTGGCATCTGTCATTTGTGTCTCTATCATCACTTTATTAAAACATCTTTATCGCACTTCTCCCAACTAATTTCCACTGTTTGTAGACCAGTTATTAAGAGGAATGTTTCGGGATCTCGGCGTGGGCTCCTTTGCCTCTCGTGGAGTTTTTTAAATAAAAAAAATTTAAAAAAAAAATTTATCTACATATATTTTTTTTTATTATTTTTATAAAAAAATAAATAAATTATAAAAAAATTTTACACTGCAAAAAAGTCCAACGCGGGGCCCCATATTAATTATGAGTGGTCGTTTGGCCTCTCGTGCTTCTGGCCTACTGATGTGACTCTCAACTTTGACTCCCCAAAACTGAAAATGATAGTTTCTCCTTATTCCTTTACAATTTTTTTATTATTTATTTAATTTTTTCAAAATATTTTCTTTTATTTAATAATTAAAAAATTATTATTAAAAAAATTCTATATTTTCAAAATTTTTTCTTAATGATCAAAGATATTAAAAAAATATTTAAAAAAATAACAAAAAAAAACTATAAATAGTAAATAAGTAATAAAAAAATTATAAGAATATCATTATTCCAAAAAATAAGAATTATTCTCAAAAATATTAATTAAAATGCACATGTATAGAAAACCAGCTAATAAATATGGGTTTTATTACTCAACCTCTCTACTCTCCACACATATTATATTAAAAAAATATATATATATATGATATGCACTTACATTTTTTATTTACACTTATAAAAATATAATGTGTAATTGTTTTATGAATGGTAAAAGATTGTAACTTTTTTCAATAAATATGATTTGGACTATAAAAATATACATCATATATATGCTAAGATTCAATCGTTAAGACCGATACTACGTGAATTATTTTTAGTTCATTTTAACAGTTAAATTCAACAAATGAAGTTAATTAAAATTTTATGTACTAGATTAGGAGCTATAATTTAATTAATTAATTAATATCATACTTGCATCACAAAAAAAGAGACATGAGATTGTTAAATATAAGCTGGACCAATTGATAATCTAGAAAGAAAAACACTTTAGTCACAAACATATATAATAAAAGTAATTTTTCATTGTAAATTAAATCTAATATATTATACAAAACCATATTATTTTGTGAATTTGTTTTTATAAGATTTATTTATAAGTGTAGTACTTGTTATCTAAAAATTTAAAAATATAAAAGTGAATAAAAATGAAACATGAAGTAGTCAAACAAATAACTTTTGGTCAATAAAAATAATTTAGATATTTAAGTTTGATAATGAGATAAGATGAAATGATTTTAAATAAAAGTAAAAATTTAGATAAGATATTATTAAAATATTATTTTTTAATAATATTATTATTTTAAAATTTTAAAAATGTTGAATTATTTATTATATTTTGTATGAAAAATTATAAAAATTTTAATAATAAAATAAAATAAAATAAAAAAATTTATAAAAAATTTTAGTATCGAAATGGGCGGTCCAATGGGACGATTTTCGCTGAGGGTGTGAGAGGTCTCGAATTGAATTATCAGAATGCCCCTTTTGGAGCATTCTTATAAAATTTTCAAAACGTACGACACTAATAAAATGGATGTTAATCATCATCATTAATCATACATCACATGATTATGATGGAAAAAATAATAATAAGTTAGGTGTGGTGCGTGGGTAGGAGTGTGATGGATCTGATTTTTGATTGATTTTGTACATTTTTTAGATTTGAAATGGTATTTACTGATTTTAAAAATCTAAAAACTGATATCGGATCAATTCATTACCAAAACTACTTTTAATTTTGTTTGTTTCAATTCAGTTGGTCCAGTCCGATGTTTTATGGTTTTACGGATTATTTATATAAGTAAATATTATGATGTAGTATAAGTAAATTATACGTTCTATGTAGTATATGTCATTTCTCTCCGTCTATTTATATTATAGTATACATATATTATTTTATAATAATTAACACATATTCATATAGTCTTGAATTTAATTAAAGCCTTTATAAGTTCTAGTTTTTTTTTATAAGAGTATATATGATTAAATGTGTAAAAAATAAAAATAAATATAAAAAAAGAATGTATTATAATTTATTATGTCCAAAATATATTTATCATCGATAATTATATATATCTATCAAAAGTAAGTTTATATTAATAACTTAATATTAATATTATTGTTTATGTTTAAGATTAAAATTGTATATTATATTAACTTGATATTACAAGATTAAAATTTATATGTTATATCAAATGTTATATTAAAGATTATAATTTTAGTTTCATGTTATATCATATGTTATATTAATTTTATGTTATAAGCTTAATATATTTAAATGATAATATCAAAAATTTCCTGCTGTATTAATTAGTAATTTAGCATATAATACATATAATATAATACAAAAATTAAAAATATATATACTGACCCTATTTGATTTAAATCGATTTTCAAATCTGAAAATCGACACCCACTGATCTAGGATTGATTTTGATTTTTAAGAATTGGAATCGCATCGAAATGCTTAAAAACTTATCCAACTCGGTTGAACTGATTTTCAATTTTTTTACACTCATAAATGTGGAATGTTGTATAGTTATTCAAATAATTTTTTTTACACAACGTCATTACAGTCGTTGGTTAGTATTGTTTTCATTTTCTATTATATTTTTATATTTTATATTTTTGTATGTTTTATTTTGTTTGATTTTACATCTTGTATTTTCTATTTCAATGTAATTTGTTATATCGTTTGTATTAAGTAGTAATAAAAAAGAATTGACTATTTTCTGATAGTTCCACTACTTCTTATAGAAGACGAGGTGTTTTGACTCTCTTTTTTTTTTTTTTTTTAGAGGATAGAAATTAGTTATCTCTATTTTTTGAGGAGTGGCTCTCAGACAAATTAAGTTTGAATTTTTAAAAGGCTTTTGCTATTGGAAAGGTTATAGAAGTTTAGATAATATCTACTAGAAAATTGTGTGTGCGAGGAGCTCCAAACAGATATATAGTTTGACTTGTAATTCAGATCTTTCTTATATTTATCAGTCATAATTATAATTTCATTTTTATATAATGAAATAAAGTCTTTCTCTATAAAAATAATAATAACATTCACGCTGAGGTAATCATATACTTTTATTAAAATAACTAAATAAAATAAAAATGACGAAAATAAAAGTATAAAGACTTTGAAATATATAAAAATGTCATTTCAAGTTTTTGTCCATCAAGTTTAAAGGTTTAAATACAAGAGATAAATATTTTAAGGGGTAAGATTTATAATATTTATTATTTTTTAATATTATGTAGTGTATTTCTACGAATCATAATAAATACAGTAAAATGATCTTCTCAATTCAGAGCTTGATCCCAGAAGTTAAAATATTTAATTTCGTATAGTATAAGAAAAAGAGAGAATATTAGTTAACCCTCTCAAAGATTTTGTTTGTGTATTTCATTTTTAATAATAAATTTGTTTCTTAAAATATTTAAATACTATTTTGAAAAAAAAAAATAAAATACGAATAGTAAGTAGCAGGAACCACGGGATAAAGTCTTTGAAACCGTCGAATCGGCGGTAATTGAGTTCCCACTTCCCCAGTTCAAGTTCTCCGATTTGATAAAAAATAAAAAATAAAAAAGTTCTCAGATAGGGTAACCTATCGCTTCCATTTCCCTCAATTAACTGCATCAAACCGCGAGCTCAAAAAAAAAAAAAAAAAGTAAAAAAAAAAAAGAGAAAGAAAAAGAAAAAGCTGCATCAAACCACAAATAACGAGATGATGGAGGACGGTGGTTCTAAGATCTCTTCCGAGGACGCCTCACAAACCAAGCAAAGGTTTGTTCGCTTTGCAGACCAATCCCACGAATGTCCCTAATTTTACGGATTTTTTGTTATTTCAATTATTGTCCTTTTTTCTCTTTGGGTTCATAATTAATCAATTCTAACGTTATTGAGCTCTTCCCACTACGTTTTGGTCCCCGACCCCTTTCCCATGTAAAAGATTCGAGTTATTGTTTCGCAAATTGGCCTTGTTTGTCTTCAATTTTGGATAGGTGGCTTTCTAGGGTTTTTTTTTTTTTGGGGGGGGGGGGGTGGGGTTTGAAATTTAATCTGATTTCTCATCGAGGGCATTGAAGGAAAGTGAGGGTTTCGGGGGGTTTTCGTTGTCGTCGGATTTCAGTGAAATATTAATGTCAAGCATTGCTTGGAGGAAGAACATATCCTTAAAATAGTGTTTTTTTTTTTTTTTTTTCTAACATTGAATTTTGCATGAGATACAAAGGTAATGTTGAGAGAACGTTAAAAATTCATAGGATTACTCACAAATTATGTTGCTTTGCATGATACTCTTCAAATTGTTTTGGGATTGAAAACTCGGATGAGGAAAGATGCATATGAACTCTGTCGCCTTACAGTGTCTTAAGCATTCAGGTGTATGTACAAATTCACGTTTATTTAATAAGTAAAATGACATGTTATTGATAGAAGTAAATAGGTATAGTCCAAGTACACAGGAGGTACACAAACAACATATAACTAGTTACAAAATAAGGACCTAGAATGTGATACAAGAAAATCATTGAAGCAAGCTCCGTTAAGTATACAAGAGGAGGCCTAATTCCCAAAGATTAGCTCGTCCTGAGAACGCTCCTTATCTTCAAAGCTCCGGCCATTCCTTTCAATCCATAAACACCACATGGTACATGGAGGAAGCATCCTCCATACATCTGCAATATGTGATTTGGCCTTACATCTTTGCTAACATGCAAACAAATCAACCAGCCTCTTGGGCACTACCCAAGCAATTTCGTTCTATTAAAGATTTCTACCCATATCGTCCTTGCCACATCAATGAAGTAAAAGATGATCCACTGATTCCCCACACTTACACATATACCACAATCCAGTACAACTTCACTTATTTTACGTTATTGACCTTGTGGCTCTTTCACTAACCAGTTTAAATAAGGGATGCAACACTATAATTTCTAATGTTTGTTACAGAAAGAAGAGAAAGTGGGATCAACCTGCAGAGTCCTTGGCTTCAGCTGGTTTAGCAGCACCTGGAGTCCTGCCGCTGGGCAACATGGGACCCCTTGGAGTGATTGCGCTTCCTGGTGTGGCTCCAATCTCCGCTTCACTTTTAACGAATTTGCTTCCCGCTAGCTATGCAACAGTATCCCAGGTGCTTCAGGCATCTTCAATACAACAAACTGCCACCATTGCTTTAAAAGTAAGCCTAGCGAGATGCATTATCTACGGTGGCATTTGCATACATGACTTCACTATACCTATGTTGTTTGAATTTTGATGCATTATTTGTTATGATTTTTACTTTTTAGTTGGAATTATATTATTGATAAGTAAAATTAGAATATATTTTAGTTTAATGCATACTGAATGTGGGAAAAAAAAATTCTTTTATAACATTGGATCTTTAT
Organism: Platycarya strobilacea; assembly: GCA_036898215.1. Classification (NCBI taxonomy): domain Eukaryota; kingdom Viridiplantae; phylum Streptophyta; class Magnoliopsida; order Fagales; family Juglandaceae; genus Platycarya; species Platycarya strobilacea. The sequence continues at coordinate 11,807,068 of CM072546.1, read as the reverse complement.
TTGAAATATGTGGGGGGTTAAGAACTATATATATGCTTTAATTGAAGGAAGTATAGCAAATGCATGTTTTTCGTCAGGCAAGGAATAATATTTATCTTACAACAACATTTGGGTTGATGACATTTTGCTAATATCAGGATATAGCATACTATTATAATTTAATTCAAGTGGCTCTAGTTTATAAGCAGAAGTAATATGTATGATGCACAGAAATGACTGCAAAAGATGTGCGGGCAAACGTGGAGACTTTAAAATTCTATTATGTTCCCCTTTTCTCTGTTTTTTTCCTATTCATTTTTTTAGTTTATACTTTTCATTGTATAACTTTTCATTTTGTGTTTTTCTATTCAGTAGTTTAAACATATATTTTTGTTGTCCTAACTTACTGCCCAAATTTAAGATTTATTTGCATCCACTGTCATCCTGCTGCTACAAGGTGTTTGCTTTTGTTTTGGAACAATTTTCTTTTAATTTCATTGGTTACATATCAGCGTGTATAAATATTTTAATGGAGCTTTCAGAAGATTGCTCTACATCCAATACTTCCTGAAAAAGAATGCAATATAACAGCATTAGAGACATAAACTTAATGCATTGGCTATATAGAGTACACATTCATATTCCATTTACTGATACTGATTTGTCATTTTTTATCAGTAAAATTTTGATTTCTTATAAAATGTATAGTATTATTTTACTGTTTATTTGGACTTGTCATCTGTTTCTCATTTATCCCTTGGTCTGTACAAATAAATTTAGCCAAAGATCCAAGATGAGTTAATAGCACGAGAAATTGTCATAAACGATGCCGAGTCGTCTGTTCGTTACAAGCTCACAAAACGCCAGACACAGGAAGAGGTGAGTGGTTTGCTTGGTTGAAAAATTGGTTTATTATAATTTAAATTTAGTGGAATGTTCCCTTTTCCATTTTTTTATTCAATGAGATTGATCAACATAATTTACTTGCAGATCCAAAAGTTCACTGGTGCTGTAGTTATAACTAGGTATGCAGGCCTTTAAAAGGAGTTGTGTTTTTCCTTTCATAGATATATTGCATAATCTGATTTTCTGTTTCAGGGGAAAGTATCAACCACCGAATGCACCATCTGATGGGGAGAAGCCGCTATATCTTCACATATCTGCTGGGGTTCATGTAAGGATGAGTTAGTGCTTTACAACTTGGTAAAATGGTTTGAAATCTGTTTAGTTGTAATGTATTTTTTGTCTGTTTAAACATGGTTACCTGATGTGCATAGTTAGTGAAATGAAGTGTGAACCCTTTGTGGTTTGGTACAGAAACATGTTTAGTTTTGAACTCTGAAGGAGGAAATTAATCTGCAATTTTAACCTGATGGTGGAAGAATCATATCACATAATCTCTTGAAACTAGAAAAAATAGAATAATGTGGGTCACACGGGCTATGTCATCCAGGGTTAATTAACTGCTCCTCTGTAGGAAGCTATTTTTAAGACATGGAGAAATATCCCTCTTAATATTTAACACTGATAGGCAATCTATACATGCTTTGGTTACATTCTAACAGTGGATTGCCTCTACAGTTAAAAGATACAGCTGAACGGATACTAGCAGTTGATCGTGCAGCTGCAATGGTTGAAGAAATACTGAGACAAGGTCATATTTTACAGCCAGCTCCTTCCACTTTTCATCTGGCTATGAACATTGGAGTGAAGGTAGGCATGCATTGCGATGCTAACTTTTGTCTGTGTTGGCTTAATGGGTATTAACACTGCATTTGAATTCTCAATTATTGGGTTATCAGGCACTGAGCACATGTGTGTTTGTGGGATTTGACCCAGACCCATCATTGAACATCGCTGCTCGTATACGTGGACCAAATGTATGCTTTTGTTTTCCTTTCCTTCTCTCCTCTTTTTATTTATTTATTTATTTTTTCGGATATGTTAACTATCACAGAATGTTCTTATGGTTAGTTTGTTTCTCTTTTGTTTTCTCTGTGTACAGAGCTAGTTCCATTTTCTTTGGTTTGCTTGTTTCTTTGTTTTTATGTGTGTATATAGGGAGTTACATTTCTGTTAAAATATATAGATCACTGGTTTTGAGGTTTGGTTTTATACTCTACGATAATCTGGGTTATTCATGTCTTTTACGAATATTTTGTTATCTGTCATCAGTTATTCTATTAATGCTACATGTAAATATTAATTTTGCGTTCCTAAATTAGGCATAGCCTGAGCACACAAGAAAAAATTTGTGCTGTTATCAAAATAAATAATTTTTTATTTTTGCATTCCTAATATATATGCCTCCATTTTTCTGGTATAGTTGTGCTGTTATTTTTTTTTATTATCTTGAAGTTTACATGACACATTGATGAAGATGAGGGATTCTAATGTTTGAAGCTTTCTCTGACATCTCCATGCAAATGGGAGAGATTGTTTTTTTGTTGGTGGTGGTTTGGTTTTGTGCATGCAGGACCAGTATATAAATCACATTATGAATGAAACAGGGGCAACTGTCTCGCTACGAGGTTGTGGTTCAGGGGACCCGGAAGGCAAACAGGGAGAAGGTACAATCTGGCTGTCTAAAATACGATCCTTTTAGGAGCCTTTTGATGTCTAAACTCTTCCATAATGCTTGCAGAAGGGCAGCAACCACTGCATTTATTCTTGTCAAGCAATAATCCAAAAAGTCTTGAAGATGCTAAGCATTTGGCTGAAAACTTGTTGGATACAATCAGTGCAGAGTGTGGCATGCCTAGGTAATTACCTTTTAAATCAAGCTGGGTGTAAATTGTTCTCTGCATTACTCCGTGCAAACTATTACTGACACGGCCTTTATATTACATTGTAGTTTAAACTCTCTCTCTCTCTCTCTCTCTCTCGTGTGTGGTACCTAAAAGAGTTCAGATGAATATTTGGTTTGATGAAACAATTGTTAATCTTGGAAAATTACATTTTGTTTAGCAATCTAGCTTGTTCTTTCTAGTGGAAAATAACCTGTGGTTCCAACTCTTTAGGGTTTCATCATGTAAGGTTTATAGTGCTGTTCCACCCCCACAGCAGGTTTACAGTGCTGTTCCTCCTCCACATCAGTTATTGGCTGGAGTTCAGAGTGCCGGGAACGAATTAGCAGTAAATACAAGTTCTGCTGCTGGTTTGACGTCTACAACTATGGGTTCTACACCAGCTTCCCTTGTTTCCCCACTTGGAGTCCCTGGGCTCCCTCCTGTCTTTTCTCAAGGGACAGTATCACAATCTGGTGGGTATTTACACTCTGGGCAGTCTCAAGGAAACGTGGTTGGGTATTCCCAGCCTTTAGTATCTGGTGGAACGAGCTATAGTGGATATGGTGGGATATATCCTCAAGCCACACCCTTGCAACAAGTTGCCCTGGCACTTAGGCAGCAACCTTCTCCCATCACTTCTGGAATGGCAACACCAGTACCAAGCAAAGAGAAGTCAAGCGCAAGCTCCAATCCTGAGAAGGAGAAACGGCCTCCACAGAGGCGAAAGTTTCAGGAACTACCAGCTGGCTCAATGTATACTGCAAAATTCCATCAGGTATCAGTGGAATCCCCCTACTAGGTTTTCTCAGATATGTGAGGCATAAATTTTTTTCGTAGTATACATTTATTTGTTAAACATTGCTGTGATTTTAAAGAGAGTAACATACTGAGCAAATAAGGCAATAACCATATTGTACTCTATAATCTTACCTTTCCAGATTGCGTGATGCTCTCTCTCTCTCTCTCTCTCTCGTGTGCATGTGTGCGAAAGAGAGATTTACATATGCTGTGTGTAAGAGAGGTTTACATACTTGTTTACTCCGATTTATAATATTTTTACTTATAAAAAAAAAACATATGCTGCCTCTGGAATACAATCGTGTAGATTTAAGATATTTTCTGCTTCTTTCATTGTAGTCTAGTAAATATGACTTATAAAAAAAAATTATTGATTCTGATATACGATGTTGGAGAATATCTGAGAGTAGTATACCAGGATTAGATTTGGGAACATCATGTTCACTTTGGAGATTCTTTCTTGTGATTTTAACTCTTTGCTTGAATGGAATATCTCACAACTGCTACAGTGTGCTGTAGAAACTCATTTCTGGTCCATCTATTCTTGTCCCAATTTGGGTTGGTGTTTGTTGCAGGCCTACACACTACCTATGGATACCATAACAGGCCTATAGCATCCGTTGTGACTAGTACTTTGTGTGTCAATGCAGTGACTTGGAAAATGCTAGCCACAGTTGCACTATAACCCCGAGAAGACTAATACATTTAAAACTATCCTACAATCACTTTACAGTCCAGTTTTCCTAACAAGTAGTTAATGTGGGATTTAGCACATATGACTATCTTTATTTCTTTTACCCACTCTATGCAAGTTTTTATTCATTTTCTCAATATCGGATTGGTATGTTACTATCTGCTACCACATGTAATGACCCTGGGGAAGCGCTAGCCACATCTGTGCTATACCCCTGAAGATTAGTCAATTTGAAGCTTTTCTTGAATCACTTATAAGGCCTGGTTTTACCACTCTATTTGAGTTGTTCTTTTTTGCAATATGGGACTGGGATTGATTTCGATTGAGCAAAGAGTGATAAGTTTGTCGGTAGCTTGCTGCCTTTGCCAGTAAGCCAACTATATAGTCTTGATGGGGGACATCGTGGCAAGTTTAATTTTTAGTTTTGTGTTGGGACCTTTCTGTGTTGTATCCTCCACTCCTTTATCAAGTCTTTACTTTGTAGTTTTGTTGTGGTGATCCATTTTTACAAATGGTTGTTGCAATGATATATGTGTTCACTATGTAGTTAGGTTGTCGTAAACATCAATATCATTCTCTACTTCAAATGGTTATTAACTTCTTATGCTGACTTTCAGTGCTTATTATTCCAGGTATTTTCTCTGACCTTCTTTGAAGCTAACACGTCAATCCTGGACCTCTCTATCTGGTCGTTGGTTTGTATGTTTCACAGGGTTTTCAGTTGTAGAGATGGATGGCTGGGGCACTTATGGCTTCAGAGCTTTTTATCAGGGTTCAATTATAGATTTATGTGGATTGGTTTTACCTTGTCTGTTTGACCTGAATTTTTTCAAAAATACCAATTTGTAACTTAGGGGTTGTTTGGATGTTGAGATGGTTTAATTCCATACCATCCCTATCTTATCTCATTACATCCCAACATTCAAACGTCACTTAGACATACACTTTCAATTTCAAATTTTCAAAATTTTCATGTAATTGTTACTTAATCATTACAACTTTTCCAAACTTCCAAACAAAAAATAATTAATTTTTTTCGAATCCCAAACCAAAAATAATATTCTAAGAATATTATTCAACATTTTCTCTCCTTTCGCAAAACCCCATAAAACATCATAAATCAAATCATTTAATTACTATTCACAAACAATTTCACTATTATTAACAGATTTCTCATCTCATCTCGTTCCCCAAGCATCCCCTTATTGTACCATAAATCCAATGTTGGCTTCCTCAATGGGTGGCCACCACCAATATGGGCAGCGAACCTACCACTTCAGAGGAGGTTCTGCCACAACCAAAGTGAGCTTTGATTTTAATGTCCTTGGAATTTATTGCTTGCGGAATAGATTATTTCTATTCAAGAGCCATTTTCTTGCTGTTTGATCAAGTGCATGTAGGAACCCTTAATTTTATCACTGCATTTTGTCTTGACTCGGGGTCAACTGATATGGCTGCTCCATGCAGTGGTAATATGAAAGCTTTCATCAAAGCTAACATCTGTGTTGGTGGCTCAAGCTTACCCAACACGGATTTGATACTCAATGCATGTTAAAGTCACAGTTATACATGTCACTAATAATGTTTTATATGGTGCTTTATCTTCTGGTGATGGGCTTCTATTTCAACCCCGGTCACATGTACTTTTCTCCCAATTGCATCCTACCATCTTCTTTTGTGTTAATAGTTCTGAATTTTTAGTCTAACTTGGAGTTTTCTGCTATTTATTTGACATCATATACAACATAAATTTTGTTGAAAAATTAGGGTTGGATTGTCCTTGTCTTACTCATTGCAGGGTTCAGAATTTTTAAAGCCTCCTGAGCCATCAGCTGATTTCGGTGTGAGAGATGTATCAACTATGCCGGCTCCAAAGAAGTTGGTCCAGCCATCATTCAGTGGAATGCCACCTCCCGGGCCAAGAATTATGCCCCCATCACCACCACCACCTCCGCCAAAGTTTACTTCGTCAATGCATGCTATTAAAGGGGATGACAAGAATAATATTCTGAATAAAACAAAGTCAGATTCTGTTCCTGGTAAGAATAGAAACTTATCCTGCTTTGTTTTTACTGCTGCTGGTTAGTAGCTTCATGACTACTACAAGATGGAATTGCTGTTTATTAGAGGCAGGAGCATTTGCTTGTATGCTTCTGTTGTCAAATCCCACATTGAATTAATTTTAAAACGCGTTTGATACCATTAGTTATTTCAGATCCTTTGTTCAAGCTGATGGAATATGGAGAGGAGGACGATGACGACCCCGAGGAAAACTACAAAGAACCGCCTAGTGACAGCTCCAGTGCAGTAGCATCTCGAAAGCCCTTCTGGGCTTTATAAGTTATAGGCGATGTAGATTGATCGATTGTTGGCAATGAGAAGGACTCGGTTTGAGTGAATGTTAAGTTCACAGTGAGTAAGATGTAGCCTTCCCAGCGTGGTCGGTTTGTCTGAAGCTATTGGCGCAAGGATGTTGGGATGTGAGACTGCTTGTTGAATAGCAATTTGGATTTTTAGATCTCTTGCTTATGGATGTCATTGGTGGCTTGGCAGGCCACGAGAAGATCTCTGGTGCATTCTTGTTACAATGAGTATAGGTGTTCATTAATATGCTTTGTGCAAATAGGAATATCTTCTAACCAATCAATTATGTCATTTGCTGTACTCTCGTCATCTTGTGTAATATTAAATAATTTATGAATCTATTGATTAAGAAACTAACAAGGTATGAGTTTAGAAAATCAGAAAGCAATAAGACTTATAATTAAAAAAATACTAATGTATTAGTCTATTGGACATACTATTTTCCCTTCAATAACTTAGATTTAATAATTAAAATTGTTAAAAGTTTTATTCAACCACATAATGGGTGTGAATAATATGTGGTTGAATAATGTGGCTAAACTTAAGAAAACCTTTTATGATAGACACGGAATTGAAAGATCTATTTTATTAGATGGAAAGCTGAAGGGGTTTTCAGACTTCAAAATTGTTTGTTTAATCCTCTGAATGATGAAATTGGTGAAAAAAATGTGATGGCATGGTTCGACATGATCTGATTTTTTTTAGGATGTAATCCTTGCAGAAGCTGAATCTTCTGGATTATTAAAATTCGTTTGGATGGTGAAATTGTTTAATCTCATTTCATCATTATATATATATATTTAAAAATTTTACCAAAATATAATAAATGATTTAACCTTTTCAAGTATCGAAATAATATGATATAAAAAATAATATTTTAATAATATTTTATTACATTTTTAATTTTTATTTAAAATCATTTTATCTCATTTGGTTATCCAAAGGACGCCTAACTCATTTGGTTAATATTCAAGGACCTTCTTTCCGTATATTGAGAATAAATATATATTTTTCACACGTGTGTAATGTTAAGCTTTAGTCAATAGTCTGTATAATTACTTTTATAGCCTTTTTATGCTTTCTGTGGCACTTGTATATAAGGCTCATATTATGCAACAATTAATTTTAATGAGAATATTAGATCTACAATATAAGCTCTCGACTCTTCTTCAATTTAATATGGTATCAACAGAATATTAGGTTAGGATTTGCTCTTTCTCTATGATTTCTTCGCATTTTTCCTTCGATCAGGCCTAATAAAAAAGATTCTTCTTCTCAATCTTCTTCCACTGTTGAGAATAATCTTCGAAGCCCTTACTTTCTCTCTAACGTTGATCACCCTGGCTTTCTTTTGGTGAGCGAGAAGTTGTCGAATAGCAATTATCATTCCTGTTCTCGTTCTCTGTTTCTTTCCTTCAAATTTTGGAATAAACTTGGATTTATCAACGGATCTTTACTTGCTCTAGTTGAGAATGATCCTTTGTTCTCTCCCTGGAGTAAGTATGACACCATTGTCCTTTCATGGATGCTTAATTTATTGTCGTCGAAAATCGCACAAAGTGTTATCTATGTCGATTCTTTGCGTGTAATGTGGAGTGAACTCAAGGAACATTTCTCCCAAGGAAATGGACCTCGGATCTTCGAATTGCAAGCTGCAATTGCTGACCTGTGCCAAGGACAGAGTGATGTAAGCACATACTTTACAAATCTTAAGGTATTGTTTGATGAGCTTCTCAATTATTAGTCATTACCTGTCTGTTATTGTCATGGTTGCAAATATCACTCTTCTAAGATTTTTGCTGCCTATCATTACCAAAATTACGTAATGAAGTTCCTCATGTGACTCACTGACATGTTTGATAATGTTAGAGGTCAGATTTTAATGATGGATCCATTGCCTTCCATCAATAAGGCCTTCTCTCTTGTTATATAAGAAGAACGACAACGTAGTAATCGTGGTTCCTCTTTGGTTCCTATTGAATCGGAGGCTTTAGCTGCTAAAGCTGATAGCTCTTCTAAATCAGTCAAAGGAAATCCTCAAAATAGAGTCATTTGTAGCCACTGTGGTGTCACTAGTCACACAGTGGACAAATATTATAAGGTTCATGGCTATTCTCCTAATTAAAACCTACTTCTGCTAATATGGTACAACAATCTTCTCTAGTTGTTGGTTCTCCACTTGCTTTGCCTTTGACTGTGGAACAATGCCAACATTTATTAGCTTTGTTGAAGGTTGCCTCATCTTCTCATGGATCATCATCAGTTGTTAGCTCCTCTGTCAACATAGCTTTAATGCCTAATTTTTTAAGTGAACATTGTATTGCTTGTGTTACTATATCTTTAGTTTCTATTTCTTCTTGGATCATTGATAGTGGTCTTTCTGACCACATGGTTTGTTCCTCCACTCTATATACCAGCAAGCCTCGAGTTGTTTCTACTTCAATTTAACTTCCTAATGGTACTTTTGTGACAGTTACACACATTGGCGACATAGTTTTGACTTCTAACTTGACTTTAATCAATGTTCTCGGCGTTCTTACATTTTCTTTCAATCTTATATCTGTCAACAAGTTAACTAGTACTATGAATTGCTCCCTACTCATTCAATTTGACAAATGTTTTCTGTAGGACCTAGCCAGCTCGAAGATGATTGGGATGGGTGAAATGAAAGATGGCCTTTACAAGTTGGTTATTCGTAGATTCACTTCTTCTCATTGTCTTTCAGTTCATAGTGATGTAGCTTTATGGCATTTTAGACTAGGTCATTCATATTTTTCTAGAATGCAACTACTAAATAAACACATTTCAAATTTGCATTCTCCTTGCAATTCTTGTACTATCTGTCCCATTGCTAAACAGAGGCGTTTGCCTTTTTCTGTTAGCAATAATAAATGTAATGCACCTTTTGATTTAGTACACCGTGACATTTGGGGCCCAATGGCTACTCCTACTATAGGTGGTTTCAAATATTTTCTGTGTAATTGATGACTTTTCACGAGCTACTTGGATTTATTTAATGAAATTCAAGTCTGAAGTTGGTCCTCTTATTAAGTCATTTTTTACTCACATTGAAGCTCAATTTTCAGTCACAATTAAGGCACTAAGGTCTAACAATGGATCCGAGTTTATTTTAAAAGAATTCTTTGCCTCAAAGGAGGGGTTCCATCAGCTAACTTGTGTTGCAACTTCATGACAAAATTTTGTTGTGGAACGCAAGCATTAACACATTCTTAATGTGGCAAAATTTATTTTATTTCATGCCAAATTACCTATCTGTCTTTGAGGGGACAACATACTCATAGTTGTTTATCTCATTAACAAAACTCTTACCCCTATTCTTTCTAATAAGACTCATTTTGAGCTCTTATATAATAAACCACATTCTTTTTCACTTTTAAGGGTGTTTGGTTATCTATGTTTTGACTCAACACTCTCTCATAATCAATCAAAATTTTCACAAAAAGTTTCAAAGTCTGTTTTTCTATGATATCATTTTTGTGTTAAAGGATATACGTTATTCAACCTAGACACTCAGACTTACTACGTTTCTAGAGATGTAATATTCCTTGAGGAAGTTTTTCCTTTTGAAAATTTCTCATCAAGACCTTCTTTGAGTTTGATTCTTTATTTTTTTTCATCTGAGAAGAATTCAAATAATTCTTCCGTACCATTTCCTGATCTAGATTCAGCTTTTCCAGTCTCAAATAATCATCCAGCTTCAGCAGAACATTCTCCTTTAATAGATCTGCCACCACCTTTACCTTTTCCTCTTAGAAGATATACTCAATCCAAGCATCCTCCAACATACCTTCAGTCCTATCATTGTCAGCAAGCTACTTTGCATTCAGCTCCTCTCAATGGATCTTCAGCTGCTAAATCTTCTTCCTTGAATACTGCTTATCCACTTGGTAATTTTCTGACCTACTACAAATTATCTCATTCTCATAAATCATTTGTTCTTGCTACTTCAACTCTTGTTGAACCTAAGATATACTTTTAAGCCATTTTGTATCCTGAGTGGAGGGCTGCCATGCAGTCTGAGATTTCAGCCTTAGAATCAAATGAAACATAGGATTTAGTTTCCTTGCCTACTGGTAAATATCTTGTAGAGTATAAATGGGTATACAAACTCAAGTTCAAATTTGATGGGACAGTGAAAAGGTGTAAGGCCCGATTGGTAGCCAAGTGATACACTCAAATGGAGTGGTTGGATTACCATTAAACATTTAGTTCAGTGGCTAAACTCATTACTGTGAAGATCTTCTTATTTGTGGCTGTTGTCAACAACTGGTCCATTATTCAACTAGATGTGAATAATGCTTTCTTTAATGGTGATTTTCATGATGAGGTTTATATGTCTCTTCCCTCTAGTTTTGATAGTAAGGGGGAGTCTCATTTAGTGTGTAAACTCAAGAAGTCCTTATATGGCTTAAAACAAGCTGCAAAACAATGATTTGCTAAATTTTCTTCAACTTTATTGGCTGTTGGTTTTTCCCAGCCCAAGTTAGATTATTCACTTTTTAGGAAACATAAAAGTCCTTCAATCATCATGTTGTTGGTATATGTTGATGATATACTAATTGCAAGTAATGATGACTCGATTGTGCAATTATTGATAGATTATTTGAATGTTCATTTTAAAATATAAGATTTGGGACCCTAGAAGTATTTTCTGGGTAAGGAGTTAGCTAAATCATCTAAGGGAATCCATTTATATCAAAGAAAATATTCTTTGGACATCATAGATGATTGTGGATTTCTTGGTTGCCAACCTACTTGTTCTCCAATGGAACAGAATCTCAGTTGAGTGCAGACAGTGGTGATGAAATGGAAGATCCTTCACAGTACAAGAGATTGATTGGTAGGTTGATATACCTAACTATTATTCGGCTAGACATAGTTTTTTTAGTGCAAAAGCTAAGTCAATTCATGCATAAACCTAGAAAATCATATTTGGCAGCAGCATATAGAGTAGTACAATATGTGGAAAACTCTCTTGGTTTGGGTTTATTTTTCTCCTTTGCAGCAACTGATATCCAACTTAAAGTCTACATAGATTTAGATTGGACAGCATGTATTGATACTAGGAGGTCTGTGAAAGGTTACATAGTTTTCTTTGGTGATCATCTTATTAGTTGGAAGTCCAAACAAGCAACACACAATTTCTAGATCCTCTGCCTGTATAAAGCAATGATTGTTGCAGTGTATGAAATAATGTGGTTAAAAAATCGTTTGACAGATTTTGGAGTTACACATTCTAGGTTAGCTTTGAGGTATTGTGATAGCCAAGCTGCTATTCATATTTCCTCAAATTCGATATTCTATGAAAGGACAAAATACATAGAATTGGATTACACCATAGTGAGAGAGAAATTGCAGGTAGGAATTATCAAACTTTTTTATGTGAGTTCAAGCAACTAAATTGTAGATGTGTTGACTAAAGCACTTGAGTTATATCAGTTTAATCATCTTATTGACAAAATGAGACTAGTATATATATAGTTCATCTTGAGAGAGAGTATTGCGAATAAATGTATATTTTTCATACGTGTGTAATGTTAAGCTTTAGTCATTACTTTTATAACCTTTTTATGCTTTATGTGGCACTTATATATAAGGCTCATATTATGTAACAATTCATTTTAATGAGAATATTAGATCTACAGTAACTTCATCTCTCGACTCTTCTTCAATTTAATACCGTACACTTCCCCTATTACTATTATAATCCAATCAAGAATCCTCGAAAATCAATATGCTTTCAGGTCATTAGGTGATGTTACGCACCCCGGTGAAACTGGTCTCGATTGGGTCCAGTTTCACATTTTCAATTTTTTTTTTAGTTTTTTTTTTATATTATTTTTAAGTAAATATTTTTACCTAATAATGTGATTTTTTTTATATTTTTAAAAAATATTTTAAGATATTAAAAAAATTATATAAAAAAATGTTTATGTAAAAATATTACTTAAAAATAATAAAAAAAAACTAAAACTAAAAAATAAAAAAATAAAACGGTACCGTTTCACCGAAAACTTAGCATTTTCCTTAGCTAAATATTATTGAGGCTGACTTTTCTTGTTGCATCTATAATTAAAAAGAAAAAGAAAAATTCAAAGCTGATTCGGCCACAGAAACCACGTCGCAATCCTTTGCTCCAAATACAGTGTCTCGAAAAATATCTAATTCGACAGCCGTGTATTTAAACTAATGCCTATTTATTTCATCAATTAAATTATTAGAAATCTAATCGACCGAGGTTTCAAAGTTGCAGAAGACAAAGTCCCTTATAATATGGTGGGACAGAGCCAGAAGCATTGAAGCAATGCTCCGTTCCCTTAATCCCGCTCGAGAGCGATGTCTTAACAACCATCACATATGCCAAAGGACATCCTTTTCACAAAATGACAAGTGTATTCAATGTCCTATAAATATTCATACTCCATGTTTGACTTCTATTTCTTGTAACTTTAATCTATCCACCGCACTTTGCGCAATGCTAAAGTTTACTTTTTTAGATGCTCTTTCCAGGTCTCTGTGTACCATTACTCGTACCCATTTCTTGGTCTCTAAAAGGGTCTGTTCTTTTTCTGAAGACCTTCAACTTGAGCCAAAACTCCAGCCCCTTGAGTTATCTGTCCTATGCTGCCGCAAAACTGAGGCGCCATAATCTGTACCTAATTGACATGTTGGAGGTTGCAGCCTATTCTCATCATATGTCTAGTCACACTCTCGGCATCTCTATATCTCTCTATTGTTAGTCAACGTACGGCCTTCATTCAGAGATTGTTCATACAATTATCATTATTATTATTTTTTTAATTACAATAATATTCTTTTCAAAATGATATTTTTCTTTTCTCTTATACATCAATGAATCTGTACACAAAGTCTCTCATTTAGGACTACAAATAAAATTTCTCTATTTTTAAATAATGTTCGTGCACAGATACAACCCAAATTACAAGCTAGTTTTCATTTCATCCAGCTAAAAAAACGGAAGTTACAAGCTAGTTTCAATTATTTATGCTCACTACACTGTTAAAACAAGAACAAAGTAACAAATGGCAAACAATATGATAACTTTCAGTCCAGCAAGATGCTAGGCACAGTGGAACTCATGGAGAGAGTGGAATGAAACCCAACATGCTTATGATCTCCTAGAGTTATTTTGTAATGATTTTGGAGATCCCTCGAAGAAATCCAAAAGATAAGTCTCTAGGTCATCTGCACTGTATTTAATATGCTTGTCATATAAGTGAATGGCATGTCTTCCCACAAATGTTCGATAAGCCTGAATGACCTTGAGGGATGTTGAGATTCGTAAATCTTCTCGGAGCTGAATATCTGGGATATGCCATGCTGTTTGGGTCTTGTATATCTCCTCAAAAGCAAGATAAAAACTCCGGAGCCTTTCCTTGAGGAGGGGTTTTGAGACAGAATTTGAACCGGGATTGTGAATGCCATCGTCCTTGAGCAAAGAGAGGATTGAACTCCAACTAGCTCGCTCATAATTCATTGCGTGCTGTTGGAATTTCCAGTTTTGCTTCCTGATCCATTCATCTCCAAATATGTGCCTTAGCTCAGATCCCTTGACCTTTTCAGCCATGTAATGAATATTGTTCATCAAGAAGAAGTGCTGTAGTGAAGCATCTCGGTATAGCTTGGACTTATAATCAAGGCTGCTTTGCAGAATTGAGGCAATCGATCGGAAGTGACGAGCCATTGGGGAAATCCCGCTTGAAGAATTCCTGCTTTTGTCCTCCTCCTCCATAGTTGGACTCATGTCAGGTGACAGTGAATTCGGATCCTCTGCATCATGGTCCTTGAGCAGCAAATTGAGTGTCTCACTGTAGTCTGTTAGAAACTTGATGTAATTCATGACATATCTGGTAAGATGGTGAATTCCACCTCCTGCAAAAGGGTTTATCGATTTTGATGCAATGGCATTCTTAAATTCAAAAAATGTTGCCCTTACAGTATCACCCAATCTACTGAGAAGGTCGTGGCACTCAATTCTAACTGAAGAACCAGCCTCATCTGAGTATAAAGTATCTATATCTGGAAGAAGATCTGCTAGCACCTCATACATGTCAAGAATTCGAGACAACTTCTCTGGTTGATGAGGGCCTATAGAAATGGCTTCACCAAAATTTAGAAGCTGCCACATTGAAGCTTTGGATGCCTCAACAAAACAAATTAGATTAACTGGTCCGAGCTCCCCAAAAATTTGTTCACCGAGCCATTTATCACTAGCAAGATAGACCCGCACAAAGATCTTCATTGTACGTACCCATTGTTTGATCTTAGAATTCAAGCTAGTCCACTCCATCCTCAGCACGTCTTCAATGCTTAGTTTCTCCATTCCAAGAGTGCCGAGGCATTCATCCAAGGCATCCTTCTGGGCGCTGGTATAGGCCTGGTAACATTCCCGATCATAATTCGAACTGATCATCAATTTGGCAATGCATCTGAGGCTGGGAATCACATCCGGATTAATCAAATCAATGATAAAATCCTCAGAGGCCCTGCTCACGTTGTCTCTATGAATCGAGTCATCAATTGACTCATCCCCAAAAGAGATAATTGAGGCCTCGTCCACAACCTCCTCTTCACTAGATCGAAAAGACACATGCTCTGTATCAAAAGGCTGCCTGTTCTCAACAAGCATGTGCCTGAACTCTTCCTCGAGTCTTTCCATTGCCTTCTGAAGAACATTATGAGCCCTTATTAATAGATTATACTCATCATCATCTTTCTTTAGACACATCCTCTCTAATATTTCGGTCAATTTTTGGGCTTCACCCGCTGCATTTAAGTACTCAGAGGCTTCTTCTGGTCCTGAATCCCATATCATAGATTGATCTTCCTCCCAATTCATGATCTTCTCCTCAACAGTGTTAAGGAGATCTTCAATCTCACTTATCTTATCATCCTTTGTCTCATTCACTGTAGTTGTAGTCATAGTGGACAACTGGGTGCCAAGTTGAGATAAAATTTTCCTTGCATCATCTGTAAGGTACTTTTTTGACCCCAATGCTTTCACAATGTGTTCCACTGCCGCAATTAAGTGTTCTTCTCCTTCTATTTTTGGAATCTCACAATCCCCCATGGCCAACAAGAAGCAGGGGCCGAAAAGAAACAAAAGGCCGACTAGGAGCTCTTTAAATTCAACAAAAAAAAAAAACAAAAAAGACTCCTAGAGGTTTCTCACTCCTCTCCGATCCTTACCACCGTTCTGAAAAAAGCTTTGGAAACTCTATATCTGAAATCTGAAATACCAAAAAATATCAAATACTGAACCTCCGGTACAAATAATAATAAAAAAAAAAAATACAAATTCATGCATTTGTAAACAATAGCATGACCTCTATTCAAATCAAGCATATACCAAACAGAGGAATCCGAACCAAAAAAAAAAAAAAAAAAAACTGAAATGAGGGTGAAATCAGATGAAGGTGAATGAAGGGGCAGGTCAATGGAGAGGGCCAACA
Source organism: Platycarya strobilacea (assembly GCA_036898215.1). Classification (NCBI taxonomy): domain Eukaryota; kingdom Viridiplantae; phylum Streptophyta; class Magnoliopsida; order Fagales; family Juglandaceae; genus Platycarya; species Platycarya strobilacea. The sequence continues at coordinate 11,790,950 of CM072546.1, read as the reverse complement.
TTTTCAGAGCTTGCAGATCAATAGTAACTACTATAAATAATTAGATACAAGTAAAAATCCAAGTTCGAATCAAGGGAAATATACTAATCAAGGCAAGAACAGATAAAGCCTACCTCCTTGAAACTTGGACTTGGGCAGTTTGTGACAGAGAGCGGAACGCGGACAATTCTGGAAATGAAAGCAGTAAAAAAGAACTCCAATACTGCTTCAGATTGTGAAAGTGTACATAGAACAAAGATCGTGTACGGAGAGAACAAAGTAGTGGACTTCAATGGAGATACGAAACCGAGGAAGAAGAAGACATTTTAGGTGAGAGATTTTGGGCTGCAATCTCAATGGCAGATCTCCCTTTGTGTTTTTCTGACTGACCGATTTTTCTAGTCTAATCCTGAGCAAGTTGCAATTGTTTTCTCTTGCAAAGTTCCGTGGTTTTGACTTTCTTCAGCGTACGCGGAGTGATACAGGAAAACGCTGAAAGAAACACTGGATATCCTGACAAGCGTCACCAATCTCAAAACAAAAGGCCCTTGCTTTTCTCCATTTTAAATTTCAACCCCATAAGTTTCTGTTATTTTCAAATTTCAACCCCCCCTACGTTTTTCTTTTCTCTTTATTTTTGTTTTTGTTAAATTTCCATTGCACTTTCTTTCCGTTTCGAACGAAAGGAGCCAGATATTTCGTACCAATGATTAGAAAGTGGATTATTCTTCGGGAGAATGAAATACAATTTCGATTAAACTTTTCACCCTCCTTCCCTATTTTTTTCTTTAGGAGAATATATATATATATATATTTAAAATGATAGAAGAAAATATAAAATTGTAAATGATATACAGTTATTTAAAAAAAAAAAAATATATAAGATTTATATAAAAAAAAAATTATTTTTTTTAAAATCGATTACACGTAATTTACAACTTTATAATTATATATAGTATTACTCATTCTTCTTAATTCTTTTTTATGCCGGCTCACAATTAAAAAAAAAAAATTCTTATGCTGAACATATAAAAATTATAAAATATTAAATATGTGTTACATATTAACTTTGTGTTTGATTTATTAATAAATACTTACAAATAAATTATTCTTTTTTAAATATCGCATGAATTTATTGACCTATATTTTAGAAAAAAAAAAAATTGATTACTTCAATATTCTATAATAAAGACGAGACTAAGTCTTTTTATATTTGATTTTGAAATAATATAAGAAAAATTCTAAATATAAGCACAGGTAAAAATCTGGCGCACGACTTTTACAATATTTAATGAAACGGTGCGTGTATCATAGACATTGAAGAAAAATAATATGCACATGAAATAGACAACTCTGTTTCAATAATTATAACTACTGTTGTTTTAATATTATTATTATTTTTTTGGGAGGTATAAGCAAGTGTTATCAAATGTTTAATGCTCTTTTCTCCTTAATATTTTAATCAATAAATATTTCATAGTATTTTTTGTTAATCTTGTTTTGTAAAGGTAACGAGAACTCATGATAATTTTTTGTCTCTTGTATTTGTCTTTTTCTTAGAGAATTCTCAATTGAACTCATTATTATTTTTTTTTAAATTTGTGTTTTTTACATATAAAAAAAATTTAACCATATATAATTAAAATTGAAGAAAAATTATGAAAAAGTTAAAAAATACTTTTTATCTTTTATCTTTAAAAGTGAATAGAATTATCAAAATTTCGAAAATGTTATTTCTTTTTTAAGATAAAAAGTACTTTTTGATTTTTTTCATAATTCTTCGTCTTACTATTGAATAAATATGATTAAATTTTTTTGATATGTATATAAAAAATATAAATTAAAAAAAAAAATATTAATAAATCTAATAAAAAAACTCTTAGAGAAAAAACTCAAGCGGCATCCCCTTTCTTTTACTAATTTGTCGACTTTCTTATTTCAAAATCTTGAATCAATTATTAAATTGATTTTACAATCTCTTTATTGGGGACTTATTAATTTTTTGTTTTAAAAAAAAACCAAATTATACGAGCATAACTCGTGACAAAAATATATATATTATATAGTTGCAGTAAAATCAACCAGGAATAAGATCAAAATGAGATTGAACGGTCTTGTTAATTAAAAAAAAAAAAGAAAAAGAAAAAAAAAGACAGCTAAAAGCCAATAATTACTCTTTTGATTACCCCCTCCACCAACCTAAAAAGCAAACCAATGCGTAGTTACAAACAAAACCTCGACGCTTCCAATACATTTGCCTTTTCGTAGTTGCATGTCCAAACGCTCTATGATCACTCACTCACAACCTCGTTTTGATCTATTTTGATTCCTGGCCATTAAAAATGACATTTCTTTGTCTATAACAGCAGTACAGAATTAGAAGTTGTAATTAAATGTGGGGGAAAAGACATATTTTTCTCAAGACTTTGGAAGAGGCTCCCCTCTAATAAATGACTTAAATAGCTGAAGGGCTACTCTGGGCTTGAAAAGTGGGACTTCATGGCCTGCCCCTCTCACTGTTGCAAATGTTAGCCCTTTATACACCTCTGTCCAGCCTCCTACCTTCAGAAAAACCATGACCATGCAGCAAAATGAGCAAGTGACAAACATTAGCGTTGGACATTGTAACATGTTAATGAAAGACTCAAATTATATGATCTATATTTTAAAAATATTAGCCAATAATATAAATGAAACCCCATTAAAATTTTTATAAAAAATAAATTCTTCTTACTTTCAAATAATGTGAAATCTCATATATTACTTATCCTTATTTTTATCATATAAGTATCACAAGTATTGTATTGTTATTTGTTTTGGTACCTTTTGTGAAGTGAATGAACCAAGATACTTCTGAATGCATGGTTACTCCCAGCAGATAAGAAAATGAATGATCGATTATGTAATTAATTATGCCTCTTTTGTTTTTGAGAAATGATATTTGTAATCGTGGAATACGCAAACGCCGAACAATCATTTTAAAAAAAGTGAGTAAATACAGACCCCATATAAAAAAAATTAATTTTTTAATAGTGGATTCCACTCATTTTTAAAGCAGTTGCACAACGTTTACATATTTAACAATTGTATGTAACATTGTTGTTTGTTTTTATAGTTCATATCAATGCAACTTATCTCATTTTATTTCAATTCAACATTTTCAAATAAAATAAAATATATTTTCAATTTTCATTTTAATTCATTTTATCTCAGTTCAAAAATCAAGCCAGGCTAAAATGAGGGTGCTGGAAATCAGAATATAAAGGTTTTGCTCATGACATTCCTCAACCTAATCCAAACCCCATTCAGATTGCAATTACACTGAAGCCAGAGGAGAACATTAATTTAAGCTGTCCTGTTTTTACTAGGCTACTTTCATTGGTTGAAAGCATCTGATGATACCAATATTAGACACGACAATAACAAGGATCTTGTCTTATAAAATCCGAGGCTTGAAGTTAATTTACTTACCTGCTTATTAACATACCAAGGGTACCATGGAATTGTGGTTTCTAATTTGAGCTGAGCAAGGGCATATCTGGTGGCCGTAACTGGCACCACTGAGTCTACATCACCACTGCATCATCCCGAGAAAACAAAACATAATTGTAATGCAGAATAATGCATGAATTCATGAACAATAGGTAAAATAAAAAAAAATATTAGGAGATATCAAATTGTTGGGGGCAGCAAGTAAGCCAACCTAAACACCCAAATTCTCAAACCACCAGCCATCATTTCCCTATAAATTGGAAGAACAGACGCATCCGTGTCGTTCCAATTTCGATTCAAAACCTCGCTGCATCATGTCGAAATTTGCAATATCTTATTTTCACTAAAAAGGGATCAAAAAGTGAAAAAAAAATGCTTTAACTTTGGAGTTGCATGTGCTGTAGAGTGATCGAGCAATAAGATAATTATCAACTCTCCTGTTATGGACTCACTTGCAAGCAGTCCACTTATAAGGAATTTTGGTTGTGTTGGCATGGAGTGCTTTCTGCACATCCGGCCTATTGTAGTAAATCTCAGCATATTTCTCAGTACAAGGATCATACCCTGACATTTGTCGGAAAATCTGGAAAACAAATTAAAAAAAAGCTTCAGACAAAAACATTAGAATCGCCAATATATCACTAGTTGATCATGTGTCATATTTTAAGATGGAAAATTCTATATATAATAGTACTACGCTACCACTCCAGTTCATCTTATAATCTATATAAATTCATGTGGAAGTATTTATCAACCATTAGATGATCCTTTATTGGATGATTCAGTATTATCATTCAATGAAAATAAATATACCACATCTTATAGTAGAATGAAAATAAAATAAGATGGTAGTATTGAATATCGATACTGAATTAATTACGTTATTACCCGACGGGGTTGGTGAGGCAATCTCATGGTATGGCGAGTACCGGTACTAGTACTGGTAACACCAGAAGAAGTGTTGCAACGGGGTGCATAAATGTTGTATTGATCAATGTAACCAAATTCTTGATCCATGGCATAATTATACAAAGACTCGCATTCATCCGATTCCTCCTGTCGCTTAAAATCGCATATGTTGACCAGTTGCCGGTATGTTTTGTCGGAGATCATTGCATGGCTCCACCAGTATGTCACTGTCCCTAGGTTATCATAGTAGTTGTCGGTCACTGCATTTCCAACCTGCGAAGACGAATATAAATATTTATGTATATTAAAGTATGAAGTACTCATGCATGCAAATTGGAAATAGAAACATATATCATGATGAAGAGATTAATATTGAATATACCATAATTCCTTTCAGATTTATCGTCTGTTTGGATTGAATATTGTAGGTCATAATTTGTTTAGCCAGCTGAGGAACATAATGGCCAGCATAACTCTCCCCGGTGAGGTAGACATCTCTGTGCATGTAACGTGGGAAACGATCCAGCCAGCGTACAAGGAATTCCAGTGAGTCCCTGGCTAAATTATATTAACCTCTCTGATAAGAATATTAATTAATACTCTAAATGGAATATGTATTAAAACTATTAATTACTAGTATTGATGATACATTATGAGCCTTCACTAATTATGCAAGAGCTAATTTACCACTTCAATTATCAAACTTTTACAGTATTATATTTTATATATGTACTATATATGGATCAAAGACATCAAGACTCAAATCATGATGATTTTCAATTTTTTTTCTTACATCATTAAAGAACATCATGTATTAATTATACTTTTCTTAACCCAGCAAAATTACTCTAGAAATGCGGCCAAGCTGATCGATTATGCAAATACTGTTTTCATTATAAATAGTCATTCTTATTATAAATAATCCGCCATAAAGATCTATCAACTTCACATGGACATGCAATTATGCATGCTTCATCTTCTACAGATACAAAGATCTGTATGGATATGCAATTATGCAAAGATCTATCAACTTCACATGGACATGCAATTATGCATGCATGCTTCATCTTCTAATTGCAATTATGCATGCAATTAGGCAAAGATCTATCGACTTCTCTGTGCAGAGACATGATATATATTAATGTTTCTTCATCTTCTACAATTGGATGATCTTAATCTTCAAAACCACTATTAAAATGCATGCAACAAACAGTTGGTCAAAATCTTAATTATTTTAACCAAACAGCATAGAGTACGTAGGACCATAAGTAATTCATCATAATTGAGTGCATGCAAGCTGCTAAAGCTGGACTCTCAATTAATATGGGCCTCCATGCCAATAATTAATCATAGACGTCGATTAAGAAATAATAATAATGATGAGAGAAAAAGAAAAAGAAAAAGAAAAAGAAAAGGAGGGGTTCAGAGTCCAACCAGTGCGGCGGTCACCGGTATCAAGAAGATCGGACGTCCTGTTGCTGTAAGAGAAGCCGACGCCTGCCGGAGTTTCCAAGAACAAGAGATTTGCTACATTGTTCCATGAGAATTTGTTGAGGTACAGACCTGAGGCCGTCTTATTTATTCTAAAGGGACCAATTTCTTCGGATGCACCATATGCCACAGAAGAGCAGCCAGGGCCTATATATGTATATATAACACATGAGCAAGTGCATCAAATTAATTAATGGTCAGGACCTAATATATATTTATGATATTCATCATGCGGTACTAATTACCAAATATCAAATTTGATGGTGACTAATATACATATAGATATATGCAAGAAATATTTTCGTTTATTAGTTACCCTTTTTATAAACTAATAAACATAATTCGACAAAATAAAGCAAAATTAAAGTAACATATTCAAGCTTAATTATTTAGGCTAGCTTTTTGTGCGTATATTAATTACCCATAATTCTATCTAATGTGCTGATCAACATGATCTTGGGCCGTGATGGGGGCATTAATTAGCAATATAAAACTTCACGTTACACTACTTTTAGTTATATATAAAATAGAAAAATGCTAAATATACTTAAGAAAAAAATACTTACTTCTCCACGTATCACTTATTGATATGCCAAAACTCATTAAATTTGACTTTCGAAATTTAAACTAAAAAAAAAAAAAATAACAAAATGAGTATAGTAAATAACTATAAAAGTGTAAGCACATATAGTAATAAGTGTATTCATGGTACTGCACATGGACAAAGGCCAACATGCAGAAACTGCAAGGGCTCTGCATGTGGCTGAATAAATGTGGCTGCTACCGATCGAGCATTAATTCCTTCCAGTCAGTAGTCCATATAAACTTGGGAAGCGCGGGGGGTAGAATTTATGTCAGTGATATGATCTTTTTCCTTCTTTTTTACCTTGTGTTAGGTTTATATCATCTTCTGCTAATACTTGAAACTTGGTAGTTATAAGAATCATGAACATATAAGTTTGCATGTACATATATACTACTTACTAGTTATGTCATCGCCCCTAAGCCAGTTGTATATATAGCGTATTGATGTGAGCTGTATGTCCTTATAATTTTTCCTTTTCCCTTTTGTACGTTTGGGTTTAAGAATTAATGACACTGATCGGTCTATGGGCCTTGGCAAATCAAAATTGTTCTTATTTTGAAAAAAAGAAGAGGTTTATTTGCTTCCACAGTTCCACTAGAAAGGGTTTATCATCCACCAAAAAATAAATTAAAAAAATGCCCAAAGATGCATATTATATTTTCTAGCTCCAATTATAATATTATTGATAAAAAATGATTAATACACGTTTTCCTGTGATTTTGTGATAAACATTAAGGGTTCTATTATTTAAGAGAGTCATAATCATTTATTAGTATTTTCATATTATTGGTAACTTAATAATAAATTCAAAAGGCTCAGAATAAATTTTCTGCAGAAACCAGTATCGATCATGTCGGCCGGCAATGAGATGAAACTTGAGTGGTTTTTAGGATATATATGAAACACATGATTTAAGGATGTAACATAACAAAGAAATTAGAAATAAGAACAATAATATTAATGGACATGAGTCGTATCACTTAGTGCAATATAACAGTGACTTCAAAAAACTTCTGATTACTTCCCCGAACCATCTCAAAAGCCGTTGGAGTTACCTTCAGATTTTTTAGAAACCATGGCAAAACCGTACTACTTGCGTGTATATATATTTCATTCACACTGAAAAGTTTCGAGCACGCATGCATATGTAGACATATATGCAGTACCCAGAGGGCCAAATTTATGAATTTGCAGAGAGAGAGAGAGAGATCAGAGAGAGACTAACCTCCATTAAGCCACACAACCAAGGGTTTTGATAAGGGATCATGGACAGCCTCGGTGAGCCAGTAAAAGAGGGCTCTGCCAACAGCATGATGAACAGTGACATAGCCTGAGAATTGTTGGAAAGAGACCTTAGGCTGCCCTGGAAGTTGTAATATCCTGTCAGCTTCTTCCTCTTCGTTTGCACCAACCTGCAGCCCAACAAGCAAAACAAAGACCATAGATACAAAGATCTGCCCTTTTGCCATGACCACGGCCTCAACGAAGAAGAAGAAGAAAAAGAAAAAAAAATCAAAGAGAAAGGAAGATCTCTTTCTTCCTAGTTGTGTGTATGATGTGAAGTGTAGAGTGTGTTATTGAGGATGGATTAAATAGGAGAGAGAGAGATGATCAGAAGTGCGTGGGGATATGAATGTCATCAACCGATGACAGTGATCGGGGCACTCGTTTACAACTTTGTTAAACAATATTAGATATTATCAAACTCAAAAGTTTTAAAATTTAAATAAAAATTTAGAATTTCAGCTCAACCAAAAGCATGCATAATATATATTGGGGAGGAGCTACGTTCACTAGTACTTTAGTTAGCGGTTATTCTAAGAAATGATATGAATTTTATAAAATAAAAAAGTAAATTTTGATCAATAATATAATATATAGAAAAAAAATATAAATTCTAATAAATATTTGACAAGTAATAAAAAGAGAATATCTTAACAATAAAAGAATTATATAAAAAGTAAATTATAAATTAATGTGAAGTACTGAAGATAATTATTTAATAATTATTATAATTTTATTTATAAAATATTCTTATTTAAATTTAATTTTTTATAATGAATTTAAATTGAGAAATAAATAATATTTTATTCAAATAATTATATTCGTAGATGTAGTTGGCAAACAGATTTAAACTTAATTTATTTATTTATATTTTTTTTATATATAAAGAATAAATAGAAATTTGAATATATATAAAATAATGTTATATTATAATTTGAGGGAGGACTTCAGATAATAATTTTTAGAAGGATAATAATTTTGAATCTGGCTAAATTCAAATTTAAAGTATTTGATTTAATAATTTAAATCAGGAGAATAAATTTCAAGAGTTACGTCATTCCAAAATTCATATGGATGGATGAATAAAGTTAAATTTAATAGAAAAACAATGAAATCTAATGAAAAATAAAAGAATCTATTAAGTGGCCGTTAGATAACTATTTATTATAATAAAAAAATATGTATTATTCTAGAAAAATGCTTGGGTGTACATCAAATATGTATAACAAAAATGCACACTAAAAAAACATACGTTTAAAAAGTTTGTGCTCTTCAAAAAAAAAAAAGTTTGTGTATTTTTAATATTAAAAAAAAATAAAACAAAAAAAAAATTACACTGATATATATTTAGAAGTACAGAAGTACACTGCTACCATTATCAAGAAGAAAAAGAAATACACTGCTACCATACCTGCTGCAGCTTACAACTCAAGCTTACTGTTAGGCAAAGTTCTTTTTAAAATTAAAAAAAAAATATTAAAATACATAAAGTGTTAGAATAAAATATTAAGATAGGTGGACAAATTAATACTTTTCTATTTAAGATGTACATTTAATATAGCAACGTCGATTATTTTATTAAAAAATTAATATATACAAGTTCCAAATATATAAATATTTAGTATATAAAGATAAATCTCATACTAGACCCACATTATTTCAAAAAATTTATATAAAATTCATATATTTGGAGCTTGTACCTAATCTTATTCTATTTTATTAAAGAGTAATGATATACATAATATTTTTTACAATACTTTTTATAATATATGATATAAAATGATTATATTATATAAAGTGATGTTATTTTTATATAATATTTTATAATAATACTTTTTATTTTAAAACGTAATTATGAAAAATATTATAAAAAAATATGGTGTATTTATCATTTTTTAAAAGGAGGGAGTGCCCAAGGCGCTGTAACGTAAGTTTGAGGTTTTTTTTTTTAGGGATATTGATTTCACGTAATAAATAAGAAGTGCACTGCAACTGACTCACATGGCTCTCGCATGCCCATGAAACAGTTACTTTAATCCTCCATCAATTCGTTTTGTATTCAGTAGTACGAGACTTTGACTCCCTTTTTAGCCAGATCGGCTTTATCCAGTACTACTCCCATCATGATCGTCTACTCATCCTTTTTGCTTTCTTCGATCCTTTGTGTTTTGTTTTGGATATGTTTAGTTTTGGATATGTTTAGGCTCCTATTTGAAGTTAATGATAAGTTTAATTTATTTTTAATTTATTATTATATTTTTTTAATTTCTTATACAAAGCATAAATTTTAATATAATTTTTTCATATTTTAATACATATTTTTTAAATCTTAATTCAACTTTTTCAAATTCTAAAATAATAATAATATTAAAAAATAAATTAAACTCATCTTAATTTATCTCATTCTTATCTCATATCTTCTTTAAATCTAAACAAAATTAATAAAATTTGTTTTCAGCACTAGTACCTATATATGATCAAAAGACCTTTGGTACGTAAATTCCAAATATCTGTCTTGTGTATAATAATAATATTTTTTTATTATTAAAAACGAGGATTTATTAATAAATTTGGAATATGAATTATTATTAAACATGGGGACTTGACTTAAAAAAAAAAGATTTTTTTTCATATTTTCACGACTACTATTAGTTAGCTACTTGCATGCGTATAAGTTGTAAAGTTCATATATATTCAATCACGTGGGAATTCTTGTTTTAGTGCGTAATTTTGCATCCTACAATTTATTGTCCTATTGAAAGAGGATTTTCAAGAAAAAGTTGCAGCTGAAAGAATTATTTGTATATTGCAAAATGCATTTTATGTTGTTCCTAATTTTTATATTTATTACGTATTGCAAAATTAATTATTCAATGGGTTAGTTAAAAAGTCAGATTTTAATAACAATAATACGAATTTAAATTTTAAATATAAAAATAATAGCATTAGTATATAAATTGATCTGCAAATTCACTTGTAAGTAACAAAATCCTTAAGAGCATTTACATTTGTCTCATTAAAAAAATATCAAAATTTGATGAGAAGTATAAATTTAATGAGATGAACATACTATACTCATCATAATTCCACATTGGATTCATCATTAGACTTATCAAAATAATAATATAAAAAAATTTTTAAATTTTTTTTTCAATATTTTATAATTATACTAATTATATGTATATTAATAATTTAATTTGATACTTAAATTATTATTTTCAACAATGTTTAATAAAACTAGAATTAAAAAAAATATAATATACACATTTTTCTATAGAGAGAATAAAAATAAAAAGAGAAAATAATGTAGGAGAAAAAAAATATATTAAACTAATAAGATGATGGGTGAATAATAACTTTTTAAATTTGAAAGGTTTGTCTATTTTTATTGTAGCTCAAAATTTAATAAATATGGTTTGATAAAACTAATGTAGGATAGTTTTTAATATAAATCATCAAATTTGTATTTAATGATTAATTTGATGAGATCAATGTGAATGCTCTAATTTCACTTATTTTGCATGACGCTCTAAATGAGCTCCGGCTTAAGCATTTTAATCTCTTATTAGAAGGCATTTTGCTAGTGGATAGATAAGTAGTGAGAAAGTGCAACATATTATTCTTTTATTTTTTTCAAGGATTTCAGAAATTAATATGTTAATTCATGATCATAGGCACAGAAAGATTTGTGTTGGATACAGGGCCTTTCTCTACTTCTCTTTACGTGCACGCGAGGAGGGGGAGGCAGGCGTCATCAATGATTTTCAAAAATTTAGAGCATCGCCGCGAGTTACGGCCACGATCACTCGCGGCCACGATCATGGCCGGCCATGATGGTGCCTGCAGCTTTGGCTTTGGACACGAGTTATGACTCTGTAGTTCAATCAGTCTGTGTAATATCTTCTGAGCTTCAATCCTTTGTTATTTACTTTATGAGAAATTCTATTCATTACCTCACATACTAAACCCCACATTTAAAAAAAAAAAACTGTTTTATCAAATGTTTGGTATATGTAAGGGTAGAATTAAAATTTAGTATTTGGAAATGATATAAAATGTATGATATATGTAAATATAAATAATATATATTTTTTACACGAAACTATATATAAAAAAATAATCATATATCATAAAATTGTATATAAAAAATACATATCTATAAATTATCTTATAAAATAATTTTTTTTAAAATTTGCATAATTTGCTAGTAGAGATCATTACAAGGTCTCATTTCTAGCATAGTAGGTTGCAACAACAAATTTTTAATCAAAGTTAAAATGATTGTGAGACTAAGTGAGTCAAAGATTTAGATGTTAATGAAGTTAAAAGTTACAATGGAATGTGATGAATATTTGGAATGAGAGATAATTTTAATAAAAATTTTGTCGAGGCACTTTTTATTTTTATTTTTAATAAGGGGGTAATTTTAATTATATATAAAAAAATTATATATAATTATATAGTAAATAATTCTTTTGAAATTCTTTTTTTTTTAGGGGGGGGGAGGGGGGCTAGTTCTGCCCTTAGGTATGTGGATAAAGGGTAGAAGAGTTAATTAGTTTAAGAAAGAGTAATGCTACATACAATTTAAAAAATTAGATTTTTTTACGGTCTAAGTAATAAATAAATAAATAAATTCTCATTTTCAAATAAAATAGATTAAAATATCATTATTTACAAATAAAAAAATTTATTTCATTTAATCATAAAATAAGAACGTTTTTATATGAACTATAATGCAGTCCATTAAATAAGGACTACAAAAAAAAATTATTTTTTAAAAATGTATAATGTGTGGTGTAGATCAAGAATGCTGAGGAGCAAAACTCCTACTTTATTCTTCACTAAACCAGCTTCCTTCAAAAGTCTTTCCACTCATTAATTTTGGAAGCTGATCATCAAGTCTCATGACCATCCATGTTTTCAACAATATTGCTCTGATCAAACTTACTTACTGCAGACTTTTTGGCAAATTTGACAATAGCTTTAGAATATTCTATTGTTGCAGTTTCTAACTTTGTTGCCCGAGAGCCCTACATTCTCATACATATATACATATCCTAATGCATGCCAGAAAAAAGGTCACTGCGTGGTTAGTGGTTACATTCCACAAAAATGAAACTCATGACCAGCTTTAATTTCATTCTTTCTTTATTATTTCTCCCATTCTTTTTGTCTTTTTTGTTAGAAAGAAAAAGTGGTTTATATATCAACGTCGGTCGATTAATTTGGAGACAGACATTATATCCCAGTTTTGAAGTTTAATTTACAGGAAAGTTATCATTGAAAAGGAAAAATATCTGGTACCTGCAGGGAAAATAGTTGAGATCAAATGTCTTATAATATATGCAACAGAAATGGAAAGATACGTTAAGAAAGGCATGGATCTGGTTCAGGAATCAGGCCTAAAAAAGATTTTCATGCAAATATATAATGAATATATTATATATAGATGTAGTGGTGGTGGAGACTGGAGTAGCTAGGCTAATAGCTGTATAGAAGAACTACAGAAAGTAATTATCGTATTTATGACATATAGTAAAGTGGAAATCAATGGAGAGAGTAAGGCAGAGAGTGGTTGAAATTTGAGACTGCAGCTCAGGGAATTAAAAAAATAAAAATAAAAATAAAAAAATCAGTGGTTGGTTGGAAGTTCAGGAATTTAAGGACCTAAAGACCCTTTTAGCACTGTATTATTATTCTCAATTAATGAAAAAGAAAAAGGAAACAATAGTATAAAAAAAAAAAACCTACGTTGGATGAGTGTGTATTAGTGTACAAAATTACTTTTAATAATTTTTTTTAATTAAAATAATACAAGAAAATTAAAAAATTGTTGTTGCAGTGGTACTCATATATTTCTGTGGGTTTTTTTAATCCAGTCTTTTTACTCCTTCACTGTTTGCTTTTAAACTGAGAAGAAATATGTACAAGCCTTCACTATTATTTTTCCCACATATATAAACAGCAAATGGATCTCTTGCTTCTTACGCTTGTTCACTCAAAGAGTTCTCTGCCATCTTCTGAAAGTATCAGAGATTCAGATCCACAAGTTGCTTGGACGTGTAGGCTTGAACAGTGGTACGTCTTCTGACCACATGTGCCATTGGTAACCCTCGTGTCACTCTCAATCGTTGCGCCAAACAAGGTTGACCACAGCTTCATTTATGTGAGCCAAGCCATTAAGATAAAAGAAAACCAGGGAATTTCTTCACCATCTCCCCTCTTGTTACAGTGTATTATTTTTTTAGATATAATTTGTTAATTTAATTATTTTTTTATTAAAATATATAATAAATAATAAAATCTACATTTCCTCATTCCTTTAAAATTTTGTGACAAAATATGATTTCACAGTTTTTGCTTTTATTTTTCCCTTGTTTGGGTCGATCAGTTTCAAATGAAAACAGCTAATTATCATGCATGTCTGAGTTTAGTTAAGATCATGACATGTTCTGTGGTAGATACGTGCATTAATACTAGGAGGGACGGATGTTTTTGGTTTAGACTTGGAAATTATCTTGCTTCACATTTAGAAAACATGGGAAATATATATAGAATGGTTCATATCTTGATGATCTCTTGATCGCATGGGTTAGGTGAAGTGGGAAGCCAAACTCTATCCATTATTACCAAAAATAAAAAATAAAAAAAAGAGAGGTAATTAATAATAAAGAATCTTGCCTTTGCATGCATGTGAGTATGTAATTAGATGCTATCAAAAGCTAGGAATCCTACTGTTGTAACCGTGTGGTAATTATGATAAATAATATGAAATTAATCAAATAAGAAAATAAGAGAAAAATCACATACATAAATTTATGTAATTCGACGATATGCCTATATTCATGTGGGTAAGCGACGAAAATTTCATTATCATATATTAAAGTAGAGTTATATTATATATATTTATACTATAATATAAAATAGGGTTACATCATATTTATACAAAGTAGGATTATATTTACTGTATACTCATAAGTTATGAGCCATATATACTTCAACACCTACACATTTTGAAAAATAATTTGAGAAATTACGGTTATTCAAGATGAAGAAGATAATGGATTAAATATCACATCCACTGCTTAGAGCTGCTAGCTAGCTCATTGTCGAATTTGATTATTTTTCTCATTCTTCCGACTCAACCTAGTAGTTAGAACTAACTCATTTTCTCCTCGGTTATGTTTGAAATAATCACATTCCCTTGTGTGTCGTATGGCTATGGGAGCAAACCAATAAGTGCAAGCAGAGTTATGATGAACCAGAAAGGCTATGTACTTTGTCCTCTCCAATTAAAGGCTGGCTAGATGATATAAAAGGTAGATATATAGGAGTAGAATTATAATAGATTATAATAGATCTATGGATTTACCATCTAGCTAATACCTACTTCCATCATCATTCATCACATTAGATCAGCTAGTAATTACTAATTACTGTAGACCAAGAAGAAGAAGAAGAAGAAGAAGAAGTATCATATGTATATGGACTTTCGTCCTCTTTGTGTAAAAATAATATGAATTATGATCAGTGATATCCACCATGCCAAATGTAGAAAGATAGTACTCCTTTAAAAGAGCTCGACAATGTACATCAAGAGCAAAATCGATCATACATCTAATATACGTAAAAATATCCTAATTAATTAAGTATGCAACAGAAAAAGCAAAATCCCATCAAGAACGACATAATCAACCCTAGCTTTATACGAAAAAACTGTCCAACTCAAGGCTATTGTTTCCTAATCAAGCATTTTAATATATTACCACCAAAAATTGCTAAAGAAAAAACGCTTGATGTTATGTCGAGTTTCGTACGCTTTTGGTCCAAGTGTTAGCAATTCGAATTTCTGAACTTACATCTAAGTCCATAATGAAAACTAGGAGAATGACAAGCCTTGATGAGGCCAGGGAGTTTCATTGTAAAAGTTAGTATATCATTTTAGGAGTTTATGCTTAAACTTGGAGAGTTTAGAAAGAGTTATTAGTACATGAGAATTTGTTTTTATATTAGGATTATGGATGAGACAGTTCGTGTTTGTCTCTATGGAGCCCATGTCCTTTCAGATGTTCACTTTAGTCAAGATCTTTTAATACGGTATGGCTTTTACAACAAAGTCATCAATGTGGAGTGCTGTTCAGGGAGGCGCCATTAATGCGGCGTGGTTTGCTAATTTGTTTTACTATATATACATCTTTGATAGCTTATTCATGTCTGCGAATAGAAGATTAAGGATTCTGCGTATTTCTCGCTCGCCTGCCTGAGCAGGTATTCAATGGCATGGTGTTGAGAGAGTATCAGGGTGGTGAGTTCCATGTCCCCCATGTTGTTTGCTCCTCAAACAGGGGTCACATCATATTACAGCACATAGAAATCCCACAATTTAAGCTCTCATGATTTTAGCAATTCCACAATTTTAGCTAATCATTTGTTATATAATATTTGATATTCATTCCTTTTATATTATTTCTATGTAAATCACAACAGTGTATAGCTATATAAAGCATACAGATCAATGAGAAATACAAGAAAATTATTTCTACCAATTTACTTCTTAACATGGTATCAGCCAAACAAAAATCCTGACATACCTTCGCCCAAAATCATTATGGTTTCCGATGCTCCTATTTCTCAACCTTCTTCTCCCTACTTTCTACACCCTTCCGATTCTCCTAGTTTTGTTCTTGTATCCAGCCATCTCACTGGAGATAATTTTTCCAAATGGCAACTCGCACTTCGCCGAGCCCTCAATGCAAAAAATAAATCATATTTCATTGATGGTTCCTTTAAAGCACTGGCCACAACTTCTCCTTATTATGCCCAAGGTCCTCACTTGGATCCTTAATACCATCACTCCCTCCTTAGCCAATTCCTTGGATTATCATAACAATCCCTGTGATGTATGGCTCAATCTTGAGTCACGATTCTGCCATGACAACAATGCCCGTTTATTTCATCTCAAACGAGAAATATCCAACCTTCATTAGAACCAACTTTCCATCCTTGATTATTACAACAGCATCAAGCAACTCTGGGACAAACTTGGCAATCTCCAATCACCCACCGATGCTAGTACTTTGGAAAAAAGAGTCGAGGATGTGCGTGTGTTCCAGTTTCTACTTGGTTTCAATGGCTTATTCTTGGCTCTTTGAATCCAGATACTAGCCACAGACCCCCTCCCATCCCTCAACAAAGTTTTTTCCATCATTTTTCAAGAGGAGAAACAACGTCTCTTTCTTGTCCCTCAGCCACTCTTAGAAACCCTAGCCCTTGCCACCAAGTCCACCCACAACAATCGACCTCCCCTCAAATGTACTGAATGTGGGAAAAATGGACACTTATACAGTCGATGTTGGCTTCTCATTAGCTACCCTTCTGGCCGTGAATCCCGTAGCAATCAACCACCCATTTTTGGAAAACTATCGGTTGCCGCTGCTAATCTTGTCGGTGCCACCTTAAGCCCCAACTCGGGTCTATCATCGGAAAGCTACCAGCAATTGATGACACTGCTTCATCCTCCTTCTCCAGTCGCTAATTTCGTGGGTAATTCATCCACGATGCCCTGCTCCTTCGACCCACAGACGAACTAGATCATCGATAGTGGCGCTAGTGACCACATGAGCCACTGTCGATCCTCTTTCTCCAGCCTAAATTTGTCTTCCATTGCTTGCACAGTGCGGCTACCCACGGGAGAGACGATTCCTGTTGAAGGAATTAGTTTCGTGCCTTTATCCACCCATTTGATCCTTCAAAATGTCATTTATGTTCCCTCATTTTATTATAATCTCCTCTTTATCCCTCAACTTACTAAAAATTTACTCTGTGTTGTTTTTTTCTCATCTAATAAATGTTATTTTTAGGATCCTCTAGAGGCTGATTGGAGCAGGTGAGGTACACAATGGGCTTTACCTCTTTCACCCTCAAAAGACTGTCGCATTCTCCGTTCATCATCTTGATAATAAGATCCTATGACATCAACGACTACGTCATCCTTCTAGCTTTACTATTCCCAAATTTTTTGATAATCCATGTATTTTCTCTCATTGTGGTGTTTGTGAGCGTTCAAAGCACACTCGTTTACCTTTTCAAATGCATGCTAATAAAAGTACAATACATTTTAATCATCTTTATTGTGATATTTGGGGTGTCTATTCTACCACCTCCATTTGCGGCGCACATTATTTCTTAACTATTGTTGATGACTTTTCAAACATCACATAGATTTATTTAATGTGTTTTAAATCAAAACTTTTAGTCAATGCATTTATTCGCTCTTGTTAAAAATTAACTCAACTCATCGGTTAAAATAATTCGCACCGACAATGGCCAAGAGTTCCTTTCACATAAACTCCAAACTTATTTTCATATTCACGACATCATTCATGAACGTATTTGTGTTGAAATTCTGCAACCAAATGGCATTGCAGAGTGTAAACATAGGCACTTCTTGAATGTCACTCGTAGCCTTCATTTTCAGGCAAACCTACCACTCAAAGTTTGGGGATTGCGTTCTTACTGCTGTTTACCTACCACTCCCTACAAAATCAAACTCCTTTCCAACTTCTTCTCAACACCCCCCATTATACACCCACCTACGTGTGTTTGGTTGTCATTGCTACGCTCAAACTCTCACTGTTTATTGCGACAAATTCTCACCCAGATCTTCTCGTTGTATCTTCATTGGTTACCCTAGCAACCGCAAAACCTACAAGATATATAACCTTGACACCGACACCACTTTCTACTCACGCGACGTCACATTCCACGAATATCAATTTCCCTTTTATCGCATTGCACCTCCTCTTCTCAATGACTCCACCATCATTCCTTTACCTATCCTCGAACCCATCTCTCCCCTCCCTTCCTCGGCCATACCTCAAGAACCCCACCCACCACCATTATTTCTTCTCCACCTCGTCGCCATACTACTTGTCCATCATATCTTCTTGATTATGTCTGTCCTACTATTCTTACGGAGTCCGTTCCCTCTTCAATCGCTGCACAGTCCTCAGGTACTTCTCACCCCCTATGCACAAATCTGTTATACTCTCGTTTTTCTCCTGCTCATTATTCATTCTTAACTGCTCTCACTGCATCTGTTGAACCTACCTGCTACTCAGAAGCAAATCACCAGTCTCATTGGCGTGAAGCTATGGCCTCTGAACTTCGTGCCTTTGAGAAAAATTCCATTTGCACACTAGAAGCTCTCCCTCTTGACAAGAAATCCATCGGTTGTAAGTGGGTATTCAAAACCAAACTTCGAGCAGATGACACTATTGAGCACTACAAGGCTTGACTTGTAGCCAAAGGCTACACTCAAGTAGAAGGCATTGACTATCATAAAACTTTTGCCCCAATTGCCAAGATAACCATAGTACGCTGTGTCCTTGCTGTTGTCGGCATAAAAAATTGGGTCATCCACCAAATGGATGTTCATAATACATTCTTACATGGTGCACTTGATGAGGAAATCTACATGACCCCACCACCCGGCTACTGTGTTAAAGGGGAGACACAAGCTTGCCGCTTTCGAAAATCACTCTATGGCCTCAAACAAGCTTCTCAGAATTGATTTTTTAAACTAAAATTTGTTCTTCTTCATGCAGGTTTTGTTCAGTCACAAGTAGATCACTTCCTATTTACCTTGATCACTGCAACCAGTCTTACCATTATTCTTGTTTATGTTGATGATATCTTGGTTGGTGGCAATTATATTTCTCAGGTCACCTTCTGGCATTTTTCTTAACTAATGAAAATATGCTCTGGATATTCTCGCTGATAGTGGCCAACTTAATTCTCATCTCGCACCTTTTCCTATGGAATAGAATCTGAAGTTCAATGACACAGATGGTGACCTTCTTCCTGATCCCGCTTCTTATCGATAGTTAGTGGAATGTCTCATTTACCTCACCATCACTAGAACTGATATCGTCTTTACAGTGAATATTCTTAGCCAATTCATGCATGCACCTCGGATCCCTCACATGACAGCTGCAACACGCGTCCTCTGCTACATTAAAGAGATTCCTGGACAATTCATTTTTTTCTCTTCCTCTGATAATCTTCATGTCAGTGCTTACATAGATTCTGATTGGGCCAGTTATCTTACCACTCGGCACTTTACCACTAGCTTCTTCATCACACTTAGTTCCAGTCCCATTTATTGGCGTACTAAGAAACAGTCTACAGTGGCCCACTCCTCTATAGAAGCTGAATATTGTGCTATGACCGTCACAACCTATGAACTAATTTGGTTGAAACATCTTCTCCATGACATTGGCGTCTCACACAAAGACCCAATGACCGTCTTTTGTGACAATCAGTCTGCCCTCCACATTGTTCAGACTCCAGTTTTCTATGAACGAACAAAGTATATTGAGATAGACTGCCACATCATTCGTGACAAACTCCCTTTTGGTCTCTTCACCACTGTTTGTCTCTTCACCACTGACCTCTTTCATCACTTATCTAGCAAGTTGGATATTACGGATCTTCATGCACCAAGTTGAGGGAGAGTATTACCGCACATAAAAATCCCACAATTTTAGCTCCCATGATTTTAGCAATCCCACAATTTTAGCTAACCATTTGTTATAGAATATTTGATATTCATTCCTTTTATATTATTTCCATATAAATCATGGCAGTGTATAGCTATATAAAGCATACAGATCAATGAGAAATACAAGCAAATTGTTTTTACCAATTTACTTCTTAACACATCAAGAGAATGCCCCTTTCATGGGCCATGGGCCTTTCAATTGGGGCCATTGACTCTTATTCAAACAGGGTCGATGGGCTTGGAATTTATCGCCTTACTTCCTAGTAATTCCTTGTAGCCTTGCTGTGTGGCCTGATGGGAGAAAAGGTATTCATCAGTCATTTTCTCACCATCTTCTTATCGTCTTATTATGTGGAATTAGATGATAAGTTTACAAGTGAAATTTAATAAATAGTCCCCAATCATCTAATATCATATAATAAAATAATGAGTAGATGATAAAAATTTAGATAATGAAGAGTATTACTTAGGAGAAAATCCCCTTACACTTGACAATCTAAGGAGTAAATTGGATATGCTCATTCGGAATGTACAACAACTAATTCAAAAATAAAATTAAATAAAATGAAAAGATATGGGATCTAGAGATTTATTATTAAGAAATTAACACGTGCAAATTGAATTGTACTCTACTGGTAGAGATGAACCCCCACTGAAGGAATGAAACTTGTTTAGGGTTAGATTTGGCTAGCAAATATTTTTAGTTATTTTTAGAATACTTTATTATTATTTATTATTTTATTATTATTTATTATTATTTTTCACTACTACTTATAATTATTCTCAACATTTTTTAACATTTTTCACTATCCAAACATACTAGTTAATGGTCAAATAAAGAAGGATAACATCTCCTTTGCTTCTAGTTCAAGAAAAGTTGGGTCCTTGACTCCCTGATTGGGGAATATCTTCTCCTAGATCCATCATCTACTGGGGTCAGGAAAGCCATAAGAAAGAACAAAGCTAAGCTGGAAATGCAGCAGCGGACCTTTTTTTCTACTTGTTTCCGAAGTTTGAGCTAACGTAAGCCTTATGTTTTTCTATTAAACAGTTGTGGACAAGACTTCCATATTTTTGTTTTTTTTTTTTAAGAAAACATTAATAACAATATCAAGTTTTATAGTAAGAAGGAGACCCAAGTCAATCTAGATCAATATGTTGTAATATACAATTTAAAGATGCAGTTTTATAGCCGGTTTATCAGACTATTTTAAAATCAACACCAAGTAGTCTCCTTTTATAAGAATTTGGTTGGAGCCAATTTATTAGTTCTAATCAACTCTCTTTCTAATTGAACTTGTATATTTTATCCGTTAGTTTATCTACAAAGGTTTTATTTATTGAGAAAAAAAAAATAAAAATAAAAAGACCCAAGTCTTGCCATCTGAAGCCTTAAGGACCCCCAAATGCGGAGGTGGTGTCTAGTTTTGGGCTGGCCCCTATATCCTGAGGGCCAACTTCTTTATTTGAATGCCAGCCTCATCTAAACTCTAAAGCATAAATTCGACCGTTGAGATACCCAACGGTCATCTCCATTACTCAAATTGTCTCCCTCCTCCTCCTTGTCACTTAAATTTCGCTTCGAATTCTATACCCCAGTATCTCTCTCTCTCTCTCTCTCTCTCTCTCTCTCTCTCTCTCTCTCAATCAGAATACGTAATTCACTTCTCTTTTGCTTTCTTCACTGTACATTTATGTTCTGTCCAAGTCTTTCACAGTAATTTCAAGATGGTTAATTAGAGTCGATGATGCTTTTTCTTTTTCACAGTCAGGAAACCCAGCTATAATTTTAATGGAGAACGTGCTTAATGTGCCTCCCCAGAGCCCAATTCAACCAGAAAGTACCATAATCGACTGCAAAACACCGCCCCTGAATCAGCAAAATGATCAAAATCATCGAAACCCAGACAATGATTTGCGCAAACACAACACCCCTGATCGCCTCAAAGTCCCCAAGGCATTCAAGTACCCCGAAAGGTACCTCATTTATTCTTCCTCTTCTCTTTATCTTAGCAGATTTCATGTTCTAGGTCTATATTTGATCTTCGTAAGTCGTAACATTCCCACCCCCTTTCTCCCGATTTGGTCTTGCAGATATAGAAGCCCAACCGACTCGATGATGTCCCCGGTTACAAAAGGCCTTCTTGCCAGAAGCAGAAAGGGCGGCGTGCTTTTACCACCGAGTATAAATCAGACCAAGGTATTATTATAAACCAAGTTGTTTCAATAATTGAAGTTTGTATGACAATTGGGAGAACTTCTTCTCTCACTTTATTTTAGTTTTGCAAAACTGGGACTTCTGAATTCTGATAAATTTACCATTTACCAATCTGTGTTGCTTATGTTGTTGCTTTAGATTCAGGATTTACGTGTTCAGGAAGTGGGTCTCTTCGAAAATTAAAAGTATGAAAGCCGTTTGGAAAAAGCTCAGGATCAGATGGATCTCTTGATCCTAATGGTTGGTATTATTATTAAGTTCGATTTGATGGGAGCAATGAAATGATATGACCCGATACTATGTTTCTTTGCAATTCCAGTAAGATGGGTGAAATATGGTTATCTGAGGCTTTTTCGATATGATTTGAATACATTGTTGTAATAAAGAAATAGCTCACTATGTCCAGATATATACTTTGTTGAATAACAGTTTCAAAAGTGTGCCATGCACCACTGTGATATAGGCTGTAGTGGGTTTAAGATGTGTGATTTGTCGATTGCAGGGGCCGGCTAGTCAACATGAGTCTTCTTCCTTTCTTTATTTTGTCCATTTTTGCACGCTTTCAGGCAGTCCAAACCCACAAAATGAATTCAGTTTACAGAATGAGAACTGGTTCGGATAGTGCATATTGAGAGTTTTATAACAAGTATCAAAAATAGGAATTTTATTTTTTCAAAATAAGAAGCTAAATTATCACATGCAGGAAAAACATGTGACCATCCTTTAAAAATAGACAATAATGAATTCATAGAAAGCTTAATCTAATTTTAGGCAAGACGAGAAAAGACGCATGATTCAAAGGTAAAATTATGAAAGTAAACTGAGTAATACCGAGATGTCTTCTAATAACCCATACTAGTCCAGCAAAACCCTGGTTGTACCAGACCATATCAGCAGCCAAGAAAAGAAGCTGGCCCTCGTGAAATTGAGATCTGACAGTTTTTAGAACATGCCACATCCACCATGGCATCTTATTGGCTGGCCCCCCCTAAGAAAACACTCTAATTATAACATTTCCCTCCTGGTTTGCCAGAATCATTGATAAGGTTGTATGTGTTGCAGATTTTCATGGCATTATAATACGATACAAGTATCATTTTCGGTCTCGTTTGATGTATGGAAGGATTTTAAATAATTAATTGTGCTGTTTAAGACCTTTATAAATTATTAATGTTATTAATTGACACTGCAAAACCAAAACCAAAAACATATTTGTTAAATAAACCAATAATCCAAATCTCTCATTGCTATCCATTCTTTAGTTAGATCCTACCATACAACTTTTGTTCAAGGCAAAACTCCAAACCCATCAAGATTAAAGCCTTGATTATAATTAAGAGAACTAAAGATATCGAATCCCAGCTCTCCCATGTGAAAAAAGTCCTATATAAATGCGATATATAGCCAGATCCTGTCAAAATGACTACTACCTCAAGAAAAAGGGGTCAAAACAAGAAGTACTTCTACTACTCAAGATTCTAATTTTTGCATTTAAAGGTTCTAGATCGATGGAGACCATAACTGCTATTGACCGAAGCGTATGCATGATCATATGTTCCATTATTTTTCGTAGGAGGTCAGAAAACTAATTAACAAACTGTCCAACCGAAATGGAGCCTTTCCCGCGGCTTAAGTGCTTTGCGTATTGGTTGGACATTGCCCCAACGGCTACAACTACAAGGGTGGCTTAATCTATTGCTAGAAGAATAAAACCAAATCCAACTACCGAGATCCTCTCTTGCTCCTTTGTTAGCCTCCAAGCTTACCAGAACACATAACAAACCTTTGTTGTTTGTTCCCCAACATTGCACATAAAGAAATATTTCCAAAGGATCGATTCTTTTGTACATTTTGTTGGGGCCGGCCGGCCGGGGAGAGGTTTGTGGAAGTGCTTATGGGATTCATTTCTTTGAGCTTCACGTTGATTTTTGTACGTGTTAATTTGATTGAAAGATGAGAATTTTTTTTTTTCTTTTTGGGGTTGTGTTTCGATTAAGTTTTGTTATTTTATGCTGATTATTGTTCTGTTCATCAAGTGTTCAAGGCCTTTGATCAAGACCCAATTGATATAATATATCTTTTGCAGAAGTTTCAACATTAATTTGTTTTCGCTTCTTTGTTGTCTGCTTGATGATTAAAAATCCAAAAATAGCACAGGAACTTTGAAGAAGATATTTAACTAAATAATGGATGTCATGGATCATGAACAAAAGAAAGGAGAAAGTAGCAAGAATGTGAGGGTGCATTTTGATGTCCCTCGGACAGTTGATTCCTCTAATCATCACCAACGTTCAGGTTCTTTATCTCCATCGTCTTGTTCTTCACTGGATCTTGATGATATTGAGAATGTCCTCGATAGCCTCCCTCCTCAAGAATCTAAAAAATCTACCCTTGAAATGCAAGAACCAACATCATCTGCAGATCATTATCCTCCTCCTTTTCCTCCTGTTGGGAGTATTAACCAAAGTGGATCTGCTCCAATTCAGATGATGCCGGCCGGGCGACCCGCCGGCTATGATCCGAATCGAATTCCGTCGTCGATATTCAGTACTCCAAAATCAACAACAGCTATGGATTGGAGTACGGCTTCGAATGAATCATTGTTCAGTATTCACATTGGAAACAGCAGCTTCTCGAGAGAACATTTTATCATGTTAAATAGATCTGGAGAGTTGCCGAGGACGGATGAGTTAACTGGTCTTCCGACAACTCTTCCCAGTGTTTCCGAAACCGGAGAGGATAATAAAAGCGAGACTGGAGCTAATGCGGAAAAGGACGCTGAGGTAATAGATCAAGGATCAGGGAATGGAGCTTGGTGGGGCAGTTCTCCAAATAATAAGAAGGAAAAAACGAGTACTAAAGTCGACGGCGGCCGCAACTATAATAATACCTCTTACCGTTCCGATGAGAGCAGTCAAAGCGCTCACTCCTTTAATTTTCCGCTGTAAGCAATCTTTTCAATCTAATTTTTGCTATATATAATATATATACATGCATTATATGAAAATGATCAAATAATCTGTTATCAAATGAGCTTACTTTATTAAATGGAAAATAATATATATCTTTATGTTTGTTGTTGGATCAATTATGAGTTAATTACATATGCAAAGAAAATATACTGAAATAATCTTACGAATTTGCTTAAGATTTAACTTATCTGTTAAATCTAATTAATATAAAAGTAATCTTATAATTTAATAAATTACATCAAATTATCTAATTTAAAAGATTAATTTTGTATAATCACACTATTGCTCTCAAATCATGAGCTAGAGAGCGTTATTCTTGACATGCATTTAATTGGCTGTTTCCGGCTGGCCATGGCAGTTTGGCAGGTGATCATAGTGGATTGAGTAGCCCTGCAACATTGGACATGGAAAAGCAGCACCTGCAGCAGCAATTACCACCCCAAAACCCACAAATCATGACTTCAAAGCGTGGTTGGAACAGTATGTTTTGCTGCTTCAGTTTTCGCTCTCGATATTGGACCTGTTGAAACAGATCTTCTAATTTTCCATTAATTAATTATTCCGGACGTAAGGATGGCTAAATGACTTTCCCAGAATTCCTGCCAAACTAGTGATCTAATCGATCTCCAACGTCCTGGCCTCTTATCCGGTCCACACAGATCACGGACAAGATTATTTCAATCATTATGCACGACATAAAAAAAAAAATATATAACTTGTAGTTAAGGATGATTCTTTCTAATTATGTTTGTGGGGAAAAATTAATGGGTTTTCACTTTTTTTAGTGATAAAAATAAGTGATGGGAAAGAGGAGCTCTCCGCTATATATCTATGATGATGATGGTCAAAGATTATATGTATGTCATGTATATACAACATGTATAAGATGGTTGATTTCATCTTTGCTTGGAATGTTTGTAATTAACCGATATTTATCATCATATATATCGTGTTGATGTTTCAGCCCGCCTGTCTTTTGTCTCATATTATTCTTTATAAGAGCATTTTTATTAGTTTAAGGAAATTCATCTTTAAATTTTACTCAATATTCTACTATTTTATATGTCTCTAATCAATTTAAATTCAAGGTACATATTGAATTAGCCATTTATTTTTTATTTAATAATAAAATATTATTAAATTAATATTCTTTCATCTTTGTTGAATAGAATAATAATATTTTAATTTAAATTCAAGATGCCCTAGTGTCTAGTAAATAGAAAAATAATATTTTAACTTTTAACCAAGCAACTGTAGTCTTTTCATCTTTGGAGAATTATTGTACACATTAGCTAAATATTTTTGAATTTGACTAACCCAATGTAGCCATTTTTATTTATTGAAATCTTTTAAATTTTAGTCAAGCACCTCATTTAGCCAAGCCAATAAAAGTGCTCTAAGTACGTCTTGATTTCTACATCCATACATGCTTTATCATGAAACATCATGATTAGTTTCTAAACAATCTTTTATGTTCTTGTAATTAATTTGCTGATCTCTCTCAGCTTGAAAGAATTATGTGCTTAATTAGATTTTTTAGTTAGCTTATATTAATTTGTGGTACTTAGGTCTCTAGAATGGTTGGCCATAATCTAAAAGCAGGCCTGGATCATGTTTTAAGACAAGCAACTCTAGGAAAAATCCGCCATTTATTTTTTCCTTGAAGGAGCCATTCTCTCTCCGTATTCTTTTCGTACAGGCGATTTCCAGCGAAACCCTTCCCTTTTCCCGTCCGTTCCTGGGTGGAGGTGAGTCGGAACTTTGGCTCCGATCACTCTCTCCCCTACCGTTTACTCTCTTCCGACATATTTTTTGTTGTTTCCTTTGGGTTTTTAGTCCGTTAGAGAAGCCGAACCTCTCTTCGCCGGTCTGGTGCTAGCCAACCTTTCCTGACCAGCACCTGTCGTCCCATCCGTTTCTATAGGTACCGATCTTCGAGTTTGGGGGGAGACTCTATTGTTCCAATGGGCGAGTGATCTTTACACGCGACTTTGGCCGTGTGCGTGGCCCACTTACAAAGGCTTCCTGGAGCTTGTTTTGGTGGTTACGTACTTCGTAGGCGTCCTCAGCGGCCCTCCATTTATTAGATCAGGCCGTGGACATTTTTGCTCTAGTGGCACGTAGTTCATACGTGCCACCTCCGTGGCGGTTGGTCTTCTGCCGATGACTGGTGCTTGTGGTGGTTCGTTCTATTTTTTCGGTGTTGTTTTGTTTGTTGATTTTGGTTGTTTTTGAAAAAGCAGTGGTCTAACACCCTCAAATACCTAGAGGGGGTGAATAGGTGTAATTCAAAAACTATGACAATTTAAAATTAAAACAACACAATCAAACAATCAATGAAGCATAACAACAGAAATCAATACACTGATTTTGATCATGGAGGGAAACTTATTTGAATAACCTTTTCAAAATCTGAAACTACTCTGGGTGTAAGACACTACCTTAAATCCACTATAGAAATTATAGTTTGTTACAACTAATTTAAAAATACTCACAAACCCATTGTAGCAGCTAAACTTCACTTGTAACTCCATGAGTGACCCATTCGATCTCTACACGCATGTAGTGCCGAAACTCTGACATTTCTATATCTTCTCACAAAAACATCTTGATTTCTCCATCAAAATAACCTGAAGAACTCTTCCAGCTTGATGAACACGTCCAATCTAATAGACTTGCCAAATCTTTAATCTTGAATGTGTTGTGGTGAGGATATGTAATCCAAGAGAGAAATCTCTTTGAATGTGGGAATGAATTTATCTCAAGGGTTCTTGAGGGAGCCTCTCTTGTATTTGCTCTGTTTTTCTCCACACTGAGCAGAGAACTTAATGATCCTTTTATAGGACTCCATCTGAAACGGCGCTCAAACCCTAGAAAATCTGATCTGTTACAATGCTCGCTTGAGCGAGATGTCGAGCGAGAATCGAGGGAAGTCTCTGCCTGAGCTTCGCTCGAGCGAGGGTCGAGCGAGATCCCTGTCTAAGGTCTTTCTCAAGCCATTTTGATCCTCTTCATGTTGACTCACTCCCACCATAGGTTACAACTCAATTATACAGGTTTTTCACACAAAATTGCCAACCACACAATTTTACCTCAACAAACTCCCCCTATGGCATTTCTGTGACACAACCTCTTACCTATACATTAGACCTAATCCTATCACACCAAAATAGGATTTCCATATAAAAGCTTTTGAGCACAAGATGTATTTCTGCACACTTAGCAAATGGGTAAACGTACCAAAAGAAAATATAAGTGCAGTAAAAGCAGATCAAGGGAGAATACATAAATCACAATACTTAAAACACAATAAAACTAATTCAATATCAATGAGTTCAACAAAAGATCACAACAAAGAGTTAATCCCCAAAATTAGCCAAACACAGCATGGCTACAAACATGAGCTAACATTGGCTACTCCCCCAACGACTTAACTCCCCCTATTCCCCTAAATAAACTCCCATTTTTTGTCACAAATGGTAAATGTGCTCAATTGTCATCTTCTTTGGTCTCCTTATTTTCCTCCTGGTCCAGCTGTTGTTCAATTCTTTATACTTGCGTATCAAGTCTGTCAAAGCGAGTAGTCATGAGAGTAACCTAAGTCTGAAGACTGTTAAAATGAGCATCAATGCATGTATCCAAACGAGTCACTGACTGCTGAATGCTCAGGAGAAACTCAATAATCGCCTACATTGTCGGCTCATTAGACAGTGGTGCTGAAGTCGAGTTGGAAGGAGCCAAGCTAGAATCAGGAACATGAGATGTAAAAGGGCCACTCTTGGTAGTGGGTACTGGAAGGGGATCAGCTCTAGGAATATGTGCCTGACTCAACTGCATAGTCCGGCGTCCAATAAGAGGCTTAAGACTTACTCTAGGCTCGTGGGAAGGGATGAGGACAGACTGAGATAGAGCAATCCTTGTGATGAGACAAGCTAGAGGGAGACCAGCTCGGAAGTTTGACGATTTGTAGGTCTCAATCATGACTCGACAAAGAAGACTATCCAGGTCAATAGAGACATCAGTGAGTAAGGCATGTAGGAGGATGGCACGATCAAGACCAATGTCACTGTTGTGTCTAGTGGGATAAATGTTAGTTAGAACAATCTGACTTACAATAAGATATGCATGGGGAAATGACTTGGTAGCTAAATGAGGAATATCACTCCAAGTCATAGGAGTCCTGGTGAGAAACTGGGCCAAGCCTACTAGGGGCAGGAAGATGAAGATAGGGGTAAACTGGATTGGCCACTCGAGGGGCCCCTAACAAATCTGCCACAAGGTCTGGTGTTACCCATAAAAGTATGTTCTGGATACCCACTTGGAAGGAGCCATCAAATGAAATGTCATGCATGTTGGAGTAAAACTTCCTGACTAACTCCACAGAAGGAGTGGGGTGACCAATGGGTAAGGCAAGCCATTAGCGCGACTCAAAAATTTGAGGAACAACAAGATAAGTTTCCCGGAACTCACCGAGGGAGACCTCATGCTCTACCAAAATGGCGCGGTGAGAGAAATTCTGTGTATAGAGTTCCTCAGCTTGAGGATTGTGGAAATAAGTCTGAGGAACAGGTGTAGTTGTGCGGGGACGGACACATCAAGACGCCATGGAATTGTAAACAGACCCAGCATAGATAGTGAGGCATATGGCATGATGATATGCTTAATGAGTATGCCTAAGATGCTTAATGAGTATGTCTAGGATGCCTAAAGAGTATACCTAAAATGTATGCCTAAAATGCTCAAAATTTTCCCAACAAAACTCCTAATGAGGTGTACAGACCATGCACGAGACCTAGATTATGTCTAAGTGATCAATACACCAAAATAAGTTCAAAATGCAAGATAAATTGCCATTGAGGCATTTCATCGAACATGTGATGTGCACGTTGTAAAAATAAGGGATTCAAAAACCTATGAATGTTTCAACACTCCCTAAATACAACAACAATTCAAAGAAACCAAACATTTCAAGAAGAAATACAAAGGGTTTCCAAAACCCTAGAATGTCCACACACTCCCAATCCAAAAACAACCCAACAATTTCCCTATGAATGGAATGAAAGAAACCAAAAAAAATTTAGAGGAAATTCAAGAAGACAATGCTTACCTTGAGAGGGATGAGATTTGTTGGTAGAAATGAGGATGAATCGGCATGGAGTGAATGTTTGAGAGGAGAGAAAAGTTAGGGAAAAAGAAAGAAGACTGTAACTGGGAGATCGAGACAAAAATGCTTGAGCGAGTAATTAAATGCATTCTCGCTCGAGCGAGTTTTAAACCCTCAAACGAGACATCGAGCGAGATTCTAGCTCGAGCGAGATACACCCTGTCGAGTGATGTAGCGAGAGACACCCAGATTCCAGTTTAAGCACAATTACAACACAGACAACCACGGGACATCATTCTGAACATAAGGGAAGACAATACAGAAAAGAAAACTTACAATATGTCAAAAGTAAAATTGTATCATATTTTCAAAAATCACGCAGATAATAAGAACGAGATCTCACAAGTAATATGAATATGCGTGTTTAGACAGGATCCTTGCTCAATCAAGAAATTTTAACTAAGAGGTGTGAGTGAGGTTGGGCTGAACAAGAAACCATAGATGTTTAGGAGACCCTTACAAATTTTAGAAAGTCAAACCTAATGCTGCTAGGACCTAATATTGGGGTTTAAAAACCCATTTCATGATTAGTATTGCAGCTCTTTTCTCTTCTTCTTTTTCTTTTCTGTGCCCCATTTTTTTTTCAAATAGGGGCAAGAGCCTCTTCATTTTCTTTTCTCGTTTGAGGTATATAGGTTTTTGCACAAGTCATCTAGCTCGAGGTCAATTCTGAACATAAGTATGACTCCCATACACTTTTGATTGCTTCCCTAAAAACTCACATGTGATCAAATGTCAAGAGATTGAGCTAGGCTTGTAGTGTGTGTTGCAAAACACGAATTACAAGTGACACACATGTCTCACACCTTTGCAACACAAACCTATGATATAATTTTCAACTGACACATGCTTGAAGAAGAAATATTTAGCACTAAGGCTAGGAATTTTGATTAGGAAAAATAAGTACTCCAACCATATCTCAAAGCCAGACTAGATGGGAAGAAACAAAAACAAATAAATAAATAAACGACACAGAGGAAAGACACAATAAAAAAAATGAAATGTATGCAATGTATGAAATGCATGTTACACCTCTTATGTCAAGGCACAAATACCAATAGCCTTTCTAAGGCATTCAAAGCGAATGCCATCTAAAGGTTTGGTAAAGAGGTCGGCTAATTGATGTTCAGTGGGAATGTATTCAAAAGTAACCATATGTGTTTCTACAAGTTCCCGAATGAGATGATGCCTAATGTCAATGTGCTTAGTCCTAGAGTGTTGGACATGATTTTTGGAGATGTTGATAGCACTAGTATTATCACAATAGACACTCATCACACTCTGAGTAATGCCCTAGTCACATATCATTTGTTTCATCCACATCAATTGAGTACAACAACTCCCAGCAATAATGTATTCAGCCTTAGCTGTAGATAAGGAGATGAAATTTTGTTTCTTACTCATCCAAGTAACAAGATTTGTTCCCATATAAAAGCATCCACCCAAAGTACTTTTTCTATCATCAGCATTGCCAGACCAATCAGCATCAGAGTATCCTGCAAGTTCAGTATTTGAGTCTCTAGAATACCAAATTCCATAATTTATTGTCGCATTTACATAGCGAAGTATTTGCTTGACGGCCACAAGATGTGACTCTTTGAGATTCGCTTGGAATCTAGCACAAACCCCAACGCTAAATGCAATATCTGGTCTACTAGCAGTGAGGTACAGTAGACTCCCAATCATGATTCTGTATAAAGATTGCTCAACCATCTTTCCTAACGCATCAGCACTAAGTTTTACACTTGTGTTCATAGGGGTTCTGGCATGGTTATTCCCATCTAACCCAAATTTTTTAGCAAGTCCTTTGCATATTTTAACTGAGATATGAACAGTCATTCATCCAATTGTTTCACTTGGATTCCCAAGAAAAGGTTAGCTCACCAACCATACTCATCTCAAATTCATTCTTTATTTCCTCAGCGAACTCGAGAGTTAGAGCATTAATGGATGATCCAAAAACAATATCATCCACATAGATTTGAGCAACAGTTATCTCCTCACCAGCTTTCTGGATGAAAATTGTCCTATGAACACTTCCTCGCAAAAACTTGTGTTTCAAAAGATATGAAATTAGCCTCTCATACCAAGCTCTGGGAGCTTGTTTCAAATCATATAAGGCCTTATTCAACCTATAGACATGATTTGGATATTTTGGATCCTCAAAACCTTTCGGTTGCTCGACATACACTTCTTCTTGACGGATTCTATTGAGAAACACACTCTTAACATCCATTTGGTAGAGTTTGAAACACATATGGAAAACAATGCTCAAAAGTATTCGGATTGACTCAATTCTTGCAACCGGTACAAATGTTTCATCAAAGTCAATTCCTTCTATTTAGGCATAACCTTGTGCTACCAATCTTGCCTTGTTCCGCACAATCATACCATTTTCATCAGATTTGTTCTTGAAAATCCATTTGGTGCTTACAACATTGTGTTTTTCCGGCCTTGGGACCAAGAACCATACATCATTTCTCACAAATCGATTAATTTCTTCATGCATGGCATTGGTCCAGTTTTCATTCTTTAAAGCTTTTTCCACTCTTTTTGGTTCAATCTGAGAAATATAGCTTGAGTGAGCTAATTGACTTATCACTTTCTTTCTCAATCCCATCCCTTCATTTACATTCCCGATGATATTATCCTGAGGATGATTTAGCTTCACTCTTGAAGAGGGCTCGTTGTGGATATGAACATTTTCATTTGATGAGGTCTCTAGACCTTTATTAAGTTCACTAGAGTCTTCTTCAGTTTCACTTGGTGTCTCAATTTGATCTCGGTTCAACTCCTCTTTAGGAGTATCATTCACAACCACATTGATTGATTCCATGACAGTTTGAGTACGTAGATTGTAACATCTGTAAGCACGACTGTTTCTGAAAAAACCAAGAAATATTCCTTCATCACTCTTAGGATCAAACTTACCCAGGTTTTTCCTATCTCTCAAAATGTAACACTTGCTCCCAAATACCCTAAAGTACTTCACATTGGGTTTCTTTCCTTTCCATAACTCATATGGTGTCTGGGAAGTGCTAGGTCGAGGGTAGATTCTATTCACAATGTGGCATGTTGTGTTTACCGCTTCACCCAAAAAATGAGCAGAAATTTTTTCCTATGCATCATGACCCAAGCCATTTCCTAAATGACTCGATTTTTTCTTTCAACTACTCCATTTTGCTGTGGAGTAATAGGGGCTGAGAATTCTTGACCAATGCCTTGTTCATCATAGAATTTTTTTAGGCTTGAGTTATCAAATTATCGTCCATGGTCACTCCTAATTCTGACAACATGGTTCCCTAGTTCATTTTGAAGTTTCTTACACAAGTTTCTTTTCACTTCAGGAGTTTCACCCATCTCCCTCAAAAACTCTACCCAAGAGTATCTAGTGAAATCATCTACCACCACCAGTATGTATTTCTTTCCCCCTAGACTCTCCGTCCTAGAGGGTCCCATAAGATCAATGTGCAATAACTCTAAGGGTCGTTTGGTCAAGATATCTGTTGTGTTCTTGTGGGCTGCTCTAACTTATTTTCCCACTTGACATGACCCACACACAGAGACCTCAACTTTACATAGCTCGGGCAATCCTACCACCATTTCTTTCTTTGCAATCTTAGATAGATTTATGTGATTTACATGTCCAAGTCTTTGATGCCAAAGGGTAGTGGTCTCACTCTTAGCAATATTACAACTGTACTACGAGCTAGGAGCAACACCATAACAGTTATTAGATGTTCTGATTCCTTGCATCAAACAATGTCCATTGTTATATGAAATAATGCATCTTTCTTTTGAAAATCGTACTTTAGCATCGTTATCACACATTTGACTTATGCTAAGAAAATTTGCTTTTAATCCATCAATAAATAGAACTTCCCTCAACACTGGTAGTCCAGAGATGTTAATTTCACCTTTTTCAATTATGTTTGCTTTTCCACTATCTTCAAATGTCACTGTACCACATTTGTACTCTTCAACCATTTTAAACAGGCTTCGATTACCAGACATATGTTGAGAACATCCATTATCAAGATACCATAGTGAGGTATCCCGAGTCTTTAGAGTAATGTGAGCAATGTGACATGTGTTTTTTTCCTCCTTCTTGATCCACACCCTTTTATCTTTTGGAGATGTGACTTGTTTACCCTTCTGGGTAATGGTCAAATAGTCTGTCTTGGCATTCAACCAATCTTGGAGCCATGACTTGATTCAGCAAATTTTGATGACCTAATCTTGGAGCTCTCTTTCCATTTCTCACTTGATGTCCACTTAGTCTATAGCAATTTGGCCGGATGTGACCAAACTTACCTCAATTATGATAGACGCGATTTTCTTTGTAAGTTTGTTGTTTCCTGAAGGATGAGCCATACCTGGGAGCATTCCTGACATTCTTGCTTCTGTTTGAATCATGCACATTGCTACTTTTGGAGAGTCTAGGATCATTTATGGTAAGTCTTTTCAATTTTAAACAGTCTGTCCTCACATGACCTATCTTCCCACAGTAATGACACACTGGCCTAGTGTTGTAAGCTCTTTGGTTCTCATGAGGTGGAAATATGGGTTTCTTTCTCTTTTCAGATCTATGAGCATCCTTGTTATGAGTAGATGTACGGACAAAAGTAGTTTTCACCAAGCTGTTCTGAGGGGTTTTTGAGCTTGTACCCACTTTGAATTTTCCTCCAACATATCCTATTCCACTCTTGTCTTTTGAAGACTTCCCAAGACTTAAGATTTTGTCCAGATTTTATTTTCCAGTGAAAAAAGTTTTCAATCTATCATTCAGCTGGATTAACTCATTCTCTTGACTTTTCACAACATCTTTCAAGGACTCATTTTCCTTTTGCAACTGATTAGTCAACATGTAGGCTTCATCCAATTTGCCTTGAAGCTCATCATTTTCTTGTTTGCACATATTTATCTTTTTAATGTGTGCTTTGTTGACTTTTCTCAATTTTACGCACTCCAAGTAGATTTTCTCATATATCTCTTGCAATTGATCTTCACACTTAGACTGATTTCCAGATATGCTACAATCATCAGAAATTTATTCACTGCACTGATTTGTTTCCCCAACAGAGGATGTAAACGCCATGTAGTTGAGGTTCCTTTTGGGAGTAGAGTTATCAGATAAGTCACTTCACTCGGACTCACTTTCACTCAAGGTGGCAATCTTTGACTTTTTTTTGCTCCTTTTATAATTGGCACACTCTAAGCGAATGTGTCCAAAACTATGACATTCATGACATTGAACTTGTGTCTTGTTTTTATTGGCTCTGGTGTAACTCTTTGAGCTTTTTTCCTTGTTCTCTGAGCCTGAGCCTCCACTGTATCTTTCAAACTTTTTCTTCTCCTGTCTTGGGCCCTTGTTATTTCTAGTAGCAAACATTTTTCTAAATTTCTTAGCATAAAAGACTATCTCTTTATCACTCATAGCTAATTCATCAGAAGATTCATCTGACTCCTCCCAAATAGTATTAAGAGCAATGGATTTGTTTTTCTTATCCATTGGTAGAGTGTGTTCATAGGTTTGTAGAGAACCTACCAATTCTTCAATTCTCATGGTGTCTAGGTCCTTACTTTCCTCTATGACAGTGACTTTAGGATGAAATCTCTCAGGGAGAGATCTAAGGACTTTCCTTACAACTCTATTTTCAGGAATCTTATCTCCTAAGTTAAAACGGGAATTCACAATGTTGTTCAACTTAGCATAGAAGACATCAAAGGTTTTATCCTCTTTCATTCTAAGTTCTGCCAAGTTGGTGGTCAGCATTTGGAATTTCGAGTTTTTCACGGCCCTAGTTCCTTCATGGGTAATCTTAAGAATGTCCCAAGTCTCTTTGCTTGTATTACACATGGAGATTCGTTTGAACTCCTCTTGGGACATGGTCATAAAAATTTCATTTAGGCCTTGACTATTCCAGTTAACTTCATTCAACTCATCTTTTGAGTAGTCATCCACATTAATGGAAACTTCTACTCCATTAACAGTTTTGACAGGTTGTTTCCATCCTCTAGTCAGCAAGACCCATACACGTTCATCTATGGACTTGAGAAAAGCTCGCATTCGAACTTTCCAGTAATCATAATTTCCACCATCTAAGTATGGTGGTGATGTGAGAGATTGAGACCTATCCATTAAGACCACTAAAGTAGGATCACACTCAGGAAATAAATCCTAATGGAGTGAACCCTCTCTGATACCAATTGAAAAGACAGTGGTCTAACACCCTAAAATACCTAGAGGGGTGGTGAATATGTGTAGTTCAAAAACTATGATAATTTAAAATTAAAACAATACAATCAAACAATCAATGAAGTATAAAAACATTTGAAAAACCTCTTCAAAATCTAAAATCACTCCGGGTGTAAGACACCACCTTAAATCCACTATAGAAATTATAGTTTGTTACAACCATTTTAGAAACACTCACAAACCCATTGTAACAGCTAACTTGGCTTGCAACTCCACGAGTGACCCACTCGATCTCTACATGCATGTAGTGTCGGAATTTCGACCTTTCTATAGCTTATTACAAGAACATCTTGATTTCTCCATCAAAGTAACCTGAAGAACTCTTCTAGCTTGATAAACATGTTCACTCCAATGGACTTGCCAAATCTTTAATCTTGAATGTGTTGTGGTGAAAATATGTAATCCAAAAGAGAAATCTCTTTGAATGTAGGAATGAATTTCTCTCAAGGGTTCTTGAGGGAGCCTCTCTTGTTTTTGCTCTGTTTTTCTCCACAATGAGTAGAGAACTTAATGATCCTTTTATAGGCCTCCATCTGAAAAGGCGCTCAAACCCTAGAAAATCTGATCTGTCACAATGCTCGCTCGAGCAATATGTCGAGTGAGAATCGAGCGAAGTCTTCGCCTAAACTTCGTTCAAGCGACATGTCGAGCGAGAGTCGAGCGAAATCTCTGCCTGAACTTCGCTCAAGCAACTGTCGAGCGAGATCCTTGTCTAAGGTCTTTCTCGAACCATTTTGATCATCTTTATGTTGACTCACTCCCACCATAGGTTACAACTCAATTATACAGGTTTTTCATACGAAATTGCCAACCACTCAATTAAATAGCTAAAAAGACATTAATACAACATAGACAAACATTAACTATATCACCCAGCATTCTAATATAAAAGTCGATTCTCAAGGACGAAGACCTTTCTCTGAACTCTCTAGGTTTATATACAGACTCCTAGGGTTGTATGTTAACTTTGACATTGGAGATTCCCCGGCCTAATCAAGGCCCCTTTCCTCTGAGTTATCTTTAAGTGTGTAAGTAAAACTTGAATACCCTAATGGCATCGTTTATGGGATCCTTATAAACTTCACGTGTCTTTCGTGTAGACTTGACAATTTTTTTAAGAAGAACTCAAAAACCTTATTGAAGGGACTCGTCGTCCTGACACCACCTATTGGTATCCTACTTTCAAGGTAATACACACATAAACAAATACATACATGCATCCATACATGCACACATACATATATATATACATACATACATACCTACCTACTACATACGAACGTACGTACACATATACAAGCATACATATATTTGTATGGTTGTATGTAGGTATATATGTATATAAGTATACATACATATATACACACACAAATACATACATACATATAAATACATACATACATATACATAAACACAACCACATACACATAAATGCATACATGCACACATACATAAATATAAATACATACATACATACATACATACATATATACATACAGATATAAATGCATACATGCACACATACATACATACATACAAAAGTACATAGAAACGCACATACACACATACATACATACATACATACATAGATACATATTTGTGACTAAAGTGAATATCTAAAAGAACATTGATTTGATAAAGGCAAACACAAACCATCTCAGCCATTATCCTAGTGTAAAAGCTGATCTCCAAGTATAAAGACCTCTTTCTTAACTCTATAAGTTTATGTACAAACTTCTGAAGTAATATATTAACTTTAGCATCGGAGAATTTTCGGCCATCACCAAGACTATTTTTTTTTTTAGATTTCTTTGAGTGTGTAGGTAAAAGTGTTATAGGATCCTGACTAAAGTAAACATGTGAAAGAACATTGTCCTTACAAAGGCAAACACAACTATCACATCCAGTAACATAGTGTAAAAATCGATCCTCAAGTACAAAGACCTCTCTATGAACTCTTTATGTTTACGTACAAGCTTTTAAGTTAATATACTAATTTTGGCATTAGAGACTCTCTAGCCTCCACCAAGGCCACATTTTCATAAGTTTTTTTTTTAGTGTACAAGTGAAAGCATTAAATGATTCTATCTAAACTGAACAGCTGAAAGGATATTGTCCTACTCTCAAGGACATACATATACATACATATATACATACATGCACACATACATACATACATACATATGTATGTACAAATATTTATACATACAAAATATACATAAAGATACATACATGCAAAAATACATAAGTATAAATACACATACATACATACACACACATACATAAATACAAATATGCACACATACATGCATATATAGATACAAAAGTACATATAAATGCACATACACTCATACATACATACATAAAGACATATATACATACATACATACACACACATACATACATGTACATATACATACATACACACGCACAAACAAACATACATATATACAAAGATACATAAGTACATACAAATACTCATACACACTATTAGAGAACTTTGTTTCAATTGGTCCTAATAGACTATGAGGGATCATTGAGTAGTCAACGGGCAGTCAAGACCCTAGCCTATCAAGTCCAACGATCCCCACCTAAAGGGAGTCGATGGGCTTCTACAAGATAGTCAATTGATGAATAAGATTCATCTATAAGGAGACTCGTAGAGGGTAAGGACTGATGTGACTTGTTGCCTTAACATTCCGTTGACATACCGTTTCTGACTCCTTGACATGAGTAACAAAAGGGGGACAAATAAGAAAAGTCAGTAGAATAAAATAAGTTTGAAAACCACACTACATTCATGACATTGTCTTAGAAGTCATGCCACGTTAAAGGATTTTAACTAAAGTGAACAGCTGGAAGGACATTGGCCTAATGGAGGCAAACATAAACTATCTCACCCATTATCCTAGTGCAAAAGTTGATCTTTAGGTACAAAGACTTCTCTTTTATCCCTCTAAGTTCATGTACAAACTTCAATGCTGATATACAAAGACCACCACCAAGACTCCATTTTCTTGAGTTTCCTTTGATGTGCAGGTGAAAAAGTTAAAAGATCTTAATTAAAGTGAACATTTGAAAGGTCATTGGTCCGATGGAGGCAAACATGAATTATCCCGCCTTATGTAAAAGTCGATCCTCAGGTATGAAAATCTCTATCCGAACTCGTTATGTTTATGTACAAATTTTTAAGGTGATATACTAACTTTTGGATAAAAAACTCTCCGACCTCCACGAAGACCCCCTTTCCTTGACTTTTCCTTGAGTGTGCGGGTGAAAATGATAAAAGATCTCGACTAAAGTGAATACCTTAAAGAATAATGGCCCAATGGAGGCAACCACGAACTATGCCGCCTAGTATCCTAGTGTAAAAGTCGATCATTAGGTACGAAGAGCTCTTTTTGAACCCTTTATTTTTACTTACAAACTTTTAGGATGATATACTAACTTTGACATCGGAGACTCCTTTGCCTCCACCTAGATCTTATTTCTCTGAGTTTTTTTTGGTTGTGCACGTGAAAGCATTAAAGGATGCTGACTAAAGTAAACGGTTGAAAGGACATTGGTTCAATGGAGGCAAACACAAAATCTGTAATCCCTCCGATCCCGCAGGGGTCTGAGAGTTACTTTCTATCACAAAAACCCTTATTTTGACAATATAATTAGACTCCAAATTCTCCAATATCATCTAAAGCTTTGTTTCAAAATCATTTTTCTCAATATCATCAATTCCAAAAATGTTAAGTCACTAGAATACAACAAATTTTTTTAATAAACTTTGCCAATACTTATGTAAAACTCTATATGCTTATCCATCATTCTTAGAACTTCTCACCCAAAACTTTATAATCTGATCCCTTAGCTAAACCATCAAACTCATTTGAAAAGTGTTATGAAGATAATGTGTAAGTTATCAACAACTCAATAAGCAAAACACATATACTAGTATGTGAACATGAGCATTTATAACTTCATCATGCGTAATATAATATTTACCTTCATAGTTTAGAGAACCAAACTTTTACTTTCAAAATGCAAAAACAAACTTGTTACAAACATTAGAGTGAAACCTTCTAAAATCATTTTTATTCAAAAATCATTTGGCATATAAAGTCTGAAACGTTTTATTTAAATCATAATAACATGTTTAACCCCCATATTAGGGTTCTGCCACATTTATAACCAGTGGTCAGACCACATAATGCCATGTTTAACCCTATGGTTAGACCGTATCCACTATTCTTATTAGTGATTGGTCCACTATTCTTATCTATAGTAGGATCGTATCCGCTATTATTATCCTTGGTAGGGTCGTATCAAAATAATATAAAACATAAGAATTTCACATATTTGAAATAGCAAAGTCAAAAATACATTTTTTTATTCACAGCAAAACTTTTACCACTCATAATTCAGAAACATTTTCATGTTTTCAAAACCACACTTTTCAAACAACTCTTATTCACTCTTTCAGTTCAGAACAGAATACATAAAATAGGCTCATATCTATACCAGTCATGACATAACAATATTTTCTCTTATCAAAACTCATGTAAATGCAAAATAAACATCTGAGGTTGTTTTCATATTTTATGCATTCCTTTTAAAACCAACCTTATTTTATTTATTTTATGCAAAACTAATATATGAACCCCGCTTACCTGAAGTTTTTAACTTTTCTAAATCTTTCTCATGATAGTGTCAATAGAAATTCAATCATCACCTATTAAATAGTCAAGCTTAACTTTCGTAATCCTGGTCGAATAAATATATCGATACCTAAACCTGAAATTCCAATGCTAACCTTTTAAGTTCCTCAAAACCTAAAATTTCTCATAACTCTAAAAATGTCACCAGTTCCCAAATTCTTTAATATTCACTTCATGTCTCTGATTAAAACATTAAAACTCCAACTCATTTCTAATGAGGTCTAATTATAATATATAAAACTAAATAACACAATTATATCAAAATCATTAAAGTAGAAAATCATAATTTTTTCCAACTCAAAAATAAACTCAAATAAAATTTTGACAATAAAATTTTATGCTTACTATACTTTCTAAAATCCATATTTTACAAAACATATAATATTACCAAGTAGTATGATTCAAACCTTTGTTTATTTAAAATAAAACCTTCACAAAAATAAAAACTAGAATTAAGATAAAACCCACATAAAGACATGGTATTTTAGTAATATATGACAAAAGTTGTGGCCTCTATGGAGAAAGCACAAAATATAATAGGACGTAGAAGTTTTACTTGACTTCCAATTCTATCCATGCAATTGAATTTAACTCACCGAGCAAAGAGAAAGATTCGCGGCAGAAGGAGGAGATTGACACTGGGTAGACATCGACAACAGTGAGGCTAGGAACAACGGTAGCTTACTGCGTGAGAGAGAGTGATGAGAGG
Source organism: Platycarya strobilacea (assembly GCA_036898215.1). Classification (NCBI taxonomy): domain Eukaryota; kingdom Viridiplantae; phylum Streptophyta; class Magnoliopsida; order Fagales; family Juglandaceae; genus Platycarya; species Platycarya strobilacea. The sequence continues at coordinate 11,748,613 of CM072546.1, read as the reverse complement.
GAGACAAAGAGAGATCGAGAGTGGTGAGAGCAAGAGGGAGAGAGGGAGAGAGGGAACTAATGTAGAGAGAGCAAGCCGTGAGGGAGAGATAGTAAGCCTTATCGAGAGAATGTGACAACGACAGAGGCTCAAGAGGTGTAGTCTTGGCAAGGTGGTTTGAGTGTGGAAAGGTCGTTGGCATGGTGGAGGAGGACAGGCCGACTTTGTTGTTGCTTTGTTTTTGGAGAAGGAAAACTGAGGTGCTTCGGTAGCTAGGCCCAGTGGCTATGCGGGTTTTAATTGCAGTTTTGTGTGAAGTGCATGACTTTGGTGGTGGTGGGAGGTTGCAACGTGGTGGGTTTCTATTCCTTCGATGGTTTCAGTTTGGCCGTTGGTCACGAGGAGTAGTTTTTGTAAGGTAGTAGCTCTCAATGCATGGTTGTGGCAATGGAAAAGGGTTGGGAGGGTTGGAGTTGGGCTATCGTGGAGGAGCCTAACAAATGTGCATCAACAAGGATCGATATACCCATGAGGGCTTTGCAAGAGTTATGAAACTAAGGTGTAAATATATAGGTGTCACCATGAACCCTAGTGGAAGATGTGCATGTGGAGGATACAGACAGTGAAAAAAGATTGTAGTTTGAAAGGAAAGTCGAACGCATACCTATCTATAATATGAGTTGTTGTCGAGAATGAAGTAGAAAGCAAAACTGTATAATGGAGAATGCATTTGAGACATGCATGACAGGGAGGGTTGGTTTAAGAATTTTTAAAGAAAATGAGACTGCTTGAAAAAGATAACCAATCTTTCAAAACAAATATATAGAAAACATGGGATAGATCTCGTAAATAAGTAAGACCTCAACCTAAATTCTAAAATTAATCTAACTTGTCCCACAAGTTTCTCGAGTAATATAAAAAATCTTACCCAATCCACAATATTTAAAATTTTTTATGAAAGATGGAAAGCTCACAAATAAAAATAAATAAAATGAATAAAAAAATAAAATTTATATTTGAGAAAAAACAAAATTTTTGACCCATAGCCTATTAACGAAATAATCGCAAAAATCTCAAATGGATTTTTCAATCATGTAAATCTAAGAAAAATAAAAATTTAGAAAATAATTTGACGGTGGGGCGAGATGTTACAAAGTCCTCTTTCAGAATTCTCTAAATTTATGTACAAACTCTTAAGATGATATACTAACTTTGGTATTAGACTCTCTAGCCGACTCTCTAGCCTCCACCAAGATCCATTTTCCTGAATTTTCTTTGAGTGTAACAGTGAAAGCATTATAGAATCCTAACTAAAATGAACAACTGAAAGGATATAGGCATGGCGTAGGCAAACACGAACTATCTCACTCAGTATAAAAGCCGATCCTCAGGTACAAAAACCTCTACGTACAAACTCTTAAGGTAATATACTAATTTTAACGTCAGAAACTCTCTGGTCTAACCAAGGTCTTTCCTCTGAACTCTCTTTGACCGTGCAGTGGAAAAACAAGATTAGGCCCTAGTTATGCCATCTGTGGGATCTTTATAGGTTTTTTGTGTCTTTCGTGTGCCTTCGACAACCTTTTTTCAGAAAAACTCAAAGACAAAGATTGAAGGGACTTGTCGTCCTCACACCCCTATTGGTATCCTACTCTTAAGGACATCACACATATATACATAAATATATTCATACATACAAATAGACATACATACATATTTGTACATACATATACCAATAGGTAAATATAAACGCACTTATATATTGTTAAGGATTTTTTTCCAATCAGTTCTATTAGTAAGACCACGAGGGATCATTAAAGAATCAACAATTAGTGAATGCACATATACCTTATAGCCTTCACGTGTCCTTCTTATGCCTTCGACAAGCCATTTTAGAATACATTTGGATGTTGAGAGTATTTGTGAATAGTAATAAAAAATAGGAAAAAAGTAATAATAAAATATTGAATAGTAATTAAGAAGTAATAATAAAGTAATAAATAGTAGTTGAAAATATTTGAAATTGTTTGAATAGTAATAAAAGTAGGTAAAAAGTAATATTAAAGTAGTGAATAGTAAAGAATGTTTGAAAATATTTGAATAGTAATAAAAGTAAGTGAAAAATAATAATAAAGTAGTGAATAGTAGTAGAAAATGCTTAAGAATGTTTGAGAATACTTTGTTTCCAAACCTAAGATAAAGACTAAACAGCTCGTCGCCCTAATATCCCTCGATGGTATCCTACTCTCAATGACATACATGCACACATACGTACGTAAATACATTCATACATATATAAGACATTGATACATGCATACATAAACAACTACATATGGACGCGTATACACACTATGATGGGATGTTTTCTAATCGGGCCTAATTGTAAGCCAGCAAGGAATCATTGAGGAGCCAACGGGCAGTCAAGGACCTCATTCGAGCCCACCCAAGTCCAACGATTCTCACCTAAAGGGAATCGGTGGGCCTCTATGAGATACTCAGCCCATGAAAAAAACTCATATATAAAGCGACTCGTAGACAGTTTGGACTGATGTCACTCCCTACCTTGCACCCCCCGATGGTATTCTACTCTCAAGAACTTGTGCAGATAGGTAGGTTGGATTTTCTTAGGTCTTTTCTTTTCTTAGGCATTATCTTTTCTTTGGTCTCTTTTTTTCTTCTCTTAGGTCCTCCTTTCTTTTTGGTCTTTTCTTTTCTATTCTTAAATGTTTTTTTTCTTTTTTAGTCTTTTCTAGTCGTTTTCTAGTTTGGTCTGATCCGGTCTGTTCTAGTCTGGTTTGATCTGGCCAGTCTGGTATGGTTTTATTTGGTTTGGCTTGGTGTAGTTTGATTTGGTCTGGTTCGATCCCACATAGTTAGTCTAGTTATGTTCAATTTGGTCTAGTCTGTCCCATTGGGTCAAGTCTGGCTCGGTCTGCTCTAGTTCTGTTTGGTTTGGTCCAGTCCAATCAACTCTGCCCTAGTCTGGTTCGGTCAGGTCTATTCTTGTCTGGTTCGGTCAGGTCTATTGTATGGTCCGATCAGGTTTGTTCTTGTTTGGTTTGATCAGGTCTGGTTCAGTCTGTTTTGCTTCAGTTTGTTCTAGTCTGATTTCATCCGATCTAGTTCGGTTCAGTTTGGTTCAGACTAGACTGACGTGACCAGACATTGATCAAATCAAAACAGACTAGACTCGGACCATATCAGACTAGACTAGACTAGATCCAATCTTGTCTCGTCTAGTCTAATACAGTCTTGTTTGCTCTACTCTAGTCCAATCCTGTTTGGTTTGGTCTTGTTCAATTCGGTATAGTTTGCTCAAATTTGGTCTAGCTCAGTTCGGTCTAGTTTAGTCTAGTTCGATCTTGTCTGGTCTAGCTTGAGCAAGTCTGGTCCGATTCAGTTTGGTATTTCTCGTTTGTTTGGATCTAGTCTAGTCTAGTCTGATATGGTCCAAGTCTAGTCTGATTTGATTTGATCGTTGTTTGGTCACGTCCAGTCTAGTCTGAACCAAACCGATTTGGACTAGATCGGACCAGAGTAGAGCAAACCGAACTAGACCAAATGGGACCAAGTTGAACCAAACCCAAAAAATCATCCATGCCAAACCATACTAGCTCGAACCAACCATACAAGATCGAACCGAACCAAATAGACCGAACCAAACCTAACAGGATCAGACTAAATAGGACCCAACCAGACCAAACCAAACCAAACCAAATCAAACCGAAAGGGACAAGAACGAACCAGACCAAATCTGATCAGACTAGATCAAAACATAACAAAACGGATCAAATTAGGCCAGATCGAATCAGACCGAACTAGATTAAACTGGTACACACCAAACCAAAATGACCTAACCAGACCACATCGGACGTGACCAGATCGGACTAGACTAGACCAACTTGAACTAAACCATAACAGACTATATCATACCCGACCAAACCGGACCACACTGTACCAAACTGGATCGATCAAGACCAAACCAAACCAGACTATATCGCACCAGAGCAAACCTGACTAGACTAGATTGGACCAAATTGGACTAGACCAGACCGAACTGGACTAGACCAAACCCGACCAGACTGAAACAAACCAGACCAGACCATACAAGACTCGAGTAGATTGCACTAGAGTAGACTAAACTAGATCGGAATGGATTGACCAAACCAAATCTGACCGAATTGGACTAAATTGAATTAGACTAGACCAAACTGGACAAATTAGACCAGACTAACATAATGACCTAGACCGGACTAGACTCGACCAAACTGTAGACCATATGAGATCGAACCAAATTAGATTAGACCAAACCGAACCAAACCATATCGTACCAGACCAGACTGAACCATACTGTATTAGACCTGATCAAATCAAACCAAACCAGACTATACCAAACTAGACCAGATCAAACTATACCATATTGAACAAGATAAGACCAAACAAGACCAGAGCAGACAAAATCGAACCAGCTATGACCAGACCAAATCGAACTGAATTGGACTTAATTAGACTTATCAAGATTGGACAAAACTAGATCGAACCAAACCGGATCAAACCAGACCAAATCGAACCACACCAAACAGACATAATCAGACCATACCAGTCTAGATTAGAATGAACTAGACTATACCAGACCAGATTGGATCTAACTAGATTAAACCAGACCATACTAGAGTAGACCAGGCCAGACCAAAACAGATTGAACCAGACAAGACTGATTCAGATTAGACCAAACTAAACCAAACTAAACCAAAGCAGACCATACCTAAGGAGATCGGAGTATACTAGACCAAACTAGATTGAAATGAACTAGACTAGACTCGATCAGACCAGACCGGACTGAACAAGATCAGACTGAACTAGTCTAGAAAAAAATTGAACCAGATTAGACCCGACCAGACCAAATTGAACTAGGCTAGACCTGATCGGACAAACCAGACCAAACCACAACAGACCAAACCAGATCAAACCGGACCAAACCAGACAAAATTAAAGTGTAACAAAATAGATTAGACGAGATCGGAATGAACCAAACCGAACTATACAAGATCAAACCAGACCAAATTGGACTAGACTCGATTAGACCAAACTGGACCATACCATTAAAAATCAGACTAGATCAGACCGGACTAGATTAGACCAGACTAGACCAAATCAGAGTATAAAAAAAGGGATCAGAACAGATCAGATCAAAACCAGACCGAACAATACAAGACCTAACAAGACCAAATTGGATCGGGCTATACCATAAAAAATTGAACTAGACCAAACCTCACAAGACCAGACTAAATCAAACTAGACTGAGCTAACTAGATCAAACAAGCCCAAACCAAACTAGACCAAACTTGACTAAACCAGACTGAACCATATTAAATCAGACCGAACCAGACCAAACTAGATCCAATCGGATGAGATCAGATAAAAAAAAAATCTAACCTGACTAGGTTAGACTGGACCAGACAAGAATAAATCGGACCAGACCTAACTGGATTAGACCAGACCAAACTCAATTGGAACAATTAGGACAAGACCAGACCAGACCAGACTAAAACAGGCTGGACTAGACTGACCTAACCAGAGCATACCGAGATGAGACCAAACTAAATTAGACTTGACCAAACCAGAACGATCTAGGCTAGACCAGACTGGACTAGCCTAAACCAAGCTATACCAAACCTAACCAGACAAGACATGAGAAGACTGGACCAAACTAAACGGGACAAGACCGATCCAGACCTGATGGGATTAGAATGAAATGGACCCAACCAAACCATACTGAACCAGGCTAGACTAAACCGAACCGGCTCAGACCAAACCAAACCAGATCAGGCTGGACCAAACAAAATCAGATCGGACTAGACCAGGTTAGACCATAAAAAAAGGACCAAAACAGATCAAATCGAACTAGACCAAACCAGACCAGATTAGACTAGGCCCGATCGGACTGGACTGGATCATACCATATTATAAAAAATTGGACTAGACTAGACCGTACCAGGTCAAACCAAATCAGACCAAATCGAACCAGACTAGATGGGACTAGATCAGACTAGCTCCAACTAAACTAGACCAGACATGACTGAACTAGACCAAACCGGGCCATACAGTATTAGACTAGATCGAACTAGATTGAACCATATTGAACCAAACAGATCTAACTAGGCCAGACCGCACCAAATTAGAGCACACCGGATAGATTAGATTAGGCTGAATAAGACTAGACCAAACCAAGCCGAATAAGACTAGACCAGATTGAACAAGACCAGACCAGACCAAACTAGACCCAAGCAGATCGGACTAGACAAGACCCAATAAGATTGGAACGGACAAGACTAGAACGGATGGTACTGAATTAAACCTAATTGGACCAGACAAGAGATTGAACCCGATCGGTCCAAACCAAACTATAATAAACCAGAATGGACATACCAAATCAGACTAAACCAAAGCCAAATCGAATCAGACTAGTCTCAACCAAACCAAATCGGACTGGACCATACTAAACCAAATCGAACCCAACCAGACTGGACCATACAGTACTAAATCAGACCAGATCAAACTAAACTAGACCAAACTAGATCGAATTGGACTAGATTGAACCAAATTAGACCAGACTTGACCAAGCTTAAACAAATCATACCAGACTAGACAAGACTCGAGCAAACTGGCCTAGACCAGACCGAATCGAATCATAATGGACTGAATTGAACTTGACCAATCTAAATTGGATTGGACCAGACCAGATTGAACTAGACCAAAGCACCAGACTAAACATAATGACTTAGACCAGACGAGATAGACCGGATAGATCCGACCAGACCTGATCAAATGGAACTAGACTAGATTTGACTTGACTAGACTAGTCCAAATCAGATTGAACCAAACTAAACCAAACCGAACTAGATCTGAATGAATCAAACTGAATTGGTCTTGATTGGACTAGACAAGATTGAATCGAATTGACCGAAATAGGTTGGGCCAGAACAAACTAGACCATAAAGTACAAGACTGGATTGAACCATATTGTAGCAGACATTATCAAATCAAACCAAACCAGACTAGATCAAACCAGACAAGTTCAAACAAGACAAAAGCAGACGAGATCAGATCAACTAGACGAAATCAAACTATATTGGTCTAGATTAGACCAAACTAAACCATACAAGACCAAACCAAGCTGGATCTAGTAGACCGAACTAGACCACACCAGAGCAAACTAGACCAAAATTTCATAAATCAAACCAAACCAAACCAAACTGATAGACTAGAGTAGACCATACCTGAGGAGACCATAGCAGATTGGACCAAACTAGGATGGACTAGTCTAGATTGGACCAGACTAGATAGGACAAGATCGAACCGAGTCGAACTAGACCAGATGGAACCAAATTGAGCCAGACCTCACTAGATCAGACTGGACCAAACTCGATCAAATCAGATCGAATGGAATCAGATCGAGCCAAACCTCACTAGATCAGATCGGATTGGACTCGACTAGACAAAACCATACTAGATAGGAAGAGACTGAACCAAACCCAATCAGACCATACTAGAATGATCCTGGCCAAACTAGACCAAACTAGACCAGCTAAGATTGGACCAAACCAGACAAAATTGGACAAGACTGAAACAAACCTGATGGTATCAGAATGAACCGGAGCCGACCAGACCAAATCATACCAAACCCGTCCCAACCCGACCAGTGTAGACTAAACCAGTCCAAACCGAATCGGAATGGACAAGACCGAACTTGACCAAACTAAATAGGATCATACCAAACCAGACTAGACAAGACTAGACCGATTCAAAATTGATCAAACCAAACCAAAGCACTAGACTAAACACAAGACTAGACCAAATCAGACTAGGCGAGACTAGACCAGACTGGACTCAACCAGACTAGACTAAACTAGACTGAACTGGACCTGATGCGAGACTAGACCAGACTAGACTCGACTAGACTAGACTAAACTAGACTGAACTGGACCTGATCAGACCAGACAACACCTTGAAATAGGCTGAACCAGATCGAACTTGACCATAAAGTACAAGATTGGATTGAACCATACCGTATTAGACATGATCAACCAAACAAAAATAGACCAGATCAAACCAAACCGGATCGAACAAGACTATACCAGACAGGATGAGTAGACATGATTGGACTAGCCAGATAGACAGGACCATACCAGCCTAAATTAAACCGAATTAGACCATACAAGACCAGATCTAACAGACCGAACTAGACCATACTAGAGCAGACTGGACCAAAATGTCATGAACTAGACCAAACCGAACTAGATTATACCTGAGGAAACCAGAGCAGATCATACCAAATCAGAATGGACCAAACCATACTAGACCAGACCAAACCAAACAAGATCGAATCAGATTAGACCAAATAGAATTGGACCGAGCCAGACCTTACTAGATTAGACCTGACTGGATTCAGCTAGATTGAACCAGACCAGATGGGAAGAGATTGAACCAAACCCAACCAGACCATATTAGAATGATCCTGGCCAAACTAGACCAGACAAGCTTGAAACCAAACCATACCAAATCAAACCGAACTAGACCAAACTAGATAGGATTGGACAAGACTGAACCAAACCTGATGGTACCAAAATGAACAAGACTTGACTCGACCAGATCAAACCAGTCCAAACCAGATTGGACCGCAACAGATCAAACTTGACCAAAACATATCAGATCGGACTTGACAAGACCAAATTGGACCATACTAGATCAAACCATAACAAAATGAACCAGACCAGACCGAATCAAACCAAACCAAACTAGCCTAGATTGGATCAAACCCGATCAAACGGGACCTGACCATATCATATAAAATCGGATCAGCCTAGACCGTACCAAACTAGACCAAACCAAACAAGACTAGACCAAATTGAACCAAACTAGACTGAACTAGATCAGATCAGCCTAAACCAAATCATACCAGACTTGACCGAACCAAACTAGACCACACCAGACCAAAACATACCAAACTAAACCAAACCAAATAAGACCAAACTAGACCCGACCAAATCAGAACAAACCGGACCAAAAGAGTCCCAAGAAAACTGGACTAGACAAGACTCAATATAATCGAAGATGACAATTAGAATGAACAATACCAAACTCGACTTGACTGAATCTGACCGAACCATACCAGACCAAATTAGACTAAAATAGACCAAACTAGACTAGATCAGATCGAACCATGCCAGTTCGGATTAGTCTTGACCATAGACAAAATCGAACTTGACCAGACTATAGACTACACCAGACCAACTTGAACTAAACCACAACAGAACAATTCGAACCCGACCAGACTGGACCATACAGTACCAGACTAGATCAAGTAAGAGCAAACTGAATCAAATTCAACTGCACCAGATTAGACTGAATTAGACCAGATCAGACCGAACTAGACTAGACCATACTAATCTAAACAAGACTAGGCCAAACCAGACCAAACCAGACTAGACCAGAGTAGGTCAGACTAGACTGAAATAAACAAAGCCATACTAGACAAGTCCCGAGTAGACTGGACTAGACTAGACTGAACCGAACTGATCAAACAAGATCTTACCAGATTGAACAAGACCAGACTGAATCAGACCTAATCAGACCAGACAGAACTAGATCAGACCAAATTAGACCAGACTGAACTAGACTAAAATAGATTAAGATACCATCACGGCATGTCAACGCAGTGAGTCACATCTGTTTTTACCGACTACGAGTCGCTTTATGGATGAATTTTGTTCATTCGTTGAGGATCTTGTAGAGGCCACCCGATTCCCTTTACATGGGAATCGTTGGACTCGATTCGGCTAGGTTGGGGTCCCTGACTGCCCATTGACTGCTCAATGATTCCTCTTGGTCTTACTATTAGGATCAATTGGAACAAAAAAAAAAAAAACCCAACAATATGTATGTGCATTTGTATCATAATGTATCTTTGTATGTATGTATGGATGTTAGTGTATATATGTTTGTATGTATGTATGTACACTATGTGTATGTATGTATGTGTGTATGCATATATGTATGTATGTATGCATGTGTGTATGTATGTGTGTATGTTTGTATGTATGTGTATGTATGTATGTATGTATGTATATGCGTGTGTAAATCCATTTGTATATACTTTTGTATCTATGTATGCATATATGTGTGCATATGCATTTATGTATTTATGTGTATTTATACCTATGTATTTGTGCATGTATACATTTATGTATGTATGTGTATATGCATGTGTGTATCTGTGTATGTATGTATGTATGTATGTTTATATGTATGTATGTATCTGTGCATGTATGGATGGATGGATGGATAGATGTATAGATATATGTATGTATGTATGTATGTATGTATGTATGTCCTTGAAAGTTAGGATGGCGAGTCCCTTCAGTAAGTAAGGTCTTTGAGTTGTTCTGAATTGTGGAATCCACACGAAGGACACGAGAAGTCTATAGAGATCTCATAGATGGTGCCACTAGGGTCTTTAGGCTATCACCTACATACTAAAAGAGAACTCAGAGAAAAGGGGATGTAATTAGGTTGAGACGTTTCCGATGCCAAAGTTAGCAAACTTTAAGAGTTTGTACGTAAATTTAGATAGTTTAGAGAAATGTTTACGTACCTAAGGATCGACTTTTATGTTAGGATGTTAAGAGGGATTGATTACGCCCAAAGAATAACGCGGTCGTTTGTAGTATAACTTTGGGGTGTCGATTCCACAGGGAGATGGATTGAGAAATTGAAGAACAGTAACGAAACTAACAAAAAGATTTAGATGAGCGCGAAAAGTAAAGCATCGGGAATCCTTTGTATATAATTGGTATTTTAATTATTTTCGATTCATTAATAACTCAATTGAAAATTCTATATCCAAATTTTCAATCGGAAAATAAAACATTAATAACCAGATTTAAATCAAATGTAATCTTTCGAAAAATCATTCGTCACAATATAAGAACAGGAATTGTTATCGATATTAAAGAAATTCAACGTCGACAATATACTCGTAGAGCAATATTGCAGCAGAGAATTAAATTAAAATAGATAACCAATTGAACCAAACATAATCAAAGGATTATTGCATTTAATAGAAAAAGCATGACTGAATCTATAAATGAAATAAATTCTAAGATTATTTGGTGACGAAAACATTTATAATAAATTTTGAATGACTAAACAAAAGAGTTTAATATTTGAAGAACACATATATGAATCAAAAACAATTACAAATACCATCATATATACAAATTCATCCCGAGCTCTACTAGAAAATTAGTTACACATATTGAAAATATGCAACAAAAATTCTTCAAGGGATAATATGGAAGAGCCAACCATTATTTTCTTCTCTCTTCTTTGGTTTTTCTTTTCTTTTCTCAAGCTCTCAAAAACAATGTATCTTCCAAGGCATCCAAGCACACTAAGCATTGTCTTAGAACACACACCCCTCACTTCTATTTATAAGCATCCTTCATGCAAGTTGTCATGACAAAATCATCACAATTTCAACTTGTTTTGCCATGTGCTATTCTTGAATCCAAGTGATTTGTGAGTTGTCATTTTGATCATTTGTTTTCCCACCATGCATGAGCTGGATTTTGCTTATAGGTTGAGTGTTTCAATTTTGCTTCTCTATCTATTAGTTGTCTTGTATGACTTAATATCTTGTGATCAAATAATTTGTCTTGAAGAAACTTGAGTGCACTTCATCTTGTATCTGAATTGATCATTGAATTTCCAAGTTGGTGTAGGAGTGCTTGCTAGAAAATATTATGATGACATTTGGATTTGATGCAAGTGGTTGAAAAATATCCAGGAACGTCAAGTGCAGGTGCGTCCACTTGATGGTCAATTTTGTCTTAGATTGAGTGGATATCTCTTCAAACATAAAACATAAAAGTTATATATATTTCTCTCGCGGTTCTAGATCATCTTGAATCAGCTCAATCGGAGATTGGATGAGAGAGTTATACCCATATTACGAAAAGATGTCAGAACTGTCTAAAATTCCGCAATTATCTTCATTTGCTCCTAATGCCTCTATTTGTGTCCTAAATCAAAATATAAGAATAATGAGTATATTTAGGCATCAAATAAGAATAAAATATTAAACATTAAGAGAGGAAAATATGACATTTTATATTCTCATCAATATATTAAATCATGCTTATATCTATCTTAAGATAAATGACCATTAATTTTAATAACATGAGTTATATCCATTGTTTTCTCATTTCTTTTAGTATTTAAATAGAGTATTTAGAGTGCATTTTTGTGCACTCATCAGGGATAGTTCAGAGAAAGGTCTTCGTACCTACGTCGGGCCAATGTCCTTTCAACTATTCATTTTAATTAGGATCCTTTAATGTTTTCACCTGTACACCCAAGAAAACTCAGCAAAATAGGGTCTTGGTGGAGGCCAAAGAGTTTCCAATACAAAAGTTGATATATTACCATAAGAATTTGTATGTAAATTTACAAAGTTTGGAAAGAGATCCCCATGCTTGAAGATCAATTTTTATTATTGGATGAGATAGTTTGTATTTGCCTCTGTTAGGATCATTTAACGTTTTCACTTGCACACTAAAAAATAAAACTAATGGAAATGGGAACTTGGTGAAGGCTAGAGAGTCTCCGATGCTAAAGTTAATATATTACCTTAAGAGCTTGTATGTAAATATAAAGAGTTCACAAAGAGGTCTTCATACCTAAAGATCGACTTTTACACTAGGATACTGGACGAGATAGTTGTGTTTGCCTCTGTAAGGACAATATTCTTTCCGCTGTTTACTTTAGTCGTGGTCTTGGTGGTGGCCAGAGAGTTTCCGATACTAAAGTTACTATATCACTTCAGGAGTTTGTACGCAAACTTAAAGAGTTAGGAAAAAGACTTTTGTACTTGGAGATCAACTTTTACACTAAAATAATGTATGTGTGTATGTGCGTTTCTACGTACTTTTGTATGTATGTATGTTTGTATTTATATTTATGTATGTGTGCATGCATATGTTTATGTATCTATATGTATGTATGTATGTATGTATGTATGTATGTATGTATGTATATTTATATTTATATTTATGTATGTGTGCATGTATGCGTTTATATATGTATGTATTTATATTTATGCATGTGTGCATGTATACGTTTAGGTATATATGTGTATGTATGTATGTTTGTATTTATATTTATGTATGTGTGCATGCATGCATTTATGTATATGTGGTTGTGTTTATGTATATGTGTATGTATGTATGTATGTTTGTGTGTGTATATATGTATGTGTGTATGTATATATATATATGTGGGTTTGTGTATGTATGCATGTATATGTGTACATATGTTTGTATGGTTGTATGTAGGTAGGTGGGTATGTATGTACGTATTTGTGTATGTTTGTATGTACGTGTATATGTATGTATGTGTGCATGTATGTATTGTGTATGTGTGTATGTCTTTGAAAGTAGGATACCTATAGGTGATGTTAGGATGACGAATCTCTTCATTAAGATCTTTGAGTTGTTCTTAAATAAATTGTCAAGTCTACACAAAAGACATGTGAAGTCTATAAGAATCCTATAGACGGTGCCATTAGGGTCTTCAGGATTTTACTTACATACTTAAAACTAACTCAGAGGAAATGGACCTTGATTAGCTGGGGAGTCTCTAATGTCAAAGTTAACATACAACCCTAGGAGTTTGTATGTAAACCTAGAGAGTTCAGAGAAAGGTCTTCGTTCTTGGTGATCGACTTTTATACTAGGATGCTAGACAGGATAGTTCATGTTTACCTACGTCGGGCAAATGTCTTTCGAGCTGTTCACTTTAGTTAGGACTCTTTAATGCTTTCACCTGCATACTCGAAAAAAACTCAGGAAAATGGAGTCTTGGTGGAGGCTAGAGAGTTTCTGAAGCAAAAATTAATCTATCACCTTAAGAGTTTGTACGTAAAGTTAGAGAGTTTGGAGAATGGTCTTCGTACTTGAGAATCAACTTGTACACTAGGATACTGGGTGAGATTGTTTGTGTTTGCCTCCGTTGGGCCAAAATCCTTTCAGCTATTCACTTTAATCATGATCATTTAATGCTTTCACCTACATACTAAAAAAAAAACTTAGGGAAATGGGATCTTGGTGGATGCATGAGAGTCTCTGATGTCAAAGTTAGAATATCATCTTAAGAGTTTGTATGTAAACATAAAAAGTTCACAGAGAGGTCTCCATTCTTGAGGATTGACTTTTACAATAGGATATTGGATGTGATAGTTATGTTTGCCTCTGTCAGGATAATGTCCTTATAGGTATTTATAGTCATAATTTTTTTTAACACTTTTACCTGCATACTCAAAGAAAACTCAGGGAAATGAGATCTTGGTGGTGGCCGAAGAGTCTCTGCTTCCAAAATTAATTTATCATTTTAAGAGTTTGTATGTAAACTTAAAGAGTTAAGAAAAAGGTCTTTGTATTTGGAGATTGGTTTACATTAGGATAATGCACGAGACAGTTTGTGTTTGCCTCCATCAAGTCAATATCTTTTCAGATATTCACTTTAGCCATAAGTATGTATGTATGTATGTATGTATGTATGTATGTATGTATGTATGTATGTACGTTTGTATGTATTTTTGTATCTATGTATGTATGTGTGCATGTATGTTTGTATTTATATTTATGTATATGTTATGTATTTATATATGTATATATGTGGTTGTGTTTATGTATGTATGTATATATGGATTGTATGTATTGTATATATGTATATATGTATGTATGTATGTATATGTATGTATGTATACATGGATGTATGGATTGTATGTATGTATATGTGTGTATGTCCTTAAGAGTAAGATACCAATAGGTGGTGTCGGGACAACGAGTTCCTTCAAAAAAGTTTTTGAGTTGTTCTGAAATGGATAGTCGAATCTACACGAAAGAGACAATAAGTCAATAAGAATCTCATAGACGGTGCCATTAGGGTCTTCAGGATTTCACCTACACGCTTAAAAAGAATTCAAGGAAAATGAAGTCTTGATTAGGCCGAAAAGTCTCCGATGCCAAATTTCACAAATAACCTTAAAAGTCTGTACGTAAATCTAGAGAGTTCAGAGAAAAGTCTTTGTATTTGAGAATCGACTTCTAGGATGCTGGGGAGATAGTTAATGTTTATGCAGTGCCAATGTCCTTTTAGCTGTTTACTTTAATTAGGATACTTTAACGCTTTCACCTGCACACTCAAAGAAAACTCAAAGAAATGAGACTCTCTGGCCAATGTTCTTTCGACTGGCCAAAGAGTCTCTAATACAAAGATTAGTATGTCACCTTAAGAGTTCCAAGAAAGGTTTTCGTACTTGAGGATCAACTTTTATACTAGGATACTAGGCAAGATAGTTCATGTTTGCCTCTGCGGGCTAATATCCTTTCAAGTGTTCATTTTAATCAGAATCATTTAACGCTTTTACCTGCACACTTAAAGAAAACGTAGGAAAATGTGGCCTTGGTGGAGGCTGGAAAGTTTCTGATATCAAAGTTAGTATACCACTTTAAGAGTTCACAAAGAGGTCTTCGTACCTTATGATTGATTTTTACATTAAGTTATTAGACAGGATAATTCATTTTTGCCTACATCGAGCCAATGTTCTTTTAGTTGTTTACTTTAATCAGACTCTTTTAACATTTCCACATGTACACTTAAAGTATACTCAAGAAAATGGGGTCTTGGTAGTGGCTAGAGAGTCTTCGATACTAGTTCGTATTTTTACACTAGGATAATAGGTAAGATAATTTGTGTTTGCCTCGATCAGGTTAATGTCCTTTCAGATATTCACTTTAGCCATAAGTATGTATGTATGTATGTATGTATGTATATGTATGTATGTATGTGCATTTGTATGTACTTTTATATTTATGTATGTATGTATGTGTGCATGTATGCGTTTATGTATATATTGTGTGTACGTATGTATGTTTGTTTTTATATTTATATATGTGTGCATGTATGTGTGTATGTGTATGTATGTATGTATGTATGTATGTATGTATGTATGTATGTATGCTTGCATGTATGTATGTATATGTGTGTATGTATGTAAGTATGTATTTATATGTATGTACAATTTTATGTACTTTTGTATCTATATATGTATGTATGTGTGCATGTATGCTTTTATGTATGTATGTGTGTATGTATATATGTTTGTATTTATATTTATGTATGTTTGCATGTATGTATGTATGTATGTATGTATGTATGTATGTATGTATGTATGTTTATGTATGTTTGTATGTATATATGTGTGTATATATGTATTTATCTATACATGTATGTGTTTTGTATGTGTGTACGTATATATGATGGTATGTACATATATTTGTATGGTTGTATGTAGGTATGTATGTATGTTTATATGTGTTTGTGTATATATGCATGTACATACGTACGAATGTTTGTATGTAGGTATGTACGTACGTACGTACGTATTTGTGTATGTTTGTATATATATATATATATGTGTATGTATGTATATGTATGTATGTATGTGTATGTGTGTATGTCCTTGAGAGTAGGATACCAATAGGTGGCGTCACGATGACGAGTCCTTTCAATAAGGTCTTTGAGTTGTTTTAAATTGGGTAACCGAATCCACACGAAGACACGATAAGTCTATAGGAATTCTA
The DNA here is from genome assembly GCA_036898215.1 of Platycarya strobilacea. Classification (NCBI taxonomy): domain Eukaryota; kingdom Viridiplantae; phylum Streptophyta; class Magnoliopsida; order Fagales; family Juglandaceae; genus Platycarya; species Platycarya strobilacea. Next base: position 11,731,928 of record CM072546.1, on the reverse strand, counting down.
GAGACGGTGCCCTAGGGGCCTTCAGGATTTCACGTACACACTAAAAGAGAATTTAGGGGAAAGGAAGCCTAGATTAGGTCGGGGAGTTTTTGATGCTAAAGTTAGCATATAACATTAAAAGTCTGTACATAAATCTAAAGAGTTCAGAGAAAGGTTTTCGTACCTGAGGATCGACTTTTAGACTAAGATGATGGATGAGATAGTTAATATTTGTCTATACAGTGTTAATGTCCGTACGTAAATTTAGAGAGTTCAGAGAAAAGTTTTCGTACCTGAGGATCGAGTTTTACACTCGGATACTGGGTGAGATAGTTCGTGTTTGCTTCTGTCAAGCCAATATCTTTTTACTAGTTCACTTTAGTCAAAATTAACACTTTCACCTATCACTCAAAGTAAACTTAGGGATCTGATACCAAAGTTTTTATATCACCTTAAATTTGTACGTTAATATGAAGAGTTCAGAGAAAAGTTTTCGTACTTGAGGATTGAGTTTTACACTAAGATATGGGATGAGATAGTTCGTGTTTACTTCCGTCAAAACAATGTCCTTTCAACTGTTTATTTTAGTTTAGATCCTTAAACACTTTCATCTGTATACTCAAAGAAAACTCAGGAAAATTAAGGTCTTGGAAGTGGCCGAAAAGTTTTTGATGCCAAAATTAATATATCACCTAAGGAGTTTGTATATAAAAAGTTAAGAAATACCTGCAGATCGACTTTACACTAGGATAGTGAGTGAGACAGTTCATGTTTTCCTTTACACTAGGATAGTGAGTGAGATAGTTCATGTTTTCCTCCATAAAGCCTTTGTCCTTCCAGCTCTTTACTTTAATTAGAATCTTTTATTTGTGTGTATGTATGTATATGTATATGTACGTTTGTATCTATGTATGTATGTCTATGTGCATATATGCATACATGCATTTACATATGTATGTGTGTATGTATGTATATTTGTATTTATATTTATGTATGTGTGCAAGTATGTGTTTGTGTATGTATGTATGTGCGTGCGTATGTATATATGTATATACGTGTGTATGCATTTATGTATGTATGTATTTGTGTGTGTTTATGTATGTACGTATGTTTGTATGGTTGTATGTAGGTATGTATGTGTGTATGTTTATATATGTATTTATGTATACATGTATGTATGTATGTATGTGTGTGTGTGTTTGTGTATATATGTACGTGTGTTTGTATGGTTGTATGTTGGTACATATGTACGTATGTATGTATGTATGTAAATGTGTATGTTTTTATGTGTGTATGTATATGTTTGTCTGTGTGTGTATGTATGTATGTATGTACATGGGTATATGTATTCATGTATCTATGTATTTGTGTGTGTTTATGTATGTGTGTATGTTTATGTATGTATACATGTATGTATGTATGTGTGTGTGTGTTTGTGTATGTATATATGTATGTATGTGCGTATGTCTATTTGTATGGTTGTATGTTGGTACGTATGTATGTATGTAAGTTTTTATGCGTGTATTTATATGTTTGTCTATGTGTGTATGTATGTATGTATTTTTAAGTATGTATATGTGTGTATGTATGTATGTATGTATGTATGTATGTATGTATGTATGTATGTATGTATATGTACCTACGTATGGTATGTGTTTATTTATGTGTTGTATGTATGTATATCAAAGAGTTAGGCAAATAGAGAAATTGTAAGAGAGAGATTTGGATTAAAAATTGATCTTGCATGAAGCTTCCTTATGTAGCAATCTCCTTTCTGTTGTACATCATTTTTTTCTAATTCATCCAAAAATATAGCTAGCTCTAAAAACTTACAAACAAATTAGATGAGAATACCAAAATATAGGTAGAAATTAAAAAAAAAAATCATAAATCACTAATCTTGGAATGCATAACACTAAGTTTTTGTTTGGATTCGGAAAACGTTTTATCTTATATCATTTCAACTAATCATTACAAGTTTTTCAAATTCTCATGTAAAATATAATAAACAATTTAACCTTTTCAAATCTCAAAATAATAATAATATTAAAAATTAATATTTTATTCAACTTTCATATAAAATTATCTCAATTTTAGAAATCCATTCTAAAATTGAGGTTTTGAAATTAAGAAATACTATAAATAAGATACGTTGAAGTTTTCAAGTGTAGATATATCTTCCAAGGGCTTAAATATTGATTGGGAAGGTGAGCTATTTCTTTGTTTGTATACTTTTTTTTTCATTTACATATAATTTTGGACAAAGAAAAAATAAAATATTATTAAGTTCATAATAGTTCATGTAAGAAAAAGCATTGCAACAAATAAAAATACTAATAAAGAGAGAGAGTTTCAAAATGAGTCAAATGACAAATAATACCAAACTTCTCATATTAGTACGACACCTAATTTATTAAGTTATGAAATCAAGTTTCGTGGTTGGCTTAACAAAATAAAAAGAAAAACAAATAATTCAAACAGTAAGACAATAGATGAATGGATGGATACACCCCAATAAATACCCCTTATTGGTAGCAGTCAATCATCATATTTAAAATATGAATGCACCAAAGAAAGAAAAAAGTTTTATGAGTTTGATATGAGTTTATGTGCACATCAATCCAAGGTTTGGAATTATATTCATCAAACGAAGATTTTTCCCAATTGATTTTCGTTAAATGCCAATATTAAAGGACTCAACAAATTAAAGTCATCACACACACAAAATATATAGAACAAATTTGACCAGCAAAAAAATGGTGGTTTTTCTTCAAGAGTCAAATTGAACAAACCTTGGAAATCTTGCTCTGAATAAGAATAAAATCTTCTATCAATGCCCTTATTGTTACTAGGTTTCTGTCCAGAAGGAAGCAATGAAGTTGTCATCAATGTTTTCCTTTGAATAAACCATGCAATCTGAAAGTAACTTTACAATAGCCCCTGCATTATATTGAGTAAAATGAATATTATTGACTTCTCCAAGCAAAAGGAAAGACAAATATGTAAGAAATGGACGGATGCTACATAGAACTACACATTTTTTTAAAGTAGATATATCATGTATATAATTAACTGACTTAGCTCCAACACATTCAAGTGACTCATTAATGTAATGATATTTTAACTGTTTATTTCACATTGTATATATACCTTACAAACAGAATATCAAAGCCAAATAAGTGCCTAATGGTCAGAATATTTGTGTACATAGATTCAACAAGTATGCATAGACGCGACATATTGACAACTGCATGATCAAGAGAAGCCGATTCATCTGTATGAAGAAACATCCAACGAGTCATGGGGATTGTAGTTACTCAACAAGCTCTCCACAAAACCGTTTGAACTAACTCTAAATTCATGGAATGATAAAAATCTCAAAGCATTGCAGTATAGTTGCTCACTCTCTCTGCCGCCACCATCGTCGGAGGTTCTCTCTCTCTCTCTCTCTCTCTCTCTCTCTCTCTAACTATGAATTCTACCCTTAAGATGCAGTTTCACAAACATCAATCAATATATACATCATACATACATTAATTTTGTGTACTAAGTTCCACCAAGTTTGAAACAGAAGACATTAAGTACACTAGGAGTCTTGGTACAACAAAGCACATATGAAAACACTCACTTATGCACAAATGAGCAGGAGATGTAGAAGTTCCAGATTTTGTTGATAGTAGAATGAAATCCTTGACAATTTTACATCATTTGCGAGAAAGCCTCGGAAAGAGGATGTTGGTTCCAAATATTGAACTGTATGATTAAATTATCTAAGAGGATAGAAGGAACACATGTTTAGCACTATCATTATAGAGCATGTAGAGCTTTCAAATAACTAATGAAGAGATGGAAATGCCAGTTTGTCCCCTAGGTCTGACTGCTAGTGCATTTTATTTTATTTTATATTTCTTTTTTTTACATGTTTAAAGAAGTGTCTACTTGTGAATTTGTGTATTTTTTATTTTTTAAAATGTTTAAAAAAAAAATCAATTGCACTTAGGAGCATGACCAGCTGTAAGAGCTAGGCAGAACCAGTAGAGAGAACCTTTTTCTCTAAAAAAATAAAAGTAGTGTAAATATATTTCTGGTTACAGGGCTTACCAATAATTGTTCAGGAGCACGAATGCGAGATCCTTAAAAATCTCAATAATCTGTTGCAGAATTTCTCTGATCGCCTGCTGCTTTATATCTTATTCTATAATGGCTTCATTATTGAGTGTAATCTCACCCACCAGTATGATCTCTTGTCTGCACATAGTATAATGAAAACTGAAGTTGCACAATTTTTTAATCTCCAGTGTGTAAGTGAATCTCTATGCACCATAGTCTGAAGGATTTTTGTTTATCCATACAAAACAGAAACAAAGGAATGCCCTTTAGAGATAGGTGTGATTAGTATTTTTTTTCTCCTTTCTTTTTTGTTAAATGATAAGAGAGATGGGAGCAGGGAGCATGGCGTCAAAAACTCGTTTTTATTGTTGACATAAAGTAACAATTAACACGGGTTTGTATGTCTATCCTACATCGTGTTCTATGCAGAAATCTCATCTCAAAAGCTATTAAGATAACATCTTTGCAAAAATTACTTCATTAAGAGACAGATACAAGAGCATTGGAGAGTTGCTTGCCTCAAATCCTCCGCTTGTATGCCAGGCAAGCTCTACAATTTAACCGAGTGACACGGTTTTTGGAAGTGCCTGGGATACTAAAAAACAAGAGATGTAGGTCTCGTTTGGAACTTAGTGTAACTTGCTCCTTTAGTTCTGCAACAAAGTCCGAGGTTGATTTCCAGTATAAGTAGCATATCAACATCTTCTAATGGAGCTCACAATGTTGTGGTATCTGCAAAGCATTATGTTACATTCTATTTTGTGTTTGCAAATTTGAATGCCAAAACACATTTTAACAATTTTCATTGGCGCTATTCATCAAATAGGTATAAAACAGGACAAGGCTTTGAAATTCAAGATTCAAGATTTTATGGATTGTAGCAGGACAGGAGCTTAGAAGATCAGCTTCAACAAACGATGGCAGACTTAAAAAAAGAGGCACTCGTGCATCAATGATATGTAATTGACGCTATACGAATATAGTAAGTCATTTAGTTACGAGTTCTTCTTTCTACCTATCAGAATGAATGAAGAAGATGAACATCTTAAACGCTTTGAATTCATGGAGGTTTTCTTTACACACCTCATTACATGTTTCGCAAAAACATAAAATAAATAAAATAAAAAAGTGCATTTTAAATGACTACTACATGCATTCACTATATATGCTTCAAAACAATACAATTTTAAACTTTTTGAATCTTACAAAAATTGCTAATAATCGTTGGAATAGTAAACACCAAACTTCAAATATTTCGACTGTGCAACGTGATAAGAGAAGTTACTGGAAGATTGAAGTTAGGCACCGATTGAAGTTGTTGGAAACGTAGGCACCGGATTTCTTGAATTCTCCACCGTTATTTTATATGTTCACACTATTTATTTTCTCTATAAATACATGCAAGATTTTAATGAGAATGTGTGTCTCAGGTGAGATCCATTGGAGAGATTAGAAACACTTTGTGCTGTGAGAGTGAGAAAAACCACTGTAAATCATTGGTTTGTTATTTAATAGAAAAACTCCTCTCTATGTGTGTGGACGTAGGCTAAATTAGCCGAACCATGTTAAATTTCGGTCTTTATATTATTTGTGAGTTTCTGCCGATCCCAACAATAATATGATCAATAGGCCCAAAATGTAGAGAATCAGAGAGACAAATACATAGAAGAACTCCAGATTTTCAAAGAACAGGAAACATCATTAAAGAGCCAAATTGCAGAGTTACAGAAAGAGGCATGAGTTGCAAGTACACAATGAATGAAATGAAGTTTCCTAAATAGCGTTGAATAGAGTATAAATCAATTGATTAGTTTTTAGTAAAACTCACTAATTAGTGACCTTGTGTAATGGATCACATAAACAAACATACATTAGGAGAACAATCATAACTGGAAACATGGCTACATATCAACAAAATTCAATAAAATGCATACGTGATAACTCATCGATCTTACTTGTTCAGGATATTCATTTTGAGAAATAAAATGCACACACACACACACACACACACACACACACACACATATATGTTCTAAAATTTGTGTGAGTTCCCATTACGAACACGTCGTGGGTTCCAAGAATTTCGAGACACTGTACATGTTGAGCCAGGAGGGGAACTCTAAACCTGAGCTTAGTGCAACTTGCCATGATGATCATCATCATGCATGCATTCAACTTACAATGAGAAAAGTTGATGGAATATGATGATGATGATGATCATGTTTGTCTGAATGGGCTATCAAAAGGGACTATTGAAACAAGGATAAAAGCCTCATTTGAATTCCAAGAAATTTAGGAAAGGAAAAATAATACAAGATTGGGACTCATGAATGCAAAATATCCGCTTCGAAAGCGCATGGTTTGTTCCACATTTATATGAAACTAGAAAGAACTTGAAAAGAAAAAATGATTTGATAACTTTCTATTACTTCCTTTCCATTTACTTAATTTTTCTCACTAACCAAATAGAATACATAAACAACTAAATAAAAAGAGAGCGACTGACCTGCTTCTATAGCTTTTCTTTAAGCCAAGTTGAGGTCATGCAACTCGTAAGTTTTTGAACAATTCTTTAGGGAAAACCCAATTTCAACAAAGTACATCTTCCAAGAGAAATAGCCGTACTCATGAATCATATTTCACTTTGAATAACAAGGACAAAGACCAAATGTACAGAGCGACAGAGAGAGGGTAGCAACATGTTCTTCTCTACTTTGCTTTCTCAGAGTTGAAATGGAACAGAGTGATTCTGTCCTTGAGGACAGTCTTTATTTAATCGTAACAGTAATTTTTATTTTTGATTCAAAAGGGTAGGGACGCACGTGCTTTTGCTGCATTGGGAGGCAGTTAACAACTTAACAGAGGCGATCTCAACCGTCCATTCTAACAACTGGTAGCGAACATCAAAAAACGATTTTTATCGTATAATTTATTTATTTTTTATTTAGCTAAATCCATGTAAGCACTCCTTAACTTATAAAATAATGTATGATCATTTGGAAATAGGAATGGAGGGTCAGTGATTGATCTGCGTAGCAAATCAAGGGTATGTTAATGTTAATTATATGATAACTTAGAATGCAAGTGTGAATTTGTTGGGAATGTGCTTTTTTTTTTTTCATTTGTTTAGTTATTTATATATAATTCAACATGCCTGCACATTAGTATTCTTGCTGCTTTCTTTTCAAATTTTCGGACAATGTCCAAGCCTGTTAAGCATCCATCTGAGCTTCCCAAGTGGAACTATGATGGATCAAGTACTGGTCAAGCTCCAGGTGAAGATAGCGAAGTAATTATATACTAAAGTCTTAGAAACAATATGACATTTTTAATGTAAGCCTTTATTAGACCATAAGCTTGACCTCTTGTTTTCTCCAACCCTCAAGAAGTTTTAAGGACCCTTTCCATGGCGGTAACAATATCTTGGTAAGTAACTACTTAATTCTGAATGATTCTGATTATAGATCAACCAGAAAGCTGGATTTGTCTCATTTTTTTATTCATCTCATCCTTTTGTTGACACACAAGAAATATACGAAAACTTCTCTATCTTTCATTGAGTATTGTGGATTGTATTTATACACAATATAAAGGAATAAAAGAATATGTGTTGGTTACAATAACTTGAGGGAAATTCTAACTACTTTCTCTACCCTGCTATTCTAGAAGGTTTTGTGCTATTGTTGTAATGGGCATGTAGCTTGACTCTGCTCCTCTGTTGTGGCTAAGGTGCACGACCTGCCTACCAGCTGTTTGTCTAAAGGTATCATAGAGTCACTTAGTCTGATACCTTTTGCTTTAAAAGATAATATGTGATGCATACACACCAGCAGGGGAGCCTATCCCAACAAACAAACAATCGCCATAGGGCTGCTGAGATTTTCAGTAACAAGAAGGTTATAGATGAAGTTCCATGGTTAGCCTCTTCTTATTATCTTAGCCTTAAGTCTAGCTTCCTATCCTTTACAATCAAAATGCACGTGAAAGGGACCCACTTTATAATCACTCCACTATGTTGAGAAGGTCTGATATACAAGTGAATATTATAGTGTTGACAACCATGATAATGGAATGAAACAATTAACAGTGTATTACATATTTTTTGGTGAACAATGATCACATGTACGTTATTGATGGACTTTGTTTATGTTAATTCATAGTGAACAAATACGATGCTCATATGCGTTTTAGCTGGCAAAATATATTATAGTTGATGACTAATCTGATGAGAAATCTGGCTAATAGAGCGAGCACACCTTACTTCAACAAAACGTGAAATGGCCATGAGGTTGGCCTGTTGGAGGCTATCCTGGTCCTCAGGTACTATCAATTTGTATTATGCGGATTACGATTACAGGATTCTGTGAAATTGATATTGGTTTTATTACGAGACACAAATGTATACGAGGCTTCTATGTCTGTTTCAGGGTCCTTACTACTGTGGTGCCAGAGCAGACAAATCATTTGGTCGTGACAGATCAGATGCTCATTACAAAGCTCTCTTGTATGCTGGAATTAACATCAGTGGTACAAATGGGGAGGTTATGCTTGGCCAGGTACTCCTCCCATCCTCTCTTTGCTAATGTTGTGGATGAAATCATGCAAAGTTATTCACTACTGATTCTTGTGATTGCTTTTCAGTGGGAGTGTCATGTAGGACCTAGTGTGGGAATTGAAGCTGGAGATGATATTTGGTGTTCCAGATACATTCTCGAGGTAATACTTTCCCTCTTACTTTTCTGTGTACACAGACTTGGAAGGAGCCACTTTAATGGGAAAGACCTCAATGTCCACAAATGACCAATTTGGAACACTTGGCATGTAAAAGTGCATGTCACTTATATCGCCCAAGACTTCCCTTTTCTGCTTATGCTCAAATTTGACAAGTTTAAAACTGCTATTCTAAAGAAATTTCATTTAGCCAATAACGTTCAACTTACTGGCAGGTTTTTGTCCAAAGACTTCTTTGTTGGTCTTAGGTAATGGGTACTGTCAATGATATCAATATATAACATATTTATCTTGTTTGTGTACCCCTCTAACTAAACTCTTAACACTCCTACCATTTGCGGGCCCTGTGAAAATGAAAAAGTGGAACAAGGTAGAAGAATTAAAAAAAAAAGTCAAATTGCTTTCTTTCTTTTTTTTTTTTCTTTTGCATTTGCAACCTTTTCTTTTGAACCTGCACGATGTTATTATCACAACAGGATGATTTGCAACCATAAGATACATATAGTGAATCAGATATCAAGCATGTAGCTAATGAGGTGGGGAACCAGTGGTTTAGGATTTGCCTTTGGTTCATGATCAGGTGTTGGAACAATTATTCATGTGTGTCTATGCCGGTTCTTTAGTTCTACCATTGAGTTACTACTCATCTCTCTTGTGTCTCCTGTCTTACAGAGAAAAACAGAATAAGCTGGTGTTGTTCTCTCACTCGATCCAAAACCAACAGAGGTAATAAACCACTCTCATTATGTGCTTTTTAATTTATACTAGTCAATGAGATATATCTTTGACATCTGCAATAACAGGGTGATTGGAATGGTGTTGGATGCCAGACAAATTACAAGTACTTGACTCTACTGGCTTTGTTTTCCTTTAGTTTTTAGTTTGGTTCTTTCTGCTTTTGCTCCATCTTGTATCTCCTCTCTTCTGGCCCAAAAGGGTGAAAAGAAAAGGACAGGATTCTATCAGTTAAATCATAATATCTTTACATGGAAAGCATGCTGGTCTATCTGATATTGACCCATTGTTGGTTTGCAGTACAAAGAGCATGAGGGAGGATGGAGGCTTTGAAGTTATAAAGAAGTCAATTTTGAATCTGTCACTTCGCCACAAAGAGCATACTAGTGCCCATGTAAGAGAAGATTAACAGGAAATCATGAAAAAGCCCTGCCTGTTGGATGATATAGAACTTAGTTTCAAAACCAGGAGAGTTGACACAGATTCTTTTGCCTTCCGTGACTCAAGCCCCACGATGTAAAGGAATTTAAGCCTTGTCTTTGAATTAAAGACCCTCCATTTAACAATGTTTGTCTCGTATATGTTTGGTTCCAATTCTTCTTTTTCTTTCCCATTTTCATCATTTTTTTTCCTTAGCTTCAGCAGCTTCCTTCTCTTTCAAAGCAGCAAGTGTGTTTCTGGTAGATAGTTTATGTGCCATCTTCTTTTGTGGATTCTGAGCAATTCCTACCTGTACTCCATCAATAAAGACTTCAACAATAGCCAAATTGCCACTTTGACTTGCTTTGCATTCCAAGCCCTCAGCCTGTTGTTGGCACTGTTCTTGAAGCTCACGCACAGGATGCATTGGGAGTGTCTCTGGGGTTACCATTGGATGCAAGAGGGGTTGAAACACCTGGAGTCGTAAGGTTTGCAAATATTAGATTTCTCATTTCAGTGCTTAACATTCAATACCAAGAGGAAAGGATGAAAAAGAGGAAAGCAAGACAAGAAACTAGGTCCCTTCACTAAATATAACCAAAAATGGCACGCCGCACCAGCAATAGATTCTACAGTGTCATCAAGAACTTTTGGAGCTTTACAGTTCCCCAAACCAAAAGAGTTGAATCCTGGTTTCAGTAACTCATCTTGAACTTCTTTTACAACGTCCCCATTTTCTGCAAAACAGAAACTAGAGACAGGGTCATGCAGATTACAAGCGGCTAACTAGCTTTAGCTTAAAGGCCAAGGAAAAAGTGGGGCTTTAGGTTCAGAAGCTTGTGGCCAGACTATGCAGGTTCCTTCCAAGTTAGAATGAAAAGAACCAATTTCAAAGGGAAAAGACAATAGAAAACCTGCTTTTCGAGCGCACTTGCTAGCATTCTTCCCATCTTCAACATAATAAACTCCAATAAGTGCTTCAAGAACATCTGCGAGAGTCTTTCTGGAGAGGACTCTATATGAATTAGAGTCACTCTCAAGCTCACCATCTTCCATTTTGTCATCCTCGTATGCATCAATACATCGACCCATCCCACGTTGAGTTTCAACAAGCAATTTGTTCTGATCAAATAAGGATGTTTATCCATCCTTGTCATCCTCATCAAAAAAAGGCAAAAACCTGGGAGCAGCCCATTGAGATGGAGCGCAGCGATCTGCTTGGATATATGATTGAAGTCCTTTACTCGATGCATTCTGATATAAAATCATGTTACTCACCATTTGCTGCCTCATCCTCGTAAGCTGGACCCTGGTGTTTCCTGGGGTATTTAAAAAAAAAAAAAAAAATCGACCAACAACCCACTTTTTGATCTGAAGAGTACGCATCTCCCAGAAGCTCTGCTCTTTCATAACAAAAAGTCTACTGGCATGAAGCAGCAGTCAAGGCTTCCAAGATCTGAAGAAATAGAAAGTGAAGTGATTCAGTTAACAAATTTTTTTTTTACAGTTAAGCAAGATTTATTGATCATCATAATAGGCAAGAGCCCAAGTATACGAGACATATACAAGAGCAACACCTAAGCGTGCTAGTTTAGAGATGCATCGACGTTTCCTTCTTTTGTTTGAAAACATAGCTTTCACAACATCAAACACCATAGTTGGGATGGGATTTCTGTCCAAATTGGGGACTCAGTGTCTCTAGTTGCCCTTAATTTGAGTTGGAACCTACTGCAAGGTCAAATTCCAACCAATCTTAGTTAGTTTTAGTCAGACAAGGGACCTGAAGTGTCTCTATTTAGGGCAGTTGCAACATTTGGAAAGAGCTGGACCTTTCTTTAAACACTCACTGGGGAAATACCAAAAAATCTTGAAAAATTGAAGCACCTGACCGTTCTTCTCCTTAACAACAATAATCTCTCTGGGCGGATTCCTGCTGGTTGGCCAATCTAACCACACTTTCAGCTTTCAGTATTTCATTCAATCATTTGTCTGGGCCACTGCCAATGAATAATAGCCTAATGAAAATGCATTAGTGTTATTTGTAATCCAGATCTATGGCCTTGCCGTATACAGAAAATTTTAGAAGGTAGGTGCCATCGTAATTTGTGCTCGTGCACTCAGTCCTCTTTGTGAACTGCCCTTGCCCTTAGATTGAGTTCTAAATTGTAGTCAAATCCACTTGTAAATTGTAATATGGTTTTGCTTTTGCCCCATTTTTTTTCTAGTTACTTCTCGGAATAGGGATAGGCATATTCATCCAAGTCAAGTTTCGTCCGGTTCAGCCCGAATATCCCAAATTAATTAGACTTGTTTAAAATAGCCGTAAAAATTATTCATCTTTCGGATCCAAATTCCCCAATCCCAATCACAAATGAACAGAACTAATTACGGGGCTGGCATTTGATGATTCTGCAGAAGAATGCAGATATTTATTTTCCGCTTTACATATTCGTACTTCAGTTTAGTTTGTTGTTTAATAAAACGATAAAATAGTGTGATTCCTTGGAAGTTTTTCCTAATGACATTCCCATCCCTGAATGCTCTGTAAAGCTTCTGCTTGCAAATCAGGCACGAGCAAGTAATGGAAGAAAGTGATGTCCGGATTCATGGGGTTTTGGGCACCATCCCGAGTTCGTGTAGGGATTCCAAGTTCAAACCGTTAAGTTATTGGTCTGAATCTCAACTAACAATATCTCAAAAATCTGTTTCTAAAGCCACGCAACTTTCTGGACAAAGGATTGTTGGACCTTCATATTCCGTTCTGGTACATATCAAACAAGAAAGAAAATACAAAACCAGATCATTCCTATCAAAAGAAAGTACTAAAATCAGACCGTATGTTTCTGACCATTTTTTTACGTTTTGAACGGTCTGCTTCTGGTACTGAATACAATACATGGCTTGAGTCTCTTGAAGACAAGAAGATTAAACATTAAAACCATGAAGGAGAGAAATTAATTTTTAATTTCTCCCATCATGGATCAATCCATCAAAAAAAGGAAGTAGGGTTAACTACTATATGCTTTAAGGGTTGTGCAACGTCACCACCACCAGCATGCTTGACAAACTCGGCCGGAGATAGAAAGCTTCCATGACAAACACACACTATCCTTACTTCCTCACCTTTCCTATATCTGTATAGAAAACCTTCTATCCTTTTTCCATTTGGGCCGTCACCTTTGGTGGACACACTGGGCATACCTTCCAACACATTCCTCACAATCTCCTTAGCTCCCTTGTCTGCCTCATTAGCTTTATTAGATTCATTTTCTGTCACAACTCCAGATAATTGGGTTGATTTTTCAGTGATTGTCCTTCCGGCGTAGACAGGAGGTTTCTGCCCGCTTTCTGGTGAAGACTGCAAACTGTTGGGACTTCTCGCTTCTATGCATTTATTCATTCCAGCTGCATAACCTGAAACATGTAAAGCATGAGTAGGGAAGATGAAAGAATCAAAGCATAGCTCAAGAATGACTATTTATTGAGAAAAAATAAATTGTGATCTTTCTGCAGAACAGGTTTACTGAGTTTATCCTAACATTGCGTGATATTTCTGGCAAGAAATTTCAAATAAAGGGAAAGCCGAATGCCTCCAGAAACACTCATTAACTATGCAAGACATCGGCATGAATAAATTCAAGTGTCCCTAATATGTAAAGAAATCATTTTGGGCTCATCATGGCCAACAAACACCACTACAATTCTGAAATATTCAAAACTAAAGCCTCATCAGGGTGATCAGACTTGAATGGCTCTGCTTGCAAGCCATCACAGTTCCAGGATTTTTTAGGGAAGGAATAAAAAGATCAAAGATTATGAAGTGATTTAACAAGGTTCTAGGTGGCTTGGTAATTAACAAGACATGATTGTTGATTGAAATTCTGCTGAACAAACCTCAAACAATTGTTTCACACTTAGGCTTCATGTGTTGCAACGAAAATCTAATAACCATAAGAGGGAAAAAGGGGGTGGGGGCAAGCTAAGAAACTGAATTATAACCTGGATAAAAAACTGCACGACTCACAAACTGGTTTTGGACTCAATGGTACCTACACCTTAAACAATTGTTTCAAGGCTGAGGTCACAAGTTCACTCTCATATAGGCCAGGCCGGGTCTATCAATTCAGAGTTGATGGATAAGTCAATAAATACTGTAAGCTAATATGATAATTTTCTCCATCTCTCTTTTGGAGAGGGATTATCTATGGCTTGAAGTGATGAGCGCCCAAGTTCTACAATTCATCGTAGACTTCTCGCAATATGTAGCCTCACATTAAAGGACAATGGCGAGTGTTAAGACTTGTTCTATACTTCTGAACTGTTCCTTCAACCAATATTTTCCCATTTTCCCCCGTTTAGAGGATTGGGGCATGCCACGTGAGCAACGTATCCTGTATTTTTTTTTTAATTTTGAATATCAATGTATCCTGTATTGATTTACTTTCAGAGTTAGAAAACCATCTCTCTTTTGGAGAGGGATTATCTAAGGCTTGAAGTGATGAGCGCCCAAGTTCTACAATTCATCGTAGACTTCTCGCAATATGTAGCCTCACATTAAAGGACAATGGCGAGTGTTAAGACTTGTTCTATACTTCTGAACTGTTCCTTCAACCAATATTTTCCCATTTTCCCCCGTTTAGAGGATTGGGGCATGCCACGTGAGCAACGTATCCTGTATTTTTTTTTTAATTTTGAATATCAATGTATCCTGTATTGATTTACTTTCAGAGTTAGAAAACCAATGTACTTAAAATGGATCTACCTACTCATGATTTCTCTTCCAAAATTATTGAAATTAGAAAATATTCAAACTATACAGTAAATAGAACATCCTTCACTTTTTTACAGTGAAAAATAATAATACACATGATGCACGGCTGTCTTGGCAATAAAGGAACCATTGTGACTCGTACCATAACGTGCCAAAGATAGTCTAGAATACCTTTTATGCAACGAAGATTAGCTTGGGCAATTAAATCCATGTGATGGTATAATGGGCAAGAAGACAAACATCAACTAAAGAATCAAGTTTCTCATTGAAAAGGCAAGAAAAAAACTCACATCCCCTAAGGAAATCATCCTAACAAGACAGCATTTTAATCCTCCTCAACTCAAAAAGGAACCTATTTTTTCATACTTTATACGTTGCATTCAGCATCAATATTATAACTTTCTGAAGGCATATCCACGAAACGTTCCATAAACAGTAAGAGGCAATTGCAAATAAGAAAAGGTAACGTGAAAGGAATAATGTGTAAATTACAGCACATTTGGAAAGGCTATAATTGACAAAGAAGTACTCGAATGAGTCACAAATTATCTAAACAGGGTTAATTGACAATGTCGAAAACAAACAGAACTTCTCAAAAAATAATAAGACTACATTATCTCAACAGGGTTCAGGTATAGAAAAGTCCCCAAAACCAATCAATTTACAAAATTTCCTGACACGGCAAGAAACTCGATAAAAACATAAAAACCCTTTGCACAAAACCCATGTTAATCGTTGCAATACAAAGAAAGAGACGAAAAAAATGCAGAAAGAAAATAGAATCAACAGATGCAAGTATTAACATGCAACATCCTCCAACAAATTCCAAACAAGAAAACTAACAGCATCTTTTATCCATTTGGCACGCAACTAAGCATAAGATGTTCCAAAATCCAAGGGAAAAGGGTAATAAAACGATTACAGTGATGAACAGAGAAAGGTAATCCCTTACCTAAAACCGGCCGGCTTTCAGATTCTGAAATCCCTGAAGACCCACTCCCTTGAGAACCGATTGACCCCTGTGTTAATGATGGTGGCTGCGGTTCCTCCTCCGAACCGTTGAATGCCTTCATATATTGCTCTTTCTGATAATTCCCATCACTACTCTCCATCCTCTTATCCTCGTCACCGCTCTCCTCCACAAGAAAGCTCCGATCCTTCGTCGCCTTCGAAGTTCTCTGCTTCTCCGACCGCTTCCGCTTCGCCTCCATTCTTCTCAGTGTCTGCAACTCTTTCCTCTTCCTCCATTCTTCCTCTGTCACCGTAGGCAAAGAACACGTCCTGGTGAGCGGGGCACAAGTCATCGGTAAAACACACGCCGGGTCTTTATCTCTCCCCGGATTCAAAAAGTCCGGTATCGACGACGACCTCGTTAGCTGGTTAGCTCTTAATGGGTCTATCCCGAACCTACCGTTTAGTGAGAGCCCAAGGCTTAGCTCAATTTCCTCTGCATCTTCGCTTGGCTCTTCCAATTTTCGCGAAGAATGGATGCCAGATGTGAATCCCTCCAACAGATCTCTCGGAAAGTTGCACCTTTGCATGGGAGTTTGCTTTGGTCCTCTGTTTCCAATATCCTCAGCTTGTGCCATTGAAAATGGCGACGATATACACAAATAACAAATTGATCAAACTTCGAAAACCCAAATGGGTAAACTTGATGTCAAAGTAGACTCCTGGAAAGATTATCGCGGAACATGAAAATACAGAGAGAGTTGTATGTAAAAACAAACTTAAAAACCCGAGGATAACAGAGCAGAGAATAGCATATCAGCCCCATGTTTTCCATTGAAAAACCAGTTCCAACATTGTTTCCTTATGTCTCAAAAGAAACTCCACATTTTCATGTACTTTCCGGGCAAAAACTTTCCCAGAAAACAGACACAGCCATGAGAGGCAACAAACATCCCGGAGAAAGAGAAAAACAGGAAGAGAGAATAACAGAAGAAGAGGATGCAGAAGAAAAAAAGAAAAAGAAAAAGAAAATAAAAGAAACGAAAACTAAAATTACGGGAACACCCTACCAAATCAAAAGACGAAAGCCGCAGATATGCACCACGTGGAGGACATGTAGAGCCCTAGAAGCCCACGTGGGCTTGAGAACCGGATCTTGAGGAGACATTAAACAAGAGTCATCTCTTCGTTGGCTTCATACAGAACAGAAGGCAGAGACAATGGATTAAGTTTTCAATAACACACGTGTCTTTCAACCATCAAGAAGTCAAATAACTGACACGTGTTAAAGATAAGCCCTGCCTCGTGAAGCGGCAACTCTGTTCCCTAATTTTCCTCTCTCTCTCATCTAATTTAGCTCTAAGTACTAACTGCGATCGAACCAACACATAACACGTATACTAAAATTTCGGATATCGGGTCAGAGTCTTTTCATTACCATCTCTTTAATCGATGTCTCTCGCTGTCCCGAGAAGAAATAAAGGTTGCGCGACGTCGATGTCGGAGCCACTCGCTCCATTTACATGACACGATTACGAAAAGGATATGGTCGTATTTTAGAACAAAGTCACTGAGAGTTGTGACGTGGAAAACATTTCTTTTTTTTGGTGGAAGTTGTGGAAATCATTAATTAAGAAAAAAAATCACAAAATTGTATGATTATGTTTGATTCCATATAACTTTTATCTAAAATAATGATATTAATTTATAAATTTATTTTTTAATATTTTGGTATGAATCAAATGTTTTATAGTACTGTAATGAATTTTAAGTGAATTTATATATCAAATAATTTAATAATAATTACTCTTTATATTTTAAATTCAAATAAGAATGCTTATTTTTTTAAATATGTCATATAAAATATATAATTACAAAATAAAAAAAAATTACATGTTCGACTAAAATTATGGTTTTTATAGCTTTGAGAAATGAGAATTATCACGAGGATTAGAGTGAAATACTTAAAAATTTAACAAGTTGCAAGCGGTTTGTTGACAGCACGCAATGAAACAACATTAAACCGAATATTCATAAACCGGTTTTTTTAATATATATATATATATATATATAAGCTCGTGATTGTCATGAATCTTACCCATGTTTTTATACTTTTTGGAAACTAGTATGGCTTTAAGTTAGTCTAATCACGTCATAACAAGAAGCAATTTTCTATTCATTTAATGTCAGCTGTCATTATATTATTATGTAGGATTCACGTAATACAGATAGATGTATTGTAAAGAGTTCTTTTCACAATCCGATAATCATTCTGCATATTTTATATTAACGGCGAGGAGAGGATTTGTACATACTAATCTAATTACAATACATTACATACAATTATATTAATTCTTGGTACCAAATGTTTGCTTAACATGCTTAATCATAGGAAAATGAATGATTCCTTATTTATTATCTCATCATTTTCATTAGTTAATAAGTTCATACATAAATATGATAATTTCTAATCAATTATTGTCCTATTATGAAATAATAAAAATATGATAAAAAATAAATGGTAAGTAATTATTTTTAAGGTTCGTTTGGATGGTTAGATAAAATAAAATTAGTTTAAATATATGAAATGAGATGAGATTAAAAAAATTTATAAATAATAATAAAATTATTAATTAAAATAAAATATCTGTATCAAAATTGGCTAAATCTACCAGATATTTGTAACATCCGATTCGGTACTCCCCCGTCAAAGTCATAAAGGAACGTACCATCTACATTATTCAGCTTCAAAGTTGTCTGTCTGCGTTTGATGGGTCCCATGGTGGGGATTCTTGCAATCCATTGCACATTCAAATATTTTTTAATTTTTTTTTTAATTGCTTGACACCATCCAAAAAAAATCAAACAGAATATATTGTTGTCTTCAATAGCTAACCCCTCGTCTTCACCTCCCCAAAGCAACAACGTCGTATCCATGCCATCACACGAGTCATGCTTCAGTTTTAGTTACATCGGACGGCTAGAAATATCCCAAACATTTCCATATACGTATGATTATTGTACGTTAGAAAAAGCGAAAGAATCTCCGGGGAACACGCAAAAAAGGCCAAAAAATCAAGAGAGAGATCGGGCGTGGGGCCCAAACGTACCAAGTTGCCCCATTATCTAATCTTTTCTTTTAACCGTCAGTGATCTGGGTTGTCGCCACGTTTTGATGAGGCGGACGGTCGAACACGTGTCGATATCCGGTTGCAGGTTCACAGCTCAGCAAGGCTATCAAGTTGGCGGAGAGCGACGTGTCGAGGGACTTTGCTTTATGTGGAGAAGGAAAGAGATAATGAAAAAATAAAAGGGAGATAATGACGTCCTACGGCGTGTCGTTCGCACGCGTCCCGTCTGGAAAGCTGGTCATCCTACGTTGATTAGAATGATTGAATGCGGGGGGAGTATTGGACTGTAACAGCTGGTTTCTGTTTGAGCGACATCTGTCCAATGTTGGACTTTTTTTAGACTTGGGCTATCACACAAGTTGCAAAAGTTGGTGTTTGAAAGGAATATAATCCAAGAAAAAATCTAAAAAGCGTTGTTGTATGGACCCTGGAGAAGTATTTCAGCATGAGCACGTGTATGGGCCAACCATGTCACAACAAAAAAATCTTTTTTTTTTTTTTATAACATAATGTTATTTATGTGATATATTTTTATAATAAATATATATATTTTTTTGTGCAATATTAAGGATAACAAATCATATTGTCATTCCCTAATTCATTAATTAAAAAAAACAAAGAAAATATATGGAATGGCAAAGCGTTTATTTATAAAACAAGACAAAAAGCGATGTAGCCCAACAGAATGGAAAAACATAAGCGTCTTGAAAAGAGAAATTAATTATTCGACGGTTTTTGGTAAAAGCATGTTACCGTCATCCCACGCAAAAGCTATCCAACAACACAACCAGAAGTGCCTTTTGCCAAATTGAAACTGATGACCTCCACGCATAAAAAATAAATAAATAAATACCCACTTGACCACCTGTGATCAAGTTGATAGGAAAAAAAATATATATAGATAAAAGATAAAGTTGGACAAAAAATAAAATAAAATAAAATGAATTTATTGACATCCACTTGCAAAAAATAAAAAAGTATTATTGGAATCCAGGAAAATATTTTAAAATAAAATTTTTATGTGTAATTATTTTTATATTTTATAAATATAATTGATCGTGTTATTTTTTTTAATATAAAATAATTATTTTGACCGATTACATTAATAAAATATTACATAAACAAAACTTTAAAAGTGATTAGAGTCAAATTAGATTGATGTAATCCAAACTCAAATTTAGAGTCACAAGCAATTTGATAAATGAAAAATTAGGCATCAAATGAACTTATGAAAGAGATTAGAGTAAGATGAATGGAGTCTGTCTCTTTTCGAGAACATTTAACATAAGAGTCTACTCGACCAAACTCTCACAACATCAATCTCTCCCAATATAATATTCGTCAATCTAAAGACACCACGAGGGTATCTCTAAATAATTTGGATAACATCTCTTATAAAGAAATGACATAAAATTTTAAAATGGTACTATTTAAAAGTCTTTATACCATACATTATTCACAATGTATAATTTGTTTTTTTTAAATTAAATTATGTCACAAAATTAGTGCTTGGGGTAAAGACTTTTAAATAAAATTAATATATATATATATATGAATATTTTATTTAATATATATTTTATGGAGACAATGATCATTTTGAATTCTTATTTTGGTGTTTGATGTTTTTAATTAAATTAAAGAGGAAGTAGCTTAGAAATATTTCCATCAGTAATGCTATTGCTCGCAAATGCATTAGTGTAAATGGGCCATGTCTAAATCAGTTATGTTAATTGGGGCTCAGCCCAGTAAAACTGGGACAATGTTTGCAAAGCCCAACGAAATTCGCACGTTCTGGGGACATCATTGTTCGAGGGAAGGATTAAGATGAATCGAACTGAAATGGTTTTCGATTCCGTAATTTTGCTGGTGTTTGTAGATGGATCATAGCTCCTTGTCGTAGGGGGCCTACTGTTGGCAGACCGGGCTTCTACGACATTGTTAAAAGTTTTTCTCCACCTTTTTTTTTTTTTAATTTGTTTTTGCTCCAAAGGCAAACTTTTCATAGATAAAAGTAAAGGTTATAAAATATAAATTTCAATATGATAGAAATCTTTAATAATCATTTCAAAATAAACAAAACAAGTAACAACACTGAAAATAAAAAATGATTTCAGAGTAAAAAATATGGCTCCCACTAATCTTTATTGAAGAAATATCGCCTAAAGCAATTTTAAAATAGTTTGATAAACAAATTATTTGACTGCGATTAAAAGTTGCAATAATAAGAGGTATGCTGCATTTTGTTGAATTGGTCTAATTGAAAAGAATTCTCATATCTACTTTGTCTTTATCCCTAGAGTTAGAGAAAAAGAAAAATAGCAACGGAAGTACCGATACATAGTGGAAGTGGTAGGGTCCTTGGTCTAGCCCCTAAACAAATGGGTCTTCTCCTACGTACGTCTCCTCCTAGTGATCAAACAAGTCTCCTTGGTTGGTTTAAGTACTTTTCCCGCTTTCTTAAGTTCCTATGATAGTGGAATTATAGTGTTTAGGGGTAGGTTGGTTTGGGTAGGAAGATGTGGTGGTCGAAGTGGTAGATTATGGTTGAAATGGTTGAAGTGAATATCCTTTGGGATAGGTCTATGTATTAGGGTCTTTTTGGTAAGGCATATGGGTCATATGATATGGCAGGGTTAGGATTTTAGTGGGGATTTAAGAGAATTTCGAGATTGGGATTAGGTTAGGATTTGAAAAACAATTGGCTAGGGTTTGGGGGTGTGTGTTTCGGCTATGGGATGGTAAGATTATCTCTTTGATTGATAATGGAGATTGGAGGTTGATTGGAGTGGTGGCCGAGATTGGTAGATAGATGGATTGATTGGCCCTGATTGATATTTGGTTAGGTATAATTGGATTGTTAATTGATTATTTGATTAGATCAACTAATGGATTGATTGACTAATCAAATAAGGAATGAAGATATGGTGAGATGATGTGGCAAGATGATTCAGTTATGGTATGGGAAGGTAATGGTTGAATATGATTGATTGGCGATTGATTGGTTGACTTGGATAATTGGATTGTGAGTGATTTGTGGGGTTTGATGGCTGGCCAAATATATGTGTTTATGGAATATAAGGCTTTGGGTGGATATGGTAGTTTCGGTTACGAAAGTATAGGTAAGATTATCTTGTTGATTGGGTGGAGATGAGATCTGATTGGTTATTGATTGGAAGAGAATTGAGAGATTATACGGATTGAGTTGGCCGAATATGGGGGATTGGGTGGTTGATTGAGATTTAATTAGAAGGATATGATATTTGATTGAGTCAACTAATAGAGTAATTAACTAATCAAATAAGAATAGAGGATTTGATTTGGTGAGATGGTAAAAGGAGATTTCGATAAAAGCAAGTGGTGTCTTGGCCGAATATGGCTAGATATAGTAAGTGGATAAGATTTAATTTTTGAATTATTTTGAAGTGGTGGGAAATGATGTGGCCGGTTATGGGAAAAGCTATAGTGGTCAACTTTGGCTATTTGGGAGGTGAAGAATTTGATTTGGGTGAGGAAAATATGGAGAGATTTGAGAGGATCAATGGCTGGTTAAGTTATTGGATGATGTAGCAAGTGAAGGGCAATCTATGGAAAGTAGATTGATGGTTGCAACCGTGTATGGGAATTAGGGTTTTGAGCGTTGGCCGTGTATGTTGTTTAGTGGGAAGGAATCTACAAGAAACTTCAATGATGTCATAAGAACATGCAAGTAAATGTATGAACAAGTGAAGAACTTAATGGACCCAAAATCACACAAGAACTCCTCTCGTATTTCGGCTAACTCACTTCAACAACAAACAACTCTTTAACAAAGAACCAACAAATCACAACTCACTCACTTGAGGGATTCAAAAGTCATAAAGGTTTTGGATTTCAAATTACTCAAGAACACTTACACACAATTCTCAAACTCATAAGTGGTGTGTATTTGGCACTCTAACAAGACACTCAAACATAATTTGATAATTTTATAAATTCACAAGGATGTGAATTTTAAGACTCAAGACACTCAAACACTCACTCACATTCATGCAACACAACTTTAAATGAAACTCACCAAATAACAAGAACACCAAATAAATAAGAACACAAAATGAAAGAAATACCTCAAACAATTTTATTAATTAAAGGGATAGATGTGGAGCAACACCGATTCACGAATTGCACAGTGTATTCCTCTTCAAGGAGATTCATGAATTGTATCCCAAGAAACCCAAGTGCTAAGTACCGAAGATAATTCAAACCACTAAGTGGTCAGCCTAAACTCCTAGGAACCACTCCAATTCTCAAATATCCAAAAGATCAAATATATCAAACTAAAATGCCTAAGGTTCTATTTATAGAGCTTATAAAATGAAAACTCCTAAAAGGTCCATGGACAGTATTTGATTAAGTAAAATAAATAAAAAGCAACTAAAATCAAATAACATAGTCTTGGATGGCTCATGTGGCCGTGACATGCAAAGGGAAAATGGTGGGCTTGGCTAGCTCAGTGCATGGGTCGTGGGTGTGGCTGACATGCTTGCTGAGGCGCGCTTCGAGTGACCTTGGTTGGTCCACGTCAAAGACCCTGTGTATGGCCATGGGCGTGCGGGTGGGCGCTGGAGCATAGGACACTGTGGTGCGCGCAAGAGTGCCCTCAGGAGCATGCGCATGCTAAGTAGGTCGTGCGCTAGCTTGTGCGCATACAGGCGGCCGCTCGCAAGGCATTCACGTGTTGGGTTGCGCAAGATAGGCATGTCCTGGCATAGCCCAAGATTGCTGATGGCTAGGTATTGTGGTGCGCGTTGAGGCATATCTCTAGCCTTTACCTGGGCTATTAAGGGCATGTCATGGCAAGAGCTATGCCATGCTTGTTGCGTGCTGCTGGGTGTCAGGAGCATGTCATAGTAGGGGCCATGGCATGCCTGCTAGGGTGTCTTGGGCGTGTCATGGCCAAGGCCATGACATGCCTGCTGCATGTCCGTGATGTTGAGAATAGCGTGCCAAGGTAAGGGCATGGGCATTGGCATTGGCATGCCTGTGGTGCTATTAAGTGAGTGTCATGGCATGCCAGTAGGCATGCTGCTGGGCATGTTAATGCTGTTGGGCGTGTCGATGGGTGTTGGCGCTGTCTGTTGGCCATGCTGATGGGCTATTGGGTCTATTGATCTACATGCTGGTGCTTGGCCTCCCAAATGGTGCCATTTCAAGTGTCCATCTGTGGCTAAGACTCTGATCAAGAGCAGTTTTTTATAGGGTGTTATCAGGAAGACCACCACCTACTGTGATGGCGTGTGAGGAGCACACACCATGCTAAAGAAAAAACTAGTAACTAAAATCGAAGGATCCAAGGCTGCTGATTCCATTGGTGCTGGCGTGTAGCAGCAATAGACCCATTCTAATAATAAAATGAGATGAAATAAATTAAAATGATTTCTTAATCTAAACAGATCCTAAGAGTTATTGGTTTGTTTCAGTCAACTTTTACAAGTTTTTTCAAAGCGTTTATCACTCGTGTTTGGGCTAGATACGCCTATTCTCTTAGAAGTATGAGAGAATCAAAATCCTAGAGATAAATGCTTAATGGCAACAAAATTTATCGATGAGGAACTAGAAATGGCAAATAGAGCTGTGACTTGCAATTGAACACATGAATTGAATAAATGAGAAAAAAAGGTATCTACTCAGGTGGATAAACCCTTCACATTCAGGCACCTGTTGTCAGCAATTCTATCGATAATCTCGGTCTGGATACAACAGTCAAGACCAGTTGCATGACATGTGATGGGATTATATTGTAAATTCAAATCAAGATTGTAAATAATGTGAAAAGAAAATAGATCTATAATAGAGGCCAAAAACTTCAATTTAGCCCTCTTGAATCCACACCCCAATTCATAAGATTTCATTGAGGTCCAAGGTCTAGAGTCATGAGTCATCAATTCAAGATGACTTTCAGATAAAATTTTGCACCCAAGACGATAATATTGCAAATTATTCAATGGTATGTATTGAAAA
Organism: Platycarya strobilacea; assembly: GCA_036898215.1. Taxonomy (NCBI): domain Eukaryota; kingdom Viridiplantae; phylum Streptophyta; class Magnoliopsida; order Fagales; family Juglandaceae; genus Platycarya; species Platycarya strobilacea. Next base: position 11,707,103 of record CM072546.1, on the reverse strand, counting down.
CCAGAAAAACATTCTCAATGGTTAGATCATGATGTAACAAGTACCAAAATCTACAACCATGCTACTCCCATTGGGGAAACATCAAAATCTTTTTGTAGCTGTAGGTTGAACCAAAGCTATATTTATGCCAAATTTGTATGGACGGGGAAAAAGTGCCGCAAACTATGGAACTCATCTCAATTTTCACTCCCAACAAAGAGAGTCCAATACTCGATCTAAATGACTTGCACTTCTTATATCATAGTACTCATTCTAGAAACAATACTCGATCAAAAATCAATGATAAAAATGACCTCATAGAGTTTCATGAGGAAGCATTTTGCTTTGGGCCACTGGGACGTCCTCTCCTCCCTCTCCTTTGCTGATAATCCTCACCACGCCTTGCACGGCCCCTCCCATGACCAGGAAAATCATCTTGGATTCGGTGCTCATTTCTACCATATGCCCGGCCCCCACTATAACGCCCACGACTTTTGAAGCTGTCACTACGATAACCTCCCCTTCCAGAAGAGAACCTACCTCTTCCACTTTTACCAACTGCAAGAACAAAGAACATAGAAATATCATGTCAGACAAGCATGGAGTTTGATCATTCCAAATTCTATGCAGCTTCTTTATTAGTCCAACAATGGTTAATATCATTTAGTTCCAAATAACTCATTCAATGGAAGATAACTCATGATGATTGCTTCCTAATTACCTCGAGCTGTAGTCCTCTTTATTTCAACAACAGCCTTTCGCCCCCCAATTATGATAGATGAAGCCTGAAATATCACATTTAGTCTAAACATGGTAGAAGGTAACACAACAATAATAGATCAAAACAAGGAACAAGTTTGATTGAGATAGAAGCTTACTCAAAGCGGTAGCAATAAAAAGCAAGAGAATGCATGAAAGGTTGATAAAAGACATGATGGTGTGTATGTTATTACATACATCATGCTAGGTCTGTTCATCCGGGTTCTGGAATTGAGAATCTAGATTCTAAATTTGGAATTTTCTTGAACTTCTTAAGTGAAAATATCAAAATTATTAAAAAAATAAATAAAAAAAATTCAAAACCGAGCGGGGTAAGGCCCAGATGAATAGGCCTACATCATGCTCGATTAATCAGAATACACAAAAAGCAGGGAAAATAAATCACATTTGAGTTTGATGGCAGCTGAGCTAACAAATGGATATATCACCTTGCAACATCTAACACTAATGGATAAATTATAAAATTTATTGAGAATGGAGTACTGGTTAACACAGGAAATACCTGAATTGCACTATTCATGGAGCTTAAAGACTGAAATTCAACAAAGCCAAAACAGTATCCCTGCAGCTGCACAGATCCCAAGCCAGGGTGAGAGGGGGTTGGAGGGGCTAAATTTGTGTCAGAAAATGCTGGGTGAGTGGATATATTCTATACAATTTATACATCTGAAAAATACCTTATTATTTCTGACTTGGATGCCTCCTTGCTTGATTGGCCCAAATTTCTTGAATTCGGAATCAAGCTGCTCAACTGTTGCACCGAAGGGCAAATTACGAATGTAGATGGAGTGGCCCTCAACTGCAAGGATAAAAATGTGGTTATTTTTTATATAAGTAATACCCAAGAATGTGGTTATTAAAATTGGCAACATGTTAATTCGAAGCCTGACACTATGACTCAAATTCAGGGAGCAAATAAATTGTAGTTATACCATTACATTCTATTATATGTGATCTTTAGTTTAAAAAGCATTAAAGATGCACAAAAAAAGGTAATTTCAAACCTAAAAGATAGGCTTTCATGAGGGAAAACCACCATGTATTGTAAGACATGCACTTCAAAGGAACAATAAAGAGATATATATATATATATATACACACACACCTTCATCTTGAGTATTGCTACTTTCAGGGGTGCCAACACTACTTGGGGCTGATGCCTCAGGAACTGAAGTAGGTGCCACCGACCCAGGTGACTGTTTCTTAGTTTTCTTAGGAGCCACCTTTATTCTATTAGTCGGTACATAAACTTGAGTTGGGCGAGAACTCCTTTCTGTAACTTTAACCTACAAGACCACATAAAAAAGTTCAAACCATAATTCAATAACAATGCTTGGTAGAGTATTTGGTCACAAACTCACAATTGATGCATAGGACTTCTTTGGAGCATCATCTTGGCCTGAAGCAGATGATTCGACAGCTGCAGAAACATCATGACCATTTGAATGTGATTGAGACAGCATGACATCCTCCCTTTCAAAAGCCAACTGTATTTCTTGCTCGGATGAGTCATAAGATTCCTCAACATTTTGATCCACTTCCAAAGTAGAAGTTTCCTGAACTGTGGCAGGAGGATCAGAACTATGAATTGGCTCTGCAAACAATACTTTAAACAATGATAAAGGAGTTCCTGATGCAATGTCAGAATGGGAGAACGGTATAAAAAATAGCAGTAGTATGGCCTTACCTTGGTCAGGGGTCAAGGGGACAGTTTTTACACCAACTCCAGTAGCTGCATGGTTGTACAATGATTCATCATCTTCCATATACCTAAAGACATCATTAAGGACAAAGTATCCACTGTCTTGTGGAGCAAGGAAGAAGGATTGCGCAAATTTCCTTCTCAGGTTATCCTTGGCCGTTAAACATCCAGTTACTAGCACAGTTACTCCATCATTGTGAGATTTCTGAGCATCTGCAGTCATTATCTCTACCTTGTAGTCTTTGTAATCCAAGGAAAGAATCTTCTCATTGATACCCTGCTCAAAGAAAAACCATTTTTATGTATTTGCACCAGGAAATCTCCATCCTTGTAGGACTTCTGACAGTTAAACCACCATAAGAAAATGCTTGACTACCAATCAAATTTATTTCTTTAAATTATTATCTCTTAAAGACTAGAAGGATGGGGAGGGGAATGGGGAGGGGGAAGAAAGAAAGATACAAGGAAAATGGAGATAGTGGCTATGATTCAGGTGCAGCAAAATGTAAGCCTGTAAGGAAAATTAACTGGTTATGTTATGTTCCAAAATTTTGTCAAATTCGCGTAGTCAACAATGTTACTAGATATTACCATCCCAATGATTTGTTCAATAAAAGAAATTAAATTGGTCTTAATTTTGTATGTAAGAGTTAACCAGAATCATTTAACAATACAACTTGCCTGCACATTGGTTGCATTGTCCTTGATAGGTCAAAAAGAGAAGTTAAACCACAACCGGTATATACCAGTAAGATTTTATTTCCTAATTGGGATATTAGTATAATACCCACAAATAGAAATATCATAAATAGCGTGTCAAAGATTGCATTGACATATAAATATTGCCATTTTTCTAACTTCAAAATTATATATGCACACATTATTTGGAATCTCATGTAAGGCAATCACCTAGAAATAAAAGAGCAGTTGGCCTTCTAGTGCTTGGAAGATCATGCAGGTATGTGTATTTTGAAGTCAATCTATATATCATGAATTTTCTTAGCAAACAAAAGCCATAGCCTGATGAAAAGTAATACAAATGTATGATATTGCACAAATGATCAAAAAAAAAAAAAAACCACCTGAAGTGCTTAATCAGTTTTCCCGACAACATGATGAAGTTGTCATCTAACATAAAATAGTGATAGTTGTATAAAAGAATTATGAATTAATGCTCTTCTATTTATTACATAATAATGGATAGCAACAGGTCAGTTCACCAATAAACTTGTAAATTATCGGTTGGAAAGGAAACATACTTGCATGGTTGTCACTGAGGTCATCACACCATTAGAATCAGGTCGGCTTAGCACACTTGAATCTTGATAGAATCTATAGGCCAATTCTGGTGAGTGGTGAAGAATCTGATAGTACTGAGCAACAAAAGCGTTTCCAACCACTTGGGCACTGGGGCCAAGAGGAGGGTTTTCTGTTTGTAAGGCCATTCTGCTCAAATGCCAGCAGGAGAATATTATAACTAAAAATTCTCTCCTCATCTAGAATAAAAACTGGAATAGCTAGGTCCAGCAGATTAGTGAGACAACGAAGAGTTAATTTTAATCACATAACCTTCTGATCAATGTTCAAATAACACCTAGACTAACACTGGGCTTGCAAAAATCAGAAAGATATCTCTGCACCTTTAAATTTTCAAAAAAGTGAAACCGATGATATAATGATACCCCCTAGTAGAATTAACGAAAATCAAAACTAAAATCATAAATATGATGACTGCAATTCTCTCTCTAGGCAACATGTGTTGGTGGATGGTTGGTAAGGACACTCATGGATTTCAAAATATTACAGCCTCCAAACAAGCACGTTACTATGAGAACCCGGTTGTGTAGACCACCATTCATCAGCTTCCAAAGTGTGCATATGTTTACACAGTTGCATTTTACACGTGTATGGTCACAGAGAGGGCTGAGTCTTGATAAAGAATCAATGCAGCTGACCCCAATTGGTTGGAATTCAGGCTTAGTTGAAACAAGTTAGACCCTTTTATATGCAGCTGACCCCCCCTCCCCTTCTTTTCTCGAAGAGAAATTGAAATTTTATACAAAGAAAGAAAACCAAAATCTCTGGAACTAAATAAGGTGAGTAACCAAAACAATATCCCAGAGAAATTTAATAATTCCACATCCGGAATAATTGACCTAATGATATTGACACTCCAAAAAGAGTAAGGGCTGGTTTGGGAACATAAGTGTTCTTAGATATTCTCAGATATTTCCAAACACCACTCAAACACAAAGCACTTTTTATTTCAAATTTTCAACTTTTTTATATAATCATTATATAATTATTACAACTTTTCCAAACTCCCAAACAAAACACAGAAAATAATACAATTTTTTCAAATTATAAACAAAACTTATATTAAAAAATTATATTCAAACAACTTTTTAACTTTATAATATTTTTTGTAACTGTTTCCTTCATTGCAAACCCAATACCTAATAAAACATCTTAACTCAAACTATTTTACTACCATTCAAGCTATTTTGAGATATTCTTATGTTCAAATGAGCACTAAGTGATATAACACAAACACGATCTTATAAAGGACAAAGATCCAGGCTTTCTTAATTATATAGCCACATTGGCATAGAAACCCCAAGGTACAGATAAGCCAAAAACTAAAAACAATTAGACAAATGAACAATCTTTAAACTGAGAACCGGATAAGTTTTGACTGCATGATCAGAAATTATTCAAATAAATCTGTAGAGTTGGCACAACTTTGAAAAAATAAGATTCCCGAAGTACAACCAATACATTCTTTGCATCCAAACAAAGCAATACCCAAAAACTAAACCTAAACCGTACTCAAAACACGACTAAAAAGAAAACCCAAATAAGGAAACAAGAAAAATTAATAGATAAAACAAACATTCTTCCCAACATTCAGACCAGACATGAAATAAAATTGAAAAAATCAGCACATAAATAAATAAAAAATAATAGATGAAGACAAAGCTGCTTCTTTTTCTTTGTTTTGGGGAGGGAGGGAGGGAGGTGCTAAGAAGACAGAGCTGGTTCGTTAATCATAACAATGGCCGATCGTACAACGGCAAGCAAATGACAAAAAACTACTCCTTCTAACGTAGTTAAAAAGATAAAACGATATTAAGCGAATATAATGCTACACAGAATTACATACAAACCCATCAAATACTATAAAAAAATTATCTGAAAAATAAAATGCTATCTGTAGGACATTGGACGTGGGAAGGTTTTGGCTTGAAAAGAACTGGGATTGGCTACGATGAGATGGTACAGTGCCTTCACCACCGGAGCGCACGGAGAGAGAGAGAGCGCACCAAAAAAGGCAATCCTTGAAAGCTACCTCCGAACTGTGATGTAGCTTACCACGACTGAGGACTGAGCATATGCACAGGGTCCTCTTTGTGCAATTTGTTCTGTTCTTAAAAGCCTGCTATTAAAGTACTAAGATTTAAGACGACGTCCTTAAAAAAAAAAAAAAGAATTGTAATGGTAATAATAATTAGAAGAGGGATTTAGATGTGATTTACATAGTGAGTTTAGGAAGTTGAGATGAAAATTGAAAAGAATAAAATATTATAAAAATATTATTGATAATATTATTATTATTTTAAAATTTAAAATAATATGAGATAAAATAATATAAAAAATAAAAAATATTTATAATAATAAGATGTGATAAAATAAGATCAAAATTTGAAATATATATTTTTTATATTTTATTATTAAAATATTTTTAAACTATTATAAATTTGGATTTAATCAAGAAACAATGTAGGGTCATTATTATTAATCAAATTCATAATTATGAGAATAATCAAACTGATCTGACCATAAAATTTTCATCAATAATCCATTCGAAATGTTATACTGAATCTGACATCAAGATGTTTCGACATATTAAGTAAAACAAAGAAAAACACACTTAAAAAGGGGAAGAAATAAAATGGAAAACTGAAAACTAGAAAGTAAAACAATAAATAAACTAAAAACAAAAACTTTAATAAAAAAAACCATAAATTTATTAAAATAAAGTCATAATAAACATTGTCTTAAAATAATAAAGAACCTCCAATTTCTAAAATTTAATTTTTTTTTATATTTTACGTTTCTTTGTTGAGAAAAGATTCATTCGAGTATAACGTAGGTTTCGAACCATAAATAAAAATAAAAATAATATTAGTTGTAAACTTTGTAAACTGCAACCTAGAGATACACTGAAAAAATTTAAAAAAAATGAAAAAATATAAATGATATGCTGGACTATTGATATGTTGCTGCACAGGAATTGCAGTCCAGCGCATCTCATATAAATAAGTCAACTCAAAATCGCCTTAAAACATGGAAAGATAAAAAAGAATTATCATTCAAACAATAAATTAATTTTTTTCAGAAAATAAAAAGATTTTTTTTTTTGTGTGCTTGGATCTCGTTGTGTTTTGTGTACTTTCTAGATAAGTTTGCATTAGATTAGCATGTTTGACTAAATTCAAAAGTCATGAAATTGCCGCTTCCCTACATGAAGTCAATATTTGGAAAACAAATATATATTTAGAATAGTGTTTGCTTTAATATGGTGAAAAGTTACCAATGTGAAGTAAAAAAGAATAGAATAAAGCAATTATTGTAAAAGTTTTTAATGAGGCACATCCAACAAACAATTATTAGATATATAAAACACTAACTGCCGCTCGCCGTCCGAGGAATAGGGGTTGACGACGGTGGGATGAGAGGAAGTTGGGCCAAGTCGAGGCTACTCAAGACTATTTACCCACTATCAAAAGAGAGAAATACTTGAAATTGGGAGCGATAACGAGAGAAAGAGTTTGAGAGACTGACGACTGTCTACAAGACGAATAAAAACAAAAAAATGAGAGAGAGACTGGCGAGGGAGGAGAACTCATATTTAAAAACAAAACCTAAGACAAAACGACATTGTTTTATAATAATAATAATAATAATAATATATTTTTATATATATTGGACTTACCATATGTGGGCATGTGTCCTGTTCAGCCGTCTGACCCCTATTTGGGGGTGGGTGTTGCCTCCAATCCCAATAATAATAGTTTAAACTTATCAAACAAATGTATTAAGGGCTGTTCTATATAATTTCTCCAATTTCTACACATTATATTTTGTAATTTTTTTGTAATTTTTTTAATTATTTAATATTTTTCTTTAAAATTTTTTATTTTTAAAATAATTTTATTTTCTTATTCATTATTCATATATTAAAGATTTAATAAAAATAAAATAAAATATGATATATGAAAATTGTGTAAATTATAAGAGGTTATATAAATTTTTTCATATATCAAGACCAGTTAGGCTTAGGCATGGGCTTTATCTAACTTTCTCTAGGCATTGTTTTCGAATTGAGGGTCTCTCAAGCTCAATCTCAATGTAAGATTAGGTATATAAATTTTTTTAAGTTGTTCTATATATAGTCCTCAATTTCCTCAATTAAGGACGGCTTATACAAATCTATACAATTATATTTATTTTTTAAAAACTTATAATAATATAATTTTTAAACTGATGTTTTTTTTTTTCCTTTTACTCCCAAGCATGAAAGGGATCAATAGGATTACACATGTAATCCCTTTTGCAATACTACAAATAGTTTTTTTTTAATCTAAGATTAGATATATTTAAGTGTATAAAAAGTTGTCTGGATGTATGAATATTTTTTTTTATCAAAATAGAAATATTTTTTGTAGAATTTTGTGGGTTTCTCCATTTTGTTTAAAGGGTTGTTTGCATGAGGTTTCATCTTAATTTATTTCATCTCATTTCATTTCATCTCATTTTTTAACATTAATCAAAACTCAATTTAATTTTAAATATTTAATTTCTTATTCTAATTATTACTTAATCATTATAATTTTTCAAAATTTCTATATAAAAAAAAAACAATTCAATTTTCTCAAATTAAAAAATAAATATAATATTAAAAAAATTATATTCTCATGATATTTAATTTTATAATTTTTTTATTTAGTTTTTTTTATCTCTTATTTCTCAAAATCTATTAAAACATAATAACTCAAACTATTTCATTCATAAAATGTTTTATTACTATTTACAAAGTTCTCATCTTATCTTATTCCTCAAACATTTCCCATCTTTAATGATACATAAATAGAAATACTAATTTGATAAAGTGGAAAGTTTAAGGACAAGAAGTTTATAATTAAGTTTATATTTATATATAAGAAATTTTATTTACAATTCTGAATAGGGAAATATATGTGCAATTTCATTGATGAGTGGGACAAAAAGAAAAAAAATTATTTTAAAAAGAATAATATTAAAATTTTAATTTTTTTAAAGAAAATTATATGAGTTTACTTAAGTAATCCTCAAATGGAGACTGTACATAAACTAACTCTTCGTATATTTAAGAGTTAGTCTACATATAATTCTCAAAATGAGAATTAATTATGCAAATTCATATAATTATGTTTAATAAGTAATGCTATGTATAGTTTCCAAATGGAGACTATAAGAATATATAATTTTATTTTTAAAAATTTTTAAAATTATAATAATATTCTTCTTAAAATGATATTTTTTCTCATTTAATGAAGGGTTGGCACATGCATTTCCAAGTGGTGGCTACAAATAAAATTACTTTTAATTTTTTTCAAAGTAAAATATATATATATATATTCTCATTCATCAATAGGATTGCATGTGCAGTGCTCCACTTAAGGCTGTTAATAAAATTTCTCTATATTTAATGAAGAAATTTTATATGAATTATTTTAAATAAGAATTACTCTATTCAATAATATACCATATATTTATTAATATCACTCTTTATTTTTTTTTCAGGTATGTGATGAGTGTTTAGCAGAATTTTTTTTTTTTAAAAAAAAGTAAGGTCTGGTTTGTTTTTTAAATTTATCCCAACTTAATTTAATTTAATTTATCTTATTTCATTTAATTATTATAATTTTTTTAAGATTTTCATATAAATAAAATAGAAAATTAAAAATTTTAAAATTTTAAAATAAAAATAACATTTGAAAATTATTTTTTTATAATATTTTTTTTATTTTTAACTTTTATCTCAATCTAGTTAAATTTATTTCTGAATACAAACTAGATGGTTACACATATCGTTTTTACTCACTTTTTGTTTATTATTCTCAAGTAATAAAATTTACTATTAAACAAATTAGATAAATTTATATTTATTAATTTTTTCTAAAAAAAATATCTTACAATTTTGCACCTATTTTTTCTACAAGCACGTGATCACCTCTCTTCCCATCCTCGTGTCTGCTTCCCGTTTAATCAGTGTGTTCTACTGGGGTTTATGCCCACTATTAAATCCCAGAATTCAAACCAACAATCTTTTATTTTCTCCGATTATTCTATTCAAACCTAGTAGTTTTTGGATCACTGTCTTCCAAGATCAACTTCCTCTACTTCTGAGATTATCAAAGTAGACACAAACACTAGAAACAACTGATGAGCGCTGCTGAGCTTGATAAAGGAAGATTATGAAAATACCTCAATTCGTATTAACTCGTGTTGAAATGTACATAATGCAGAAAAAACCTTTTATACTAAGCCATTTAAGTGCATACTAACTGTGATGCACGTGAGTACATGTGATTAATTAAATACAATACACATATAGAAATTAAAATTTATATTAGCCCCCAAGCTGGAGTATACAAATTAATAGTACTCAACTTGCTAAGAAGTAATTGAAATATGTCTAATGGAAGTGGCTTAGTAAAAAAAATTAGCTAACTAGTTTGAAGATGAAACATGAAGAGTAACCACAGCTTTAGCTTGAACCATGTCTCTAATTAGGTGACAATTGATCTCAATGTACTTAGTCCTCTCATAAAAGACTAGATTAGCAGTTATGTGGAATGCTACATGACTGTCACAGTACAACACAAGTATAATAGTAAAAGAAATATCAAAATCAAAAAGTAAAGCAAGCCATTTAATCTCACAAGAAGTAGAAATTATAGATCTATATTCGACTTCAGCAGAAGATCTAGAAACAATAACCTGTTTCTTTGATTTCCAAGAAATCAAAGAATCACCAATGAAGAGATAAAAACCAGTAATTGATTTTCGGGAGTCTGGGCAAGTGGTCCAATCTGAGTCACAAAATCCCTTGAGAATGATTGAACTAGAAGAGGGAAAAATAGGCCCTGACCTACATAACTTTTACATATCTGATCACTTTGATAGCTGCATCATAATGAAACTGCCTTGGTTGATCCAAAAACTAAGTTAAAGTGTTAACAGAAAATGATAAGTCAGGTTTGGTAATAGTCAAGTACAAAAGTCGACCAATTAGTCTTCTATAAGTAGAGAGGTTGTCCAATAATGGTCCTAAAGAATCAATTTTAGACAACCTAAAATTCTGGTCCATAGGGCAGTAAGGGCATCCTCATTGGTCTCATCAAATACAAATTTGATAATTTATATTAAAAACTACCCTACATTGGTCTCATCAAAATGTATTTCTTAAATTTTGAACTACAGTGATGTTTAAGAAATTCTTCAAATTTGAAATGTTACTATTTATCTTTCATCTTATTACTTTAATATATTTTATTTTTCTTACACATTTCCCTTATTTTTTTTATTTTCTCTATGAAATGATTGTGTTTATTAAAAAATGTTACTATTAACATACATATAGTTAGTATCATTATAAAATAGTGAAGAAATTTTAAAAATATTTTTTAAAAATATTATTATATTATTATTTTGATAAGTCTAATAATGAATCTAATGTAGAGTTATGGTGAGTATGGTATGTTTATCTCATCAAATTTTGATGATTTCCTTGGTGAAACCAATAGGGATGTTCAGAGTAGGCTTGGTAGCAAGCATACCAATGTCATTAACAATATCAAGTACATATTTCCTTTGAGATAAAGAAATATTCTTAGTAGATCTTGCAACTTCAAGACTAAAAAAATATCTCAAATTATCAAGATCTTGTAACTTAAAATGCAATGTCAAGAAATCCTTCAAATCACCAACAACCTTAGAATCACTAGATGCAATGATAATGTCATCTACATAAACCAACAATGCCAGAAAGGAGCCACCAGATCTTTTGATAAACATTGAATCATCAGCATTTGACTGATGAAAACCATAGGCAATCAAAGTTGAGGAAAACTTTGAAAATCATTGGCTAGAAACTTGTTTAAGTCCATACAAGGACTTAAGAAGTTTGCAAACCCGAGTATCACCAGGTTTTGAAAAACGAAAAGGAAGTGTCTTATAAACTTTCTCATCCAAATGCCCATTGAGAAAAACATTATTTACATCTAATTGACATAAATTCCAGTTATTTATAGCAGCCAAAGTAAGAAGACATCTAATAGTAGTAAGTCTTGCAATAGGAAAAAAAAGTATCAAAATAATCAATAATTTCCTTTTGAGTATACCCATTTGCAACCAAACGAGCTTTATACCTCTCTAAAGTGCCATTCGAATTCAACTTGCACTTATAAACCCATTTACAACCTATAAGTTGCTTGCCAGGAGGTAAATTAGTTAAAGTCTAGGTTTTATTTGCTTCAAAAACATTGATTTCAGTAGCCATTACATCCCTCCAATAAGGATATTTAATGGCTTGATGAAAGAATGTAGGCTTGTATGGAATCAACAGAAGCACAAAAAAATTGATATGAAGTAAAAATTCTTTAATATGAAAGATAAGAGGATATATGGTATGAAACACCTGAATTAGAAAAACCAACAACCAGAGGAGAAACAGTAGTATTGTTTTTAGAAATCAAAGAACAATGATAATAATGCAAGTAATCAGGAGTTCTCCTAATTCTTGTAGAATTTTTTACAAAAGCATTTGGTAAATTCTGTGAAGAATTATGACTCACTAAATTCTATAAAGTGTCATAAGAATTCGTTAGAGAAATATTTGCTTGATCTAAGAGTGGTATAGGAAGAACAAGACCAGTAGAGGATGAAGAATCAGAGAGTTGAAAATTAATGGAAGAATCTATTTTAAAAAGATAAACAAATTCATGAAATATAACATCTTTGGATATGATTATGTTATGATTTTCAAGGTTATAAAGCTTATAACCTTTGGTCCCTGCAGGATATTCAAGGAAAATACATGCTTGAGCTCTAGGAGAAAATTTGTGATAAGATGTAAGACTAAGAATAGATGTATAACAGAGACACCTAAACACTTTAAGATGAGAGTATTTTGGTTAAAAAAAAAAAGAATCTCGTAAGAAGATTTATTTGACAAAACAGGAGTGAGAATTCTGTTAATAAGGTAGTCTGCATTGAATTTACAATCGCTCCAGAATTTCAAAGGAAGTTGAGATTGAAATGTGAGAGTCCGAGCCACATTTAATATATATTGATATTTTCGCTTAACAATTACATTTTGTTAAGGAGTGTAGACACATTGGAGTTCATGTATGACTCCTTTTTCAGAGAAAAAAGATTTCATATCAAACTCCAAAGCATTATCAATACGAATGGTTTTGATTTTGATATTGAATTGAGTATCAACAAAGGCAAAGAATGATTGAATAGATGATCTAGTGTCAAACTTGGATTTAAGTAAATAAATCCAAGTACATCTACTAAAATCATCAATAATGGTTAAAAAATATTTAAAACCATTATAGAAAGTGATTGAAAAAGGACCCCAAACATCACAATGAATGAGCTCAAACATAGACTATGTAACAAAATTGTTTAATAGAAATGATAATATTTTCTGTTTTGCTAATGGACAAATAGAACAAGAATGATTATTGATATTATGTGAACATGAAATATCAGATACTAAATCATGCAATCTAGAGTCCGATAAGTTTCCAAGACAACAATGCTAAAGATATGAATTGTTTTGCATAGAATTACAAAGAGAGAAAGTACTGACATCATAAGAAACAGAAGAGCTTGGAACTTGCAGGTGATATAAGCCTTGTTGAAGTTTAGCTACTTCAATTGTCCTCCAATTGCAGAGATTTTGAATATAACAAAACTCATGTGAAAAAAAAAATAATTGTGAAGTCAACTTATTGATAGAAATGAGATTAAAAGAAAAATCTGGAATATAAAATCAGCTATAACTAAATAAGAAGATATTCTAACTGTGCCAATATGTGTGACTTGAGTACATGATCCATTTGGTAATTTGACAGAAATGTTATCAAATGGTCTAATCGAGGAAAACACAGAAAGGGAACCAACCATATGGTCAGTTGCATTAGAATCAAGAATCCAAATCTGTTAATTGAACTTTTATGTATCAACAATAGGAAAGACTAATGATTGAGAAGAAGTAGTAAAAGACATACTTGAAAATGAAGTGCTAGGTGCAAATGAAATTGTACCTACCTAATTTACAAAAGAAGAATGATTAGTACGAGATTGGAGAAATGTAAGTAGCCGTTGGCATTGCTTTTGAGAAAAAGAAAATTCTAGAACATTAACAGAATCATTTATAGATTGGCTATCATTAGCTTGGTTGTTGTTAGGGTTACGAGGTTTGATCTTGTAACGAGGTGGATAACCATGAATTTTGTAACATTTATTCACAATATGGCCTAATAAAACCACACTATGTGCACATAGGTCATTCTTGGTGAGGAGCAGAGTGCTTGCTGTTCTTAGAACCAGCATAACCTTTCATAGCATCAATACTGCCAGAATCACGATTAGTAAACATAACAATAGCTTCATGTGAAGGTAAAGAATCTGCTACAATTTCACATTATTTTTCCTCTTGAAGAATTAGAGAAAGAACTTTACTAATAGGTGGAAAGGAATCAGAAAGCAAGATTTGACTCCGGATAGGAGCAAATGACTCCTTTAGTCCCATTAAAAATTGTAAAACATAATTCTCTTGCTGATATTCAACCATTTTCTTCAAAGCACCGCAAGAACAAGAAGGCATGGGACGAAAATGAACCATTTCTTCTTAATGGCTTTTAAGCCGAGTAAAGTATGTACTTACAGAGGATGATTCTTGATTTAAGAATGTTATAGCTTTCCTGACCTGAAAAATATGAGGCCGATTATTTTGTGCGAATCACTTTTTCAGATCTGACCACATCTCTTCTGTTGAATCGATATACAAAAAATAGGATGCAATATCCTTCGATACGACGTTGAGAAGCCATGGGAGAACAACAGTATTGTAGCGGATTCAAGCATGATATGACTGATGGGATTCAGATGGCTTTAGTAAAGATCCATCAACAAAACACAAATTGTTTTTGGAGATAAGAGACATGGATATGGAATGATTCCATGTGAGATAGTTGTCTCTAGTCAGAGGTTGAGAGACAAGAATGGCAACAAAATGATCGCCATTGTGAAGAAAATAGGGATTCGAATAATCTTCATAAATGTGGTGTGGAGGAGGAGGAGGAGGAGGAGGAGGAGGAGCATCAACAATCATGCTCAGTCTTGAATCACAAAGCTAAGGTTTGAATCACGAAACTAGGGTTTCAAAAGGGGGAGAGATAAATTTTTCTCTAATACCATGATAAAGGATGATTCTGGAAATACCTCAATTCGTATTAGCTCGTGTCAAAATGTACAGAATGCAGAAAAAATCTTTTATACTAAGTGCTTGTTTGGGATTACGTTTCGCTTAAAAAGTACTTTTAAATAGTTAAAAGCATTTAAAAAAAATGATGTGTTTGATAATTTAAGTTTTTATAAAAAAACTCGTGTAGATAACTATATATTTTAAAAAACTATCGTAACTAATTCTAAAAAACATTTTAAACATATAAATTCCAAATAATAAATAACTTTTTAGTAATAGAGTTTATTAAATTAAATTTTAAGTTATAAGCGTCAAGTTAAAAATAATATTTCTTATCATAATTCTAACATATATTAAACCAACTAAGTGCATACTAACTATGGTGCACGTGAGTACATGTGATTAATTAAATACAATACACATATACAAAATAAAATTTATATTAGAGCTGAATTTTCATTACTGGGATTTATGCTAATCTATCAAAAAATATTCTTGTGTAATTTGAAAATCGCCGGTCTCTAGGGTTTTCTTTTAATACTATTAAATATCAGGAGGTCTCTCATTAGTTTTATTTATTTATTTATTTTTAAATTTATTCTCTATAATCTGCTAACAGCATAAAGAAGAGACCGAATTTTCCTTGAAGAGTTACTTTATGTTTGTCAAAACCGCAGGTGTATAACGTTACATATACTCGAAAAGTTTTAAAAATTCAATTGGCAGCTGAAATCGTGGAGCAATGTGAAAAATCATAGAATAACACTAAATTAGGCTCACTTTCATAGGTTATCTTTCTCATTCTCATTTTCTCTTGGTTTTTATTTTAGAAAAATGAGAGAGAAGTCATATTCAATACACTTCCTTCACAAGAAGAGTACCATAAACAATACATGATAATGTTTATGTGAGAAATAGTACTGTAAGTGTGGCTACTCCCTTACTAAATAAAGGATTCATCATTTTTTTTTTTTTTTAATTTTAATTTTCAAACGTTTTATCAGATACCAAAAGAAAGGTAAGTGATGAAACGATGATTTACTGGCAAATAAGGCTTATTTTGAGGAATTTGTTAGGGTCGAATGGTGCATTTGGATTGGCGACATCGGATGAAGTGATATGTGGTGTTGAATATGAGCTATGGAGGTTGGGAGAGTGAAGGTACCTGAAAAACCAGCTCGTCGGAGGAAAGCTCGTGGAGATGAGTTGGCCATAGCAAATTTGTGAGAGTCAGGGGGTTTCAGGCTTTTCGGCAGTTTGCTCTTGAAACCACTATTTGATGTTGCCGTTCGGTATATTTGTGACATTGGAAAGACTGGTCGTCTCTCCGCTAATCTAGCAGGCAGAACAGAGTGCCAAGTTTTTTATAAGGGTTGGAAGATTTGGGTTTGGCACTGGGGTTTTAAGTGCTGACATAGAGCATTGCCTCGCAAGTTCAGGTACGGTCAGGGAACTTAATGTATTATCTGCCTCAGTTTCCATATACTAATGTCCGGAAGCTAACTCCAAGTCTTTTGCTAATTGTGGAAGAGCCTCCAGGTGAGCATACCCTCTGGCCTCTTGTTGCCTGCTTTTCCTGATCCCAGCACTTATGCTATATCATGTACAAGGATTGAGAGAAGTACAGAAGAGGCAACAGCTAATATTGACCAAGAAAACCAGCACAGAAAGGAAGAAAGGTCTTTTTTGAACTTACCTCAGTGATTGGCTTGTAATGGATTGGAAGGAACCTCCTTGGTCAACTGTGGGGATGCTGCAAAGGCAAAACAATCAGTAAGTAACCCATTTCTTGCCGTGCATCTACAATTTGGAGAAAAGGAGGTGTCTCCTGTTCTCCTTCGGGCGAAGACAAAGCTTTTAAATGAAGCAACCATGAGAAATCCCATTATGGAAAATAATGGCATTGATAATCACGTCTCAGTGTCAGAGGCATTGGCTGCAGATATTAAAGTGATGAATAGCAGACTGCCTGTTTTCTGAGGGACACAAAATGGTTATTTTGAACTGCAGGCGGACTGTGCAATTTAAGATGGGTGTTGGATGCCCTTAGGGACAATGCAATGTTCAAGCCTACAAGAAACAATTTTTGAGGTAACATCACCGTGGTTTGGAAGGGAAAATGAAGGATGACAAGAAGAGGAGGCTGAGAAAATTCTGAATGAATCTAGGGGAAACACGTAGGATCTGGATCATTGTGAAACAGACTTGTTTTAGAATTTGTTTACATATTTACGATTTTGGTGACAGTTGATGATTCCAGGGTAATCTTAGTCAAGGGCATTTAGATTGGAAGTTACAAACTCCAGAGGGAAACGCTGCCAATTTTAACTAGTTTCTGAGGTATGCGAATGTTGGTTTACATGTGGACTCGGTTAATGATATTTTCTCAGTGAAATTCTTTCTGATCTATTATTGTGATCTGACATTATATGTTCATGTTTTTCTCCTGTTCTGACACTTATCAAGCTTTCCAATGCATATTCATAGCGTTAATTATAGTTATTATAAATGACATTATATCTATTATTGACAGCCTAGAATATCGTTTTAATTATAGTTATTATAAATGAAGATCAAAAGTTGGATTCCCGGCAACGAAAAAATATGTTTGTTTACCTATTAAAAAAAATGAAATCACACATCCTTTTGTGCCTTTAAATGAGACTAAGGATGGAGAATAGGTACCCCTACTTTTGTTCAGCTTGAGTCGAACTACTTTTCTAATTTGATTTATTGCTTTCCTTGATTAGCAAGAAAATAGAATTCTGTGTTTTATGCCTTAGGCCATCATAAATTCAGGCTGGGGGTAGGTCTGGTAGGGGTTGGGATTTGGAATTTTCTTCTCTGAGTTTTAATGACTGTGGAAGAGTCATAAAAGATATACGGGAAATTGTATTTTACTATTCATGTCCAGCTTTTTGTTGATATGAGCATGTAATTTCATCACTAGATGAAGACTATCTATTTTGTTTTCTTGATTTCTTTATAAAATATCTGCTGGAAATAAAGAGTGAAATATTTAGCTTTTTTGAGATTGATCAGAGAGACTTTGGGACTATTCTAGCCGGTTTGGTATTGAACGGTTTTACAGAAGAGGGATTGGAGCTTTCAGACAAAGTTGAGGGCTGAGTTAATGTTTGAATGTTTGTGTTCATGAGAGAGAAGTTTCCAAAAACTTCCTTTCCATTCCTTTTTTATTTTTCTTAAAAAAATTTGAAGTTTTGACAAGGGATGGTGAAGGAGATGGTCTAGTATTCTGATTAGTACCATGTTGGTAGTCTTGAATCCTAAAATTCATGGCTGCCTGACTTTTCACAAAACAGTTTAAGCTCTATATGTGGGTAAAACCTGTTAGCCATGTTGTAACAAATTAATTGCTGTGTTCTATCTAGTCTGGCATCTTGGTGTCAATTTGGATCGTCACCATGGAAATGGCTCCCCTTACTCCTAGAGTGAAATATAATATGGATTTACAAATCATATTGACATTGGATCCGTTTTTCATCGGTAAACAAATAAGTATTGATCAAAAGTGTAGGTAATAGCTCAAGTATACCAAAGTATACGGGACATATACAAGAGCATCGCCTAAGCATGCTAGTTTAGAGATAGAAGGTTGGATATTACCTTATTACTAAAGCTCAGTTGGTAAGAAGAATGATGACATTTGGATCATCATTCTGGAAACTGCCCTATTATGCAGGAAATTGTGCATAATAGTGCTAAAGGACTGGGGAATTACCGGAGAATTCTGGTTTTGTTCAGTTGATGATAAAGTTCTATACAGTCTGAATTTGTTCCTGCCTACTCAAACACATGATTATATGAAATGAGTCAATTTTTTTAAAAAAAAACACTTGATTATGTTTGCTTTTATTGGACTGTCATGCATATTTTCTGAATCTGCGTGATTTATGTTCACTAAATTCCTAGATCCTTGTAGCCAAGCATTTCTTCTGGAAGTTAGTTATGCAGCTGTCTTCTCAAAAATGAATTGTCGTTTGATACATTTACCTGAGAACATTGAAACCTCTCATCAAACAGAACTCTGAAGATAATTGTTCCCTAATTATTGACCATATAATATTACTTTAATCTTCTCTATGCAAAATTATAAATTGCTTTTGGAGAATGGACTTTAGGCACTTCATAGATGCTAGAATTTATGGCATGTAACTAGCAGCTTTGTGGATTTGCCATTAAAGTGGGCTGAGGAATCCTTTGTCTTAACTACATCATCTGCATTCTTCTTCTTCTCATTTATTATTTTCTTTTTGGTGAGAAAAATGGATAAGTTCAAGGTCAGCCAGTGGATGGGAGCTTATATGGAGCCAAAACCTTGTAAGGGAGGATAAATTATTCGGGGAATTACACAATTCACCCACAAACTACTACTTATTTTTTTACTTTGCACCCTAAAATAACCAAAGTCCCATTTTGTACCCTGAACTAGCAATAGATTTCACTTTGCACCATCCATTCAAATCTGATAATCAGGTTTTTGTTTGTCTTAGGGGTCAGATCTTAACTTAGAAAGCAAACTGAAAAATATAGGGGAATGCAGGTTGAAACTTTTTGTAGTTTAGGGTGCAAAGTGACTTACCCCCCCCCCCCCCCAAAAAAAAAAGAGTTTAGGGTGCAAAGTGAAAAATAGGTGGCAGTTTGTGGGTGAAAAGTGTAATTAACCCTAATTTATGTCTATCGACTAGAAGTTACATCAATGTCAAGAACCTCTATTAGACATTTACAAGGCTAGCAAAGAGCTCAATCATTACCCAATAAATATTGTGATTTTTTATAGACCCAACCCAGCTATACATGAAATATGAGAGAGAGAGAGAGAGAGAGGGATCTTTTGTATATTACCAAAACTCCTACATGGAAAATAACTTTCTGGAACGCCCACCAGGCTTGCCTTTCGGATCAGCTCTCTCCCCATTCACAACTTCAGTTATTAAGTCTTTAAAGATCAACCGCTCAAGATCCAACACTATGCCAGGAATCTCACAAGGGCAATCTATCCAATCCATGGATTGTTGCATTAAATCTTCCAATATGATGCTCCTCAAACTGTCATCCTCCTCATCTAGGCTTCTGTTCAAGTGATTATTGTGTAGCTGATCTACTGCTGAACACATTTCTTCCAGAAACTGCTGCCCTCTTGGTTTTCTTCCTACTAACTTATTTGATGAGAACCACTTCTGTAGTGGACCTCCTAACAGCAACTTTTGAGCAAGAATCTCATTAACAGTATCAAATATGAGTATTCTTTGAATTTTCTCAGAGTGTTCTGATTTAACAATCTTTTTGCCACTTAGTTTATCATTCAAGAGCCCTGCACTTGCCTTTGTTTGTTCCAATGCAAGGAACACCTCAGAATCGATGGCTCCTGATGCTTGGAGCTGAATGGTCATCGAGTCAAAGTCAAGATCTCTGAGGAGACCTGATGCTAACAATATTTCTGAAATGTATCTGTGGTCTGAATTCGTGCTCTCGTGGAGGGCTGTGGTGTAGTCAGTGATGGGTTTCTCTTCAGTACAGTTTATCTGTTGAAGATTCTGAAGTACATGCTGGATGCTTTCTGATTTGTTATCATCAATGTAAGCACTGAAAATGGGTTTTGTGCCCTCTGGCAATTGAGCTAGATCTAATGGAACCCATTCTCCTTCATCTAGATCTTGAGCCTCATAATCTGTAGCAAGAAATTTGAGGAGAATTGGATACGTTAATCGATACATATTAATAAGTCTTGTATTCTGTAATAATGTAGCCTCTCTCTCTATCTCTGTTGTAATTCAGGGCAAACAGTTTAACTCCTAAACTGGCTTGTAGATTGTAATAAATCGAATATGGAAAAACCAGGGTTGCTATACCTTGTGATGCATTGATGCTGTTGTTCATTTTAGAATTATCCATGCTTATGTTAACATTGTTCTTTTTTAATCATCATTAGGAAAGCATTAATCAATGTTGTAGGTGAGGCAATTGTTTACTCTCTATCAATGGATTAAACATATCATGTTGAATGCATAGAAGCAGACCTTCGAAGGCATTTAATATCTTCTTCACAGGAGATGGTGACTCGTCTCTATAAAATGTAGCATCAAGAACAGAGACAGGACTTGGTTGTTCCAGGGTAGCTATTGGCGGTTCGACTATCAACCTGTCTTCGATGCACCCTGTTGGATTCTGAGTGAGAGAAACAAAACCTGTTAACGAGATACAAGATAATAAGGTTCTTTTATGGGTAAATAAGAGCATGAACGCTTACCTTTTGTTTCTTGCCATCCTGCTGGAAGAAGGTGGTATTGATCTTGTCAGATTGATTGGTTTGCGGAACTTCCATGTCAATATCAGAGCACAAGCTAATGTTGCTTTCGGATTGCAGAGAAATGGTGTCAGCTTGGTGACTTAAATCTCTCATGCTACTGCTGGTCTCACTCAATTGGTCATTGCATTGCTGCAAACTGGGAGATCTTAGTCTGAGTTTTCTACCAGGGGAGTTTGATCCCATTGGTTGTCTAGTAGGTTGCCTAATGGCATTGCTTGAATCTGAAGATGGGATGGTGGGAGGTGACTGCTTCTGCAATCTGAGCTTCCTTTGTTGCAGTCTGGGGCTCAAAGTTGCTGAGCTCATGTTGTTTTCTCCAATTATGTGTTGGGGTGGCGTTGAAACTGATGTTGATTTTGAAGTTCTCGCACTGGTTTTCTTATCTGTGGAGCAAGAAAGTGAACTGATATGGTCTTTTAGATAATTGCTTCCTGGAGCTAGATCTTTTGCCCTTGGCTTGTCAACCTTTCTCCCATTTGCAGTGTCACCATGCTTGTTGGGTCTTGACATACTTTCACTTGAGATTATGTTGGAAGCGCAGTCAGTTGTTCTTCTGGTTAGTTTAACTGGTTTCATGACTGCCATTGGAGGTCTATAACTCTTTGGAGAATGCGACCCCTTGGTTGTGTCAGAAATTGGGTCCTTATTTTGTAGCTTTCTTGGGCTGGCTAAATTTGAGTTTTGTAGAGAGCTGCTATAATTGCTTCTTTGAGATGCAAATTCCGAAGCCTGCTCACTTTTGGTATCTAATGCTTCTTTAGGCTTCTGCATTGCTTCAAGTATCTGTTTAAGAGCTCTGAGATCCTTGCCAGATTTATTGAACTCCAGCTCAGCCAACCTTTTTTCGATTTCCCCATAAACAGAGGGGCAAGAATTTGAGGCTTTTGTGGTTGCTTTCCCATGCCTGAAACTTGTTTGTTGAGAATTCTGGCTGCCATCTGGCTGCCTCCTTGGAGTTGGTTCTGCTGGAAATCTTGATCCTGAGGTAGGCCTTATAACATGATCAGCATTTTTCAACCTGGCTTGGATGGGGTCCTTGTGTGATTTCCTTGGGGACCCAGGAATTTGATTTTGCTTGTTTCCATCCGTTGTTCTTGAGTTTGAGAAGTGGTCAGATTTCTCAGTTTGGCAGCTACTGATGAACCCTAATGGATTCTCGCTGGTCAATGCTGATTGTTGGAAAGCTTCCAACCCCATCAACTTCGCAATAATGGTGGATGATCGTTTGGAACTTTCTGGTTCTTGCTGCTGGTTAAGCATATTGCTGGAGTTGTCCGACCTTCTTTGCAGATCCTTCAAAAGGAAATTTGACTTTGTTTCAGAGGCGGGACCCCTCACGGAGCATACTCTGCTGTCCAATGACAGCCTTGGGAGTTCCTTGAGCTTTATGGTAGACTTGCATGCATCTTGTGATACTCTTCCATCATAAGAGAGCCGAGGAGCCTCCTTCAGTGACAACAGCTTAAGTCTAGATTTCTCTTCCTTGTAATTCCTTGATTCCTGGACTTTAGGAAGAATTCGAACCGAACCATTGGCACCAGAAGCTCTGGGCTTGACAGAGTTGGGAAGCTGCATAGGCCGTGGCGAGTCGATGTATTTTAATGTACTACCCACTGCTTCCTCCTTTCTACAAGTTTTTACTGATACTGTACGGGCTTCTCTGTAGATGGAGTCCTTAACAACATCTCGGAGGTCGTTGGATTGCTGCCTTGATTGCAAAGACGCATTTGGTTTGTTCAATGGCCGAGCGGGAGTTTCAGGTAAACTGGCTTGGTTATACGAAGATGACTCAGATTGAGCTATTTTATAGTCAAGAGAGGAGAAGCTAGATGAGCGTGAGGAGGATGAAAGAGAGGTTTTGGATGATTCTGTGGAGACTCTATGTTTCTCTTTTACAAGCTTCTTTGGATTTGTTTCCTGCAATTGTAAGGGAAAGTATGCTCAAATGTTTCTGCTAGAAACAGTCATTGTTGTAGGGATTAAAGTTCAAAGTTCTTACCTTAACTCTCTGTAATGCGTTTTCAGGCTCCGTTGCGGGGCTGAAATTTTGACCTATCATGATAACTAAATGTGAGATATTGAAGAAATTGGTAGAATGGTATAATAGATGTGGAGGCAAATAATAGATGGATGATGCTGAAAGTTATCAACAAAAAGAGGGGGAAAAAAGAACAATTGCTGAAAGTTATTACAATGTTATGTTGCAGGAAGAACTCTCAAAAAATAGCTGCTCTGATGTTAAGGTACCCAAGAATTACATTAAATTGACCATATGAGTTTCATTGATGAAGATTTATATGCTCCCTCAAGGCTAAAGTGAAAGAGAACAGCCCATGGAAAATGCTAAAACTGTTGAGAAGTATTTCCTGAATTATCGTTTAAGCATCTCAAAAGGTCATATCTTTAGGAGCTAAACGAACACTAAACCACACATTTATACCAAAAACCATTACTTGGAGGTCCACATTATTATGATAATTGAGGTTAGCTGCTGAAACCTAAAACACACCATCATGGAATGGAGGAATACCTGGAAGAAGTCTCTTGTGGCCATGGCTGTTGATGCGTCGCCCGGCGAGAAAATGGCGGCGGTCAAATAGCTGAAAGAATCCATTCATGCACCCAATCTGCTTCTGCAGATCTTGATTTTCATGCAAAAGCTTTGCAGACATTTTCACCTTCTCTTTTCTGGTTTCTACTTCACAAATTACAATTGCTGCACTTCCATTAAGATTCAATCTCCAAGAATGGATAACAAAGGAACATGATTCCAGGTATATTTTGTTGCAGAATCTAAGATTATACTTGGGATAGTATAATCACACATTGACAGAATTTGGCTTCGACCATAATAGAACTTCAATCTTTTCTGAAGTCCTTGTTTTTCCAGCTACTTGGAGAACAGAAACACTGCACTAGGCTTCTTTATGTAAAGTTTCACTCTGTAGAGAAAGCTCAGTGTCTTATTTCTTTTAGACTTACTTTTCTTTTGAAGTTTCAGAGAATTTTCTGAAAAAAACAGGAAATAGCCAAGGAACAGAATGAAGGAGACGAAGAGGAAAAGTACAGAACCTCAAATAATATCCCTATCCATGAACAGTAAATTAAGTTGTTCTATGGGTATTTTACAGAACAAGGCAGACCATATCCTTTGCAAAACTCAAAAATAACAAAATAAGAAATGGTTGGGGACCCAAGACCCAAAAAGTTACCCCACTAGTCCCCACATTCTAAGTATCATCAATATAAATCTGCAAGGAAGTTCTGCAAAGCAAAGTATTAATGTCTTTTTGCTTTTCCTCACAGAACAAAAGAATACTTTGTCTTTTGGCTGGATCAAGGAAATGAATCTAGAGCCTAGAGCATATGCGGGGTTCTGCAGTTTATTATATGGAGGCAATGGAAGAATGAGAATTAGTTGTGACGACCTTTTTTTTTATTATGCTAGGAGAGAGAGAGAGAGAGAGAGAGAGAGAGAGAGAATGTGTAGGTCAAGTCTTTGGGGGAGGAGCAAAACAAATACTAAAAATGAGAAGGAGCTAGGAAGAAGGAGAGTCGTGAATTTGTGGACCAGATCTGAACTGATCATTTTCTCCCACTTCCATGTGGACAAAATAATGTGGGGGGTCAGAACTATGGAGCCAGGACCTCTACATGAGCATGTGGAGGCTGTCAGAAAGTGGAAGAAACATGAAAGTGGATCTATGTACTGGAAAGCCTGCAGCGTCTAAACCCCTTTCCATACCATTACTCTCTATCTATCCATCTATTTTGCTACAATACCCTCCAATAGATTCTCCATCTTTTCATATCTGCACTGACCTTAAAAACAGAAGGAATAATTACTTTAGATATTAATAAATTATACAGAAGTAATACTTTAGATATTAATGCATTATACAAAAGTAATTCTATTATACAAAATAATTCTATAAATTGATGTGGTTGATCAGTGGTTTATATAGTTCATCAAATTATAAAATTATTTTTATTGTAAAGTAAATTTAACGGATCACATGAAATTATGTCAATTTATAAAATTATTTTTATATAATTTTTTGTAGTTGTAGCAGTCTTTTTATTTTACTGCGATAGTGCTCTCTTCTTCTCTACTGTACTGCGACAGTACTCTCTTCTTTTCTACTGTAATTTTATTCTTTTAGTTCTTTCATGATCAAAGTTTTAATTTTCCTCCGGTTTTTCCTCTTTCATATCATCATCTGCAGTGATAATGTCCTCCTCATGAAATGACATAGAATGCTCATTAAGTAATCTTTTTTATATTCTTTTGGACATTCTGATCTAAATATGCTTTTTTGTAGGCAACATGGTATTTGGTTACACATTCCTTATAGTTAACGTACATTAAGCACAAGCATGATCCAATATGTAGTTATCTCTCGAGCAACTTCATAATGTTGGATGTGAGCAATACCCCCTTGGAGCAGTTGAAATACAAAGTTTGGTATGCATTATTAATCTCACATCTTACTGCGTATTAATCCATTAATATGTGTATATATTATATATTTATTATTAGTAAGTAGCATTCTGCGATAGACTGACACAGTACCAACTCAATTTAATTCCATTAATACTACGTAATAATTACTCAAAAATCTCGAGATGCTTTTATTTAATTATGTCAATATCCCGAATGTATTCATAAGGGTAGGTACTGTCCTCGTCATGAGTATGCTTTCTGGAGATTGAGATGCACCAGCCAACATCGACTACAAACCCAGCTGTAGACAAACCTATATATATATATATACATGATTTGTAAAGGGCTCAGATTAATTATTAATGGTCTTAGTTTGAGCAGAATCAGTTTGGTAATGAAATCCCGATGAAAGTGCATGCATTCAGAAATCAGAATCCAGATTTTGTTATATATTCATCAGTATAGTACTAGCCGAATTATATATACGAACGTACTTGTTTAATTAGTTGGAGTTAATGGTGAGGACTAGTGGAGCTGACGATCCTGACTATAAAATTAAGCCTAGTATACATAGGTGTTACAGTACTAATACTAGCTAGGCCAGTCATAATCTAGTTGACATGCAGGAAAAAGAATATTTCCTTATATTAATCTAATGATCTCTTGATTAGTACTTTGATTAGAAATAAAAGTACTGATTTTAAGTACTGCATGGCCCTCTTAATTATAATATTATTATACATATTATATATATATATATATATGAGTTTAAGCAAGCTAGGGCATGCTGAATGCAGATGTGTGGTTATGGATCATTACGTACGCACGTCATCTTATTTCAATATTATTATTGTTTAGGTTTCCGCAGCTTTCAATAATATTATCACGCCATGTTGTTCTTTTGTTTTCACCTTGAGTTGCATCATGAGGCACTCATGTACATTAACCAAGGCAATTTGACAGAGACCTCGCTGCTGCATGCGGCCAGCCAAAAGTTGTTTTCTTCTCAATATATATATATATATATATATATATATATAGCTTGATCTAGAAAGAAAAATAACGTGTATATCAGAATTAAGCAAGATTTTAAGTTTATTTTTATAATATATTTTTCTTCGTTATTCTTTTCATTGATGGTCATGAGTCGATGGAATAAGTTTATTAGTTTTATTTTTAATATGAACTGTAATATTACACAAAGTACTGCTACTGTTCATGTGAACGGTGAAACCATTTCTCATCCTCATTGGATATTATATAAAATAAAAATGATTAAAGAAAAATGAGGGACATCTACATGATCAACATGCATTGCTAAAAATATGCCTTATAATTGACAGCATGAATTTACATTAGATGGATCCCAAGGACACGGTTGTCACGTGTTGTGATCCAACAAGGATATATATATATATATATGTATATATATTAATACTATAGTGCTTGATCTTGCCTTCTTGGAATTACGCGCTTATTAACCATTACCTTATATCTAGCTGTGTAGGGACCTTATAATAAGCAAAATTAAAAAATGTGTGTGAGTGAGATAGATAGATAGATAGAGAGAGAGAGAGATCAGGTCCTTTTTTAATACCCATTATTGTGATTACTTAATGCTGAAAAAAGAGATGATCAGAACTCTCTCTTTTAGTGCAGTATATAATAATACAATAGGTATGAGAAGAATTCCATTGCAAATTCATATAAATAAAATTGACTAATCATAGTCAATTATGCATGTGAATTAGGTAATGCGTGTCGATCAGAAAGAGATCGAAGGCCTCTTAATTATCCCGCCCATTTTCGGTTCCCTGGCCTGATGCATGATGATGGTTCAATATTTAACTGTGAACACAACATCTCATGTGGCCATTATACATATGTTTCCTCCTTATATTAATGCAGTAATAATTGCGTGATCATAATTAATGTTCTTATCTCCCTTGTTTATGTGTTGTCTCTATCATCATGAGTTCTACAGCTTAAGCAGCAAAGTACTACAGTACATATATATACACACACACACACATATATATATATATATATATATATGTATGCCTGTTTTCAGGGGTTCTCAAAGTAGAAACTATCATGATCTTTTAATTCTCCCAGAACCAAGTAAATAAAATTGTAGAAAGGAGATCAGTTTATCAAACGGGCACTTCTAATGAATCATAACCTATTAATCTGGGGAAGAAGTTCTAGACCGCAAATGGGAACAGTTTGGGGTTGATGGTGATGCTTGAGATTATATATATATATACATAAACAAGATATAAAGATAGCAGGAAGGATGCAGAACCACATGGAAAAAGTGAGAATAGCACATGAGATGAGGGATGGGATGCTTTAAATTCATTGGGCATATTGCATTAAGGGAACACAACTAAGGCGCTATCTCCATCATCCTAAACTAGGTTCCAACAAATGCATTACCCCATCGGT
This sequence comes from Platycarya strobilacea, assembly GCA_036898215.1. Lineage (NCBI taxonomy): Eukaryota > Viridiplantae > Streptophyta > Magnoliopsida > Fagales > Juglandaceae > Platycarya > Platycarya strobilacea. Next base: position 11,678,872 of record CM072546.1, on the reverse strand, counting down.
CTTCCATGATTGGCACATGATGTTCCCCACCACCAAATCACCATGTGAATTAGTAGATTAATAATTCTTGGATTTTAAAGTCAACAAAATAAAAATAGTAACTTAAATCAATATATATATATATATAGATATAACTAATTTCAAAAGGAAACCAAACCAGTATGAGGGTCCTATATATATCCACATTATAATTTAACAGTTTATATATACAGAAAGGAGTCGAGATTGTGTGACCATTAAACAAGGGATCGATAGTGCCACTACGACGTACCTCAAGATCAGGTTTATTCAATTGTGGGGTAACAAGATTCCATCTTATCCATTTTTCACGTGAACTAGCTTAGAGTTAAGAGTTGTGTTCTTTCTCACATATCTAAGCTGCTTGGGGTGCAAGAAAACCAAAAGGTAATCAAGTTGCATAGGAAACTCTATCTGTCTTTCTAATTATTTTTCGTTCTTACCAATAAGCAGTACTACTATATCTTGCTTCTATTTTGTTCGTACAAACTAAAATAAGAAGAAAATGCTGATTACCAGGTCTGACGTATGCATATGGACAACTTCATGTCGAGGGAAACCTAAATAATTATCAGCACGCTTTTGGACATGCATGTGGTCTGGCCTTGATGATCATGCTAAGAAAGCCTGTTTAAAGAAAAATATCATTTTCAAATTCATGAGAACCAAAAATAATAATAATAATAATAATAATATTCGTGGCAGGTTTACAAAGAAGAATTCATGTTCTACTAAATCTTATTAATTTTATATACATGAGATATCGCGTGACTGAAAAATATTCCTTCACTTCTCTGCAAGATTAATGGCAGTAGGGAAAAGTCAAGGAGATTATCATAATATCAAATTGCCAGGTAATAAGCTTCTCAAAGTCATCTATCTCACATGCCAAACTTCATTCTATTATTATAACTATTACTCATATCCCAAATCCTATATTCAAAACCAGTTCAGACTGATGGTGGGCCCTAAATAGTAGCCACCCAAAAGAAAAAAAAAATAACAATAATAATTAAGTACGCATGCCACTGTTCTGAATCTGTAGCGAAGATTACTAATTAAGTTAAAGACACATTTTCTTCATCTGGTTGGTGGTCCATGTCTAGAGATAAACAATTATCCATAGCAATCTGACATGATGATCATGGAGTATACTAATATTGAAAACCATGCCTTATGATTCCAATCTTTTTGAAATTTGGTGAAGAAACATGTGATCTTGTCTATAATTGCTGTATTGTACCTTACGATTCTATTGTCAAAGGAGTATGAGAGTTGTGCGGTAAAGGTTGGATAGGATATTGCGTATTATTAAGGAGAAAACGTATAGGAACAGTGCATGATGGCAAGGCAAAGTCATGAGTATTACTGTTTTATCGTAAGATATTAGTCAGCAACTTTGTCAGATCCTAAGTGGTCCTGAATGAGATAAATGTGCGCAATCGTTTTCACTTATTGGTATCAGTTGGAAGACTTTATGTCGTTTTTGTTGAAGGTGACAATAAGATCAGACGAAACTAGTCCTTCCCTAGTACACATGACTGGCCTTTGGATCAGAAACATAGGTAGGATTTGATCAGTCTAAGATCTTTATTGCAGGTCCCTTGGTATCTCTATGTCTTTTTAGTAGTTGGAAAGACTGATGCCTTTGTTATATGAAAAACAAAAAGAAGAGCATGTTTGTTATATACAAGGCTGGAGCTACGTACGGTCCCTTCAAACATTTTAAGATTTATGATTGAATAAATTATGATTTACTTCCTTGTGGATAGGCCCATTCATTCAACATTTCTCATTGCATATTTGCTCAATTTGGACTGATATTCCATTTTCTTTTTCTTTTTCCCCATTTTTTGTAAAATTATTGGCATTAATTACCATATTTACATTCCAAGTGTACCGTCAAATTCACCATTAATGTATTTACCTGCCCAATTTATCGGGGAAGAAAGTTAGAAACCCTGCTGTATTTTGGCAAAAATAAGCCATTTTTTGCAAGTCCATTGAGTTCAGGGTCGTAAGAGCACTCTCAATGGTCGTAAGAGCCACTCCTCAACTGATGATTATCAATAATAAAAAAATCCAAAATTCTCATTTTTCTTAAATGAAAATTTAAAATATTTTTTCATTTATCCTCAAAATTGGAAATAAAAAAATTAAATATTTAATTTATTAGTGATTGTCAAACATATTCGTCAACAATGGAGTGCTGAATCTCGTTTTCGTAGGCCATCTTCGGTAACCCAACATACAGAGTGAGTTACACTATGAGGAAAGTCGAAAAGAGGCAGTTAAGAAAAAAGAAAGAAAGAGAAAAAAATAAAAATAGAATAATACACATTTGCCCATCTATAACATACATGCCCTAATCATCACCTAAGTGGTCCCAACACCAAATGTCATCTTTCTTTTTCTTTTTTAAATGAAGGTTTACGGGCATATATCCAATAATAATCTCTACCCCAATTTTATTAATAAACTCATTTATGACTAAGGAAAACCATAATTACATCAAAACACTTAGGGGTTACAAAATATCAAAAAATCCAGACCAGGCATAAAAACTAAAACACCGAAGGTCGTCATCAAGCTATTCCACATTGCATTAAACACACAAATTCATCACTTATTTAGACTTTAACTTATCCAACAAGCTATTCCACATTGCATTAAACACACAAATTCATCACTTATTTAGACTTTAACTTATCCAACGTGATGTTATTTTGAGATCTATTGGCTAAATTTGAGATGAATTTAATATTTGGATCATCCATTGAGAGTGCTCTAATAGCAAAATGAGCTAGACGCTACTTTGTTTACAGCAATTCTGGAGTTCGTTTGTTTATAGTATGCGCTTCGCAGTTAATTCGAGATTTTAAGAAAATGCTTACAACAAACATAATAAATGAATAGCCATGAATTTACGATTTGGTGCTGTTTAAGGCATCTTTGGGCTCTAAGAGAAGCCTTAACTTGTCCCGTAATGCCTCTTTGGTGATTTCCCAAAAAGAGATGATGAGTGTTGATAGAATGCTCTTGCACATTTTCATCTTGATAATCCTACGACCAACACATGATCTATAATGAGCACTTAAGCTCACCAAAAATTATTGACAAGCTTCTTTTCCTCGTTCTCTTCAAAAATCTGCCATGAAAACCCGTCAGCAACAAGGCAAACGACACCTGCAATTGTAAGACTAGGCCCTGTTTGGATTGAGAAATAATTTCAGCTCATCTCATCTGATTTTTCCAAATTTTTATATAAAATATAATAAACAATTCAATTTTTTCAAATTCTAAAATAATAATAATATTAAAAATAATATTCTATATATTATCCGAATGTGTCTCCCTTTTTATACTCCAAACAAAACAACAATGGCGATAATAATCAAGGCAACTGAATCATGGTTCTAATAACCAGCTTGTAAAAAAAGTAAAATTAAAGCATTCAATGAAATCATTACAACACTAAACAAAGAATGTAATTTCTATGAATCACCAAACATGAAAGCACGATACACGCGATCCAAGACTTGGCAATTAGAAAATTTTAGCATTAGCACCAAACATTAGCAATGCATACTAAAGGCAAAACAGAGAAACATTATCTGGTCGTTGGTAAGGATTCCACCGATCTGATAACTGTCTGGTAGAAGTCCCAAGATTTACTTCTTTGAGTGATAGCACTTTGACCAAATTTGTTATTCTCTACATACTTCCTTGTATTTTCAGCCACAGCTAAGCCCCCTAGATAAACCCTTAGGTCACCACCAGCACCTGCCATGAATTACACTTACTAATCATTTGCCATACCGTACAGAAAATAATTTCCATACACTAAACATTGTGCTGCGCAGCCATAAGATGAAAACAACTGAGACTAAGATGTAGGGTAATCAACAGGAGAGACAACTAGCACAACCCAGCGGCAGCATATCAGACAGGAGTTCACCAGGCACATTACCATGTGCTGCCATTAGAAACTATAAATATCGTCGAATGCTTCACATTTTCTGTTAAGTAAAATACAAGCTGATCAAGTCAAAAGTAATCTTACCTAATGACTTATCGCCCTTTTTCCGAAATGTATATGAATAAGGGAATATTGCAGTGTGCCGCTATAAGATGAAAGTTTTGCCACGATCAAAAGAATGGGTTAGGTATGATTTCAAAATACACATGAATTTAAATACGAGCCTCCCTTCCTCCGAAAGAAAAAAAGGAAAAAAAAAAAAACAGTTATCTTACAGGATTAAGCAAGGCTTTGTATGGGGAATCATCCAACAGCAATGTATTTGATTCGTTGTAGTCTCCTTTCTGCCATGGAAGATTACGATCATGTTTTTCCCATATTCTCCTCAGTTCCTTAAAAACTATAGGCTTATGCCTGTCTTCAAGAGTCTTATACTTAGTAGCAGTGCAGTGAGATTGATCCTGAAAATAAAGGCCAGAAGGTATGTGCAGCTGATCAGAGCTTGAGCTGTTTTCAGTTAATAACTTTACTAAATATACTTAAAAAAAAAATAAGAGTTAATTAAATAATCTTTACAGGTAACAACAGTCGCTCTCATTAACATGCTGCCATAATTAATTATGAAAAAATACATGCTGGGATACTAAAAGAAAACGAGTCCTATTGGCAGAGTTATAGATTAGAAGATATTATGCGTTGCATAATGAATAATGATCATGCAATCAGATTTACCAAATCAAGTGGGCAGTAACCACTAAAATGACCTAGAATTTACATGACTAGACTTGTAAAAAGATTTATTTAACCACTAGCACAAACTTATTGGCAGCAAAGATACACATTAGAAGGCATAACTTATAGAGCGTCAAATGAAAAAAAAAAAAATGGAAAGTGCATACCCAACAAAGTAGCAGCTTGTGTTTCATATCTCCCATCAGATAGTCAATCACTTTTTCCACATTTTTCCTTCAGAAAACAATAAACAATTGCAATTAATGCTGTATCTGATACAGATCGGCAACAATGACACATGCTATTTGGGCGGGGGTATAAAAAAGAGGGGAGGGGGGGAGGTTTTTTTTTTTTTTTTTAACATCAAACAAAGAAATATATGAATGACATCAAGCGTTGATTGAAGAGTACTTGGATCTTGAGGACCACACGCCAACTTCAAATCTCTCAAAGCAGAATGTCAGGAAATCATGACAGAAGGGCCTCTTGAAAACTGAAAACAAGGAGCAAATACTCAATTTTGAAGGATGAAAGTACATTGAAGCTAGCGAGTGAACAATATTAAAAAGACATTTCTCACTTGCCCGTCCTGCAATGTTTATGTCTGATTTGCATTTCTTTGGAGGCGGACGAACTATATCCGCAAGAAGACCATTTATATCAAGAATAAGAAGCTTCTTCCTCAGATGACCTATTGGGGCTCGTAAAAGAGGAATATGAGAAATCTCCGAGCAGTTATTCTCTTCAACGGCAACAGCATGAGAAAGATGTTCATTTTCATTAACACCTGATGAAATACCTCTTTCCTCACTATATTTTTCATTCAACATACTATCAGTTGACATGGTGTTCATACAATCAGTTCTAATCTGGGAACCTTCCTCAATCAGATTTTGAACTTCCCCACTATTGTCCAGTGTATTATTAGGCTTCTTATTTTGACTTCTCCTCTTTCTCCTTTTAGTCACCATATTCACCTCCACAGAATTGCCTGTTGTTTCCATGCCTGTCCCTTCAATTTTAGCAAAGGCAGGGCATATCGATGAAACTACTCCTAAGGTACCATTCTGCATCTCACTCTTGGTCATTGGAAACAAATTAGCATCACTGAAGACCTTTGAAATTTCTTGTGATAGACTGGGTGAAATATTGGTCAATGGAAAAGAGTTATTTTCACTAGCACCCAAAGACCTACCTTTTTCTTCACTTAATTTTTCCTCTGATGGAGTTTGAGTTGATATAATACTCATATCATTCCTGATACCCGGGTAGCTTTCCACTGGCAGCCGTTGAGCTTCTCCACTATTTTTTATTGCATCAGAGATCTTCTTCCGACTTCTCCTTTTTTTCTTTTTATTCGCTGCATTCACATGCACATAATTTTGGGTCGTTTCTTTGCCCAACAGTTCAGTCCTATCAGACGATGGGCAAATTGTTGAATCTACTCCTAGGATAATATCTTGCACTTCATTATTGGTCATTGAAGAAGGATTAGCAGTGCTGAAGACCTTCTGATTCTCATGTGACAGACTACACAAAGAATCAGTCACTAGAAAAGAATTAGTTGAATCAGGACCCAATGGAATATATTTTTTTAAACTCTTGGTCACTGGAAAAGAATTAGCATCACTGAAGACCTTGGAGTTTTCATGTGATAGAGAGGGTGAAAAATTGGTCAATGGAAAAGAGATGTTTTCACTAGCACCCAAAGAACCACCTTTTCCTTCACTATTTCTCTCCTCTGATGGAGTTGGAGTCGATATAATATTTGTATCACTCCTAGTAGATGGGCAACTTTCCTCCGGGAGCATTCGAGCTTCGATACTATTTTGTGGCGTGTCAGACTTCTTCTTCCGACTTCTCCTTTTTTTCTTTTTACTAGCTGGACTCACATGCACGGAATTTTGGGTTGTTTCTTTACCCGCCTCTTCAATCCTAGAAATAGAAGAGCACACTGTTGAATGCACTCCTAGAATAATATCCTTTACTTCACTCTTGCTCGTTGAAAAAGGATTAGCATTCATGAAGACTTCTCGATTCTCATGTGAGAGACTTGGTGAAGAATTAGTCCTTGGAAAAGAATTGGTTGCATCAGAACCCAATGAAATAAAGTTTTCTGTTCTTGCATCTAAGGGACATGGTGCTGACATAATTTTAGTATGATGACTTTGTGTGGACACGGCATTTATAATTTTTGTTACACAACCTTCCTCTGGTATCTTTTCAGCTTGTCCACTAATTTGCAGTGCCTTAGGTTTCTTCTTCCAATTTCTTCTTGATTTCTTCGTACTCAACACATTCCCTTCCACAGGATTTTGGGCTCTTTCCATGCCTGATTGTTCAATTCTATCAAGGGAAGGGCAGAGCATTATATCTACTCCGAGGGTGGTACCTTGCCCTTCACTCTGGGCCACTGAAGAAGAAGTAGCATTGCCATGTGATAGACATTGTGAAAAAGAAGTTGTTTCATTAGTACCCAACGAAACAACTTCTTTTTCACTGTTTCTTTCATCTGATAGACTCGGTGTTGACACAATGTCTGTATGATTACCACTAGTTATGCAACCTTGCTCTGGAAACTTTGGACCTTGTCCGCTATTTTGCAGTGCCTTAGCCTTCTTCGTCTTCCGACTTTTCCTACTCCTTTTCTTCCTACTTGCCACATCCACTTGCACAAGATTTTGGCTTGTTTCCATGCTAGTCTGTTCAGTCCTAGCCAAAGAAGGGCATAGTGTTGAACCTACTCCTAAGACAGTATCTTGCACTTCACTCTTGGTCATCAAGTAAGAGTTTCCATTACTTAAGTTGTTGGAATTGTTATGTAATAGATGTGAAGAATTGGTCGGAAAAAAGGAACTAGTTTCATCAGTACCCAGTGAAACAACTTTTCCTCCACTGTTTCTTCCATCTGATAGACTTGGTGCTGACATAATACTCATATCATTTGTGCTAGTCAAACACCCTTCCTCTGACAGCTTTTGAGTTTTCCTCCTCTTCTTTTTCTTTTTATTCCCCAAATTCAGTTCCAAAGGATGGTGGATTGTTTCTGTTCCTCTTTGTTCAATTCTTGCAAAGGGAGGGCAGATTGATGGATTTTCATTAGAGACAGTATCCTGCACTTCACTCACGGCCATTGCAGAAGAGTTACAATTACTGAAGACTTTATAGCTTTCATGCAAGGATCGTTTTCTATTAGTTGCCATAACCACTGTATGGACAATTGAAACTGATTAAAATCCCCCTATTTTTTTTACTGTAAAGAACAAAAAAACTGAGGATCAATAAAATATTTTTTTTGATGAGTGAAGAAGCTAGGTTTATTTTATTTTATTTTTTACATAAGTTAAGTGAAGATCAATCAGATTCTAATATTACATCGATAAATAATTATGAATTCCAAGGTTGGTTACTATCTGAACAAAATTATCAGAGTTCTAAGTATGGTTACCATCTAAACAAAATTCTCTCTCCAGGTGATGTTTATTATAGCTCCAGTACTCTAAATGTTTGGGTGGCCAAGAATCTACAAGAAGTTTCTGCATGCGTTGACCTACAGGCTCGAAAACAAAAAGAAAACCCATTTTTTCTGCTAAAGGCTAATGTGGAGTAAAGCACTTCTAATCAAATTTCTAACTCGTATACACTTTCTAGTACTTTCTTCGTTGTTGTTGTTGGAATATAAGCTCGCTAGAACAAAAATGATGCTGAGTGAATTTTTACATCTCATGATTCAAGAAGCCAAATACAAGCAATGGCAATTGGCAATGCCAGTACCACTATGCCCAAGTTGGGTGCTTTGGTTTCAATTTAATATCATGATTCCAGATTTCAAAATGCTCAGTTACGCTACTGGAAAAAGTTGTCAGTCATCGATATGTCCCTTGTACTTGGGCTATACCTATTATTCTCATAATAAAATTCTTGTTTACCGATTAAAAAATGAATTCTATTCATCTTAGAAAGTGAAATAAGTTATATTTAAAGTTAAATTTTCTTTTAATAACTAAATATGTTTTTCTATATTTGCTTACTATATGATTTCACTACCATAAAAGGAGGAAGAAATAAAAAAAATACATCCAGAAGTATAAGCATGACCTATATCCAGCCCAAAATCATTCAGCGCTGCAAATACGGCTACTAAACTAATTTTTTGGAGAGTTCATACCGAAATTAGCCAATGCTAGTACCAAGTGAATGCATATTGCATATTTCCTCGTTTTAGCTAGGTATTTTCCTTTATATATGTACTTGGGTTACAAAATAGAATTCAGAGGAACCAGTACTTATAAAAAAGAAACATAAAAAGGCCAAGGTGAAAGCGTAGTACGTTGTATGGAGATTCAAATAAATCATACTGAACCTCCATTATTTTTAAGCGCATATCAAAATAATAATAATAATAATAATAATAAACATTTCAACAGATTAAATCCTCATTTACATAACAGCCAATTAATGAAAACATATATACCAATTTATCATCAACCAACAACAAAGGAAATTCGATGACGAGAATGATATCAACACCATGAAAATCTCAAAATATATACAAACAAATTGACTAACAAAAAAGTCCACTATGGTTGGTTGCATAGAAAATCCAAGGAAAAAGGGAAAATCTTCTCTCTTTATTTTTTCGTACGAGCTTCATGAAACCAAAGCCGTTCCAGATTTCATGAAAACAAAGCCATAGAGGCGGTTGAAAACGAGCTTATCTAAATAAAACTAGCTTTTGTTTTAGGTAATATCGGGTCCGAACTATGAAAAGTCTATCATGCAAAACTACAATATGGATGTAGAAATATTTTGACAGAGAGAGGGAGGGATGGGGTTGGGTTCTGACCTTTAGTTTCAATGTCGTAGCCAAGGCGGCCAAGCGGTGTGAGCGCACGCTTGAGAATTCTCGTACTCAGATCACAGAAGGAGTACGGAGGTTTTTCAGGGTGCATTTTGGGGTCTCACTCTAAACGACGACGTGGGCGCGAAAATAAACGAGGATAAACATATCTCCAAGTTGGAACGAGGAAAGGCAGGGCCTGGTTAGAAGTGAAGCCGGGATAGTTTCCTTGCTTTAGGTACTGGTTTGGATTCAGAGTAAGATAAGATTATATTTTATTATTATAATTTTTTTTTAAAGTTTCAATATAAAATATAAAATAGAATTTAATATTTTCAATTTTTTATTTAATTTATTTTTAATTTAAAATAATAATAATATTAAAAAATAATATTTTAAGAATATTTATTTAATTCCAATTTTAATTTAAAATCATCACACTAAACGGGCCATCCTCTCAATTTCCCAAAGCTTACATAGCTGATAGCTGGCTCTCTTATTTGTCTCTTCTTCCTTTACTTCTTGTCTTGTATTGGGCTTCAACGCTATGGGCTGGACTTTAACGGGTCTTTTAATTAGGTGGGTTTTATATCCAACATACTCACTAATATCTCACCACCCCCACAAGACTAATATAAAAAAAAATTAATATAATTTTTATAAATTTATGACAAAAATTATACTAAAAATTATGAATAATACTGTAAAGTAGACAAATACAGCGTAATTATTTTAGAAAATAGTGATATCTATTATTAATATATATATTTAAAATATATCTTGTAATTATTCATTTTTCTAAATAAATTGTGCGACATTTGTACAAACTCTATGATTATAAATATAATATTTCCTTAAATATTAACTATTATTCACATAATTCTAAATCACCTTAAGGGTCCAAATATGACATAATCATCGCATTATAGAGAGAATCTTGAAAACATTTGAGTAAGCAGTAGATTAGTAAATATGAGATAATGTTATCTGCACATATTCTGTACGTATCTCTCATTTGCACAGTTGGATTATTATCCAACAGTCATGACCAATGGACCATGATTGCAGCAAGCGGTTCATAAAGGTATAGAACATCTTTGTTGGAGAAGTAGGGGAAAAAAAAGAAAGAATTGATGAGGGTTTGTGGAAGATTTGGACCACAGATGAAATCAAAGCACATATTTAAGAATAAACAACAAAAAACCATTGACATGACAATTGAGAAGGATCAACTACTTAAAACAAGAGACTGTTGGACAGTTTTTCAGGGCTTCTTCACCTCTGCAACCATGGTGGTTCAGCCAGATGATGATCACATTTTTTTTTTGGATAGTTTTTAATATGCTGTACTCTCACATGTTGCCCTGCAAGAGGATGATCTCATTCTTGTCAAAAAACAAGAAAAGCCCGCAATAATACAACAACTTATTGCCAAAAGATCATACGCTTAAATTTCAAGAAATTGAGTAAGTTGTTTCATTTTTTACTAGGTTTGTTTATCCAAATTTTGAATTCAATAATTCGACTTTTGAGAGATAAGTAATTTTATTAAATTTTTTAAATAAAAATGTTAAAAATATAAGAAAAAAACTTCGAAATCGAATCAAATAAAATCCGACTTAGATGGACATTCCTAACTTTTACTTTTTATTATTTTTAAACACATGCTTGTTCATGCTATGGTTGATAGTTCCAAAGTTTTTAAAATAATAACATTATGTTGTATTTGTAAATTTATATAAATAAAATATAGTCATATAAATTTTATTTAAATAATCAGATTTAAAATAAAGGTGGGTTGCAGTTAAAGAAAAACAATTTTCATCTACTACTACTTTACACCACTCCAACAGCTAAAAGACGCAAAAAGAGTCGTGACCATTTAAGAGGATCTTCACAGTTCTAAAGGGTCATAACAACGAAGCAACTTCATATTCAACTCACCGACCTAAAAAAAAAAAAAACATCATGAGTTTGTCTTTCCTTTTGTCCTAATTATTTTTTGTGAAGATAATAAATAAATAAATAAATAAAAGATATGGAGAAACAAGACCTCACTGCTTCCTTAAACTTTTTTTTATTTTTATTTTTTTATTTTTTTATTTTTTTGCACAATTTCGTATTACTCTTCAAGAAATTTGTGAGGAAAAGGAAGTATTTATTATATGACTTTTGACATGTCTGGATGTCACTGTCGTGAAATTCTTCCGGTCGGACCATTGATATATTTGTCACACAAAAAACGAGTATTTTGAATGCTAATTCCATTCTATGTAGGTTCCTATTGGGGATCTGTGTCACCTACGCTAGTGTGGGAAATGGGAAATGAACTCTAACATTGACAATACACATTTTAAGAAAATAAATTAACTATAAAAACGGTTTAAAAATAGAATTTTGTAGTAGATGCCCCGCTTGGATTCAGAGATGAGATGAGTTGAGATGAGTTTAGATGAGTTTAGTTTATTTTTTAATATTATTATTATTTTGGGATTTGAGAAAGGTATATTGGGAATTGAAAAAGGTGTATTGAAAATTGAAAAAGGTGTATTAGGAATTGAAAAAGGTGTATAGGAATTTGTGTTTTATATAAAAAATTATAAAAATATAATAATAAAATGAAGATGAATTGAGATGAGTTGAGATGAGCTAAGCTCATCTCTGAATCCAAGCGGGGCCTAAAAGAGATGTACTCGAAAAATAGGAGTCGTTCATGAATTTGAAAAATAGGAAAATTTAAAATTAAGAACAACAACCTAACGTTCGTTGTTATTATTATTATTATTATTATTATTATTATTATTATTAGTTTATTTTTGATTGGGAATCTCTCATTTGACCAAAAAGTGCAAATAAGAAGGTTAATTTGGTGAAGTTTAGGTCTCGTTTAAATTTAAAAATTAGTTGAAATGAATTTTAAAATATTAATTTAAATTTTAAAATATAATATTAAATAATAATAATAATAAATTATTCAAATTAAGAAGAGATAGAATTTTAAAATGTTACTTTAAATTTTTAAATAATAATAATAATAAATTTAATATGAGAAACACGCTCTCTTCAGTACCCCAAGAGTATCGTATTCTTCCAAATAACGCGCTGTTCCTGTGACCTCCGCGGCTCTGACTTCGCCGCCATTTGTTCCCACCTGCGAAAGCTCCATCACCATCTCCGTCTTTCTCTGTTTTCTTGCCGTGTGTTTGCGTGCGCTTGTGTTACCTACATGCACCACCAATGGGAAACCTCTGCGCCTGCCTCTCACCCAAGCCGGTGAACAGAGAGAAACCAGCAAAGCGGATTGCTAACCCGCCAGCAGCGCCCTCCAATTCAAGCAACCGATGGACCCGAATCCGATCGTCGCGCAAAGAAAAATTGGACGACGCTTTAATTCAGGAGCAAGCCCTCGCCGCTGCCACCATCATCTTACAACAACATAACGGTACTCTCCCGTTCGATCGATCCGCTTCGCTCCGGTACTCGAATTTGGGGTCCAAGAAGAACCAGCTGCCTCGGAGTTCAAGCTCAAGGGCCCGGTCACTCACTGATCCTCTGCTGCAGCCTCACCAGCTTGTTAATCAGGTTCGGGTTTGTGGTTTGTTTTCCCTTGCTATTCTGAAGGTTATCGTATTGGATGGCATAGTCGGAATTCGGAGTAGTTTTGAAGTTGATGTCTGATATCTGTTTCTTGGTTATTTGAGTTATTGGGTTTCTCGTAATCGAAGTTTTATTTATGAAATTGATGATGTACTGCGTTGTGGTGAATTGTCTTATATGGTGGTTTCATCGATAATACGGTGTTTAAGACATTTGATTATTATTATTATTATTATTATTTTTTTTGGGGGGGGGGGGGGGGGGTAGGGGGGGTAATGGGAATAAATTATGATTACGAGAAGGTCTAAGATTAGCTTCGGTAGTTGCTTGCCATTTTTGTTTATATGAATATATGTGCCTCAGCAGATATTTTATACATTATGTATGCGTTGCATTTCTTGTGCTATCTTAATATTTTTTTTATGTTTAGAAAATCTTAATAATGATTACAAGGCCACCGTATGAATTGGGAGATGCGTTCCTCTAGGTCATGAAATTTTCTTAACCATGGATCATAATATGTTGGAATATGATTTACTATTTTGACTTTGAGCATATTCTTGAGTTATGACTGTATAGTGGATGGGATGCCCAGAATTAAGCTTGTATTGGAAATATTTTATTGAAGGTCTTTTAATTTTTGTGCGTTGGATATTCTTTTAATGAATTAAAAATCATTGAAAAGGAGTCTTAAATAGAAAATTGGAGGTCATTACACTTGGCGCTGAATTTAAGTCTCCATGCTATTTAATTTGCACCCCTCTGCTTTGTTGGCATACGATTAACAATATACTACGTAACTCCACTCCTTTTTGTTCTGAATATTTTTTTAATTAAGTGAGACTGAAGGAAATTGACAAAAACTACTTCCTTCTTTGTGATAAAAATGGTTGTATGCATATAATGTGGTGCAAGGTAAAGGTGGCAGCTGATTAAACTGAAGGCACTGTTAGACATGGTAGTCCTTAGAATTAATCGTGGTGTAAACCAATGGTAGTCTACACACAAATACAAGGTCGTTTGTTTAACCATTGTTATACTTTTTCTGTAATGACTTAGTAACATATTAGAGCACACAAAGTAGTTTTTGCGGTTTAATTTATATTTAGAGGCAATGTTTACATGATAGGAATTAAGTTTAAAGTTGTGCATATAATCACTTGCTTATTTGAGTTGGTATCTGGCTAAATTATTTTATTTATTTTATTTTAATTTTCAGCATTCATAATAAGTAATTTTGAATTGCTTTTTATTCCAAACTGTCTCTGTTTGACAGGATATAAAGCTTGATGATCTAGAAACCAACCTTTTTGTCCTTGTCCACGGTGGTGGCTTTGGTGCTTGGTGTTGGTATAAAACTATAGCACTTCTAGAAGAAGGTGGTTTCAAAGTATCTGCCATAGACTTGACTGGTTCTGGGATTCATACATATGATGCGAATAACATTACCAGTCTTTCACAATACGTGAAGCCACTCACTGATTTTCTTGAAAATCTTGCTGAAGGCGAGAAGGTTCTTTCTATTTCTTTTTAGTTTATATTGGTTTTTTATGTCCACCAGTAGTATGTTCCTGGGAATGAAATGGATTGATAGTAACGCAGATGCGGAAATGGGGATGATAAGCTCTGTAAACAAACCAAAATGCTAGGAAAAGGATGGATAATACATGAGAATCATGGAGGGATGCTTCGAGGGATCCCTTCCTCCACTGTGTTTCCGTTTCAATTAATTTTCCAGAATGAATAGAGACAGAAGCACGTTTGCCGTACATATTCTTCTTCCTAACAAATCGCTCAAATGAAACAACAACACCATGTGTAAAGTAAGAAAACAGAAAAGGAAATGCAACAACTGGAAATTAAATGGGCCAGAACTCTCAAACGGCATCGTTCCTGGTCTTTATTGAGTCTCAAAACGCAGCATTACACAAACGGCTTGAAACGGTGCGCTTCACCTGGCTTAAGTAATCCTTAGTCTTCGACAGCATCCTAGATTCACTTCGGCTTCAACACTTTGAGTTCCCAAAGAGTTCCCTTGCCCTGGTCAAAGAACCCTAACAACCAGCATGCTCACTTTACAAATCTCTGAAAATTTTGACGACGTGGAGGTTCCCTCTTGCTGGAAACTTAAGCTTCCTCATTGCCAAATGAGATGACAAAACTGCCAAACTCAAATTTTGTGTGCGTGTGTGTGTGTGTGTGAGAGAGAGAGAGAGAGAGAGAGAGAGATGAATGAAACCAATACAGCTCGCTCATACTAGAAGTATTTGAACTGGCTGTTTAGTTTTTGTGTTTTTCATTTGTCATATTACTGTTAGCAATTGGGATTTACATGTTGTAGAGCTTAGTTTGAAAAACCTTAATAAATTCTTTTGATGGTTTCCCTTAATTTATACTTGCCAACTAGAATAGTGAATTTTGCTGATGAAATTTGTTTATTTTGTTATGGAAACTTATTTGTTAATCCCCCATAATATTCTGAGTGGATCATAAGTTAGTAGAGCATTTTTTTGCAAATATCTCTTTCTTTATTACTTTCTTATTGCTTTGAGATTTATGCAGGTTATCTTGGTGGGACATGATTTTGGTGGTGCATGTATATCACATGCAATGGAGTCTTTTCCTTCTAAAATCTCAAAGGCTGTTTTTATTGCTGCAGCTATGCTGACTAACGGACAAAGTATTCTTGATATGTTCTCCAAACAGGTTCTCCCTTCATTGTAGTACATCCGTATTTTAAATTGTTTACTTTCTATCGAACGATGAATTTTGCATTGTGCAATTTGACCTGTTTCTATGTCCCCATACGCATGTCTCTCTCTCTCTCTCTGTGTATGTGGAGAGAGAGAGAGAGAAGTAAATATCACTTTTGCTCTGATACTGTACTCAAACCTTCATAGAATGAAGTGACACCCCGGCAAAACTTGAGACTCACCTAAGAAGAAAAATTAGGGTCTAGAACTATCTCTGGCCCCAGAATACAGCATAACTTATGAGCCTGACCTCATGAGGGATGAACCTCGGTGAATTTAGAGGTGAAGGTGCTTTGTAACTTTAACGAATTTCTGACCCTTGCATTCCTCTAATGATAAGTTTGGCTATAAGAGGGGACATGTTATTTTTCAATAAAAAAAGTTAGGTATAACAATTGTTGAGGTTAACATTGACTAATACATTATTAAATTGCAGGCAGGTTCCAATGATCTAATGCAACAAGCTCAGATATTTTTATATGCAAATGGGAACAATCATCCTCCAACTTCTGTTGATATAGAAAGATCATTGTTGAGAGATTTGCTATTCAACCAAAGTCCTGCCAAGGTATGTTTCACTTCAAAGTTATTAAATTATTGACAAGAAAACTGTGTTGTGTTTATCCTTTGTAAATTGGTTTAGTCATGCATGATTGCGAAATTTGGGAGACTTCTATTGAATGCTTGTTAGGAACATGGATAAATTGACATACACAAAATGCAATTGGGGAGAAGTGTGTGAATGTGCATGTGGCACTCACATGGTTTGCATTGTCTTGATGGATCATCTAGCTGTGTACCTCAGCTCTGAATAGGTTGTTTCCATGACATTTGTGAAGCCTATAAAGGACTTGCCAACTTAATGAAGCTGATAAAGGACTAGCCAATGTAGTAACATGGTTAAGTCGAAGATGATAGTAATAACAAAGCACCCTTTAGCCGGTCTTGACATGGTCTTTTGCAATAATTGATATGTGCTAGAAGCCTGGCGTGGACATTGAACCCATTGGAAAACATAAAAAAATTTGAATTTTTAACGGGGAAATGTGTAATTGGCTTTAATGTTTTAGTGATTTTGAAATGGATCTTTTTAGAGGTTTGTCTATTTGTTTCTTTATTACTAGTCAACTTTATAGAAGTATGACCTTTAGTCTGCTGCTAGCGTGCCATGCTATTTAGTTCATGCTCAACGTTGAAGTAGTTTTCATTCTACCAAAGTTTGCATTCCTATTTTGAAATGGCTTATTGGCGATGCAAATGTCTGTATTTTTTTTTTTCTTCTAACTTGCTCCCTTTCTGTCATTTTTGCTGATGGCTTTCTGCTTCTCCCATTCCAGGATGTTGCTCTGGCGTCTGTTTCAATGAGGCCAATGCCCTTCGCACCAGTTTTGGAGAATCTCTCTCTTACTGATATTAAGTACGGATCTGTGAGGCGGTTTTATATAGAGACTCCTGAAGACAATGCCATACCCATAGCTCTTCAACAGAGCATGATAAACTCAAGCCCCCCAGAAAGCGTCTTTCGGATAAAAGGCGCCGACCACTCACCATTTTTCTCAAAGCCTCAAGCCCTACACAAATTATTGGTAGAGATCTCAAAGATCCCCTCAATTTAAAATCAGTTTTTAATTGTAGCTAGATGGCATCTAGAGACTTATCCCTGCTAAGGCTCCGCTGACATGGTAAAACTACTGGATTCATTCATCATTCATGTATGCAGTTCAGTTATATCAGAGCTGCGAGGGATCATGTAAATGCTCATAACATTGAGAAAATTCCATGTAGTGCTTTCACCTCAAAGTAAATATGTTCACGCTTATCCTTTTGGACTGCTTATATGTAATTAAAATATAAAATTAAGCTCGCATCTCTTGAGATTGGGATGGGATTTTCCAACTTGGGACCTTATTCGATGAATAAAAATGGTGCAAAAAAATCGATGTATTGATCAATCAATACAATAGTGCTTTTTGGTTTAACGAATTATATTCAGCTAAAATGCTTTTGTGATGGTGTTTGGGATGGTGATCACGTAGGGTTCATCATTTTGAATTAGTTTTCTTTTATTTTTTCCCCTTCTTCTAAACTCCCCACCAAACAGCCCTTTCTTCTTTTGCCTGTCATCGATATGATTTGGAAGTTAGAACATAACCCGTCTGCAACGCACCAAAGCTTTATGAGCAAGACATGAGTTGGTGCACTGGTTCTTGAGACATACACAACAACAACAACAACAACATAGACACTTACACTGCACGTGAAAGCTTAGGTTTTGGCAGCTTTTAAGGTAAAAGTATTCTCAGTTACCTGCACTCGCCGGTGGCTTTCCTTTGCCCCCAGCAACATTAATGTCTGGTAGCTTATGGAAATAAAATTAAAAATTAAAAATTGATCTTAAATTTATCATTATATTTTTAAAATTTTTCATATAAAATATACTAAAAAATTAAAAATTTTAAATTCCAAAATAACTTTTTTAAATCTTCAAACAAAATTAATATTTAAAAAATATATTATAATAATATATATATATTTTTTAAATTTTTATACCATCTCATTTCTAAAAATAAACCAGTACTAAATAACCGTAAACTTAGAAGCAAAGTGCACCACAAGATCTCCCATCAGTGTCCACGAAGTTAGTATGTTTTGGGTGCCAAATACATCTCAACATATTTTAAACTAATTATTGACGTCACTCACTATTTTTTAAAATTTTCATAAAAAGTTAAATATATTTTAACTTATTTCCTGCATTCAAAAGAACATTTATTCCAATTTATTTTATATATATTCAAACACATTTCAATAAGACTTATAAAATATAATTATTTATAAATTAATTTAAATCATCTAAAATCATTTCCACACCTAAACACAATCTTAATATAAGGGTGTTTGTTTGGCATCAAGGAACTTTTCAAATTTTCTCAAATTCATTTAATCTAAATACAACTAGATTTCTTCACACCAAAATAATCTCAAAAATAAGTTTTATTAAAATAAATTATTTTGATTTTTGTACCATATCAGAACAAAACTCTTTAAAATCTCTACAATTTCCACTATTTCAAGAAACTGTTCCGAGTTTGAGGAAAAAAAAACAGTAATTATATTTAGATCAATTACTCCAGTGGCGTTTGATAGGGTAATCAGCATCACATCGACACTTCTTCTAAAAAAACCACCCGTGAGTCCTCTGAGTCCATGACTTTGCCAACCAACACCGACGCCTTCGACAAAAACCGACGATGATTGTTATAACTATATAAAGAAATTTTATAAAATAATGTATTTTTATATAATTTATTAAATTAATTTTATAATTTAACTAATGATATAAAATTACATTAATTTATAAAATTAATTTTATAAAATTCTTTGTACTAGAGTATTTCTTAAAACTGAAAATGCCAGCTCCGACATTGACCACGTCAATGTTTTCTTCCTTCAATCTAAACATAAGCATCAACATCGATTAGAACTACTATATTTACAAATTAAAAAAAAAAAAAAAAACTACTATATTTACAACTTGTTTGCTTCGCATTCTTTGTTTGCTTTGCTTCAGGTTTTGGTGTCCCAAAACCGAAGGTACGAAGTCCATTCCACCACTTTTCTGTTTAGGCTTCAAAGCTCAGATCCCATCTCATTCCCGTACGTCATGCTTTCTCGCTGCATCTTTCACGTTTTCTTATAATTTCTGCTGATTTTTATTCGATATGTATACAGAAATCGTTGTGTACATGATTTATTTTTATGCAATTTGGTTACGGTGCTAGGCTAATGGATTAATGCATTATCTTGACTGTCTTCTACGTGATATCTATTGGGTTTTTTCGTTTTTTGGTGTGTGTTGGGATTATTATTTATGAGCTTGTGTTGGGATTATATAAATTGGGTTTGAATGTGCATTATTTGGCTGTATTGTTAGATGGCTATGTGATTATGAGGGGGGATTTCAGAATTTTACTTCTCCGGCCGGTTATATTATTTTGAAATTTCCATTCTTGAACGCGTGGCATTGGCGTCACCTTCTGTCCTGTGATTAGGAGAGAAGGAAATGCTATTTGAACTAAAGTTCATTGTCCCGTTTACATTATTTTGGTTTTGGTTATGAAAAGAGTGAGAATGACCCGGACTATATGTGCATTTTGTATGGATGAAATTTGAGGTCATTTTGTATAGAGTGAGGCTTCTTAAGCTGTGTATTGATAATGGAGTTAATAAAGGCTGGAGCTCCATGAGATATTGATGTCCTGTCTTACTTGGTCGCCTTGCAACAAACGATGGTTTGAAGATTTGGAGGAAAAAGAAAGAAGTTATAGAAAAAATTGAGAGGAGGTTGGCCGGGTGGAAAAAGATACACTTGTCTAAGGGGGAAGAGTTACCCTTATTAAGAGTACTTTATCCAATCTTTCCACCAATTTTCTTTCTCTTTTTCCCCTCCCGGCTAGTGTTGAAAAGAGAATTGAAATTTTATTTCGAAATTTTTTGTGGGGAGGCATAAGTGAGGATAAAAAGTTTCATTTAGTTAGTTGGAAGAAAGTTTGTCTACTGGTTGATAATGGTGATTTGGGAATTAAAGATTTGAGGGTTTTTAATAGAGCCCTTCTTGGGAAATGGCTTTGGAGATTTCAATTGGAAAGTAAAGCTCTTTGGAAAAATGTGATAGATGCGATATATGGTAGTGAGTGGGGAGGTTGGTGTTCTAAAGAGTCTAGTGGAGCTTATGGGGTAAGTTTGTAGAAATTCATTAGAAAGGGATGGGATGCTTTTGCAAAAAATTTCAGTTCAAAGGTGGGGGATGGGAAGAGGATTTTTTTCTGGGATGATCAATGGTGTGGGGATGTTGTTTTAAAAGATCAATTTCCCACCTTGTTTAGAATTGCAAGGAAACAACAAGCTGCAGTTTCTGATTTGTACCATAGGGGCAATAATAATATTGTTTGGACTGTTGTTTTTAAGAGGGACGTTAATTATTGGGAAGATGATGAAATTCAAACATTGCTGGCCATGCTTTATAGTTCAAAACTGTTGATGGGAAGAGAGGAAAGCATGGTGTGGACTCTTGAGGCTAATGGACAATTTTCTGTTTCTTCTTTTTATAGAACTTTGTCCAGCCATAGTTCTTGTGTCTTTCCTTGGAAAAAATTTTGGAAAGTGAAAGTCCCTCCTAAGGTTGCTTTTTTCTGTTGGGTGGTTTTGTGGAGAAAGGTGTTGACAACCGATAATCTTAGAAGGAGAGGTATGTTCATTGCTGATTGGTGTGTTATGTGCAAAAGTAATGGGGAATCCGTTAATCATCTATTTCTCCATTGTGAAGTGGCAAGATTCTTGTGGCATGAAGTTTTGAGCTAGACTGGTTTTCATTGGGTTATGCCCAAAGATGTGACGGATTTATTAGCTGGGTGGATTTGTTTCAAGATTTGCAAAAAGGCAAAAAGTGTTTGGAAAATGATTCCTCTTTGTATCATATGGTGCTTATGGATTGAAAGAAATGGGAGACGCTTCGAAGACAAAGAGCGCTCTTGGGGTGATCTTAGGGGTTTCTTCTTGAGCACTTTGGGTTCTTGGGTTAAATATTTTTTAATGGTTGATGATTTTCAGATTTTGTTTTAGAGCTTTGGGGGTTTGTTTTTTCTTTTTGTTGTATGAAGGAAGTAGGTATTTACTTTTGTATACGTCCTGTGTACTAAGGCATATGCCTATTTCTACGGAATAAAATCTTTTATTACTTATCAAAAAAAAAAAAAAAAAAGAAGTTATAGCTAAGGATAGAGATTGTTACCATCACCTGTCAAAATATTAATACACTCCTGAATTGGTGTGTTCAGCACATGAAATCGGATTGAACGGATGAAATAACGCACAAGAAAAAGGGAGGATGACAAAGGTTATTTGGAGTTACCGACCAGTCTATTTTGGTCGTGTAGCAAGGGCTAAAGCAGATTAGTTTTCTCATCCAGTTTTGTTGCCCACTTGCTAGTGTAGCTTGATGTGCTCAACATTGTGATATGGATCAATCCCGTAAGATTTATAATATTATTATAAATTGATTGAGAAATGAACCTCGTTATCTCTTGAAGTGTGACTGTGACATTCCTGTCAATGAAGGCACAAGTTGGGAATTCACCTAGTTCATGAAGAAATAATTTATGATGCTTTCTGTATGTTTGATTCATATTTGCATTCTCTTCTTAATGTGTTTTGAACTTTCAATGTTCTTATCAGTTAAGAGTATCTGACTGAAATTGGGAGGAAATGGGTCGGGGTGTCAGTGCTGGTGGTGGACAGAGTTCTTTGGGTTACCTATTTGGAACGGGAGAGACCACTAACAATACCCAAGTTGCTCAGAACCAAGAGCCAGCAACAAAAAATGAACCTTCACTAAAGACTGCTGCTGCTTCACCACCAATCGATAAGCAGGTTGCAGCAGGTGTTCATGGGCATCTTACAAACAACTACTCCCGGGCTGATGGGCAGAACTGTGGCAACTTTATTACGGTATGATCCCATTCAAGTGTGTCAAGGTCATTCATACCATATTATAATCGATAGTCATCTTTGCCTATTTTCACATTGTATTTTTTCAAAATCCATAAACTCATCGAGTTCTTTTGGACACTTTAGCCTTCAGACTGGTAAGTTTACTATAGAAACAGACCGGAAACCAGATTCCGACCCTTTGCATTTGTTCTCTTAGATGAATAAAGTCCACTAAATTTAAAAGGTGCCAAACTGCATCCAACCTGAGAGTTATTTTCTTACAAGTATTTTTTTAACATTCTTAATCATTAAGAAAAAATATTAAAAAAATATAATTTTAATAATAATCACTTTCTTAATAATTAAGTAAAAGAAAATTTAAAAAAAATTAAAAAAATGGTAAATTAGTGGTAAATGATATGTATGTATATCATTATCTTTTTGTTTAGATTTGGTGTTCAAAGTACCATGCTGAATAATTTGTCAATACTTGTCCAAACACCTCGTAATGATATTGATCCTGTGCTTGCACCCAATTTGAAGTTGGAGAAATGCACCTAACCCAAAGTTCCTCCCTTAGCAATGTTACCATGCTAGCGTGTTCTAAATGCATTTTTGTTTCTCCTCCTTTTGCAAGCAAAGCAGAATGTAGTTGACACGCACCTATGACACCTCACCAGAGTAGTTTTACTGTTATTAAATTTTTTTCAATCAAGAGGATATCCTTTTCTTTACATTTCAGAGGGAGTTTGTAATTGTATTATATGTCATTTCTTTTGCTTTTTGTTTTTTCCCCTGAAGAATATTGGTGGTTCTGTCGACCTGCCTCAAGTTATTTGCCCTCACTTGCGCTGTTTGATTGCCAAGGGTGTTTAGATGCTAATATTATCATAATGTTTTCAAAATGTTTGCAAATGTGAGTGCAGGATCGGCCTTCAACCAAAGTTCACTCTGCCCCTGGTGGTGGATCTTCGTTGGGGTACCTCTTTGGTGCCGATGGTGGTGGGAAATGATGTCTTTGATCCTCGCGAATGCATCAGTCGTGCGCCATGAGCTGATATCATTCCTTATTGTAAAAATAAGTATCTCTTCTATGAAAAAAATGTACTTTGTCCTTGGGCAGTGTTGAATTGTCTGGATGGAATTTATTTGGCTGGACATACTTTGATTTAAAGAAATAGAAGAAGAAAAAACAGAGGTCCTGGATTTTATATCGAATACACATTCTAGTTCAGTAACCTAATACTCCTACTAATAGTCCAAAGCTTCAATTCCTTCTTAACCTTTGGAAGGAAGAGCAAAGTTGTTTGCCTTCTTTAAAAAGGAGAAGAAGAAGTAAGGATGCTTAAACCTTTGAACAAACTCTCCCAGAAAGGAGATTCTTGGATGGTTTTTCTAGTCATTACAGGCGGGGCACTAATAAATATGGCTGAATTAATGGCTGTCTTGGATACTTGAAACTTTAACCGGTTGTTTGGTTTCAAGTTTTGGTAAGATCAGATAGCAGTAGCATGCAAGATCTTGTTCACAAGTCAGGGCGGCAAATCAGGATGCAGATTGCTTAGTTAAACTATTAGATAACTCAAATCTGCCTTGAACAACATAATAGATTAGCAATGTGAATAACTTAAAAATATTAGCTTACAATAGACGTAAATACTAAAATAGTTTGTCTGTTAAGATGGGTTATACCTCAAGTTTTATATTTGAACTTTTTAATCCTTAATACTCTCAAGTTTTTAATCTTTCTATCATTCCTTTATAAGAACTACTAAGAGCACTCATTGGATTGACTAAAACTTTCTTTTAAAAATTACAAATTTACATATATATCAATTTTTTTATCATATTTGATTAAAAATAAAGAGAAGAAAGTAGGAGAAAGGAATAAAAGTAATTTTTGTCTTCAAAAGTGAATAGTAACTCTTTAAATTTAAAAATTTTGATATGTGTGTAAATTTATATTTTTGAAGGAAAATTTTGGTCAATCCAATGAGAGTGGTGTAATAGAATCCTCGCCACCATGTGGTACTTAATATATATCATCACCAATCAAAATGTGCAACATGTAGCAATAAAAAATAAAAA